>JAJKFL010000237.1:30210757-31410757 GCA_021186555.1 Reticulitermes speratus
TTGGTCTGCTGACAGACAACACAACCAATCAGAAACATTGTCACAAACAAAGATAAAAAGGTTAAATGGAGAATATTTGCTTCCTTTTAAAACACTAAATAGTAGGCCTCGAACTAATCTATAGTGAACGCAGCATGACCGGTACAGATACCAATAACCAAATACATCTAACGGCTTTCTAAGAATTTTATATACCAATAATATAGCTGTTGTAATTTCAACAAAAGAGCCCTGAAGATGAGCCTTATATAGGCTAGAAACATGTTGGGCAACATTTAATAAAATTGTGTTAGATAACATAATACTGTGTACATTTGTCTGCATAACATATATATATAATTATAAGATGTATTTACAGTCCCTACATATGTTTCGGCAAATTGCCATCCTCGGGTGGTATTTATCAAAGAACTACAAATACTTGTATTTGGATGCAATAAGTACCTGTAGTTCTTTGATAAATACCTCCTGAGGATGACAATCTATTTGCCGAAACATATGTAGGGGTTCTAAATACATCTTATACTCACTAATAATCTTGTGCATTTATTGGTTTTGACTTAAAGCTCGCTTTCCAATATTTCCGATTATTCCAGTGACGTGTAAGTGCTCCTTATAGGTTGGCGGCCCTGGACACTAACAGCCTTCTCTGACAACTGAACTGCCCGCTCATCAGCCAGAGAAATCAAGCAGCACCCATCGCATTTCTTCAGGGCCCATTTCAACATCCCCTCTTCTGCGTCTGTATCTACTATGTGGTCTCGTCCTTCGTTTTACACCAAAACTAGGCGTGCATTTCTATTCTCCTCTATAGATGCCACATCCCATGCCCATCTCATTCTCCATGACTTGATCACCCTAACAATATCCCATGAATAATGCAGATTGTGAAGTTCCACATTAAGCGATTTCCTTCATCCTCCAGTTCCTCTCCCTCTTAGACCCAAATATCTTCCTCAGCCCCTATTCTTGAACAATCTCAGCATATAATCTTCCCTTGTTATGAGACACCAAGTTACATACCCAAACAAACCAACAAGAAAACTATGATTCTGTGTACTTCAGTCTTAAATGCTTTCAGATGGCGTACCAAAGGGTAGCAGGTGTAACCTCAATTTATTCTGCGCCTAATTTCTTAATGCAAGCAGCTTAGATTTGTTAGTGTCATTCCCAAATACATGCCACACGGTCCCTTAAATCCTCAGTCACGTACATTGTGTTCTGTGGTCAAAATCAACCGGGAGTCTCAGGTTTGCAACATGGTGACTATAACTGCTGTTAGTGCTAGTGATGATGATGATGATGATGATGATGATGTGGTGGTGGTGATGATGGTGATGCAAGGGTGCACAAATGTGCAGGTTTATAGCACAACCTTCACATATTTGTTCACACACCCAACTGCCAACTGATCATGTCACACACACAGTCATTAAAAACAGACATTTATGTCAGCCATGACAGTCATTATTGCACAGCTCTTGGCCCAGAAGTTGTGATAACATGGCCTTAGAGTATAAATTCCCTGTTATAGCCATCAGATAATTTCCTGATTAATAAGTAAGCTTTCTCTGAAAACTTTCTACAAGTCTTGATACAGATATTCTTTCGCTCTTCTGCAAATACAGCAACCATTTTGGTACACTAATATTTTAGGTCTGTGTCCCATATCTACAACTCTACACAACCAAATGTGTTCACAAGTTAGATGCCATGTAAATAACACTGTTTTGCGTCTCTTCATTTAGCTGTGGAAGAATATCCACTGACTGTATACCAATTTCATAAGGTACTGTAAATTAAGGCAATAACAGTGTCCTCAAGTTTTGTTTTAAACTGTAAATTCACAACAATCTTCTTTAAATGATTTACTTTACATGCATGAAACGTTTTATGCTTAAAATGTGTCTACAGAACATTTTTAATTTTTTAAACGCTGTTGTTTGAAATTCTTGCTCTACAACTACCACAGTAGTCAATACACACAATCAAAGATGACCGTGTGGACCCATAGTACTTACAAGGGCCAATGGCAGAAATGCATTAAAATACCTCACACTTAAACTGGTGGAAACAACATTATCTGTTACAGCTGTTACAAAACCAATTAAGGTGTAACTGTCACAGTAATTTATATTACAGTTAATCATAATCAGCAGGTCAGTAAACATGTGGCAGCCCACACACTAATGCACATTTGAAGGTGAAGGTATTGTCCATGTAGCACAGACATGAAACACCCATCTAAAGACAGCCACTGGATTTGCAGACAATATGCAGGATTTCTTATTCTTGTGGTAATTGATGCCACCAAAGCCTCATCAAATGTTGGGACACAAACATAAATTTGTGGCTCCAATGATTTTAGCCCTGTTATAATCTGAAGTTACGGTTCATAGCACGATGCAAACAGACAGCATTTATCTTTCCTTCTCATACAACTATTTTGCAACTTACATTTGGGTGCCATTTTGTGATACTATGTTTATATCTTAACAGCTTTAAAGTGGCATAAAAACCTGAACTTGTAACACATGAGTAAGGAAAATATATATTTTTAAAAACTGCCATGGCTAAGTCACTTTTCTGGCACTACAGAAAATACAGCTGGTGACTTAATGCATATGACAGCAACAGCAGTACGGTGCTCAGGCAGTTCTGAATGCCTTCATATGCATTACAAACAAGCCTGACTTTAATGCATGGAATGTTACACAGTTCAATTAAATAACCTACAAAGCAACATAAGAGGCAGCAGAATGTGAGTAACAAGAAGCACCACCTCACCGGCACTCTCTGACAAAGTACAACATAATGTGCACATTCAACATCACTTTGACATAATCCTAAGCCGGTTCCATCCACCTCCCACCCTCAATAAGTCTTTAAGATGCACCTTAATATTATCATGATACTTTATGCTTAGTTTGCCCAGCAGTTACTTTAAACAGCTTTCCTCACCACATTATGTACACATTTCTTGTCTCCCACTTTCAAGTCACACTACCTACATTTCACTACTTTCACCTCAATAAATCACCAATTTCCATGCCATGTGGTATTACACTCCACCTCTCATTCTAAGCACCTGGTATATTGGCATTTTAATTCGTCCAACTTCTAAATATCCTTACGATCTTTATGGTTCCTGTCATTCAGATGTATTCCATTTATAGCAGTATGTCAAACTACACAACATATTCTCATGATGGTATCAATGTATCCATGGCCAGACTAAGGGTGGGGCAGCTGCCCGGGACGCCAACCTATAAAGGGCGCTAAGACGTCACAGGAATAATCGGAAATGTGGTGCCAGTAAACTGAGGTGTCCACACAGGAAACATTTCACCGCAAATTATCCACAATTTGGGCACACGGCTTGAAGAATGTTCACCAGCCCTGTCGAGGGGCGAAAGAGCTCACAAAATATTGGTTTAAATTTTGGGCTGGCCCTCATTGTATCACAACATGTAGTGAGCAAGAATACTTGATAATGTATTCACTAAATATTGTTATGCATAACTGAAACATTTACTGATACTTTGGTAACTCACAACACTAAAATATACAATAATGCATGTCAGTTAAAATACCTGGTCTAAAACCCCTTTAATTTGTAAGTCTGCCTCCTGCCAGTTCCACCATCAGGAGTGCAGAGATCCTCTCACCCACATTTTTCTCCCTCTTGTCAATAATTTTTTACCTTCACACCTCCGAACAACCACATAAATTACAAGTGGCTATAATACCCCATGTAACAACAACATGTACCTTGTCAAATATCTATGTAAGATGATCCTCACTGGTTACAAAAATGTTCAACTTATTTCTTAAAAAGATCTAAGAAATTCAAACCTACTCAAATCAAATTAGATTATATCTTTAGCTTGTATAGTAAAAATTACTAAATACAAATTATAACTTCTGATTCCTGTTGTTACATATTTTTAACTAACAATTCGACAATCACTTTTGAGGATTCCCTGACCATACACGCCTAATCTGCCAGATCTGAATGTCTTGTATCTGAGCACTGCCTTCAACTTCAAGCCTACTTCATTCAGCAAGATAATTTCTTTTATATGATGTACAACTACAATGCCAAGCCATCATTTTCACACGTATACTGTACACAAAGTTCTCGTGGTGGCAGTTTTATACTTTTTAGATTTTTTATAGTTGACATTATGAATATCCGTAAGAAGACCAAGATCACCTGACTGACAATAAATATACAAATAGCCAGACACTGGATTAAATTAAAATTAAAACCAACTTGATGCACACTCACAAGTTGGTTTTAATTTTAATTTACACAAGATGCACGGTGAATACAATATTAAATACAGATGTTGGCTTGTTGAAACTGGAGATGTGCCCACATAGCAGGGTTTATACCACTAAAATACAAGACCATTTTATTGCCTTAACACCCTTCACACTAATGTTCTTAGAAAAGAGCTAATTTCATGTAATTTCGCATCATGAAGGGTACTGATGGCTTCTTTCTCATGTTACACAAATGCAGTCATTCCCCACCACTAATGCAGACTGGTATCCAAAGTACACAGCCCCATGAATGCCTGATACACATCACATCAAAACAGATACTACGTATGTTGTGGGCAGATGTGCTGCCTTTACACTGCCCAGCTCAATAAATCAGGGAAATTTTACGTTGTGTTCGCCGTGAATTTTGATATCACTCCACAATTAAACCAACAAATGCACTTTATTTCTTAAGCATGTCCAATAACCCTACATATGTTTCAGCTGCAATGTTGATGTGAACGTGACCTTGAACCCCTGATGATGGCTCTATTGCAGCCGAAAAACATGTAGGGTTATTGGACATGCTTAAGAAATAAAGTGCATTTGTTCGTTTAATTGTTGAGTGAAATCAGGGAAAGTACACTCCCCGCTGTGAGTGCGGAAATGCTTCGGCAAGTCACCTTTCCACGGGAATGATTTCTTACACAAATCACAAGCAAAAGGACACTCCCCACTGTGAGTGCGTAGATGACACTCCAAGCTACTGCTGTACGTAAATGATTCTTACACACATCACATGAAATGGGACTTCCCCAGTATGAGTATGTAGATGCTCCTTCAACAAATCTTTTCACACAAATGACTTCTTAAACATATCACATAAAAAAGGATGTTCTCCAGGATGAGTAAGCAAAAGGTATCGAGTACCACGTCAGATAACTCATGGAATGTTGCCCTCTTGTTCTCCACATCTGAATTTCAGCCATCATTATATGTCGGCTACACTAAAAGTATTCACATGAAAAATTCGCAATCTGTGCAAGAACTGAAAGAATGTATGTGAAGAGAAACTGCTATTGATTCAAGATAAGATCTGTCTTTTTTCAACAAATATCTTCAGAACATCTCAGTTCTTCTAAGAAATTGGGAGGTCAGCAGTTTCAAACCATTACATGAATTAAAATAAGGTAAACTATGGGGGCAGAACTGAATTGAATTCCCAGTGGTCACAGGCTTTGTGTGCAATAACGCTTCCACGATATCTGCCGTGATCAACGATATGCTACAACATGCTAACTGTACTTTGCGAAAAGCATGACCACAGAACACTCACCATGCTCGTCTTCAGACTAAGATATATGTCTTCAGCTCAACGCAGTACAATCTTCGGCACTCTTGTTACAAGGGAATGAAGTGTTCTTAGTAACGTAGCAAGACAATCATCACTCATCATGATTCTTTAAATTAGATCATCAATTACAAAACACACACTCCAGATATCTCGTTATCACCTGAAAGCCAACAAGAGTGTCACATTATCAGAAAAATATTTCACCACTTAAAAGATATTTCAAATGTTCAACAGGGTATTTCAAATGTGGCATTCAACGGACAGGCATGTTCCAATATAAACACAATCATCTCACACATGCAGAAAAAACTACAGAAAACATTAATGAAAGTGGAAACTTTCTCACAACAACACAAAAAGTAAAAATGCCATTCTTTGGACACAATTCTGATCTTATGCAATTTGCTACAGCATAGTCAATAATTTTTAGTACTATTTGGACTCCAGTACAATGCATATTACACATATATCCCCCCCCCCACCCAAAATAACGAGGAGAATTCCACTTAACAATATTAGTAGTTAAAAGACTATGGGATCAGGGAACCAGCTGCTATAGTGACTAGGTAGGTGACAGGCTGGGCTACCTTATGCTCAATTCCTGGCAGGGAGCAAGAGGTTTATCTCTTTGCCAAAGAGTCCAGAATGTGTTTCGGGCCCTTACAGCATCCATTTCAATGGCTATGAGGCGTTCTTTCTTTGTATGTAAAGCAGCCAGGGCGTGAAGTTCAGCGTTCAGTCCCATATAATGCCAAGTTTAAAAATGTGAAGAACAACACCTCTGCTCCCACCATATTCCTCCATGACGTTGCCTTTCCTCTTTAACATGGTATTAAAAGAATCAGGCATATCAAATAAGAAACTAATGCCACCAAAATGACAGAAATGCCAACCAAGTGTGTCTGATATAAAGACTGCAGACTTAATAAAAACTGTTCTCATTCCTATCTTTCGTTGAAAGCAACATGTGAAAATTTTACGCAAGATGATTAACTGACTACAGTAAATCATCGGATCATGAAGCAGAGTCTCTCTTGAGAAGCTAACATTACCTCAGCTAGTCAAGAACATCCCTGTACTTTACAGAACCCGAATTTTCATTACCGTGTTGACAACAGCCCACCTCTGGACCCTATCCTAAGCCACATTAATCGAATTAATTCTAACATTATCCTCCTGTCTACTCCTAGGTCTTGCATGTGGTCACTCTCCCTCAAGTATTCCCATTAAAGTCCTACATGCATGCCACATGCACTGCCGTCTCATTTAACTTTCACCTTATTTATATTTCTGTGATTGAATCTCTCCATAGAAGACTTCTGCGCTGCTCATTAGGCTACTTACTGACAGCATCTCCCTAACTTTTGGAACCGCCAGACAGTGATCAACATAATTAAAAATCTTCCTATCAGAAGAGGTGCAACTGTACTTATGAATGTTTGGATTGGGAACACTGTGCTTTGGCAACTTTATTTTTGTATGTGGCAAAGTTTACTACCCTAACACCATTATCATTTCCATTTTCAAGTATACTTTCATCACCAGCTGAAGGTTTGAAAATATCTCCTCTCCCTAATTTCACACTGAAATCTCCTGACAGAATTTCCACAGTGTACTTAGGGAACTGATCAAATATCTGCTTTAATTCCTCACAGAAACTGGCAACAGCACAGCCGATAACTTTAGTACTACTTGGCTTCCACTACAACATTGCATATACAGCACATACCCCACTTCCCAAAAAAGAGAGGAGACTTTTACTTCATGATAATACTAATTAAAATACTACTGTAAATGAGAGGCAGTCAGCATAGTGACCAGGTTACAGACTGGGCTATCTTATGTTCAATTCCTGGCAGGAGGCAATATTTTATTTCTTTGCCAAAGAGTGCAGAATGGGTTTTGTGGCCCACATGGCTCTCAGCGCAATGTAAACAATGTGTTCTTTCTGTGGCGGCAAGGCGGCCAGGGCGTGAAGATCACCACTAAATCACTACTAACGCCAAGTTTAAAAATGTAACTCTACCTCTGCTCTCCCTATATCCCTCCATGATGCGGATGGCGACAAATTTCCATGACAATTTTAAAATACTGATAAAAGAATCAGGTATATCAAACAAGAATCTAATGTCAATACAACCACGGAAATTCAAACCAAGTCTGTCTCGTAAAAACACCGAAGGATTAGCAAAAACCATTCCAATAGTATATTTTACTATTATCAATCGTACAGTCAAAACAAACACATTCGATAACGTTAGAATACACTATTGTGTGTGCATACCAACAAGGAAGTCTAGTATTAAATAAACATTCCTATTCAGAGAATACCCTCCATATAATTGAATCAATAAACAATGTGAAGCTGCAGATGTATATATACATATGTGTTGGTGAAAAAAACGCACACAAACTACTCAGCAATAACTACGTTCATAATTAGTGTAGTAAATACACATTCCAGATATTGGAAAGATAGAATTATAAAGAAAGTTTTTAAAACAACTGATCATTATTATAATTCTACTATCTACAACAAACAACAAGAAATGTCATGTGTAGTATGTGCCCTTCATAATTATCCAATGACTGAAATATTCAGTAAGTAGGGAGTATTACTTTTCTATTTCATATTTTATATGATAAACTAGCAAAATACAAATGAGGCAGGATATCAAAAGTGCCACATGGAGTGTGGACACACCAAATATCAATCCTAACTTTTCCAAACTTGCGGACTTAACAGCTAGCAACCCAGCCTCCTAAGTCACGGCCTGGCACAAGTCCTATCGCGTAATGTCCTTGGAGTCACGAGAGCAAGTGAACTGAAAACATGACCATATTCAATGCTAAGCATGTCATTAGTTCTTATGAACTTCTAATTTCACTGTTATTTTATTACTAACATAAATTTACAGATATCATAGATCAAAATCTTGAAAATGTTATTCAACCGTTATACATATATACATAAACGATTTACCCCTAAGTTCCCATTCAGGTCCAAAATTCTTTATAATTAACCCATATAATGCTAAAGCAACCAGATTAAAAACTGCATAAAAGAAGCGACTATCAAGCCAAAGAAATGCTTTATAGCAAATGAGTTTACACCAAATTGTGACAAAGTACACAAGATTTGCTGATAATGATAAAACACACATTACTTTAAATTCAAATTATAACATTATATAATTATAATATATAATTATGAAGTTCAAACATTAAGAGCACTGCATTATTAAGACCACGCAAATGTATGTAATAACGCCTTCAACTGAATAAAACTTCCTTTTTGTTCCTGGCTGTATACATATCAGGATGTTAATGCAACTCTGAATTCAGAAACTATTATTAATTATTAAATGACATTCTGCAGGCATTCAATAATAAATCATTTGTCGGAGGTATATTTTGTGACTTAGAAAAGGCATTCGATTGTGTAAATCATGACATATTAATGAAGAAATTAGAATTTTATGGAATTGTAGGTAGGGCAAATACTTTAGTTAAATCATATCTTGAAAACAGGTATCAACGTGTCCTTGTTGAAGATAACTTAACACAAGCTAATACCACCTCAGATTGGGGTAAGATTAATCATGGTGTCCCACAGGGATCAGTACTTGGACCACTACTTTTTTTGTTCTACATAAACGACTTACCTAAAGTAGTAAATATTACTTCTCAGTCGATCCTTTTTGCTGATGATACTAGCATAATTGTCAATAATCCTAATTCAGTAAACTTTAAAAAAGATCTTATTTCTTCATTTGAACAATTAAACATGTGGTTTAACACCAATTTGTTATCATTAAATTTTAATAAAACTCAATACCTACAATTTAAAACGACTAATAGCTTAACAATTCCCATACACATCAGTTATAACAATAAATATATTGTCAATAGTACAGAGACACAATTCTTAGGTATTACCATAGATAGTTCCCTGTCCTGGAAAAATCACATTGATGGTCTCACGGTAAAATTAAGTAAAGCTTCCTATGCAATTAGAACACTTAGACCCTTTGTAACACTAGAATCCTTAAGGATGATTTATTTTGCTTACTTTCATAGCATTATGACATATGGAATAATTTTCTGGGGGAATTCTTCGCATAGCGTTAGTATATTTAGACTGCAAAAAAGTGTAATAAGAATTATTACAAATTCCAGGAAAAGAGACTCTTGTAGAGAACTTTTTAAGGAATTGGACATTTTACCGTTGTGTTCTCATTTCATATTCTCATTATTAATCTTTGTGACTGATAATATTTATTTATTCAAAACAAACACAGAGTTGCATAGTATAAATACTAGAAGCAAAATAATTTTTATTTACCACAACCAAGATTATCTATCTATCAAAAGGGTGCTTATTACATGGGCATTAAGATATTTAATCATCTTCCATCCTACTTGAAGGCCATGTCTGACAATAAGAAACAGTTTAGATCTGCATTAAAAGGGTACCTTTTAGTAAATTCTTTCTACTCATTACAGGAGTTTTTTAACAATAAATAAAATGGGATATTGTATTCCTCATTTTAATTGTGATATTGTAAAACAAAGCATATTCAGTGCATGATTAATTTAATGATGCTTATTTATTGCATATTGAATAGTCTAAACAGGACAGAAGCTTAATAATAATTATACTTTTACTCTAATGTAAACTACTTCTTTGTATTTCTAGCTGGTTTCTGTTGTGTTCTGTCTAGTTTATTGTGTTGCTTATTTGTTGAATGTCTATTGTATGTGTGTTTTGGCTTGTGACGGGTTCTATATCCAACAGGCGATTTTGTAGCCTGGTCTGGATTGATGGAATATTACAATAAATTGAAATTGATAAAATGTTCGTGATTTCAGGCTTCCGCCGCGGTGTTGTTGAGAACTGCTCTCTTTAGGATATTACGCACCATCGATTGGTAATGCTTATCGACGTTTCGGTCCCATCTTGAAGGGTCAAGAGGTCTTCACCGATACGTTCTCCCGAAACGTCGCTAAAGGATTACCACTCGACGTTGAGTAATATCCCAGAAGAGCGCAGTACTGATAAAATATTTCTTATATACGGTCATGTTGACATTCATGGGTTATTCTGCCCGACTTCTTGTATTGCGTAATTTCCCCACACTTCCGTCTAAACACTAGCTCGTCTTACCTGTTTACGATTTGCACAACCGAACACACACAAAATGCTATGATAACCGAACTTTATTGATCATATCACGAACAGACTACATAGCAATCACACCACCCATGATATTCTGAACTTTGCAAAACAGGAAACTTTTCGAATCCAAAGGAGTATTTCCACAAACGCGTAATTCCAAGATGTACTCACTTTCACCTTGCTAACATGACGATACACGTTTCGTGCGCTGAACCAAACAACAGAACCTCACAACCATGGATCAGAGGAAAAATTTCACTGCAGCCTCTGTTTGTGATAAGTTCCATGAAACTGAGATATTGCACACGCCTGTCCTCAGAGAACAGGTATTCCTTCAATACAAACGCACAAACACTCACCTAACCGACGAAGCAGTCATTAACCTAACGGCAATCCCTTGCCCCTCTGCAAAGGCGCAGCACGGAAGACAAACAGCAGAACACACGCCACGAGTGGCAAAACGACTTAAAGAGGTAAGGAATGAGAACAAAAATAGTATCTGAAATAATTCCTACACTACAGACGCACGCACACAAGTACGGTCCGCACAAACAGTTACTAACCTAACGGCTAACCATTACTTTTGTCTATGGTATAGTAGCAAGGAAACCAGAGTGACCTGCAGCGCCACGCGCGGGAGCCCTCACATGTTTACACAGTTTATAGTTTCAGAAATGTATGGAATGTGCATACTGCGCGGACTGAAACTCAGTCTACACCTATTCGGTAACATGATAAAAACAAGGAGAATTATAATGTACCATTAAAACCAAACGCACCCTCCGTTTTGCTTGGTTGATGAATCGTTAATGTAAATGTGCCTCATAATCCTTTAAATGATATAGATTGTAGATCAGTAGTATGACTTGCGAGGTTTCAGGCTTCTGCCACAGTGCAATTGAGATCTTTGCACAATATCTCAGAAGAGTGAAGACCTTATAAGTATAATTTACCTGTTTTTCTGTATACATAATAATTTAGTGGAACATTTAACTTAAATATGGAATTATACTTATTTGTACGTGTGATTTATTGCACATTATGTAGTGATTGTGGCTGTGACTTCATGGAATGTATATAAATATGTATGTATCTACTGTACTTTGTAAATGAACACTTCATATTAATGTTACTGGTATATGTGAGAGTATCTGGCACATTGATTATGTTATCAGATACTTTGTGATAAATGATAGATGTGCACCTCAATAAAGCCCACGGTCTTGAACATAAATTAATTTCCATCTTTTGTTCACCATAAAAAAATGTCACTATACAATGCCCCTCTTACATTGTGGGATTTTATTTTGGCTTTGGGTTTCTATAATATGTTTGAGGTCAGAGAGGTTCCTTGGGCAAGAAATGTTTGTGGAGCTTAGAACTGAATTGTTAGTTTATCTGCAACAAGCAAAATAGCTGTCATCCTGTTACAGGCCTAGATACTGGGCCTGTAGGAATTTATTGCATTGAAATATGATCTTTTGTGGTGAGATTTGATGAAAAATTTGGAATATACGGCGGTTAATGCAATTGTTTTCTGTGTGTGCGCATCCAAATTGGAATGGCGCCTTTCTGCAGTAGTTACATCAAATATCAGCAGATTCACAGTCTAGACAATGTAAATGTGCGTGTAATTGTTGGCAGTTGCAAAATGCTGCTTTTATCTATACCTGTTGTCATTCATTCAGTGTATGTCCTCTTGCACTGCTTACCCATGAATATGGTCATGAGAAACTGGTTTCTCTTTTGTTAGTGGATGTTATTGTAGTAAGCAGCAGAAATTGCTTTTACCAAAGACTTGCACCACAATGTGTGTATTTTTTTAAGTGCTCCTTTTGATGCTTCCTTTCTCTGAAAGCAGCATTGATATGCGAGTAAAACTGCATGTGGAATGAATTACTGAATGAAGGATTTTGTTATGGAGTTATCACATGTTTGTGGTAGGTGGATGACCAGATAAAGATTGCAGTGATTAGATTGTGGAGGGTTGGGTAGGTCAGTTGGAGAAAATTAAGTTAGCTGTGTAAGAGTGTTAGTTATTTCATTGTTAAAATTTAGGTTTTGGATGACATTGCATGTTGACTGGTGAATAGTTACTGATGTTGCAGAGTAGGGCAGTGGCCCCATCTTTGAGGACAAGCAGTCAAATTCTTGAACTGCTTGACCCTGAAGATGGGGACACTATGCTTCTCCAAAACACTGGTAATTATTTAGCTGTTCACACAATGTAACATCCCAGAAGACTTGAATATTGGTAAGCATTGCTGTGAGATCTTAAAATCTAGGAATTTTGCTTTCTTTTGTAGATTCTTATGGTTATGCTTAAGAGACTGATGTGCCTTACAAATGGATGCTAAAGAAATTAAATTCTCTCTTAAAAATGCCCGAGATGCTATAAAAAACAAGGACTTTAAAACTGCTCTACAGCTATGTAAAGTAAGTAGTTTTTGACTAGATGGCTGATAGAAAAACATTCCTTCTTCTGAGAGATGATTTTAGATATATGTGATTTTCGTAAAGTGAATGAAACTGCAATAAGAGGAAGCAGATGTATTTAATTTTTACAAATTTTACAAATCCACACTTTTTAAACACGCTTGTCTGAAAGTATGTGTGACCAGCTTTCAGAATAAAGATCCTTTATCAGAATGCTATTTCTGAGTAGTTGTGTGTGTCTATGCCTGTCCATCTGTCCATGAATTTGCTTGTCAACTGTGCAAATTGACATTATGGATGATAACTGATCTGTTCATTCATTGCCAGTGACCACATCATGACTATAACCTGTACTGAACCAACAGAGTTCATTTACCATGAACATAACCAGATAATAGTCACGTGAGTTATTACTGTACACTGTGTAGGTCATAAGTCAATTCTGACATTTTGGTGGAATGTGGTTCCTGTGTCTTCAGGGTTATGGAATTGGGTTGATGTGGATACTGAACGGATTAGAAGGAGGGAATGGGTCAATTGTGTGGGAAGGTTGCAAGGGTTGTGGCCATTCAGAACCGCAAAACGGGAAGAGGGAATAGACATTTTTTGAGGCTAATAGGAATTAAAAGCTCAAAGGCACCTTGAAGCTGAAGGCAACACGATCATTGGAAAGGTCAGAATAAAATTATTGTCCTATGTGGTGTAGTTAACCAGAAAACTAGCTTTTAGCATCAGTCATCATGAAAGCCTGAAAACCAATATTAACAGAACCAGTTTTTGTGACATTCATTTTAATATTGTTTGGCTACTTACCTATGATCTTTCAAGAAGATTTCCAAGTCTGTCTAAAATTTTGTAAGGACTTTTTATTTTATTCATGGTACAGGAGCAGTCCATTGCTGCAGGCTATTATAAGTCTTGTATACATTACAAGGGAATGCAGGTATGAAATTTGTGTCAGCATATATTCCATTAATTTAAATCTTTTACATGTGCATATCTCACATTTTTTGACACATTTTCAGGCAGTTCTGAAAAGTGACAGAAATAATTATGTTGGATTAGTACTGTTTGGTGTGGCTTTACAAGACTCAGAGCAGAAAGATCAAGCTCCTAAGGCATTCAGGAAGGCTATTGAAGTTTCACCAAAACAACTGCTAGCATGGCAAGGATTAGCATCATTTTATGAGAAGGAAAACTCTGAATCAGATGAAGAGGAGCTTTTCCCAATATATCAGCAGTTGCTTTCACTTGAAAGGTATGTGTTAAAACCATCTGCAAAGGACAGTATTTGCGGGAAAGTTATAGTCAATAGAGGCAGTAAGTTAAGACTTTGAAATATACTTTATGGTTGTTTTTGACAAGATAAATACTATAAACTAAAAAACAAACTTTATTAGTCATGAGCAAGGTTGGTCAAGAAAACTTACCTATCTGTTTATGTTATGCCATGCAGGACAGAATTGCAACATGAAGGTAATAAATAAAGTCTTTGAAAATGTGGGAAATTTAAAACATTTAGTAGCAACATTAACGACGAAAATTGTTTCATGAAGGAACCAAGAACAAATTAGATTTGGGAAATGCTTGCTATAATTTGGTTCAGAGTATTTTGTCTTCCTGTCTTATATCTAAAATGTAAAGATTAAGGTATACAAAACTGTAATATTGCCTGTTATTTTGTTTGGGTGTAAGACATGATCTCTCTCATTGAGGAGAGAACACAGAGTGAGGAGAACAGATTGCTGAAGAAAAGATTTGAACCTAAAGGAAGGAAGTTGGAGAGAATCACATAATGGGGTGATCCTTTTGCATGCCAAGCAGGCACAGAGAGGAAGTGCAGGTATGGCTGTACCCATACTCAACCCCGGCACTAAAATAGCGTGGGTGGTTAGTGCCACACTCAGGCCACTATATCACTGTACCCATTGTACTGGAGGCTCACATAATGGGGAGCTTTATGAATGTTGGGGGGCGCGTGGTGGCGTAGTTGGTTGAGGCACTACACTACAAACCGGAACGTCGCGGGTTCGATTCCTGATGGTGTCATTGGAATTAATTCCTTGACATAATCGTTTCGGTCGCACTATGGCCCTGGGGTCGACTCAGCCTCTAACATAAATTAGTACCAGGAATATTTCCTGGGGGGTAAAGGCGGCCGGTGCGTAGGGCTGACGACCTTACCACCTTCATGTGCCGATTGTCTACAAATCTGGGAGCCTCAACCTCCTGGATCCCTCAGGGCCTGTCTAGGCCTGTAATGGGGTTGCTTTTTATGAATGTTACTCTTTATGAGATAAATTTGGGGTGAACAAGTTAAGGAAGATGGGGTGAGCAGGGCAATTTGGCAGGAAAGAAGTGCATGGATTTTATTGGAACCTAAAGGAAAGAGACTTGCATGACCTCGGCATAGATTGGAATTGAGTAGCTGAGAGTTATAGTATTAACAAAAAGGGCTCTCATTCATGTTGCTGATTACTTACTGTGCCATGGCCTCTTACTCATTTGAGCTGATAGTCGTCTCAAGCTTAGCTTACACGTGAACAGTGGCGGCATGTACAGGATAGCATCAGCCATGCCATGTGCATAGGTTTTGCAGTAAAAGTTGATTTTATCTCTTTTTTGTTAGACTCTTTAATGATTGAATATATTAAAAACATGCTGTACAGTTTTTGTTTAACGTACGGATGAAGTATTGTCCATGTCACTGTGTCCATAATTTTACCATCTTTCCTTTAGCTAAGTTATATTGTTACAGGATTTGATTTTGTGAGTTTTTGTTATGTGACATTTGTTTTGTTACAGTGATGAAGCTAAATTTGTGGAAGTATGCAACAAACTTGCCTTAATAGCATTAAAACTATCCAAGGTTGAACAGTGTGTTGAAATTTTAATGACAGAAGGGAAACACAGTTCTCCAGAAAAGCAGAAAGTGATATGGAGAACACTGGCTTCTGTATTAATGCAGAAGAAGGATCTTTCTTCAGAGTTGGCAGCAGTGGTGAGCAACATCTTTATATATAAATGACTGAATGTATGGCTGTTCACTTGAGTGGCTCATTTAATCATTCCAAAGTTTTTACTGTGTCTGCTGTTTAGCTGTCCCACTACCCTTCAATCCAATGAAGGTTTATAAGCTAAAGCATTCACATACAATATTGTGTTATGTGGGTGTGGAACTTGGTTTTTGGTGCTAATTGAAGAACATAGATTGATGTGTTGGAATACAGCAGAATATTTGGACTTAAGAGGGGGAAAGCAAACAATGGGTGCTAATGGAGGTTGTTAACCAGTTAGTTTTAGATACATCTGTCATTATTTGTTCATTGGTTATTATCACAAGATTGAATGTGTGAGTTATTTATTGATGTCTTAAACTTGGATTTGGTTAGAAAGAAAAGTGCTGTAAAACATTCTAATTGAACCTGGACTAATTTAAAAAAGTAGTCATTTAAAGTGTGTTTGAATGGGACAGTTGTTCACAGAAGATACAATGGGCCAGGGGTGCACAAATCCCAGGTGCCAGTTCACCTGGGTGACAAAATTTTCTATTGTGGCACTTAATATTTGTGGATCCTCAGTGTGGAACTTCCTTCATGTCACATTTTTGGTGCTTAGAATTTTGAGGTGGCTCCTAGATTTTTGGAAATTTTTTTATTTCTGTACTGGCCCATTGTACCCAAGCCTGAACAACCAAGTTCATCAATAATAAGGCATGAAAGTGCTCTTGCCTGGTTTTGTGGATTTATTTTCTGTTCAGGATATGGTTTTACCTCTTTCAGACCTTTATGGAAGAAAATGTGTATGATGACTTGTTTTGTAAGGGTTTAAGTTGAGAAAGTGTAGCATTAATATTATTTTGCTGGAATCAGAAACAGATGTGAAACTGGAATGAAAAAGATACGCTAAGTTGGATTTTCTCTGTAATGCACACAATGTTGGCATGTACAGTAGTGAAGTGAATTTATGATAGAATGAAAGCAGCTGTAGCTCATATTTTGATATGAACTTGAAATATGTCCTGGCTGTCACTGTACTGGGAAGTTTAATTTTCAGTGGCAGTTTGGCTTTTCTGCACTTGGCTGGTCTGTTGTAGCACAGAATTTTAGTGAATGTGATGAATTTATTTTAGCTGGAAACATCCCTGGGAGTGATTATTAAAGAATCTACATCTGAAGACATTGAAGAATATTACAAAAAATATCTTAGGTTGCTGTATAAAAACAAAAAATTCACATTGTTGTTAGAGGAAGCAAAGAAGATGCATTTATTGTACCCCAAGTCTATGTCAGCTCTGGAATGGATTTGTAAAGTTTACAGTGAACTGATAGCACAAGGTGCAGAAGTGTTGGATGTGTCTGAGAACAACTTTGAAGAATATTACAAGAAGCTAAAGGTTCTTAACTCTGGATCAAGGATGGTATTGCTGGCTAAAGGAGCTGTGTTGTTCAGAAATAAAAGCTTTGTAGAAGCACGTGATGCACTAACACAAGGTACCGTGGGTTTTTGTTAAGATTTGTCAGTTAATCCCAAGTATGTTGCTTTGTTGAGCCACATCACAGTCGGAATCTCCAACATACCATTCAGATTTGATTAGTAAGAATTGCATGAACTCTGTATACTGATATTCTGACATTTTCTTTGTACTGCTTTGTCTACACCAAGTGTACTTGTATACCATAGATGGCTACTCTGTTTTGTTCCATAAGTGGAATATCAAAACAGAATAGGATATCAGAATGTATTTACCGAATAATGTAAATTAGAATCACGCAGTGGGTATCCTTAAACTGGAGAAATGCAGTGTATTTGTGTTTCAGTTAAGAAGAATTAAAGAACATATGCATAACATGCATCCCATATCTAGCCATGTTTCATTTACAGTGTTGCACTCGGCAAAGAGTTGGGTCCTCATTTCACTGCATAGCTGTGTTGTTCTGTGCAGTTAGATGTAAGATTGCCACATTAGGATACTACCATTAACATTTCACAGGCTACCATTCTTTTCAAAACCAAGCAGTAGCAGCCCCTGAGTTTATATAATAACTAATGTAAGAAGCTTCTGGTTTACAAATCCCTGTCATTAAGATATATATGATAATAAAACCAACACATGCACATAAGTGTATGAAGGTATATTATACACACCACATACCCCGTACATGTTTTGGCCACT
Source organism: Reticulitermes speratus (assembly GCA_021186555.1). Taxonomy (NCBI): domain Eukaryota; kingdom Metazoa; phylum Arthropoda; class Insecta; order Blattodea; family Rhinotermitidae; genus Reticulitermes; species Reticulitermes speratus. The sequence goes on from JAJKFL010000237.1 coordinate 30,229,172, forward strand.
CATGTGGCCATCTTCAGGGAGGTGCATTACAAAGGATAGATACATGAAAATATTACTGAAGTATTAGAACCAATGCACATATATAAAATTACTTGTTACATTAACGCTCCTTTTTAATAACTAATATAATCTGTTTCTGTTAATTGCAGTTATTGATGCACTTTCTGACACTAGTTACGTTTGGATCCTACTTTGCCAGTGTCATCTCCAGACTCATTGTTACAGTGACGCAGAACACTGTGCGAGAGAAGCAATGAAGACTAATCAAAAGCAAGCTGTAGATGAGAAAGTACAGAACTTATTACTTACCTTCCTGGTAAAGTCTCTGTCACTGCAAAATGAAGAAGAAAAATTGAGGGAAGCTGTGGACACGTGTGTTAAGGTGAGGCAAACTTTTATGTGTAATATAAAATCTTTTATGTATCTGATTTATGGTTATTAGAATACCATATACTGTTCAATGCATAAAGCAGTTGACTGTATTTGCCAGAATACAAGACAACCTTGCATATAAGATGATCTCTATTCACAATCTTCAGTTTGTTGGAGAATGTCTATACAAAACACATGTGATTTTGTATGCATTTATAAGGTGCCCCTGCATTTTTCAGGTTTTGAGTTTGGAAAAATTATCATCTTTTATTTGGGTGAATACAGTGTTTAATATCTATAAGTCATATCACCATGTGGTATCACAATGGAAATAATAGAAAAGTCTGATGTTGTATCCTTCCATAGCATGTGTGCATATGTTTGCTTGTGTATGTGTGAATTTAATGACAAAAATAATTGTTTGTTTCTGTCTGTGTATTAACTTTTATTAGCGAATAATTAAGGGGTTGAAGTCTTCTGTTGTTTGTATTCTTTATGAAGTGTTTTTAAAGATGAATATACATAGTTTATTGGTCTAATGTACATATAGTTATAAGCATTAAGTAAGAGTTTAATATAGTTATATGATGATATATTGTTTTATGTAGTATCTGTACCAGACTATTGTAATAAATGTGTAATCTTACCATTTTCAGTTCCAGTGTGATACTTTTCTTTTGGTCAGTGTATGTATATTCAGTATGTATGTGTATGTAGGGTATATACATAAGATTGTTTTAATAAACACTTCTATTATTTCATTAGAGTGTGTAGCTTACTTTTAAAAACTGTCCATCTTGATCACATTCCTCAGGTACACCAAACTTTTCCTTCTAATATCCACTGCCAGGTCAGGCAGTGATGTTTTGTAACTCAATTCCTGGTTGGTTCTGATTCCCCAAACCTGATGCTCAGTTACCTGTACATTCAAATTCTTCAAGATTTGTCTGTCCCATACATTTGTCATTACTTTATCCTTCTAAGTCATGGACCACATTTTACTTTCATTCATCACAACTGGTTTTAACATTACAGCAATATATATTGACACCAACTCGTACACAATGTTAAAACACAATATGCAATTACTTTACATAAACCCCAACATTTTTTTGATGCATTAGTACACCATCTTCATGGAGGAACACATTTAACACATAAAACACTTAAGTCCAATTGTTAAAATGTTCATTCAAAAACATTATTATTTGAACCGCCACATGTTGACGCAGTGTGTTGAAGTATGTCTAATATTTATATATTTTGGGGCTGCAGATGATGGAGTTTGCAGGTCTTATTAAACCAAATGGCTGTGTTTGTTTTTTAGAGTTTTTCTTTTGTGTTCTTTTATTCATATATGACATGTGATGGATATCCAGAAGCTTTTGGGGAGTGCAGGAAGACATTAAACTCATAATGAACTGATTAATATTGCAGATATTGTCTAGAAACCCAGCAAATCTTGATGTTGTGGAGTGCCTGACTAGAGCTCACATTATGCTTGGAAATGAGGATGAAGCCAAAAAGTGTCTGCAGGCAGTGCAAAGTGAGAATAAGTCAACAACAGCTGTAGCATTACTATCTGCTCTGTTCTTGAAGAAACAGAATAAACTGAAAGAGGCTGTGGATCAGCTTGATGCTGCAGTTTTGCAAAATCCTAATTCTGCAGATTTATGGTTGGAGCTTGGGAAACTGCACTGGGAACAAGAAAGATACAGTCTGAGTTTGGCAGCACTGTTGAAGGTACCTGGATACCAAGTTACTAAATTTGCAGAAACTATGAGGCAAACTTACATAGTACATTTTGAATGAGTCTGTGTGGATGGAGGGTAATAGGCTTATTATCTTCCTGATTTGATTTTGTTTTTGGTGCTGTGGCTACCATGTGTAATCACAGGCTAAGAATAAAGTTTGTCAAGATAAAGTGTGATATTGATACTTCACAGCTATACAAAATACATCATGGTACAGATGAGTAAGAGCAATTATGTGGCATTTTTTGGGTGTATTATTGACTATAAGGAAGACCTTACATGATGGAATCAACCTTTCAAGTCTGTATGAGTTTGAGGTTCTTACAGCAGTGTCTTCTGGGATGCAATGGCATGTAATTTGTAGACATGTTTTGAGTGTTGGTGATTACATGGCATAACATCCTAGGATTAATGTTGTAGATATAAAATTATTTTTATATGAATTTTGAGAATCATCATCATCACCATCAGTAGCTCTACAGCCCACTGTCAGCCTTGGCTACCCTTAGAACTTTCTTCAACTCCCTATCTCTGGCAACCATCCACCATCTTTCTTAAATCTTTCCACCACACCATCCATCCCCTGAAGTTTAGGTCTCCACACTGCCCTCCTTCCTTTGAGTCTGAAATCCATGATTCTTTTGAATATTTAATTGTTAACCATTCTTTGTAAATGCCCTGCTCATTGTAGTAAATTTTGAGAATAGTGACATGTTTTTGCATCCTGTGATGTTTGAGACCAGCAAATATTGTAGGCAAAACAAGAGAAATGGAGGTTCATGTATATATGTAAGATCCAATATTTTAGCTAAACCTATAACAAATTTTGAGCACTTAAATCTTGATGAACATTTTGAAGTTAGTATTGTTAAGCTTGTACACCTTAAAATAACTATTGTTTGCATATATAGGAACCCTAACAGCAAAATCCAAATTATGCCTGATAGCTTAGAGATAATTTTAGACTATATAGGTAAAATGAAAGACCAAGTTATAATAATAGGAGACCTAAACATAAATTTCCTAAAAAAATGATAGAAATAAGGAAAAACTAGAAGTTTTACTTAATATGTTCGGTTTACAAGCAGTGATAAATGTACCTACTAGGATATACAAAGAGACAAACTCAGCTATTAATCAAATAATTTTAAACCCAGAGTTACGGGGCTTTAAAACAGAAGTTCTTGAAACAACTTTGTCAGACCATTTCGGACAAATACTTCAAATAGGGCATGATTTACTTCCAGGAAAGAAATTCAAACAAACTGAAGCTATATACAAATACATTAGGATAACTAATGATGAGAATATTAAATATTTAAATTACTTACTTTCGGGGGAGAACTGGGAAAATGTTTATCAACAGCATGACATTGATACTGCATATAAAGAATTTTTACAAATCCTCACTTATTATTTTGACACTCTCCTCTCCTCCTTGACTCTGTGTAATACTTCTTCATTTCTCACACGATCGGTCCAACTGATCTTCTCCATTCTTCTCCAGCACCACATTTCAAAACTTTCCAAATACTTCTGATCTACTTTCCGAAGTGTCCACGTTTCAGCACCATACAACGCTATGCTCCAAATGTAGCACTTTACTAGTTTCTTCCTTAAATTTAATTCCAGTTTGCTGGTGAAAAGATTTTTCTTCTTGTTGAATGCTGTTTTTGCCATGGCAATTCTGGATTTAATTTAATGTGTACACCTTGCATCACTTGTTATCATGCTACCCAAATAAATGAAATATTCCACATTCTCCAATTGTTTTTGATCTATCATAATTTTCATTGGGGATGGTTGCCTTGAGATTTTCATTACTTTAGTTTTTCCCACATTCATTTCCATTCCATAGCGTCTTCCAATTTCAATTAGTCTATCAATCATGCCCTGTAGCACGTTTTCTTCCCTAGCCAGTAGCACAAGGTCATCTGCATATTTCACAGTGCGAATTACTTGTCCTCCTATTTTGAAGTCTCCAAACCCTTCAAGAGCTTCCTTGGTAAGGTACTCGCTGTATAAGTTGAACAGAATCGGTGACAAGCAGCAACCTTGTCTAACTCCTCTTCCAATCTTCACACTTCTCGTCTCCCCTTGGTCCAGTCGTATTTTGACACTCTGTTCCATGTACAATTTGCTGATCAATCTTCTTTCGCGCCAGTCTATCCCAATTCCTTTTAGGATTTGCATTAATGTAGTCCAGTTGACACGGTCAAATGCCTTCTGCCAGTCTATGAAGCAAGCACACAATTCCTCATCTATGACCAAGGTTCGTTCTGATATTATTCTCATCATCCCAATTGCATCCCTAGTTCCTTTTCCTCTTCTAAATCCAAACTGATCTTCTCCAAGTGCATCTTCAATTTTCCTCTCAATCCTTCTTCTAAGTATCCTCGCTACTATCTTTGCTGCATGAGCGATGATGCTGATTGTGCGATGGTCGCTGCATTTTGTAGCTTTGGGCTTCTTCTTTAAGGCAATCATTGTAACTTCAATAAAATCTCTGGGCCATTCTCCAGTTACATACATGCTGTTGATCATCTGTGTCATTAGCCTTAGACCACCTTCTCCCAACAATTTGAGTACATCCCCAGGTACATCATCATCTCCTGTAGCCTTCTTATCCCTCATCTCCTTGATAGCTTTTTCCACTTCACTTTGCAAAATATAAGGGCATTTCTCGTCTTCATCTACTTCATCTTCAGGTTCGACGTCTAGATGTTCTGGTCGATTAGCTCGATCGTAGAGCTCTGTGATATAATTCTCCCAAATTTGCAATACTCGTCTCTGATTTATTATTATATTGCCTTGAGAGTCTTCGATGCCAATGTTTTGAATCCCATGGTTTTCTTTCCAACCTAGTTCCTTTGTCTTCATGTACATTAAATCATAACGTCCTATTCTTTGAAATTCTATGATCTCGTCGCATATGCTCTCCAGATATTCCTTCTTGGCTTTGTCCGTGGCTCTTTTCAATTCGTTCCTCAGTCTTCTGTAGTTCTTCCTTCCTTCTTCATTGTTGACATTCTTCCATTTCCTTCGTTCATCCATTTTACTGATCATCTCCTGTGTAATCCATGGCTTTCTTGCTCTCCTCTCGACTTTTCCAACCAAACCACTCATAGTATCTAACACACATTTCTTGATATTGTTCCACTGCACTTCCACATTCCCACTTTCACATTTGATTGCACCAAGCTCTTCTTCTAGTCTATTGTGTACTTCCTGTCGTTGAGCATATAGCTTCTCCAAATCACATCTTGGTTTCCACTTGTGGAACCTTATGATTTTCTTCAAACTGGTGCAGATCGTTGCAACCAGTAAATTGTGGTCAGAGTCAATATCTGCTCCAGGCATTGTCTGCACATCCTTCACACTGTTCCTGAATCGCTGTTTCACTAGTACATAGTCCAGCTGATATCGATTCCTATCTCCTGGTGATTTCCACGTGTACAATCTTCTTTTAGGTTTTTTGAACCATGTGTTTGTTATAACAAGTCCATTTCTTTCACAGAAATCAATAAGCATTTGACCTCTCTGATTCCTCCTTCCCAGTCCATATGGTCCAACAGTGTTGTGATGTGCTTTATCTCCAACCACACTGTTCCAAGTGCCTATCTTGAAGCTGTTATGTTCATTCTGCGTCTTCTGCTTTTGTCTGTAGTCATTACCGCGATGATGAAATAACTGCTATTATTAAAGATTTAAAAAACAAACAATCAAGTGGACTAGATGGGTTTTCAGGCGTCCTTATTAAAAAATGTTACATATATTTAATTAAACCACTAACCTTTTTAACTAATATGTCACTTGGTACTGGAAAATTTCCGGAAAATCCTAAAACCTCAAAAATAAAACCCTTATTTAAAAAAGGAGCTCCAAATGCAATTGAGAATTACAGGCCAGTTTCATTGGTTTAAACTTTCTCAAAAAGTTTGGAGAAAGTAGTAAGTATTAGATTAATAAACTTTCTAGAAAAGCACAACATGTTTATAGAAAGTCAACATGGTTTTCGTACAGGTAAATCCACCAGTACAGCATTAGTTAACTTTCTGGAAGATGTGTATAAAACACTAGATAATAAGGAAGTATGTGTACGTCTATTTTTAGATTTATCTAAAGCATTTGACATGGTAAATCATAATATTTTATTACAAAAATTAGATACATATGGCATTAGAGGAACTGCACATCAGTGGGTTGCTTCTTACTTAAAAAACAGAAAACAGCTGATAGAAATTGACCATCTTAATGCAACAACTCACGAAATCCAACAAAAGCGGTCGGAAGAAAAAATAATTCTATCTGGATTCCCACAGGGTTCCATTTTAGGGCCGTTGTTATTGTTAATATATATGAATGATACAGATACAAAGATCAGCAATGACATAGGCATCAAACTAACACTTTTTGCCAATGATACTAGCATTTTAGTAACTGGCAAAGACATACAGGATCTAACTTTAAATTTGGATAAAATTAATAAAAGTATTTTACCCTGGTTTGACAATAACAGATTGATTATAAATAAAGACAAATCATGGGCATTAGGCTTTCATGACAAATTAAATAAACATATAGTATTTCCTGACATAATATTGAAAGATAGACATATTAATTATGTACCCAAAACAAAATTTTTGGGAGTCTGGCTAGACCACGATCTAAATTGGGATTTTCACGTGGGAAAATTAGTAATTAAACTAAGTAAACTTTGTTTTGCAATAAAAACAATGAAGTCATTTGTAAATAAAAATATTGTTAAAACCATGTATTTTGCATACATGCATTCATCTTTGAATTATGGTATTTTATTCTGGGGAAACGTTAGAAATCTTAAGAAAGTTTTTAAACAACAAAAAAGGGCAATAAGATTAATAGCTAATATTTCAAGCACAACAAGTTGCAAACCATATTTTAAAAAATTAAAGATTATGACACTGCCATGTATGTATATCTATGAAATTCTTCTATACATTAAAATGTCCCTAAATAAATTCAAAACTAATTCTATGTTTCATTCGCATGATACAAGGACTAAATCAGACTTATTTATTACAAGCCACAACACCAAACTATTAGAACAGAGTACTGCTTACAACGGTGTGCTTGTGTGTAACAAACTACCTAGCGAAATTAAAAGTGTTAAGTCCATAATAAAATTCAAGAAGACACTTAGAAATTTCCTACTTGAAAAGCGTTTTTATTCGGTGGAAGAATTTATGACAGTTAACTCTTAATTTGTAGGAACTGGGTTAAAGATGTATCTCTGTATGGTAACTGCCGGTGCTTTCTTTCTTATGTGTATTATGTCAATCAGGGCCTGGTGAGGTCCTGTACATGTATGTAATTATATTAGATTTACGTGTTTGTTTGCTTTTACTGTAATTCTTATACTGTTTACTCTATGGATGTGTCCAATATCATTCTGTAATGATTTCTAGGACGAAATAAATACAATACAATACAATACAATGATGTTGTAATGTAATGCTAATAGAACTAGTATTGTTACAGCACATATTGTTGGTTGTAACCTGAAACTGCATTATCCTTTCAATGGAGACAAAACTGTAAATAATTGCTAAGTTTTATCTGTTTCAGGCAACTAAATTGGACCCTCATGTTTATTCTTGTTATGTATACTTGGGTCACTATTACAGTCTTGGTGCTAAAAATTTGGATAAGGCACGGCGTTGCTATCAGAAGGCCTTTCGCCTTAATCAGAATTGCAAAGAAGCCGGAGCAGCACTCAGTGACATATACAGACTCCAAAAGAACTCAGTAAGTACAATAATCAGCTCTTACTACAGAAACATTGTGTGGTAAAAATATGCTGCTTTTGTTTCAGTCACTTCTCATGTAAATTGCAAAATAATGAGACAGTGACCACATGAAACTTGTGTTTACTGGTCTTTGTGATGATGACAGCTGCTGAAATGTGAAGTTACTGTGGAGTTTTGTATGTTGAAAATTACACAACAAATGACATAGCATAAGTTGAATTTATTTTCAACAACTTTCAGCTGCTGGAAATGTATGTTATTGCAAATTAGTTGTTAACTTTTGCCAGCTTGCCAATACATGTGGAAGTATTTAAAGTATAATAGATTTCAAAATTTCTTCCTGGAAGTTCTTGGGCATATCAGAATAACAACTGAAGAGAATGTAGTTAATGTATGGGTTGAAAGCAATGTAAATGGAGCTAGTTTGTTCAGTGCTCATCTCAGCAGTGTTTTATGTGGTGTATGATTTACCCGAACTGGGGGGACAGCGCTAATAGTTGGTGCATAGTTTGAGCTTCACATCTGGCATGGTCCTGGCTGGATTTAGAGCAAGGAAGTTAGTTGTTTTGAAGCGAGACTTCATGTGGACCAGTTGTAACTTCAACAAAACAGTACCAACGCTGGATGGTTCTAATCTCAAAAGCCAAACCTATGCAACAATGGATGGTACATAAAACTCCAAAGACTGCAACTGGCATAGTAAGTCACTTCAAGTTCAGTTCAGATCAGTCGCTGGTATTAAACCATAGCACTACTGCTTGCAGAAGGCCAATATTGAGCTTCTGACATATGTCACCCAGACTGCTGGTTTTGCTGAAGCTAAGTGGGCATGGTTACGCCTTGGTCTTCACCACATAGAAGAAGGCAACCTTCAGCAAGCAGTTGATAGTTTGCTGTCTGCTGTAAGGACAGATCCAACTGACAGGTAAAACTGAACCTGCAGATTAATATTGAATGCTTCAACTTTAGTCAGGTACACTCTGTACCTCTGAAGGTAGTCTGATGCAATTAAAGGTGAAAAGGAAAGTTATCTCTGTGCATGACATGGAGGCATGTGGGTGAATGGAGTTATAGCTGGACTTGACCGTGGCACTAGATGTAGGTGAATGATCAGCTTTTTGCCCTAGCCACTTTACTGCTGGGGAAAGGGCCTCTGGTACCCATTGAATAGTAGGTTGGGTGGGCCCTAGAACTGGTGTGGCCACTTTGGTGAAGAGAAAGATCTCTTGCCCATTCCAAGAATGGAGCCACGATTCCTTGATTGTCCAGCCTGTAGCCTAGTCACTATACTGACTATGCTGTGCCACCTCCTAATTTGTTGGCATTAGAAGAATAAATAATAATCCAGTGCTAAACATAAATGAATGAATTTTCTGCTCTGTACTGTGGTTATGGATAATAAGTGAAACACATATATCAGTGTTTCCCAAACTTTTTTGCTCACGGACCCTTTTTGGCTTTGAAAAATAACCACGGATCCTCACATCCTTGCTGACATAAATACAGTGTCTGGACTATAGGTATCCAAAATTAAAATGTTATATCTCAGAAATGATTTTAGATAGCTACTAATACATACCAGTAGCATACATAACAATGCATTGCATGATTTGACCTTAATTAATATGATTGTCACTCGCTTCGTGGGTACAGAAAGTTTCTTAATTAGATATTCTAACAGTCATAGGAAATAAACATTTCGCCAATTATAGAAGTTCCTCAATTCTTTTTAACAAACCATTATTCCCTTAATTTAAAAAATAAGTAAACGTCAAAAGTAGCCATTACAGAAATGTATCTATGGATCCCCTGACAACTGGTCGCAGATCCGTTGGGGATCTGCAGGGCACAATTCGGAAACCACTGAAATATATGATTGGATTTGTCTCTGTAAAGTCACTGCTGGGAGAGTTTGGCTGATGCGTACTATGGTCGAGGAGCATATACTGCAGCTCTGAAATCCTACCAGCGTGTTCTAGAATTGGACCCAGATGCAGTTTATCCTGCATTTCAAGTGGGCACCATAAAGCAGGTAAGAATGCCAGGGGTACTCTGATTTTTATGATGTATGGAAAGTGCAATGAAAACTTAAATTCATAACAAGACAGTGTGTTTTGTGAAGTACACAGCATTATGTCTTTCCCTTTGTATTCTTGAAGTGAATGCTAGATGGGCAATATCATGTATATCTTTCCACCATGTTTTATTTCCAAAACAACTCATTACAGTGTCATTGAAATGTATTATGGTGGTTGTACACTAAATATGCTTAGGTAAACCTCATTGTGGTCTGTGTTGCTCCAGTACAACTCTCACTTTACACAAAGCTCTGAACTCTGTAAAGTATCTTAAGAATTACTTATCCTTTAAAAGAATGGTGATGTCATATAAAATACAAGTCTTTTATGTGTTATATGTCATTAAATAACCTAATAAAACATGTGTTCATTAATAATTTTTTAAAGGAATTATATGTGTTACGAGTCCATTTGATGAATGGTGTTTTATTTTGTGTTTCAGATTGTTGGGTCATATGAAGAGTCAATAGAAGAATTCAAGAGTTTGTTAAGCAACAATCCTTCCTATGTACCAGCACTGAAGGGCCTTGGGGAGAGTTGTTTGTGTCGAGCCAGAAACTGTTTTTCTCGCCAGTTGCTTGGTTGCTGCAGGGACAGTTGCCAGGAAGCTGTAGATGCCCTCTTGAAGTAAGTGTACACTGCTTTGCTAAGTTTTTTTAATGTAGACAAATTGAGCTGCTACCCTCAAGGATATGTGCACTGCTAGTTTTTCTGTCAGTGTTGATGTCAGTGATTGAGTCTGTGTTTTCTTTCCTTAATTGTCTATTATGTTACAGTTACGATTTTTGCCACTATTTTAAAACATTTATGCAGTTTGGATGTGCAGATATTTTATAATAAATGTTGTTAATAAAGTAGTCACATCAGACAAAATATACTAGGTATGTGAACAGAGTATAATTTGGATCCAATTTTGTAGATTTTTTGGTATAATTCATGATTTTGAAAGTACTAGCTTCACTGTGCTCAGAAACATTGTGGTTCTTACATAAAGAACTAAGGTGATGGATGACGTCGAAATAAATTTAATGGCAGTAAAACTTTTTTTACTTGTGTGTGCTATGAAAAAACAACCTCTTGTGTTTGTGTCTGTCTTTAAACAAGAATTTTTATGTGCTGATTTCTGACAATATTTTTTTAAATCTTACGAGTGGATTTCATTACCAGGCCCTTGTTCTAAGAACCCCATTGTAAACTAAGTAAGAAATTGATACCTTAGATAGTAGTTGACTTAGATGAATAATTAATTGTATTTCTAAAGGAAGGGATATAATTGGGTACACAGAATTGCCGTGGAGTGATCATCCTGTTCATTAGAATGACAGAATGGGCCTGAAGGCCCAAACACTGATGCTGATGTTTACAGAAACTGAGTTTAAAAGTACAAAAAGAGCATATGATTATACTCGCCCAGTGTGTGTGCATGCTTGGGAATGCTCGTGCATGTACAGGGATGAAATACCTCTTCTCAGGCAAATGACATTTTTCTTCTTGAAGCATTGAATGGTTATCTTTGAAGACGAGAGTTCCTTATGTAGTTCTTACATGCAACATTTCATTTTGCTAGTAGTGTCAGATTGTGTGTACGAGTTGACCTTGTGTTGGGCACAGTCTTCTGTTGCAGCTGCACTGTTCCCTTGAGATGAGTTACGGGTTTACCAGTGCAGTCATATGTGACCCAGAGAAGTGCCGTCAATTTATTTCAGTATTGCTAAAAATATAAGTACAATGGGGAAGAGAATAATTTTAATTGATTAATTAATTTCTTTTGGTATAGATTTAATTGTCATTTGATATTAGTGAGTGTGCTTTGATCTGTGTTACAGGGCTGTTGAAGAACGCAAAGATTTATCTTGTTTGTGGAAATTGTTAGGCAATGCTTGTACATTAGTAGCACAACTACCAGACTGTTATGCCCATTTGTGTATCAGAAGATGGCTCACAAATTCTTCATCAGCATGTGAGGAAGAAAATGAATTTCTAGTCTTGGATAAAGAGAATGTGTTTCAACAAGGTGTGAGGTAAGTGGTTTCTAGGGCAAGAATGTGCCAATTGATGCAGAGTTTTGGACTTAAATCTGACGGTAATGTGGTATCGGTGTGAATTTTTTTAGAAGTATCTGTTATCAGACACTCTCTTTTGTCCAATTAGAAGTGACTTTTAATGGTGCTGTGTAGATGGATGTCAGTAGAATCATAACCATCAATAACAGAATGAGATAAAATGGGTTGAATAATGTTGCTGCTTTATCTACAGTCCTTTTTAGTTTTCCTCTAGTTTATGCTATCAGGAATAGCTAGAAAATTAGGAAAGGCTAAATGAATGATTTAAGCCAGGTATTTGCATTAATTTGATGAGTGATAATGTAACATAAAGAATAATGTAGAACTTTTTTACAGGTAACAAAGAAATTGGTCTAGATAAGTATGAATGGCACTAAATGTATGAGCATGTCAGTAAACTAAAACTGACATCAGGATCATGATAGAACTGTTTGTAATAATCATTTGCAAATATTTAAGAGTTTTAAGTATTTTAGAGCAACAGTTACAAATAGAAATTAGGTCTATAATTAAATTGGTAGAAGAATAAATTTAGGAAATGCTTATTTTATTCATCCCATTTGCTTTCCAAAACACCAGTGATCAAGAAATATATATAAAGTATTAATTTTGTCAGTTGTTTTATATGGTTTTGAAACATCCTAACTTTAGGGGACGTATATTTGAAGAATACTCTTCTTCAACTGCTTGACTCTGAAGATGAAGGTACTGTGATCCTTCAAAATGTTAGGAGCTACATACCCAGTGACACAGTGTAATATCCCAGAAGTCTTTAATCTTCAAAATAAGTCTCATTAGTTCTGTTTTCACTAGTCCTGGTAAGCGATCCCTTTTCCTTATTTTAGCCCATGTTCCTTATTGTATAAGGACAGTTAGAATGCAGGCATATGATAAGCATACCCATTTTGTGTAGATGTTTTTTGTTTTTATATTTTTAATATTTCACACATGTTATTAGGAACTTTTAGGTTATGTTTGTCAGCTGTCATGCTAGAAATAAATAGTAGTAGAAACTATACTTGGAGATGCCTTGTTTACAGAATTTTTTGTTTTTATCATGACTTTATACAGGTGTTATTGTCGAGCATTGAGTCTGGGTCCAAACAACAGCCTTATGTGGCATGACCTAGCAAATGTTTACCACTTGCAAGCCAATTTCTTGAAACCTTCAGCCATGAAAAAGCAACTGCGAGAATATGCCCTTGCTGCCGTCAAGAAAAGCATTCTGCTTAACCCAAGGAATTGGCAACACTGGAACTTGTTAGGTGTCATAGCATCATCTGTAGGTATGTGCTATGAGGGAAGCTAATGTCATCTGGTATAGGCACATGTAGTCCACTAAAATACTGTATCTGTTTCCTTTTTTTGTTTGTTTGTTTGTAGAGTTAAACAATTTGGATCTAGCACAGCACGCATTCATCAAGTCCATACAGCTGGAGAACAACAATGCTATAACATGGACTAACTTAGGAACTTTGTATTTGTGTTTAAATGAAATCCAGTTGGCTCATGAAGCATTCAAAGTAGCCCAGAGGTCTGAACCATCTTACATTGAAAGTTGGATTGGCCAGGTAAGTGTACTGTGTAGCATCGTTTATGATTGCCGATCATGGTGGCCATGTGGTCTAAGGTGTGTGTGTCACCTTGAACATGACAGGGAGGTTTAAATCCCACTCAGGATATGGATGTATTTCTGTCGTGTCCTCTGTCTGTATCTCCATGTGTAGGTAGAGATCTTGTTACAGGCCAGTCTCTCATTCAAGGAGCTCCACTGTGTGTAAAAACAACGTCCATAAACCTGGAGAGTAGGGCCCTGGGCCACATTGGCCTATAGCACCACATGGTTAGATAGATATTCTATGTAACTTAAATTATGATTCATTATTTACATGTTACGTGCATGGGAAAGATGAGAAATGCATGCAGAAGAGTAATTAAAAAACCTGAATAGATGAGACAACTTGGAAGTCCTAGGTGTAGGAGTATAATGTTGAAATGGATTTTAAAGAAATAGGGTGTGGACAGGATTTATCTAGCTTAGGAGCTGAGTGAGCTCTTGTGAACAGGGCAGTGGGTGCCATGAGAGGCAGGAAATTTCTTGATTAGCTGAATAACTCAGCTTCTCAAGAAGGTTCCTGTTTTGATACCAAAGTTGTCATACAATCAGCATTTCACCCAAATACCACATCTCTTATCTACAAATTTCTTACAGTGGAGAACCCAAACCTAGCTCTGTTGAAGGATATATAAAAACTAAGCCTCATCCTGTACACTCTTCATCCGTAAGAATTACCTCAATTGCAACAGTTCAAAATCAACAGATTGCTCAAAGGAAAAATTCTGTTATCTGCTTTTCTACAAAGTCTACAATGTAACCGACATCTATGTACATCCTAATTACCCTTCAATATGAAATTGTTAAATATAAAATGAGATCTCATTTAAATTCAGACAAATTGTAATGCATTAATTCTTCATTGTATTGATTATTTGTACCAACAAATGCACTAAGACAGTTTTTTTCACTGTTTCTTTATTATAAGGATGCCCCAGTACGCATTTCGGCAATTATTTTGCCAATGCGTATTGGGGCATCCTTATAATAAAGAAACAGTGAAAAAAACTGTCTTAGTGCATTTGTTGGTAAAAATAATCAATTATAAAAGATGCACAGTGAATATAAAGTGAAATCTTCATTGTATGTTTTATAATACATGTATTACCTGGTGATGGCCCATTTCTGCTGAAACATGTTGAAAGAAATTTTCCCTTATATGTAATAAACATCATTAGTTGTGATCGACATTGTCTTTTTCTTTGTTATTATTATTAATTTCTCAAGAAGGGCTTTGTTCTGCAGAGTTAGGTTAGATTAATTATGTTATCTAGTGTCTTGCATTTGTGCTGTAATTTGGATATCAAAAACCATAGACTTATGGTGATAAATACTGCTTTTAATTGCAGGCTTTGGTTGCTGAAAGCATGAATCATGAGGATGCTATGGACTTATTTCGACATACGACACAGTTGGGAATTCATATGGAGAGTTGTATTGGATACACTTACTGGGTCTGTTCCACTCTTAAAACTTCCAGCAGTCACAATGACCCACATTATATATATTGCATTGAGAAGATGGATGCGATCCCAGTGGCTGGGGATGCCATGGACTGGTACACAGGTGAGACTACTGTGAAGTGTTAGCATTCTTAGAGGCGTCACTAGGACATCAGCAACATTTTAAGCTTTGTATTCTAAAATGGAAATTGTGCTACAAGTGAAAGTACTCATTTACACAGTTGCTTAGTTCAGAAATAGGCAAAGTACAGTACACATGAATTCATACCAGCCCCTTGGTGATGTTCATATATGAATAATGTTGTCCTTTATCAGTTTCTGCTTTCTTGTACATTGTCTACAGAAACTGTTGTACTTGAAAAAGTTGCGTATATAGAATTGTGACATTGATGTAAGTAGAATGAAGCTTGTGGGTCTATAGTATACATATTCACTGCTTTTATTTATTGCACTGACAGCTTGGTGTGTAAAGTTGAGTGGGTCCACTGCATATTCAGTTTATGGCATTGTAAACGTATTCAATGTTTTCATTTATTATACTGACAACTTGGCACGAGAAGGGTGTTACTGTTGGACCTGCAGCAGCGAATGTAAAATGAAACCAGAAACCCTCCTAGCATTTTAGACTAACTTTTTTGTAGAAAGTTGGGTTATACTCGTAGATACATAACAGAAAGCCCCACGTTAGTCTTCTGTATCTGTGTGTTAAAATGTAGTAGAATTCCTTTAATCCAGCTGCCATTAATCTGACACTCTTGATTGTTTAGCACTTGAGGAATATAGCCCCACAAGACCGGAAGTTTCACTGTCAGTAACTTCCAGTATGTATACTGATTCCATGACTTCTTTTCTTGGGTTATCTGGTCTTCATTGAGCTGTAATAATGATTTCAAAAGCTGCCAAGATGATTAAACAATTTACTGCTGGCAAGAGGAAACATGTAACTTCAACAATTCCTCAGCAACTTCAAATAATAGGAGGCTTGAAAGTGGTGAAAGCCGGAGTGTGATTGTGGCTTCATACAACATTGGATCGTCAACTGCCTGTGATATAAGAAAAGAGAAGGACCTTTTATGACATCAAGTGAAAGTGTGAAGGACATTTTCAAGCAGCAGACACTGAAAGAGCCTAAATCATTGCTGTTGGACAATGCATTATATAAGTGGTTGACAGCATTGCATTCGAAGGAAAACCCATGACTGGGCCTATGATAATTGAAAAGCTAAGTGGGACTATGAGAATTGAAAAAGCTTAGTCTTTTTATGATGAAATGAAAATAACAGACAAGCACACATTCTCTGATATCTGGCTACAAAATTTTAAAGAACCATCAGCTGAAGGAGATATCCTCTGATTAGTTGGGCAGCTCAAGTATAGGAGCAGTAACAAAAAAATTAGCTGTAAGAACTGAGGTCAGTATTGTTACTATCTGATAATCTGGCACCTGTCTTGTCCTGTGGATGCCAGATAAAAGGAATTCTTCTGTATTATATGTTGAGTTACTCTGTGGCCTGCATTGAATCTGCTTGGTTTCCTTATAGAACCTAGTTGTGATAGTGTCTCAAAAATAAGTAATCCTCTGACTGAAGCAAGACTGAAAAACTTCACACAGATATTAAAATTTGAGAATGTGAAAAAGCCATGAAACCAAGTCTTTTGTCTGATATGATATTTCAGAACCTGAGCTGAGCATACCATGTGTTCATGCTCCTTTAAGTTCAGCACTGTTAGCAGTCATTTTGGAAAAGTTTCACTGTCAGTATGAGTCTTCAGATTTTCCAAAGAATTGGCATCTAATTATTTCGGGATAGGAATTTTCACCTCATACACTTCACAAAATTGATTACCGTGATCTTTGCTGCTTCTTGAGGTATCCCATTTCTCTATTAGGTTTTCTGTTCCTGTACTTCATGATTGTTGTACATTATAGTTGTCTTCCATCAATCATTTTACATATTTCATGTAATCATAATGTTTTTGGATTCCCCCTTCACTTCCAGTTGATATTTGGTGAATTATTTATCGCATGTTCCCTGTGTTTCTTTGTGTATACCATATCAGCATTTTATTTTGTGATCTACACAGTTGCTTTTATTGTGCTGTTTCTGTCTTTGATTTTATACCTGATTGCTTCTCATTGTATGTGCCTCCAAACACTAATATCTGCTGATCTGAATTGAACTGTTCCCTTCTGGCCTAGAACTCAGCGTTCACACCCATAACTGTATTTTCAAATACCATATGATATAGTTTTGTCTGCTATCCCCACTTCATTGTGTTGACCTAAGGGAAATGCAATCCTGCTGTAACTAATTAGATCAGGGCAAAGATGAAATTCCAGCAGCTCACCTAGAATATTTATTCTAAGAAAGTAAATTTATACAGTAGTTCTTAGCAGATTTGAAATGAGCTGGTGGCCCATACTTGTTAAAACATTAAAGGATATGTCACTTACATAAGGAAAGACACAGTGGTTTAATTTGAATATCTGTGGGACATTTATTTCTCCAGGTCGTATTAATGAGAGTGCTTGTGCATATAACATGCTGGGATTGCTTTTGGAGAGACAGCAGTTATATTGTAGAGCAGCAAAAGCTTTTGAAGCAGCTCAAAAGCTGCTGGAAACAGCTGAAGATACTACCCTGAGTGACATGGTGTACAGCAATCATGGGAGAGTGTTGGTTCAATTGCATCAGTATGAAAAGGCCATCTGTGTATACCAGCAGGTTAAGAAACCTGACTTCAGCACACAGTGTGGCTTGTCTGTAGCATATTTTAAAGGTAAGCGTTATGATACAGCGCATGGGGAAACAAGGGTATCAAATTAGAATTTTTTGTTTTTGTAGAAGAAAGAAAAAGGATTGAAAAGTGTGACATCATATTCAATTTATTTATGGGTGAGATTGATAGTTCGTCACAGAATTTAAATGAAGGATTTTATATGTGAGGGGTAGGATCTGCAATATAAAGCCTGTGTTACCCAGATGTGAACCTGATCTTCATGTAATACATCTTGCTAACATGAATGAGGTTCTGGTGACTCACTGTTGGGTAAATATTACATATGGTATTGAGAAAGAGCCATTGCCACAAATTAAGTTACTCACTGAATACCTCTATGAAGCACAGTCATCCTTGAGAAGCTAACAGTGGCGTAGTTAGTTGAGAGATTCTGTGACTTTTATGGAAGCGAGGGTTCAATGTTGTGTTCACAACAGCCAATCACAGGATTCTGTCTGGAGCCATATGAATCCAATTCCTAGTCCAGGAGTCTGCGTAACATTTTGTATCAAGGTAAAGCTACTTAACTTTTTGTTCACCGTGCATTATGGTAATAGATAACATTCATCAACCAACAACTGCACTAAGGTAAAGCTAGGTGAAGCTATCCCATTACAGGCCTGGACAGGCCCTTAGGGCTGCAGGAGGTTGAGGCTCCCAAAATTTCTAGACAGTGGGCACATGAAGGTGGTAAGGTTGGCAGCCCTACACACAGGCTGAATTGATCCCAGGGCCATAGTGCGGCCGGAAGGATTAAGTCAATGAAAAATCCCAGTGACCCCATTGGGAATCGAATCCGCGACCTTCTGGCTTGTAGTGCAGTGCCTCGACCAGCTGCACCACCATATACCCCCATTTTGTACCATGGGAGTTTTTTATGGCAAGGACTTGTCAGTTGCCATGCTTAGTACTTAGGAGAGCCATCTATTTTCAGCTGTCTGTTATTGCTTGCTTGATATATTCACAGCTACACTCCAAATATGGGGGCCATCTCTTCCGGTCACATGTGGATGTGTTGTGCTGCAGTCACCTGGTACCCACGTAACAAGGAAAAAGATGGGCTTTTTTGACTAAGTGACTATCGGCTTTGTAAGGACAGCTCCGCCCTGTGGAGATAGTTTATTAGTCACACAATACACATTGTCATGAAAGTAATGGAATAACCAACCTAACAGAATGATGTCTTGAAGTTCCACTAGTTTGTGACTTGTATGAGAGATACTGTTTGTGGGAGTAAGGTGCAAGATCTTTTAGTGAAGTTTTCTTGTTCACACAGATAGTTTGTGCTTTTGTACATAATTATATTCTGTCTTTGTTACCAGCCAAGAGGTATGAAGATTCTTATTCTGCATATGAAACTGCACTAGTGTGGCTTGCTCCTAATGATGGTGAGAAGTCTCATATCCTGGTAGCTATGGCAGCAGTGGCATACAAGTGTCAAGGAGTGGAAGACTGTAAAACACTGCTATTTCAATGGTAAAGAGATCCAATACACTAAGAATGTAAGCTTCAAATTGTGAACTTGGTTGTGCAGAGAAGTGTTATGTCAGTCTGCTTGCACATCAGTGGTCTTTTTATGTGCTACCTGGACATGTTCAGATGTCGAACTTTTATTGACTTTGCTTTAATATGACTCGAACCACAGATAAGTATATGATCTTGTGCAGACCGTATGGGAAGCCAGTAGTAGCAAGCTAAGTTTAACTTATGGCTGGTGGCTTGTTTCTCCCAAGGTTAATGTGAATAAAATAAGGAACTAACTCCATTTAGCAGAGTCCTTAAGAAGCTAGCAGGTCCTCAGCTAGTCAAGAAATTCCCCGCATTTTATGGAACCCGAAGGTTCATTCCCGCATTCACAAAAGCCCGCCACCTGTCCCTATCCTGAGCAAGTATCTGCAATGCAGGAAGTTAAATGCAGACTTTATATTAAGAATATTCCATTCAAGTGACATTATTAGACATTTATGTCCAACTAATTGCACTTAGTGCACAAGTGCAAGTAGTTGGAAATAGGTGTCTAATTAAGCATAGACGTTTAAATAAGAATTAACCGATTCTGGCAGTAGAGCCCAAAGATTCACCATCCCTAACACTGAAGTCCGCTCTGGACATGATTCTTAGTTGGTCCATCCACCACCCTTTCCCAAAACCTGTGAAGACTCTTTTTAATGTTATTCACCAGTCTGCATTTCAACTATACAAGTGCTCACAATGTAACTCCAAATTATGCCAAAATTAAGATCCCTAATAATTCTGCAGCTTTTAAATATACCTGTACTAAAATACATGCTTTGAAAATAAAAGACGAAATTAGATTCCTATATATTAAGAAACAAAATCTTAATCAGAAGTTATATCGTATTCATCTGGAAGTAGCTAATACTTGGGGTAACAGCTGGTCCTATATAGAACATACAATAAATGATAGTTTAAACATTGAAGCAGACAGTAAATGTAAACAACACCTTAAGTATACAACTGGTAGCTTTCTGTCAGTCTTCCTCTGAATAAATCACATAGTGATACCTTAAGGTGCTGATTCCATCCGTACGAAATCCATGTATTTTCTTCAGCACTTCATTTTCAGACTTCTGTAATCCATGTTCTTCTGTCAAAGTAAGGCACCATGTTTTTGAACCATATGAACAAAAAGTAAAATTATTTTTGATATATATACATATGTATAATTTTTTTCCAGTGTCAAGTTGAAGCCTCCTTCAGTTCAGGGACTGTTTGCATTCTGCTCACTTGGCATGTTGCATTCTGACATCACACTGACAGAACTGGCTCTCAAAGAGCTTATGCCACACAAGGACAGCCCTGAATATGTGTCTCATATTGCTAACTTCAGGGCGTATACACATTTCTTGCAGGTGAGTGCCATCATTATGTTGAAGCTTTAAGTCTTCTGTGATGTTACACCGTGTCATTGGGTAGATAGTTCCCTATGATCCTGTGAAACTTAGGGAACTGTTTACCTAGTGACATAATGTAAGATCCCAGAAGACTTGAATCTTCAGTGATGCCCCTTTATATTGCATGTTTGGTAACCCACAATAAAACAATGTAGAAGCATGGGATATCACATACTTATTTTCTGTCTTGTACCCTACTTCATGTTGGAAGTGCTCCATTTTGATGGTAGTGTAAGCTAAGCTGTTAAAATACACTGCATATACACATTGTTATTTCAGCTGCTGGCTTCATTCACCCAGGTGACAGAGTGGAAACAGCAATAGTGATGGTTGTTAACCTGTAATGTGTTTATAAGCTTAAATCTCATTTAGTCATTTCACTGATCCTTACACTTTATAATCATGGTCATCATGGTGATACATTTTCTTTCATTAGCATTTTGATGAACCAACAAATAAAGGGCCATGAAGATTTGAAATGAAATAGAGTTTGGCAACATGAATTTGAATGTGTGCTTCATCGGCAGGGTCACAGTTCTGAGGCAGTCCGAGCACTGAGCTCCATGGTTCATAGACATCCTGGAGATCCATCTTTGTGGTTAGCACTTGCATTGCTTCTGCTGCATCTGTACTCAGAGTGCAAGCCCAAAGGGGCAGCTCGATGTGCTCAAGTTGCCATGGCTCTTGGCCGGAGTATGATGGATGTGTCAAAGGTGATTTTACATCAGTTCATGAACATTTAAATACCAGTTAAAGACATCAGTCCAAGGTTGGCTAAACAGAGGCTTAATATAAGTGTTTTAATGTTAATTTGGAAACACACATGACCATTTCTATTCATTAAAGTCTGCACCATTACTGTAAAGGATTTATGACAATATAGAGGAAATATGATATCTTTTGACTGCAGTAAGATGTGAACCACATGTGTCACTAATATGCTTGCTTGTGCAGAGGACTACCATAATCTTAACCTATTACTTTAAAAACATAATAGGAGCTTTAAATAATTCCACATGATGTACTGAGCTGGTGATTTTAAGCATGGAACAGGTTTTTTTTTCTTCTTTTTTAATTAAGAGGAATGTATCTGCTGTTTTTTGTTGTGGAAAAATTAGTAAGGAGTCAGAAATTCCAGGTCAAGGTAATGTATTTCACATATTTCACAAGATTTCAAGGCTTGCAGAAGACTGTCATCATTTCATGATTACAGTTAATAACCTTGGATCATGATCATACACTGTTCTGAATGGCATTGCTTTTTCATTTTGCAGATGATGTCACTTGTAAGTCTGAGCCACCTTCTGTCAGGCAATGCACTTGAAAGTTTAAGAAGTTCTCAGAAAGCTGTTCACTTATTTCCTGATATTCCTGAGAACTGGGTAGTACTAATTGCTTCTTGTATGCCAAGGTGCATACAAAAACACTTTTCAGAAGAGGCCTTGTGGCTGAAGCGTCTGATTAGTCATGTGCGACGGAAACTAGATGCAACACGTCAGATGAGCCAGTGGCTGAGTCATAATGAACGTAAAGTAACACTTATTGCAGAAGCATGTAGAAAGCTGTAGTTCTTAATGAGCCTTACATTGTTGGACTGAAGCAGCTGGTGCTGTGTGATGCTTGCACCATGACCTTTTATGGTTTAAAACTTTATGCTGTGATGAGTAAAATTTTATGTCGCCTGATTCTGAAAAGTTTATATATTTGACACACAATGGATTAGAGCTTTAGCCCATTTGATAATGCTTATGAAATCATTAGCACCATTAAACACATCTGTCTGCTTAGCCACTAAATGTTTCACTGTCATTCATTTGTGCAGTGACAACCAATAAAGCTGCTCCATCCCACATCCCTCAGTTAGACATGTAGCTTTCTACTTAAGATGAGAAGGAATAACTGAATTTCTCAAAAATTTGAACTGTCAGATCAACTGGGACACTCCAGCACTTGTGGATTAAAATTGCTGTTAATTCGTTTCCAATGGAAAACAGTCCCCATTTTGTGTTAATATGTGAAACAGTATGTTTGACACATGAGCTGAATGCAATATGTTATAATCACAGTGGTTGGGTGATGTGCGTATAGTAGAAAACAAATGACTGCTGTTAAGAGGAATTGTCAGTTTCTGGGGACTGGCTCCATTGCATTCTTGTAGGACACGATGAAACATCAATTAGACCCAAGCACCTGATAGTGCAAGGTAATAACAATAATGCAACAAGTGTTTCATTTGAGACCTGGGCTCTTTTGGGATTTTACGCTGCATAGAATGGTAGTTTCGTACCGAAGTTTTGAGGCAACCTATCTGTCCCATCTTCAAGGGTCTTGGACTGCTTGACCCTTGAAGATGGAACTGATAGGTTGTCCCAAAATGTCAGTATGAAAATACCATTCTACGCTGTGTAAACTTTCAAAAGAGTGCAGATCTCATTTACACCATGGCAGAAGCCTGAAATCTCGCAAAGGTTTTTTTAACCATAAATCAATGTTTAATTTTGTTTCTTACAATATTTAAGTCAAGATCAGTTTATATTTGGTTGTTGCAGCCATCGGTGAATAATAAATCAAAAACTGAGCAAGTAATGATGCTTCTTGTGTTCAGGAGGTGCCTGGTATGGGTCTCAGCTGGGACACCAACTTTGCTGACGTTTGTTGTGGTTTTCTTGAATTCATCCAGGCAAACAACCTTAAATTAGGACATGACCACTTCTTCCACATCCTTTCCTGTTCATTACCATCCAGTCAGTATATGCTATATAGTTCTGACCTACTGACAGATTATTTAAAAACCTACAGTACAAATACAGTAAATCCCCAAATTAATGTTCCCGCATTTAGTGAAATCCCGGATTTAGTGATGATTTTTTCATGTCCCAACAATAGCTCCATATAAACAAATAAACCTCCACTTAATGAAAACCTCGGATTTAGTGAAATATATTCTAATCCCCCAGTAATTCATTAAATAGGGGTTTTACTGTATAAATACAAAAATATACACGGGTAACAGATTTAATCACTGAACATTAACACTGCCAACAATGAGGGGGGAAGGGGAGAGATTTCCAAATTTCAGTGACGTAGGTACAAAGCAGTCCCATGTTTGTCTTTATGAAGGCAGAAATTTAAATAAAAGTTGAATAACTAACAACAAATGCATACAGAATTGTAAAGTACTTGCATTTATTTTGGGTGACTGGATGTTGAGTAACCCTGTTTCTCCTCAGTGCTACGTACATTTTTAAATAGAATTCGTATTGTGTAGTAGTTTCAAGAATGCATGCCCTGAAATAAAATTTGATCAATCTAATTTTAAGATATTTAAAAACTGAAAGAGTAGATGCTGAATGCATTCTGTACTTCAATCACAAGACTAGTTTATTAGAGTTGACAAGATATTTACACAAAATTACCATTCCAGACATCATGATCTGCTTTGTTTAACTTCAGGGGGGATGTAATTTTCATCTTCAGACCTTGGCTTCTTCCTCTTCCCAAAGTAACGTTTGCGATAGAGCACTCTCTTCTTCTCAATAGCAAGTTCCCACTTTTCTTCATTATCAAAAAAGAAGAGCACCTCTTCACGTTTTAAGAGGTCCTCCTTCTCCTGCTGCACCTTTGCCAGACGCTGTTGTCTTGTTAGCTCATCCAATTGTTCTTGCAGTAATCTTTGTTTCAAAGTTCCCCACTCTGTATACACCTTGCACTGTTCTTCAATAGCTTCCTTCTCTTTACTGCTTACCACAGATTTAACTTTATTTAGCACTGCTTCATGCAGATCACTGTCAGTGACAAAGCCTAATGAATCAAGTTCTTTAAGCAGATATGAGAACTTTCCTTTCAATTGATCTGTGCTGTCTTCTGCTTGTGGAATTTCCTTCAATGTGTCTGTAAAGATTTCAACCTGAAACATTTAAGTACTTTTTTAGTAATAATACTTGTAAAATACATGACCGACATGGTATGAGGTCTACTTTCAACAGCTAATAATGAACTGACAAGAATTTTTATGGCAGTGAAGCAGTTGCATACATAAGGCTATGAATGTTGATGAACATACACAGTCTCTTACTTGTTCAGTAAATGGGCCGGGAGAGTGTAGTTGGTATAGCAACTTGCAATGGGCTGGACAGTCCAGGGCTTGAACCCCAGTGGGCAATATTTTCCAGACCGACCCCACGGCCCACCTAGCATCCTGTACAATAAGTAACAGGTTTCTTTCCCGGGGTGTTGTGCTGACCAACCACCCTCTTCTAGCACCCAGAGCCAAGCATGGGTAGAGCTGCACCTACCTCCTCTCTGTGCCTGCTTGGCTTGTAACAGGACAGATTTACCTTGTTTACATGTTTAATAATGTGAATATCTGGCAGGAAGTTGCAGAAAGTGAAACCTACCCCCTCTCTAAATACTGCAGGTTTCTGCTGTCCTTTAAGGATCTGTTCCAGAGTCCTAATGGCTTTGTCCCATTTCTGATACAGGCCCCAACCAACTAGCTGATATGTCCATCCTATAGTATCTTGAAATGTGGTACCCAGGGTGGCCAGTGTCTTTCCAACGAGCAGCTTTGGATCACGCAAATCAAAGTGATCATCAAAGTAAGGGTTGCGTAAATATTTCACCCTCACTTTTACCTGTTAAAAATGAATTAAATATTAGCAAATATCCCATAAAACTCCATATATTTGATGCAGAAAAATGTAAAATATCACTTGGGATCTACATGACATCACATCATCTATTCTTTACCTTGCATCTCGGGAGACCATCTTTTTACATCTAAGATCACCTACCATAAACCTTGTAAATTTCTCCCTATTAATATAAGCAAATGCTGCACTAATATCTCAAATTATGCCATGATGATTACATCTGGGATCCAATCAAATCTGTCTCAATCTCAAGACACATGAGAACTCAAATTTATGACACAGACAATCATTATCATGTGTAGCAATGCATGGATCATAAAGAGGACAGAAGAACTGTATCAGGCAAATGTGTTTCATAAGACAACAGGTTATACCTCTGCCAGGCCTAAAAAGTAGTGAAACCATACTGAGAGAATTAGAGATTTAAAAAATAATGTATACATAAAAATGTAGAAAACATCACATAGCTAGAAAAAAAAGGTTGAATGTGAGCTCTGCTGGATTAAAGACAGATGAGATATCAACCCAGGAGGAAGAAAAGGGTGGGTAAATTTCTGGAGGAGCCACTAAGAGCAACTCAGGATCCCAGAAAGCAAGGACATCGAACACCAGCCAAAGGACTACCAACATCCATTGACAGGAGAGCAAGAGTCCTCAATTTTATATTTTGCAAATATTTTGAAGTGCTCTGGGCACTACAGTTTTGATTGACATTAAGTTCTGTTAGCATATACCTCTTCATCATCACCTGGCTCTTCTGTCACAGTTGGGTCTTCCCAAGGTCCAGGGTTTTTAAGGTACATGTGGCAGGAATATAAAGCAAGATGTGAGGTGACAGGGTGCGACCAGTCTTCTTGCAGCATCTGCAGAGCACTCACCTTGGCTGCACCTACAACATAAAACATAGTATTACTGGTATGTTGTATTTTAATGTGTTTTCATTTATTTACAGCTTATGACACTGTCAGTATAGCAGGATTCTATCCATACAGTCCCCGTCATTTTGCATGACAACCTTCAGCACAAGTCTCGCCAACCTTACAGTCCTCCTACCTCAGTCACAATTCCAGCTACTACGTAAGCAGATGAATACTGGCACTTCCACCGCTTTGATTGCAGAAACACAATGACCTACATGCTCATGACTTCACACACTCTCCTGACTTGTGACATCAGCCTGGGCTTGCTAACCTTACCCGCCCTGAAGCTGGAGACTGTGGAATTAATCCTGCTACACCTCAGACTATATAATGTTGAATGGTATGATGGTAAGTGAATAATGAGTTCGAAAGTATGTGAAATGAAGTGATTGTGGCCTATAAGTACACTTTTAGTGTATTTTCCTTTATACAAACAGGGGCCAGGAGTAGCTGGCTTCATTCTGCTCTAAAATCAAATTATCGCTCATGTGTTGTGTGTTATACCAAAGTATAACATTCACTTTTAACACGGAAGATCACGGAATCTATTTCACAAGTTAGTCACAGTCTGCACTTGTTCTGGACTAACAGTAGACTTTTGTTGAGCCCTGTATATTAAGACATGGCATTCATATACCGTTTCTGTAGGATCCATTTTAGTACTGTCCTCCCATCTGCAAAGAGTATTTCAAAAGTTGCCTGTATGATGGCACCAGCACATTATGATTTGCACAAATTATTTATTCTAAAACACCTATTCCAACCTGTATAATTGTTTTCCTTGATGAAAGTGTCCATGAGCAGCCCACAGCAGTAGTCATCTAGAAACACTCCGTAATTTAATCTGTCATTAAGAATATGAAGGAGTTCATCATATTTCCCCAAATTAACAAAGTAGCGAATAACTGCATGTGATGTGGAAGGTAGCATATCTGTTGTGTTTGGACACAGTCGTAGTCTGTGCAACAGTTCTTCTAGCTCATTCATGTAAGACTCGTCTCTTACTGCATTTGCAAACTGAAAACAAGAAAAGTGAAGTAAGATGCAATGGTATAACAGGCTCCACATTTTCTTATAGATAGCCTAAAACCTGCCAACAGGAACTCGCCAAATTTTTCAGTGTAATGGTAATGCTCCAAATCCGTATTCTGGAGATGTCTGGTTCGTAACTTGGCCAAGTCATCAGACTTGAGAAAACCACAAGCCTCTCAAGCAGGACAGTGTAACCTAACAGAATACAAACTGGCACCTTATGAACACCATCTTAGAGAATTCACATTACACCAATCCACTTGACCTTTACTGGCTTGTGTTGCACTACTGCATCAGCCAGACTGGCTGAACATTGCATTTTTTCTGTTATCTTGGGAGTCAAAATATTGACACCAGTCCCATACAACCAAGGTATTTCAAATCCCCTCTTTCCAGACAATAGAGACTAATATCATGATGAAAACTGAACAGTAGTTACATGCACTGCTATACAGAAGAAATACTAATATACTTATCCCATTATTGATTAACTCACACCAACAAATGCACCAAAACAAGTTTGTCACTGATTTCTTTATTAAAAGTTTACCCCTATACGCATTATGTTACCAGCCATTTATATTCTATTTATAAAAACATTTGATAACTGTTGCAAAAGTATATTTTACTTTTTTCAGTTGTATGGTCAAAACCAACACATACACTTGCGACACATGATCAGGCTACCAGTTTCAGCTCAAAGAGCCATCATCAGGCCTATGACAGAAAACCATGAAAATCAAACTCTGTACATTTTGATAAGAGGAAAAACTACCCCTTTTTTTTACAATTACATAAATAAAATGTATATCAATATATAAAACAGCTGCCAAAGAGAAGTGTATGTTAAAATGTAAACATAAAAAATGTAAAGTATAAAACATATGAGTATAAAAATGGTGTCAGACTGTAAGATCCACATGTATGTGCGGCAGCACTAATGTAAAAAAACCAGTGTCAATCCTGTACATTACATAAGGATCTTCATGCGACCAGATAAATTGGTCCTTAAGGTAGATCACTTGTATACACTTTTCTTGCACTCCTGGTATTTTATGTAGTATCCACACATGTATGGAAGTGATCTACCTGAAGGACCAATTTATCCGGTCGCACGAAGATCCATATGTAATGTACAGGACTGACACTGGTTTTTTACATTAGTACTGCCGCACATCCACATCTTACGGTCTGACACCATTTTATACTTACATGTTTTATACTTTACATTTTAACATATACTTCTCTTAGGCAGCACTTTTATACATGTAATTGTAAAAAAAGGGAGAGTTATTCCTCTTATCAAAATGTACGGAGTTTAATTCTCATGGTTTTCTGTCATAGGCCTGATGATGGCTCTTTGAGCTGAAACCGGTAGCCTGATCACGTGTCGCAAGTGTGTGTGTGTTGGTTTTGACTGTACTACTGAAAAGAGTAAAATATACTTTTGCATGTACATACCAACAGGGATGTCTAATATAAAAAAAATAACTGTTGCACCATTTGCACTGTATAATCTGAACATCCAGAACACAGTGAAAGTGCACATAAAAACCTTGTTCCTTCTGTTTCATGTGAAATTATTGGTCCTCTTTGATTTGGATAATCCCTATATATGTACTTAAAATCACACTGCTTTTAAAAAAGGCTTTATGGCTAGTGACATAAACCTTACCAGATCAATGTCAATAGCGCTTGCTTTTCCAGCATTTTGAAACTTGCTGTCTAATTCTTGGAACACATCATCTGAAAGCATAAAACATAAAATGATTTTACCTTGCAAATCAAGATCATTTTCAGCCCTTATCAGATGCATGCATGACATTCCATGTAGTATCCATGACAAACATGTATTATTTCACATTCTCAGTATTTTTAGAGGTTCAGGATAATCTACCAGGCTAGAGCAGCTGATCTTTTACAGTGGTGGTATCAGTGTGAAATCCTCAACACCAGTTGATCTATATCAGTAGTGGAACAGCTAAATTAAAGTATGTATTGATGATATTACAATACATTATTTTTTAATATATTTTCACTTTACCTTCATTTTACACACATTAAACATTTTTGTACAAGTCCATGATTTGACAGCTTCTCAAACTGCCAGTGGAATTGGAATACCTTACTCAGTAATGTGGCTGACTGGAGACTGGATGTTCAAGAGTTTGATTTTTGACAAGGCAGGCAATTTTATCCTTACCACAATAACCAGAATGCCTCATATGTACTATGCGCCAAAAGTAATGCAACGCAATTTTTTTCTCGCCCATTGTTGATAAAAATGATATTTGCGTGCTGTATCTTAAATGTCCCGCGTTTATGCACATAGGCGCAATTTTCCCGCTGGATAGCAGCGCAGTAGTGAGCTTTCAAAATGAGTCTGCAAGTGACTGCGTTCTAAACAGAGAGCAGTAATTGAGTTTCTTTGCAAAAACGAAACGAGTGAATCAATTCACAGCGCTTAAGAAAGGTCTATGAGACATGGGATGGATAAACACCGTCAGTCCTTGGGCGAAGCGATTGGCGTTATCAAACAAAGGACGGGCACTCTGTCTGATCTCCCGCGCTCGGCCGCCCATCAACAGCTGTGACCCTGCAACAGTGCAACGAGCCGACATCTATTCGAGACGATCGGAGAATCACAACCAGGGACTGGCCGCTAGAACTCGTTGTAAAGGGAGCGTAGACAATCATTCACCCTTAGGATATTCAAAGTCTGTGCCCGATGTCCCTCGAAACATAACCGAAGATGCACAAGCAAACAAGAAAAGCCAATCTGCTCCGAGTTGCTTGCTCGTTACGAGGTTGAGAGTGACGACTTTCTTGTCCACCATGTCACGGTGATTGAGACATGGATTCATCACTTCGAGCCCAAGACAAAAGCAATCCAGGAGTGGCACACACGACCTCACCTCGGAAGAAAAAGTTAAAGCAGTCCCTCAACTGGCAAATCATGGCGACAGTCTTTTTGGACTGTGAAGGAGTCATCTCATAACGTGTTGCCCATGGCCAAATGATCACATCCGGAACGTCAATGTGAAACACTGAAGAACTGAAGAAGCGTTTCCGGGAGTTCGTCCCATAAAGATGCGACAAAAGTGCTTTCACACACAATGCAGGCCACACAAGTCGCGTACCACGAGAGCCATCACAAAACTTCAGTGACTGTCCTGCCTCATCAACGTACAGCCCAGATAGGCTCCTTCCACTACCATCTTTTTTGGTCCCTTGAAAGGTGCAATCCGCGAAAGAGTTTGAGACGACGAGTAAGTACATGTGAAGTAAAGAGTGGTTGCGACAGAGACCTGCAGAGTGGTAACAAAACGAAGCATACACCTCAGCATTCGTGGCGTAAGGCCAAAGATTAAAGGAGACTATTTGAAAAATAGGTTAGGTAGCCAAAGATTCATGTAATATGTGACATATTGAAATTTTAATAAAATCAATGTGTGAGAAAAAAAATGCGTTGCATTACTTTCTGGGCGCACCTAAGTATGAAATGATATACTAATTTTATATTCTGCAGGACAGGTGCCTGGAGCCTCCTTTCCCATGCTTCTTCACATTTGTAGCATCAGATAGGAACAATCTTCTGTCTGCAAGAACAACAACTGAAATTTATCTAAACACAGCTTTCTACACATAAAATTCAAACTGAGGATCTACTCTGCTTCTTGTACAGCTTGGTAACCAGGTATGGTTTTATAATCCTTATCCCTATCCACCTGGAAAAAGAGAGATTTCCAATATGCCTCCCATGTAGGATAATACAGAAGATGAAAATGGTGACCAACAGCATAGAGTGCAATATGAACAATGTTTGAGGCCTGGTATGCCTCACATGTACAAAGTTTTGATTTTATTGCAGATAAAGGAAGGAAAATGCACAGTTCAGTGCAAAAATTTGCACTGAACTGTTCCAGAGCTCCTACACAAAAGACCAGAACCTTGCTCCTTGACCAACACAACCCTAAATTGCACCCTAAATTACATAATTTCAGACCCAACTTACCACACACACAACACAAAGTATAGAGTGAATGGAATATCAAATGTTTCATTTACTTAAATTACTCCCTCAATGTGCTGCACCGGAAAGAAATTAACTGAAGATAAAATATGTGTGCACTTGCCTCTAATGACTATTACAGAAAGACAGGATTAATCCTTTCCTATTTTAATGCTGAAGCAATGTCAGTACAAGAAAACATTCGTTTATAGAAATCACAGCCCAGAATAGGTTTCATTATTGTATTTTCTCACATAATTTATCTTAATGCATACCAGAATTTGAATCCTTGTACTAATGGGTAAAATCAAAGAGAAATACAGAAAAAACAAGCTACACATACATTTTGGCAAGGAAGCACTACAAGAAAATCCTACATAAAAAGTCAATGTGCAATTCAGTATCAAGTGGATTATGAGGAGGGGAAATGGTTCAATACAGTGTACAACAAAGTAAAGGGGTGAAGACTGTCAATCACAACTAAGTTTTATGTTATATTATTATATAACTTTAAAGCAACATGTTTTGGTTTAAGTGAAATTAGAGTACTAAATAAAAGTCATCATGTAAATGACATTAAACCACTGTTCATGTCAGTATATATTGTTGAGATCTCAACTTCACATTTTTCATAAGGTATGATATGCCTGATTCATTAAATTTTTTTCAGCAGATACAGATACTGGTGGTGGCTTTTTGTACTCAAACTGAAACATGCTGTTTTAAAGTTATATAATAACATAAAACGTAGTTGTCATCGAAGGCCTGATGATGGCTTATTCTACTTAAGCCGAAACATCTTGCATTAAAGTTATGTAATATACATAAAACTTAGTTGTACTTGACAGCCTGATGATGGATTTTTGTACTTAACCGAAACATGTTGCATTAAAGTTATAAAATAATATGACATAACTTAGTTGTGGTGGCCTTCACCCCTGTACTCTGTGTATCATCATCACAACAGGATGTCACTCCTAAAGATAGTGTACAATGGGTTCTCTGATGATAATGCTGAGACTTCAAGTTCTGCAACTCGGGGGGGCCAAAGTATCAACTGTTCAGAAAGGACACTACACCACATAATATTTTAAAAAAACTAGGTGAGCACATCATTACATATAAGAAAACATTGAAAGATGATGTAGATGTGTAAGTGACGAAGGCATTCCATGACAACTGTGGAATTACAAAACCTTTAAAAAAGACAAGCTCAGCTCTGGCACTAAAACCAAAACACAAGTTCCGATGAGTGCGGTATTTAATTTTAAATTCAGATCGGTTTGGTTATGTTATGCCATATTTTCAATATACATACCAAGAGGGAAATGTTTCAGTCGAAAACAATCAAGAATCCTTCGTTGTATAACTGGGATTACAGAACATGCAGTCACTTTCCACATTTTATCTTCTTTACCAATGTTATCATTACACACCACAACTTTCGCTCCTCAACCACCTACAAAGCCATCATGTTGATTTCTGCCACGGATAAGAGAGAATTTGTGAAATGTGAACCATGGATTAAATACTATATACAAATGGACTAATCAACCAACAATGGTTGATTAGTCCATTTATATATTACCATAATGCACGGTGAACAAAAAGTTAAACTATATACAAAGTATACGTTTATCCTTTAATTTGTGGATCACGCTATGTTCTTCCGTATACACTCGGACCACAAAAAGACCTGAAACAACCAGTCATGGGATCCATGCTGCTCGATTCGTTCTTGTTTTACAAGCATGCAGTCATGGATGCTTTAAGTGCGTTTCCTTCCATCATCTTCGCCCCGTATTAATCTGTGATCGTGGCCATATTGAGGCGGGAATTTCAGGAAATTGCTGTTTATAGCACG
Organism: Reticulitermes speratus; assembly: GCA_021186555.1. NCBI lineage: Eukaryota > Metazoa > Arthropoda > Insecta > Blattodea > Rhinotermitidae > Reticulitermes > Reticulitermes speratus. The sequence goes on from JAJKFL010000237.1 coordinate 30,262,482, forward strand.
GGATGGTTTTAAAGTGAGTTTTAATTCATAACGTGTCTAGGAGCTACTTACTGCCGAAATAGACATTGTTTTAATATACTGTAAACCTTGTGTTACGAGGGCGATACATCGTTATGCTGTCGAGACTAACCTGCTGTGTATGGCAACTCATCTGGGCTTGTGAAACACCAAATCCTCCTGTCCTAGTTAAAGTTTATTTCAAATTATTATTAGATTTGTTTGTTATGCTTATATACAGCAGCCTACACATTGTGTAATCTGCGCCCCCTTTTCTATACCTTTACGATCCGGCTTAATATTATTCACCTATGATCAGGTCTTCCAAGTAAACCATTTCTCTCTCATACTTCCAACCTGTGTGCATTTTATGGTATTCATATCCGTGCACTAATTGTTAAAATTCACGAAAATACCAACAAATGCACCATATTATAATATAAAGTTTCTTCAATTAAAGCACTATAACTCCGACATGTTTCGACCCTTTTTGTGTCATCCTCAGGGACTGTACATCAATACTGGTATACAAGGTAGATTATAAATAGATAAAATAAGTTAAAATTGTATTAAAATCGTTTGATGTCTTGAAGTTGGTGCTGTAGATGCATAAGTTTGATTTCTCTCATGCGTGCCATATGCTCTGCTCATTTCATCCTTCTCGATTCCATGATCCTAATAATCTTTGTAGCGAGGAGCACAATTATGAAGCTTGTGATTACACAAGTTTCTCCACCCTCATAGGTCCAAATATCTTCCTCACCACCCTGATCTCAAACACCTTCAGCCTAATGTTGCTCCCTTAATGTGCGAGACCTAGTTGTACATCTGTACACAACAGACAAAATAACAGTTGTGAGATTTGAGGTTTCCATAGCGGCTTTGTTGAGGATTCAGGTCTGCTGAGATGTGACACTGTGTTGCTAGGCTAGTGTTTCTCGACGTTTTGAAAGAACTTAGTGCCTTCGTCCTTAAGGGTTTGGATTCTGAACAGAATGGTGACAAGCATTCCCTGCGTTCAATCTCCTCTTTTATTCCTTCATACATGCAATTTGATTTGTTAACATTGTTCCCAAATATTTCAACTATGCAGATTTAATTCAAATTGCTACAGTCTGTGAATGAAGAGTCATGCCAAACGAAATGCTGATATCCCTAAACAAAGTGGTTCTGTAGTGACTGAAATATTTACTAATGTTCACAGCATCCTCTGTTGGAATCAGCCTGATATTTGGAAACCCGTTTGCCAGTCTTATGTCAGTCTGAGTTTAACAGTTTCGAAATCCAAGATCATTTATGCTTGGTGAGATGTCATGTATGGACTGCAAAGGGCCAAACCAATTATTCAACAAACACGCTTGGTTTTAAAAAAGGCACTGTTTTTGCCTGTAACAACAAAAGTGATTTGGTCAAGCATGTGCAGTGAGTTGAGATGTCCTTGTTAAGAAGTCTTTCATTACTGTGAAAGTATGATGAAAGGAGCAGTATGTTGAAGTCTTGGATTTTGGACTTTTTAATGGAGGAAGAGAAAGAGAATGGAAGAAAATTATCAGGTTTACTTTAGAGATGGATGATTTCAGGCCTAAGCTAAGATAGCACAATCAATACCCAGGATTTGTTTCCTGGCAGGGTCTAAATTTTTCCCCTTTACCACTGTATACAAACCATCTTTAAAAATTGTGAACTGTGGTGAATACACTACTGAATGCACTACATTTTCTGACTAAGAAGATTTGAGAAATTTGTTTTATTTGTCGTCTAGTTTTATTAAAATGTTTACAGAATTGTGCAGAGGTAATTTAGTTTCGATTGAAGTTTTCCATGAAAACAAATTATGTAAAAAGGCAGTTGTGTGTGTGTGTGTGTATATAACTGAGCAGGAAATAACATATTTGGTGAATTTTAATTATTTGTTAAACCTATAAATAAACTTCCAAGCCATGTGTTGGCATTATCATGTTTTATGCATCCTTCCCACTTTCTTTCCCTTGCATCCTTACTTCTTTCCTTCTTCCCCGCTGCCCCTTCTTATGCCATCCCATGCTGTTTCTTCTAAAGTCACCAGTCCTGACCTCATTGATGATCATTGTATATCATCTCAGTCCCTTATTTCCAAATTAACTGTTTTGGCAGTTGTCACAAACTCCATGCCCAAGAACATGCACAGTATGCTTAGGGAAGCTGTGCTTTGTATTTTATGTTGTTCCTTGTGATACTTAGAATACCACACACACATATTCTTTCTTTTAAGAATCATACCTGAATTACTTGAGTGGTCAGATGCACTTGCTTTCATTTAAGCTGGGCGATTCATGGGTCTATTCAGTTTTGTCAACAGATTGCTGTACCACTGATCGCTTTCATTTAAGCTGGGCGATTGGTGGGTCTATTCAGTTTTGTCAACAGATTGCTGTACCACTGATCGCTTTTATTTAAGCTGGGCGATTGGTGGGTCTATTCAGTTTTGTCAACAGATTGCTGTACCACTGATACATGGATTTTATCACAGTTGACATGATTATTATGGGATCTGTGCCTGTGTATGTATACATAGGTATGTAGGGTGGAGTTTATATTTTACTTATTGCTGTTTTGACTTTGTGCTGGTTGTAAATGATAGCAGAAGTCTGTATACTATCCTCAGAAAAAAGTAGAGTGAGGCAGAAGCCAGAATGGTGCCTATGAACAGAACTGCAATGACATCTAAAAGAAGATACTGATACCATGCTAATTCAGTACTGACAGATCGAAGAGGTGTGCCTCCATGACGTAACACATATTCAGTCCAAAACACAGCTCGCTCAAGTGGTGTCTGTGGTTGGTCTCTGTAGATGGCTGACAATTTCTTCATATTATTCCTGTAACTAAGCACACAGTAAGCTACTTACCATTTGTAATCAGATTGTGCAATTTAGTTAGTACTAAAAGTCCTCAGAAGTTTGAAGTTATTATAGGAAGCTTAGAAATATCGTGTAACATCTCGAATTTATTTAGGACTCATATTCTATGGTACTGACATATGAGGTTACAGGAGAATGTAATGAGAAACCTACAACGTTGTGATGAGAAGGGGATTATATACAGTGAAACCTCTATCCATCGTTTTTCAGGGGACCGGAAAATTTGAACGATACATACGGGAAATGATAGTACCGGGAAACCATTAAAAATTATAGATAAGAACAATTTAATGATAATTATTACTTCTTGCTGAGAAAATCTTTCATTGACGTTTGTTTTCAGCAAACTTTACTCCTCCTCAATTCAAAGTACGATTTTTCAAGGCCTAGAACACTTTCGCGACCACTGTCACTCGTGCTGTGCGCATAAAAGAAAGATCTTACTTCCATCAGCGCTTCATGCGTCTCAACAAAGCTCGCCAGCTTATTCTTCTCCTTCTTCCCGCTCCACACTCCCGGACGTCACGAGGCTCACGCACAGCTCCTGCACTGCTTCTACACCACAGGTTGCCACGTGACTGTCCACAGAGACGTAGTCCTGGAATTTATCTTTGTTCATGCCACTGAACTTTTCCCAGTCTTGGCGGAAATCGTCGTTATCGTTGGTCAATACGACGTCACTATCGCCTGAAGATTGTCCCTGCACGTAACCAGCTTTCCGAAAACAATTTTCGATTGTCTGCTGGGTTACTTCTTGCAAGGCTGCCACAGTGTAGTGCAAAGCTTCCAACACGTTTATCTTCTTTTTCGTATCTTTGCCTGCATCCATTAAGCAAACAGCTGTTTGCACGAGGCGTTTTCTATAAAGCTGCGTATAACAGTTTATTACCCCTAAATCAAGGGGCTGGAGCACACTTGTACAATTTGCCGGGTACCGTATGACTTTTACATTTCTTAGAAACGATGTATCCTTTGGATGTGCGGCACAATTGTCCACAAAGAGGAGAATGTTCCTGTTTTGTGCACCCATACTTGCGTCCAATGAACGCAGAAATGAAGAAAAAATGTCTGTGGTCATCCACGCTTTATTGTTTGCGTGGTACTTGGTGGGTAATTTTTTTACATTCTTGAAACATCGCGGTTTCGGAGATTTTCGATAACAATCGGCACTTGTTAGTCAGTTCCATCGCTGTTAACACAAAGTAAAACAGTAAGTCTGTCTTTACAGTTTTTCCCTCCATGACAAGACTCTCCTTTGAGAGCCAAGGTTCTATCAGGAAGCACGTTGTAGAAGAGCCCCGTCTCATCCGCGTTGTAAATATCACGTTGTTCGTAGCCCTGCAACAAAGATGGCAGTCTTTCCAGCCACGCTTCCGTGCTTTCGCTGTCCACTGCCGCACTTTCTCCGACTAACTTCTTGTATACTAGGCCATGCCGGTCCTTAAACCTCGCTAAACCATTGCTTCAAATTTAAAAAAAACTATCAGTGCGGGAAAATGTTGCGTCAGGACCGTGATTTTTCAACTATTGGTGCGGGAAAACGACAGTTCGAGGAACAATGGAGGCGGGAAAAAATAGTGTTATTTATATGGGGCTAATTTCGGGACCAAATAAGGCAGACGATACATGCGGGCGAACGACGGTAACGGGAACGATGGATAGAGGTTTCACTGTACTGTGATTTCAAGCAATATATGAATGCTACATGGTGAAGTATTCTGTTGTTTCAAGCAATGTGTGAATACATGGCAAAGTATTCTGTGATTTCAAGCAATGTGTGACTGCTACATGGCAAAGTATTCTGTTGTTTCAAGCAATACATGGCGAAGTGTTCTGTGATTTTAAGCAATATGGAGATGCTATGTGAAGTACTGTGTGATTTTAAGCAACATATGGGTGCTACAGGCAGAAGTTTAAGATGATTACAATACTGAACTTAGTAATGATGTGCTTCCTCTAACTAAATGTAGGAACATCTGTGCATGTCCATTAACACTCAAAAATTAAAATAATTATATGTTTATAAAAAGTAATTTTACCTCGTCTAGATCTTACCTCTGGTTGCCAAGAACTGTGTGTACAGCTTCAAGAATAGATTGTTTTGACAGTGTGTTATAAACCAGCTCTACTCCAGCGCCACGTGTGGCCAGTTTAATAATATTTGAAAACTGATCAGCCAAAAATGGGATTCCTACAACAGGTACTCCATGGTATATTGCTTCTTGTGAGCTAAGCATTCCAGCATGGGTGATGAAGAGACAAACATTTGGGTGTGCTGTAACAAGTAATGCATAAGACAACATAACAGTCGCAAACCAAACATTATCATTGAGTGGTTAGCACTTCTCATTTATATTCAGAAGATTCAGGCAGGGCTCCAGAAATGTACTTGAACCTTCTAGATATTTCACAAATTCAGCTGGGACATTTAGACTGAAGCTAAAGATTGGCTATGTTCTTATCATCAGTCTGCAGCAATCAGCCCATGGAATCTGAATCTGTAAATCAGACGTTTGTTTCTCACTCCAGATGCCAGCTATCCTGACTGATATTTATGTCTTCTCCAGTCCCTCCCAGCAAGTGGTGATATGGTAACTAAAAACAGTCTATGATTGCTTTCCTCCACATTCATCCCAGTTTTTTGCTGATGTAAATATCTCTTCCATTATATGATATATAAATTGTCAGGCCCATTATTTGATGAGACCATAAATTCCCACTGATAGCTTACACACATTCTGACACCATATGTGCTGTGATGGTATGTTTTGTAATTGAATTCTGCACATTGTTTACAGAGTGTTTTTTGGTGACATAATAATAAGTAGGGGATTGTGGCCTAATTTGCCAGATCTGAACTTGTGAAATTTTTGTTTATGCAGCATGAGAAAAATCAATCTTTGCACTGGAGACTCTGTAAGAAAGCAATCAGAATATGGTGGTGGTGGTGGTGGTGGTGGTGGTGGTGGTGGAGGTGGAGGTTGCAGCAGTGGCAGTAGTAATAACACATGGCAGCACAGTTTTAGTAGTGATGAAATAGTAGAGAGTCAGGAAATATAAGTACATTGAAATGGGGAAATACATTGTGAGGATATGTGTATAAACACAGTATGTCTCATGATAAGCTTTTGTACAAGTGCTGTTGAACCTTTAGTTTCTGTTGCCAGAAAGGTGGGTAATCTTATGTGTATTAATATTATAAAGTACCTAGAATATCATTCTGAGGGAACCATTTTCCCAGCATCACATTCTTTGGTTGACCTGGTAATAGGTCTATCTCCCATTTCCATAAAACTCTCTGAGGCAACTCTGAAAATGCATCTAAAAATGCTTTCACTTCTTCGGATGACATTTGACTACTCCTGACGTTTGTGCCGAGGCTAAAGAATATAGCACCTTCCTTGGCTTCATCCAGAAAATGTTTCAAATCCTGAAACAAATGAAATTGCTATATTGAAGAATGTGTTGGTTTTGTCTTTTAAATAATCATTAACGAAACTCAATGTTGTGTTTGGTGTAGTCTTGTCATCTGCGGACGTAGGATAAAAACAGTCTTCAGTTGTAGTGTAGGCAGTAATGTTACAGATATACCAGACAGCTGGCAGATCAGGAGACAGATGGGGCAAGTTAGCTGAGTTCTCACATACTTGATTACATTACATTTAAAATCTCAACAAGGTTTCCGTATGTTTGGACTTCACATTTTTTAGGTTTAGCGGTCATTGCACCTATTTCATCTAGTAGGGTGTTTTTTTCCTACTTGATTGATAAGTGCCAGCTCAATGCTCTAGTGAGTTTTTATTACACTTTCTAAAGGTTATTATCACTGTGATTGTTTGTCTAGCTCCTGTCATCCATTGTTAAACGTGGCATACGATGCAATGACAGCAGAGCATCAGGCGGAGCATTGGGCTGGTCCTTATCAGTCAAGCAGGGAAAAAAACACCCCATACTTCTAAATACGCCAGATGATTGTACTCACTATACGCAATAATCACATTTAGTGCAAAATGGCCTCTTAAGTTGATACAGCTTATGTAAATAACTTTAAACAAACTAATATAACAGTAGTCTCAACCACAAAAGAACTAGGTTCACATACTAATTGCTCAACTACCTAACATCATGAAACAAATGCTATTATGACAGTTTTCAATAAATTTTAATCACATTTGACATGTGAATTCTCTTTCTTACATAATTCTCCCTAGCTCTGTAAATATTGAGCTGTATAGCAGAGTCATTATAGTGACAAAGCTATGGACTGGACAACCAAGGAATTGTATTTCAATTCGTGGTGGGGGCTAGAGATTTTTCTGTTCTTTGGAATATTTAGAGTGGCTCTGGGGCACTTCCAGCTTCCTATTCAGTGGGTACTGGGGGGCAGGAAGCTGACTAATCACCTCTGTCTGGTGCCAAGGTTAAGAAGGCATGGAGCTCTACTTTCACTCCTGCATATAGCTTCATGACTTGCAGAGGGACAACTTTGTCTTTACTCTGAAAATATGGATAAAGTTTGAACTTTTCAAGAAATAAGATAATTAAATACTATAGGCACATGAGTTATGTTATATTAGTGATCACAAGAGCTTCTGGGCGCACAAGAATTTACCTCCAAAACCCTGCAACTTGTCTCATAACTGTGAAATATGTTAAAACTTTGTATATGTACCAAATTTGTGTTATAATGTTAGAGTTTTATTTCCTTGAAATGTCCGGTGCTCTTTGTTTTTTTTTGTGTGAACAGTTATTGTTTTCTGTAACTGGTACTACCTCTACTTAGTGGTATATCCCTTAAGTGCAGTGTACCAATTATGTGTCCTTTAAGGTCAACACAATTCATCTGGATGATTTTGGACACTGGCTAGTGAGTGATGTGTAAGAAATAAAAAAATGAAGAACTGATATGCTAAAATGGTAGCTCATTTAAGAGTCTGATGTGTTAGGGAGGTTCCTACAATGAAATATTTCAATTTACACCTACCTATATTGAATTTATGAGTTAGACTGTAAGATGCAAGTTGCACAAAAGAGGCCAGTAAAAAGCATTACGACTTGTCAGCAGAACTAAACTGAGCAGTATTAAAAAATAAATGAGTTTTTCATATTGAGGAAGAGACTCCTGTAGTTAATGATAAGTACGACTTACAGGAACAAGAAACCAAGGGAAGTTCTTAAGATCCATGCGACCTTAAGTGGTGATGACAGTGACTTTAGAATGAGAGACATATTACAACTCAACCAAATTGCTTGGTTTGTTTACCTTGTAGAATACTTTCCTGAAAAGTACAAAATATATCTTACATTTGGCAGTTGTCGGCCTGGTGTAATATGTAGTCCTCCTACCGTGATCATTGCTGGCACCAGAGGTCTTGGATAATCCATACTGAAGTGTGTGTTCACCATTACTAAACTGATATTCTTTTCAATTTCACTAGGCAAAGGTGTAGATTTTCCAAAATATTTTTGGGCAATGCTATCCATGATAGGTAGGTGGTGGAATTTTCGATAATATAAGACATAATTGTGAATCATAAAATTGGCCATTCTCTGGAAAAATGTCATATGGTCTGTAAATGGCAATATATATGAATTAGTGAAAGAAAGCAGTTGTGGGTTCCCCACAAAGGTACTAAACCAAGGTGGACTTACATAAGCTGTGATGGCAATCACAGGTGGATTGCCAAATAGTGGGACAAACCCCAAAAAGCATTCTTCAATAGTTAAATCTATAATAATTAAGTCAAATACTTCTTTGTCCTTTAATGCCATGAGTTTTTGAGCTCCTTTTGAAGCCATTCCAAATTTGCATGCGTCTTGACCCCAACGAAACCATATGAGTGAATTCTTCAGAGAGGTTTGAGTACTCATAGCAGCATAATTATATTCAGAATCTGCTATATTCTCATAGGTGTTCTCAATAACAATATCTGTATGGTTAGCAACTGGTTTTTTCTCTGGATCAGGGCTAAGAATGGTGACTTGATGGCCTCGAGCAGCAAGCGCTAGCATGAGGGCTCGGTTCCAGACGTGGTGACTCGGAGATGGTGTTGGCATCAGGCCTAAAATCTTGGCAGCAGAACCATGATCCAGATTCCATCCAGTGAGGAAAAGCAGTGTTAACCATCTTATCATCTTGCCTGTTGCTGGTAAAATGTTACGATATACATAATGTTAAAATGAATGACACTCACCCAAAAAGTTTTTGTCATGGGTTGCACAAGGAAGGTGTTTGCGTATCATAAATGGTTGGGAAACACTGTCAGCAGGCCTCAATACATGCATGTGACCATAGAAATCTACAATTTATCTGCAGTACTCTACAGTGCAATTTAAAATTATCTAAATTAAATAAAACAAAATTGGATTGTAATTACATATAATTATGAGTAATGGTGACTGGATTTTCTTATATTCATTTTGCAGTTACATTTTTATATTTATTAAAAGTATTGTTCTTTTCGCTAATTTGTAAGTTTTCTGTATTTTAATTTATATCAACAAGTATTTCCTTGCAATACATGAAAGAAACTATAACCAGCACAGTGTAATAACTGCATAGAGGTAAGACTCCGCATAAGATCGGAGGGGCGATAGTTGTAGGTCCAAGCGGTTGTGACAGGCTATTAACCATAGTGAATCAAGCTCCCACTGCACCCTCTACATTTTATCAGGCCTCCACAAAACTATAACATTTTTCTCCTAAAATTGTCTTCAAGACAGATAAATAGGTCTCTGACACCCCCAGAATATTTAGGTTGACTACGGGCCTTCATGGTAGTGCATGAAGTGGTGAGGCAAGTGGGGGAATAGCAGAGATGTTGGTAGATGAAATGGGACTTATAATGTGTTCATAGTAAAGTCTGAGGTCAGGGTAGGGAATCTGAGGATGATGTGAGTATTCTAGCAGGCCTGCAAAGCAGTTTGAATCTCTTTGAATTGATGGTATTATAGGTTATATCATAAAGGATTTTATTGGCCTTTTGTGCCTGCACTTAACTATATTTTCAGTCTTAATTTCTCTCAGCAGCTCTTTCCATCCCTGTGGAAGCAAGATGATATTGTTCCTATTTGAAAATAGACAACAGTGCCTCTATTGGTAATTATCGTCCCATTTCTTTCCTAAATAATTTTTAATGTTTTTTTATTTGTGACTCATTATAATTTCTACATCAGGTGCACACCCAGAATTTTTCGCTGGGGGGGGGGGGGGGACTGACCCTGAGGCTATATGTAATTTATGTTTCATTTTAGAAATTCTGTTATAAAAATGATGTCATAAGTATAACGTAACACTATTTGCAACTGCATTTATATACATACAAATATAACTACTTGTACCATGACTCAATCACAGTGTCCTGTCTTCTTGTTTTTTTTTTTTAATTTTATTAACTTATTTTTCAAAATTCTAATGTACTAGGCATCAGCCGATTTCAGTGGCTGATTTCGGCTGAAGGGTAAATCACGTAAAACGTTTGATATCATAAAATCTACAGAATCTGTGTTTTTTAAATTTCGGTTTTTGGGGGTTTGGAGGGGGGCTGCAGCCCGGGAATCCCCCCTCCTCCTTGGGTGCGCCGCTGTTATACATTATTTTAAGTTCAAAATGAACTGCTGTCAATACGGCTTTATGAAATCCAAATCTACAGTCTCGAAATTAGTAACCTATCTTGATTTTGTATAAATGTAGCAAGTTCCCAGCATCAGCGGATTCGAGTCTTAGGCCGACACGCTTTTAAAAATTTTCATTGTGGAGATATACTCAAGAGGACCCTGCTGTATAGAGCTCGTTAGACTAGTTATTAGTAAGCATATAAGTAGACATTACTTTATGCAAGCACATTGCGAAAAATAGGCCTACATGGAGTTAGTTCCTTACCGGGTTTAGATGATGGCGATGTGGCGAAGTACCACGTAACTACGCTGCTCTGCTGCTGTAATAATACTGATGCTTGAGTGAAGAAAAAAATTGCATCGTTCTTCACGATAGTCATATAATAAAGAAGACTGATATTGCGTGTCAACGTTGAGGGTCAAATACAGCGTAATTAGTAAAGTGGCCAATAACAAGTCTGAAGAGAGAGAAGGGGATTTGAAACAGAATCTAATAATCCATGGTCATAACACGAGAAGAAAATTAGAGTTACATATATACTTCTGTAATACAGTCTTATTTCAGAGAAGTGTGGTAAATATGGGGATCAAACTTTTTAACAATTTGCCAGACAATAAAAAAAATTTGATAACTTCAAACTTTCAAAAAAAGAATTAAAATCCCTACTTTTGGTTAATTCTTTTTATACAATTGATGAGTTCTTGAAGTTTGAGTAAAGTACTTTTGTAAAATATGAGATTTATTTAATTGTCATTTACATTAAAGTTTATATTTGTATTGTATTATTGCATAATATTGGATTGTTTTTATTTGTATTAGTTTTATTTTGAATACTGATAATTACATAATAATTGTACAGGATTTAGACTTTTGGTATGTATTGTAATAGTGTGTCAGACAAGTTCAGTGTTAATATATATATTGAACAATACCGACAAATGAACTAATTTTTGTAGTATATACACTACACAAACGCCCTACGTACGTTCAATATTGTTCAATATATATATTAACACAATGCACGGTGAACAAAAAATCAAGTCCAGTGTTACTAATGTAACAATACAGATGTATAATAAATACAAATACAAGTAAAATCACGGACAATTTTTCTTTTAAGTTTTTGTGTATATCTTACATAAATTGCTCACGTTCAGATTATGTGACATGTTTAAAAATATGTGGCGTTATTGTGGGTCCAGTTTCGTGTGTCCGCCGTATTTAATTTACTGTTTGTAGGAAAGGAAAATTTTTCAGTTGAAAGGGGATACAGACAGAGAGAGGCGCTCGTGACAAACTCTACCACATAATATATGATCTCATAACTGACGCCTTTCTTTCGTGCGAGTGATAGTAAATGAAGTGTAACTCCACCATAAATAAATTGGTACAAATCGCTTGACCTTTGTGAAATTTGAGGCTCCCACGGCTGTAAATGAAGAATACTGTCTTCTGGCATGTGATGTCCTTTAGGCCAACAGAAATGTGCCAATGTTGCAGAGAAACCTGCTGCTCTGTTTTCAGCATAGAGTGTTCTTCTACCCTAAATATGCAGGCAACACGTTCCAGCAAAATTCTGGCAAATTTCTTTTACATTATACAGCATCACATGCCGGAAGACGTTTTTCTTTGATTCGCGGGCCAAAGAGCAGCAGTGCCTTCAGAGGACAAGTAACTTGGCTGTCAGGTACACTGCAGAAAAGATTGAGCTTCAAGCACGTCTAAGGATTAAGATTTATTTCTTTTGGAATGTGACGCAGTGTAGTTTGGTAGATAGGAACCAAACTGCTCGGCGTCATATCCAAGCACCTTCATGGTCTCCTTGTTAAGAACCGGAAATCGCACGTCAAAACAAAGTAAATGTACGATATTTCCAAGAAGCAGAGGTCTCAGCCACAGATACGACTGTAAATTACGTAAGAGTGCATGCGACGCAATGTAATTCCTTCAGTCTGCTCCTGGCATAAAAATTTAAAAAATTGCACTTAAGAAAGGATTTTTTTCTGAAGGGCCCCGCAGCAGATACTACGGATGCACCGCAGCCTTGAGGCTTATTGTGCAACCCTGTGATGAAGATGATTAGTATTTTTTTTTCGTTTTTCCGTGTAAAGGAGCACCGGTGGAATGAAATTGACAGGGGAAAACCGCAGTACTCTGGGAAAAACCTGTCCCAGTGCCACTTTGTCCACCACAAATTCCATATGGACTGACCCGGGATCGAAACCGGGCCTCCGCGATGAGAGGCCGGCGACTAACCGCCTGAGCCTTAGCACGGCCAAATATACACATAGAATACACCCAGTCCTTTAATTTTCTTACCTACAAAATACTAAGACTTGCAGAAGAGTGTATGGTATATAAAATATGAGCTTCGTTTTTCTCTACGAAATTTGCCCCAAAACTTTTTTTTTCTGTCAGCAAGATTCAGCAAATTACATGGTAGTTAAAATAGGTAAACGTACAGAAAAGCGTTTAGGTGTTCATGTGAAAAAAATCAAGTACTGTAGACAACAAAAACTACGTGTCCGTTACTGTTGTCCAATGTTACGGAAATTAGAACGATTCGACACTTTTCATTTAAACTATCGAATATAAAACTTCATATAAATTCGGCCAGTATTATATAAACAGTTTTATTGCCTTTATAATGATCTCATAATAAAATAATTTAACATTTTTAGTACACTTTCAATACTGAAATACACTTGATCTTACAACAACGCGGCTATGTATGCAACAACGTTAACTATGAAGGAAGCATTGTAGATGTACTAGTGTTGGACATCGAGACAGATAACATTGGTTTCTCTTGAAGGTAATAGTTGACGGTACTAACTGCTCAATGCTCGTGCGATTTAGAACTGGTTCGAACAGTGACGTCATACGATACCACCAACACGCTGACAGTGCCGATCCATGCCGTTCAGCAATATTGCCACAGGCCTGTGCTGCAGTTTCCTCCTGATATCTGTAAACACAAAACGATGCAAGTCGATTCTACTGGAGACTGTTTACTCATTACCGTACATCCTGCTGGCGTATGACTGACTTTGCTGACCTGTTCATATTACTCAAAACTGGAAGACGTTCTGGTGTATTACTTTCAAAAGAAATATGTTTCCAGTTTCTCTGCATGGTTTGATTTCAAGGTGGCAAACAGCATTATTTTGAGTTCTGAAATTTAAGTAAGCGACGAGGATTACTCCTGAAGTCAAAGCATGTCGCTGGCAATATAGGGACTACAGTAAAACTTGTTTTCACAAACATGTACGAGTATGTCCGTTTTTTGACAAGAATTGAGATTTGATTGCACAACGCTGAGGAATAAACAGAAGTATGAAAACAAGCAGGCATAGGTGTAACTTGGTTAATAACACTGGGGGAGGCAAAATCGACCATGGGTATTAGGACCTCGGATGCCTCTATTCTGCGTCCCGTAAAACGCAGGTTTTTCATTTCTTTGTCTGTATTTACACCACGCAAATAATCGTTTTGAAAGTATTTCTATTTTTTATTTACCCCTCTTCAATTCAGTAGTCAAAAATCTGTTCTTAGGTAGAAAAATTGTTGGGGGGGGATTCCCCCCCCCCCCCTCCTTGCACCCCCAAGCTATGCCTATGCAAGCAGAAGCAACTTACAGTCCCGGGCTGACCGACCTCTGACTTCAAGAGTTGTTCCTAGTACTACAAGTCTGTATCATGCAAGTTTTCCCATACGTGACTTAACCGTTAAAGTACCAGGCATTAGAAATCCAGTATCCCATGGTGGTCTGATTTAAATACCGACGTAGTACTGCGCCGTCTTTTATGCCACAGTGGGCCTTTAAATGTTAATGGTTGCCAAACAGGACATAAGTGTTTTTTTTAAGTAAGCTCCTCACTGTTGGTAAGATAAAGAGTTCTGTATGTCCTGACGGTTTATTGAACTCAATACTTATTGCTCACAGCGGAATGGGCAGATATAATTACGCCTTTTGCTAAACTGGCTACATGTTCAATCAACGCTGCGTAATATACCAGAAGAGCAAAGATCTCATTCACAGCGTGGCAGAAGCCTGAATTAGGGCATAACTACAAATACGTTACTCTGTGTTACAAAAAATTCAGCCGCAGAAACACAGTAGTGTTAGCAAGCATGTGTCACATCCAGCCTTCACAGTACTTCATGCTGCCTGCCATATATCACAACGAACGAAGCACCAGCTCATTCTCGCTGCTGTCGTAATGCTACTTGTTGAAGGTGGTGCGAGTGCGATGGAATTTCTTTACCTGTCTCTTACAATTTCGATGACAGAATACGTTACTTTTAAAATAAAAAGTTCTGAGAACTTATGACAGATACTTTAATTTTATTTAAATGCTTTTGTTTGTATGACGCATTTTTGTACTGTCCTCGTTTTCGGTTTACAATATCTGAATATTGCTGCTCGCCTTTAAAAATATTTCATGTTTTTTTAAGACATGCGATGTTAGAATGCGTCGTGGAGTGAAGCTCTTTGTTCTTCTCGCGTGTTTTGGTAAACCTGTGCGTGTTTACTGAGTGTGAACCTTCTCTGCCGCAAGTGTGTCATGTGTGAACGAGAAGTACATGTTTTTTTTTGGGGGGGGGGGGGTGAAGGGCCTCGCAGCAGACGCTACGGACGCACCGCAGCCTTGAGGCTTATTGTGCAACCCTGTGATGAAGATGATTAGTTTTTTTCTTTTTTCTGCGTAATGGAGCACAGGTGGAATGAAACTGACAAGGGAGAACCGAAGTACTCGGGGAAAAACCTGTCCCAGTGCCACTTTGTCCACCACAAATCCCACATGGAATGACCCGGGACTCCGCGGTGAGAGGCCGGCGACTGACTGCCTGAGCCATGGCACGGCCTTACATGGATGTTAAGATAACGTATTTGAATATGAGATGAAGCTGTTCGCATAAACACACTGGATTTCAGTATGAGTTGATGACAGTGACATTAGCATAACATAATTCAGCATGAGAGTGTGTTGGCATAAACATACCACAGTTACGTATGAGATGATGATGATGACGTTCTCACTAACAGTTCAATGTTCAATGACGATGTTGGCATTAACATTTTTTTTCCAATGGCGCAACAGCCCCTAGTGGGCCATGGCCTCCTCAGTATCGAGGCTTCACGATCACACTCAGACACATCACATTCGGTACGACTCATCCGGACTTGTGATCAGGCCGTCGCCGAGACCTCTACCTGACAACACACAACACTCACGAGAGGCAGACATCCATGCCCCCGGCGGGATTCGAACCCGCAATCCCAGCAAGCGAGCGGCCGCAAACCCACGCCTTAGACTGCGCGGCCAATGGGATCGGCTGGCATTAACATACCAGAATTAAATATGAGATGATTGTTATGATCATGTTCTCATTAGCACAATGGAGTCCAATCGAAGATTAGTATAATCGTGTTAACCCAGCGAAGTTCAGGATGAGATAAGGTTAGCATTAACACAAGCGAATGCAGTGTGAGGAGATGACGTTTGCATTAGCTGCAGTATGAGCTGATAAAGATCGCATTAGCACAGCACAGCGAAGCTCAGTGCTAGTGATGTGTTGGCATTAACATAGCAGAGTATGAGATGAAGCTGTTCGCGTTCGCGTAACTCAGCTCAGCACGAGATGATGATTTTGACATAACAGAGATAAGTCATGCAATTATACCACGTATACGGAACGTTCGACGTTATCTTCATGACGTCAGTTTAAACGTGCGCCGATAAATGCCGACGCATGTAAAGTAACCTTCTGGTCACATGTGTAATTATTAAAGTCCAAGTTACTAATTGGTGCTTGTCGTTGCAGACTAGACGCAAATTCATTTTGCGCCTGAGAGTATGATGGTAGGCGGGTGTTGTGAGTGTGCAGGAAGGAGAACAACAGTGGAAGATGTGCCCGTAGTTCAATGTGAGCAACCCAAAACCTAAATGTTCTCTTTAATATTTCTGAGACTTGCAGTGACTAACGGACTTCGGAGTCCGCAGGGGCCGGCTTTCAAACTCTGGCTCAGAGATCGGATTTTCTTAGTGAGATGTATTCGTCATTCCTTCAGTCGAGGAAAATGCAGCGCTAGTGATCTGAAACAGACCACGACGGCCATGTTCTGTCCAATCTCTCACCCACACGCAACCTGTCACTGGATACTGCAGGCGTATGCAGTTTTAAATAAATGCAGACAAAAATTTATGTTGTGAAGTAAGGAGATATGTTACAATATGTTATAGAGTCGCAAATTGCACTGCTAGCAAAAATAATCAGCTGTAAGCATAATATACAATGCACCCTTCTTTCACTGCCTTAGTCGTACGAGTATATTTACTATATCGAAAAAATGCTTCAAATAAAGCGTGCACACCTCAAATACAGTCGAACTCGGTTATAACATGGTGAAACGGACTGCATATTTTGTGACGTTATAAACGAGTGTCGTTATAACCGAGAATTATAATGTTATGATTAAGAATGACTAATTGGTACCACGGAATATCGGACTCTATAGGCGAGGTGTCGTATAAACCGATGTCGTTATAACAGGGTTCGACTCTACACGTTACACTTACTATTTTGAGAGCTGTGCCGTTTGATCAACAATTTACTAAGTTCGAACTTGCCATCATATACAGACACAGACCCCATAAATATGTACGAGTACACACAGTTTCATTAAGTGGCTTGCGAATTAAGCGCAGACGTACGGAGAGACATATCTTCTACACGAGCTTAATTTATGTATTATATTCGACTATGTTCGATGTAGATCATATGTGACAGAGTGTACACGACGTTTCGGAAGTTGACTTTACTGCGTTTTTCACGTAATTGATTGCTATTAGCGGTATACTGATTGGTTTCTGTAACTTTTAAAGTTCGTGGGGAAGATTTTGATCATTCTAGGGGTCTTCTGAATAATACTAGTTGGAGTTAGGGCTCAAAGGGTCTTGGGCTAAATTCCAACCGTCGTTACTAATGTTACAGTATATCAAATCAATACTCAGTTTAGTGAAAGCCAGTCAGCTGAAGACGGTTTAGAGCCAAATCCCAACATTTTGAGGGGTTAAAATGCATTTAAGGCAATGAATGGTGCGCAACATAATAACTGTATAATGAAACAGCCTTTGAAAACTTCAGAGAGAATCACTACATGAATTTCAGAAAAACAAAACACCAAGACAGGCCTCACCAAAGGAAGAGCGACAGAAATTTCAGTGACTTCCATTTCCTGGTGTTCTGTGCCTTGAAGCAACCCCCGATACGCCGCATAACGTGACACTTCAGTGCGTGATGCAAACTCCGCTTTACTGATTTTACTGTGATCAAAAAAAGAACAGGTAACATGTATTTGTCTGTATCTAATAATTAATATTCACACGTTTCTTTACTGTAATGATACATCAGCAACAGCAGCAAAGAGGGTGGGTATTAGCCATCGCAGGATTCTTCCGCCCTCATGGGTGTTGCATGTATCGTTCATTTCTAACAAATTTCGTGTCCACTTGCACATATAATTCACAATTAATACATTTAGTGCCGATCCCAGTGGCCGTGCGGTCTAAGGCGTGGGTCTGCGGCCGCTCGCTTACTGGGATTGTGGGTTCGAATCCCACCGGGGGCATGGATGTTTGTGTTGTGTTTGTTGTAAGGACGGTAGTATGGAACGTAAAGTGACATGAAGGACGAAAGGATTTAAACAGTACAAAAATGGATCAAAGGGGAAAAAACCCCGGACAGGCAAAAAAAAAAAAAATCCCACCGGGGGCATGGATGTCTGTCTCTTGTGAGTGTTGTGTTTTGTCAGGTAGAGGTCTCTGCGACGAGCTGGTTTCTCGTCCAGAGGAGTCCTACCGACTGTGGTGTGTCTAATGTGTGTGACCATGAAACCTCGAAATGAGGAGGCCAAGGCACCCGAAAAGGGGTTGTTGAGCCATAGAAAAAAGGAAAATACATTTAGTTTGTATATATTTAGTTCTTTTCATATTTCTTCGTTTGCATTATAGTCTTACAGGATGATTCCCATAGAACGAAACCCAGATATTTAGCTATAGACTTCAAACGGATGAACAGAATGTTATAATATTAAAGGGACACACACCCCATTTCGTGTTGAACATATTGACACCACATTATGTGCTGAAAGTGACCACCAATTTCCGCCAGGCACATCTGGATTTGTATAATGTACATCCTGCAAATGAACTAAAACTTTCATATCCGCTGTTTTAATTTTTCTTTCATGCTCTTTTCATAAAGTCCAATTTTCACACGTGTATAGGAGCTTTGGTACTTCCACTATCTTATAATAATTTCAACAATGCTTCCTTATTTAATAATTCCAAACAGTTGAGTATATAATTACGTAATTAATAATTTCAGCCTAATAGTCTTTTCCATAGCGCAATAGCCCCTAGTGGGCCAGGGCCTCCTCATTATCGATGCTTCACGATCACACTCAGACACATCACACTGGGTAGGACTCCTCTGGACGAGTGATCGGCCCGACGCAGAGACCTCTGCCTGACAACATACAACACTCACAAGAGACAGGGGACTCGAACCCGCAATTCCAGCAAGCAAGCAGCCGCAAACCCACGCTTTAGACCGCGCGGCCACTGGGATCGGCGTTTAGCCTAAATAGGCACATAATTTCCCATGCGTTTTTATTATTATACGTTTACCTGTTATGTATAAGCCACAAGAACTGCGTGCCTGTATAATGCGGCATAGAATATTGTGCTCTTATATTTATTGGCCTCAAATAATCTAATTAAATGATGAGATGGATTTAAATTCCTCTTTCCTCCAGTCTGGCCGTTTCATGTATGGGGGCAGCATGAGTTGTGAAGCGCAGCTAGGGTCCACACATTAACACAAAAGAAAGAAAAACTATACCCTGCTGAAAATGACGCTGAAAAACTGCTTCGCACACGTGACTTGCAAGTACATTATAATAGGAAACAGAAAGTAAAGAAGGAAAGGAAGCTAATTCTGAATGCAGAAGAAATTATTGAGGATCGCCTGTGTGGTATCTCACTTAATAAATAATGACCAGGAATTCGTATTCTGTATTCGTGTGATTAGGCCTACCATAATTGAAATGAAAGGAGTGCAATGAAGTAGGCCCAATGCCTGTAAACAGCTATTTATAAATTGCAAGGTAACATGCTTGAATTAAGAGATGACTATTGTAGAACATTCTTTTTCAATTGTTTGCAAACTGTTTAATATAAACCCAAATTTAGTTCAACTACTGCTACATACACAGTTCTTCATGGTGGAAATATAGGCCTGAATCTGACATCTGAATTCTAGACGCATTTTTCCCTGGTCGTGAAGAAAGTGTTTTGGTCACGTCCTGAAATACATGTAAAGGCATATTAATCTTAGCTTGTTTTTCGTTTATCGGCAGGCATAATAAATGGTGTAACGTAAAAAAAGTATTCATTGTAACAATTACTCGCATATTATCTGATATTTTGTGAGATCTCACAAATTTTACACTTTTACCTTGTACAGAGTTTTCTTATATGGCACACCTGATGATGGTCTAAGGACCGAAACTTGTCGTGTATGAGTGGATATTAAATGTATTAAATGTAAGTTGTGCTGAACGGAAATCATTGTGTAGTTTATTTGAACGTTTTCCCTGCCCATGCCATGAAGGCATATATATTGCAAGTAGAGGTATAACTCCACTCAAAATTAACCTCGGCACTAGATGGAGGTGAGTATATGGTGTAACATAATATCTTATATTTGGTAAAATTTGTCCCATGGAAAGAGACTCAGGTAACCGCTGATTTTATATTAATAGATTTGTTGAAATTGAAAACAAAATTGATGTGTTATCCATGTTGGACAGTTAAAATGGCCACATGTTTATAACATCTTTATTTGTATGTGATTGAAGGCTTCCGCCGTGGTCGTAATGTTGTATAAAATCTTTTCGGTTTTTAAACGGCATCGTTTCTTACCAAAAACCGATGCCGGGTAAAAACCCAAAATATTTTGTACATCTTCATTTGTATCCTGCTGAAGAAACTTCATATTAATACGAAAAGCTACGCCAATATACGTTATAAAAGTACGTATTATAAAATATAGTGCTTTGCTTATGACTTTTTTTTGACTTCACATTCAAAGAGTACCGCCAAAAATAATTTTATTCCAAAACGTGCCGCGAACATGAAAAGGCTGAGAACCACTGATCTAGACTACATGACATTGCTGGTATAGGAATTGATATGAATATGAGGTGCTGGTGGAGTGGCAATTAACATGGTAAGACCAAAATACTCTGGAGAAAGACGTGCCCCACTTCCACTTCTTCCAGCACACGGACTACTCTGAGATCAAACTCGGGTTACCACGATTACTCCTTTCGTGTTAGAAACTGGTTTGGCGTAAGCGTAAACAGATGTCCACGGTTACATTCAGGCAAGTCTGACCTTAATGACAAGTCTCATGTAACTGTACGAGGAGAAAATACAGTGAAATCTCTTTAAGAGCACTCTTCATTTCTGCATAAAATCTCCTCCATTCTTCCTCCTCTTACTTCTTTTCTTCATCGTTGTCCTCCTTCGCCTTCTCCCCCACCTAGTCGATAGAGTCGACGTATTTATTACTTTTCAAAACTCGAAATACAGCAAACAAGGAAAATTTAATCCACTCTCTTATTCATTTGTTTTATGATATTACAATTTTAAGTCTTATGGAGTATTCTCTTTGAAGGGTAAAATTGGTAGGTTTTAGGGGGAGAAAATTAAATTATATTCTATTAATATTTTATTTCGCCGATCCCAGTGGCCGTGCGGTCTAAGGTGTGGGTCTTCGGCCGCTCGCTTGCTAGGATCGTGGGTTTGAATCCCATCGGGGGCATGGATGTTTGTGTTGTGTTGTAAAAAGACGGTTGTGGACCGTAAGTGACATGAAAGGACGAAAAAAGGATTAATACAGAACAAAAATGGATCAAAGGGGAAAACCCAGGAATTAGTAAAAAAAAAAAAAATCCCACCGGGAGCATGGATGTCTGTCTCTTGTGAGTGTTGTGTGATGTCAGGTAGAGGTCTATGCGACGGGCTGGTCCCTCGTCCAGAGGAGTCCTACCGACTGTGGTGTGTCTCAAATGTGTGACCATGAAACCTCGACGAAACGAGGAGGCCCAGGCCCATATAAGGCTGTCGAGACATACAAAAAGAAATATATATATATATATATATATATATATATATTATTTCATTCGTAGGGAATTTTCAGTGTTATTCCTTCTGTGTGTGCCATTATAATTTGACCATCAAAGAAGATTCACGTTATTAGAAATCCTATACGAGATCAGAGGTGTTGATTAAAACGTAGGCTTTCTGAGATATGACGCCGTATCGATTGGTACATAATTTCCGACGTTTTGGAGGGCCTGTTCCCTCAATCTTTAAAGTCTAAGCAGTCCATATAATACAATAATTAATTCTACATTCAATTCTATGAAAATGCCATGTTTATATAAGTAATGATTCTTAGTTGAAATAATTGATTTTTACTTGCAGTAAATTGTTCATGAAGAATAATGGGACACTAACCTTTTCCATCCTTTTTGCAAAACTTGCCTACCTCTTAAATCGGTGTAGTAGGCTACTTTATGTCATAACGTCATAAGTCTCATTACCATTGAAATGAACACCATACTCCTCGAGACAAATCATCAATTGAACATCAGATTTCCTAACAACAAGAACAGAAACAATTTGGCGGCGCGAACTTCTGATGTGCGAGCAGAATTCCTGCCACATCGTGGCAGGTCCTGAAATTTTGAATAATTGTATGTCTTTCAAAATTGTGCATCATTTGTTGAGAAACTTCGTCTGTAGTATATAAAGCAACAACATGGCGTCCAGGCGGTAAATAATACAAAATATGAGGGAGGAATGCTGCACTTTGCATGGATAGACAATTTAACTAATGATCTCATTGGAGCAGAGTCCTTCTTGAGAAGCTAATATAGCTCCTCAGCTAGTCAAGACATTCCCCGCATCTTATGTAACCCGAGGGTTTCTTACCGTGTTCACAAGAGCCCGTCAATTGTCCCTATCCTGGGCGAGATCAATCCAGTCCACACTCTCCCAAATGTTTTGTTTCAGATCCATTCTAATAGTATCCTCCCATCTACGCCTAGGCTTTCCAAGTCATCTTTTTCCCTCAGGGTTCCCCACGAGACCCCTATATGCAGCTCTCCTCTTCCGCATATGTGCGACGTGCCCCGCCCATCTCATTATTCTTGATTTCATCACCCGGGTAACATTTCGTAGCAGTAAAAATCAACCCATAACATGCCAATGCAGGCAGAGGGGAGGCGGAGGTATAGCTCCAACCCATTCGCAACTTCGGTAATAGAAAGGATGGGTGGTCAGTCCATATCCCCCCGTCACTTTAACCCTCGGGAAAGACCCGGTAACTATTGTACAGGAGGCTGGGTGGCCTCGGGGCCGGTCTGGACGCGCACGAAAGATTTCGTCTCCACTGAGATTCGATCCCTGGACATCCAGATTCTAGCGAGTCTCTATACCGACTACGCTATTCAGTCCGCCTTGGTACTAAGACACATAGCACATTTAATATAATCGAAATTTGTGCTAGAGAAAATTGTGCACAGAAATAGATTCGTAACCTGCCTGACCATTACTTTATGGCTTCTACTAGACTGCACAGATAACCATTAGAAGGAAAGTAGGTGCCATAAGTCCTTGTTTAATATGTTTGTAGCGAGAAGCGCATTAAAGCCAAATCCGCCTATATACCCGCACGATCGATTAGCGATTTCGAATTCACTTCTGTTGATGTCACGGACGCATTTACTTTTGCCGGTATATTGGCATCGTAGCCCCTTTATGTAGGGCCACATCTTCATTATCGGCGCCAACTTCAGCGTCGACTTTGGCGTCGCTTGCTATAATGTGGCTCAAAATCTCCAACACATTCTGAAATAAGTTCGCTAATTTTTTTTCCGGACTGCAGCGTCGGCATAAGCAGAGGCAGTGCCAATTTATATATTGCACAACTAAAACAATTTCCTGTTTCTCCAAAAAGATGTCACATTACTTATAAAAGAATTCTACAAAATTAAAACTTGTCATTAAAGAAGCCATCTGCGAATCCCTGAAAAACCTTCGCGGAACCCAGTTTGCGAAGCGGACCTTTGGAGAAAATTTGGAACGTAGGTGAGTTACTTTGTTCTTGCGGAAAATGGCTGATGATCCTGGCATCGTAATCCTCACGCACACCTTATATAATCCCAAGCGTAAGTGCGTTGATCACGATTACATAAGAAGGTTTATACGAGCTCATGATTCATGACCGTATCGCCGCTTTATCTTACAACAAATAACCTGGCTCATGGCCAGCGTGTCTGTCTCATTCTTCAAAAGACCGTCAAACAAACGCCAAGGCCTACTACAAGATTTTCAGTTTTTTCGTAGTTCTATATAATCACTTGACGTAATTCTTTACAATCTCTTACGAGCTTTGATCAACAAACAGTGTCGTATTATTTCCTATTGCCTGCTTCGGGAGACGACCGGTTCGAATCCCAGCCCGGACAACGACTATTCCGACTGAGCCTTCGTGTTGTTTTCAGTCTCTCCAGGCAAATTCCGGAATAGTGTCTCTGCTCGTACCCGATCGCTTCCGTCCCCTTCCCTTTCAGTTCATTATTCACATCCTCAATTCGACGTTGCATGTACCAAAAGTGGGGGG
This sequence comes from Reticulitermes speratus, assembly GCA_021186555.1. Classification (NCBI taxonomy): domain Eukaryota; kingdom Metazoa; phylum Arthropoda; class Insecta; order Blattodea; family Rhinotermitidae; genus Reticulitermes; species Reticulitermes speratus. The sequence goes on from JAJKFL010000237.1 coordinate 30,286,761, forward strand.
CGAAATGCTGTTATCCCTGTTTTTTTGACAACGGTCCTGGGTTTAAAATTCAGTCCGGAGAACAGCTATCCTGAATAATATTTTCTTTCATTTTCTTTAGTCCCTCCAGAAACGTGTCCAGATAGCTTATCTCAAATTAGGCTACGATCGGCTCCTTCCACGTCCTTTCCATTTATTATTTACCAATCATTCTGTTCTTCATCACCAAATAATCTGCGCTATTGAAAATGTTATTACGTGTATCATAAATATCAATTACTTAATTAATAAGACGCTCCTGCCGGCGCTTTTGAGACTCTATAACAGTGGTATTCAACCTGGGGTACGCTTACCTTAGGTGGTACGTAAAATTAAAAACAAAATCTTATATTATTTCATGACAAACACTGAAAAATCATGGCCAGATTTAGGGTTATCCACAAGAGACCGGGACGTAAGGACATGCGATTTGGGAGTGTCATTCTCTCTCTCTTTTATGCTATTCTTCTCTGGGCGGCTAGTTTTATTTTATTCCACATAGTGCATATAATTTTGCTCTGCTAAAATACCTTTGTTCCATTATTAATTTTTATATGATATGCAATAATATATTTGTTGTTTAATAGCTTGACTCTCCTTTTTTCATTTAAAACTTATTATTTAATACATTATTTGAGATGTAATTTATTTAACTTATTTTAGATGTAGATTATAGACTATGTATAACTTGAATTATGCACCAACAACTTCGGGGGTACAAAGTCGAAGAGAAATTATATGTGGGGGTACGCGAACAAAAAAGGTTGAATACCACTGCTCTAGAATATTCATCTACTGAATAAGGCTCAAGACACACTGCCATATTCTACATGAAACCCCACACAATCACAACATAGGTTTCTCGTTTTTGTTACTCGTTCTGTAATGACTCATGTCCTCATTGTCGGTTTATGTAGTACAACTGATCCCATGCTGCAGATTCATAACTGAGAAGCTAGTAGTCGCTCTGCTAGCCAAAAAATTCCCCGCCTTGTAGATAAACCGAAGGTAAATCACCGTGTTTACAAAAGCCTACTGCTAGCTCATATGCTGAGCCTCATGACTCAAGTCACATCCTTACACACTATTTCTTTAATATCGCCCTCTTCTCCAAATTTAGGCCTTCCGAGGCGTCTCACCCTTTCATGTTTTCCGACAAACTTTTTGTATGCATTTGTCAACTATTCTATGTGGGCTACATGTCCAGCCCATCTGATCCTCCTCCATTTTATCACTAATAATAACTGGTGAATTGAAAAACTTTTGAAGCTTCTCAGCATGAAATTTTCTCCAGCCTCCTGTTACTCCCGTTCAGTAGTAATTGTATGGCCTGAGAGGTGAGATGGGGCCCGGCCAATCATAAATGTGGGGCCCCACCACACGCCGAAAGCTATACAAATATATGAATATCTAAATAATGCACACAAATATCCATGAAGGGCCAAGAAAAATAAGCCTACAATATAATTAAAAGGAATTCCCATAATCTTTCTTATTGTAATGCTTTCTTTAATTAACTAAGAGCACTAAGAGGCCCTGCTCCCCCCCCCCCCTCCCCTCTATCTGGGTTTGAGTAATTCTATACATTTTTGTTCATATTATCATTTGCAGTTACTAAACTGTGCACTATTAAGTATTCAAGGGTAATCCGTACCTCACAGCTTAACAGAATAAAATCGTTAATTTCTAATGAATTAACTTTAGGAACATCCTATACTAAGAACCGGGTCAGTGTTCTACTACTTTCCCTTTGTAATTCTGGTTGACCTAGTGATGTGAAAGGCATCCAATGCAAGTTTTAGTTCGTTAACTTCGTACGACACAAATTGAGAACATTCGGTGCCAATCGTGTTATTAAAATTAACTCAGACCTTATTAGGATTTGGTACTACCACATTAGTAATCACATAAACCCATGTTTCTTTTCAGGGTCAACATTTTTATTTACGTATAACATAAACTTAGTATAAACTAAACACGCAACGTGTTTTACTTTCAGTCTTTGGTTGAACCTCTGCATGTTGTAGTCTCACACTTCTTACCATTCCATCAACCATTCAAACCGTGACTGCCAATAAATATGAAGTATAAATCCACAGGCATAAAAAATTCAACCTCACAGAGGGCGGGCATGCACATTAATTACAGACGGTCAGATGTTGGTGTGAGCCTAGTGCCAGAATGGCCGTGATTTTCTCCCTGTACCCACAATGGAAACCGCGAGTCCCATCCGGCCCGCGTGGCAGCCGAATAACATTGTCCGGTAGATGGGAGGCACCACTGTTACTTCGAGGACGACTGTCCGATACACCACTGTTGCAGCGGGAGCGTTGACTGTCCGATACACCACTGTTGCAGCGAGAGCGTTGACTGTCCGATAAACCACTGTTGCAGCGAGACCGGTTGTAAGAACTGCAGCTGCCGGTGTCGGACACTACGCTGTTGCACCGCGACCTGCCGTAGAGGCTGGAACTGCTGCTCTCCGAGCCCGAATCCCTGTTGTAGGCTAGGCGGCGCTGCATCCAATTTGAGGGCAGGATGCACGTGGCGGAACGCCCGCTGGACGACGAGGAGCCGCGGCGCAACCTGTGCCTCTGGCGATTTTCTGCCTCTGCTTCGGACCCGCTGGCACAGGATGAAGAGCATTCCGCCTCGAAAAAGCGCGTGAGCGCCGCCTTCTTACTGGGCAGTGATCTCTTCTTGATGCGTTCCGGGGGGTTGAGCTCCACTATCTTGATGCCTAAACTGTGCCCTTTCCAGTCCCTTTCCGGTGGCTGCACGGCCCTTTCCGCCGACTCAACACTCACGAACTCTACTAGGGCGCACACGATTCCGTCCAGCTCAGGACGTTTCGCTACAAAGTTGCGGACATCTGCAGGGACTGGATTTCCGGGCCGCAGAATACGGACGAGGGCGATCTCGCCATAGCAAGAGAAGAGCTCCGCCACGCTCTCGATGGTGGGCTTGTCGTGGGGTAGATGCATGGCCACTACGGTTCGAGAAGGCGTCGTTTCGTCGTACTGCGGTAAAGGCGTCAGGCGCCGTAGTTTCGTGCCGGCCTCGTTGATCTGTAGCTTTGTGGATCGGGCAAGGGCACTCGCGACAACGCGCCAGTCTTTGGCAAGGTGTTTCACTCTCTTAAAACTGGAGATAAGCTTCAGGGACACAAAACCTTCTTTGTTGCGTTTTACGTGCTTCAGCAAGAACGCATCCTTTGTGATGTTCACGTCCGAAAAATAAAATTCTACCTGTTTCACGATCCGGTTAGCCAGTTCGTCATCGGGCTCTACAAAGGGTGGTTCTTGTGGTTTGTCTGTAATCTCGCAGCCGGAATCTTTACCCGTCGTAGAGCCTGTGTCAGATCCGCAGTCCGACTGGTCTGCCAGATGGGCTCCCTCATCGTCCCCAGAAGCGGAGGCCATTGCGATGGGCTCACCATTCCCATCATATGTTAATGAGATGTCACTGTCTATGGAGGATATACTATCCCGGGTATCAGAATGCTTCATTGGCGGCGGCGAGAATGTCAGATCACCAACTTTATCCGTCTCTACGTTGGCGAATTCATTATATCCTTCTTCTTTCGGTGGCGACATTGTTATTGCACTAGGAAACTGTCCAAACCGTAATATACTGCAAGCGCTACTTCGCCCGCACAGTAACAACTAGCAGCAACAACTGACTAGAAGAGCACTCAGTAATCAGAATGTGTGCGGTTGGCTAACTGGCTCGGTAAAGTAGAACACTGACCCCCACTACGTCGAACCACTAACGTTAGCAACCGTACTGAACACATCAGTGGGCATGCTCAGCTTATAAACCACTTCGCTACGCCACGGCCACCGTCACTTCGCGAGACATGCGCGAGCAGCGATAACTAGTAATCGATAGGCTGTCGAATTCAGAGATTTATACGGCAAATGAATCTCGTTGGGATAGGATTTCCTGGTATCTTAATTACGTACCTTAACTTTCCTAACTTTAGTGATAAAAAAATATATAATGTTTCTTTATTATATTAAAGATAAATAAATAAGAACTGTATTTATTTAATGAACAACCAACATTTGTTGTTAACTTCATAAACCATTTGCATTACCTGCCACTACAATGAAAACTCTAAGTTTTTACCGCAATCTGTTTGTGGATTCCATATTATTTTCAGAACGAGCAGCTACTATTTACCTCATTAAAACTGATTGGTCTTTGTAACGGAAAAGCAGCACACTCACTTTGAGGTAAAGGTAAGGTCACTCTATAACTTGCCATGAAGGCGTAAAAGGGGAGTAGAGATATAGCCCTACTCTTTCTTTAATCTCGGTGCTATATGGGGGCAGGTGCTTAACGCCATGCCCTGGCCTCTTTAACCCCAGGGATGACACGTTACCTCTTCTATAGGAGGCTGGGTGGGCCCCAGTGCCGGTTTGGGCTGTTGCGGAAAATCTTGCCCCCACCGGGACTCGATCCCCCGACCTTCCAGCCCGTAGCGAGTCCCTATGCCGACTGCGCTATCCCGGCCCGCTCACTTTGAGGTAGCATCTAAATCTTTAAGCATTATTTCAGTGCTTCTGAACTTTTGTTCCTAGTGGCTCTTGGGATCATTTTTTTTTGTGGCACACTAGAATTGGAGTAGAGAAATAACATTTACGAGTATAACAAGAGCACACCTACATTTAAGTAACGTTATTTTGTGTACAAAAACAGAAAATCCTCGTGAAGCAGATATATGATGAGGTTTTGGCACGGTTTCTTGTAACAAGTCTTCATTCTTAGGGGCATTTCTTGTGATAATTGTTCTCACCAACGGTAATTGTTTCTAAGTGAGGGCAATACAGTCAGGACGACTTGCCGAAGGTTTGGTCGACACAGAACTTTGAGTACACAAAGGTATATATTTATTTACTGTTGCTGGCAGAAAGTTAAATAACGAAGTCTGACAAAAAGCGTTACGAGGTACCTTCACAACCACTGTTGTAACACAACCACTGTTTGTAACACAACCACCAACAGCAACTGCTAACAACATGGTTACAAATATCTGCTCCCAAATTTCAACTGTAAGTATATTATTGTGCTTTAACTATTTACTAAAATACATTCAATTACGTGTACTAAGGTGATATTAGTACTTACTTGATTTTTAATTTGCATGTTTCTGGCTTCATACGGTTAAGTTATTTAACAACGCTGTTTAGACTCAGATAAGTTACATATTTTAATTATCATGAATGTTTTGTCGCCAGGAGAAAATTAGAAAAACCCAAAAAAATTTTCAGTCAGAATAGCCCTACCACAAAAATACAAATTTTCAGGAACTTTAATATTGCACCAACATGCTGGATTAGAAAAACGACAAATACATCATTACAATGAAAACTGACTAGTCCATTCACACTAGACGTCACTAAACGTATCAGCCTGTCTCCGACACACCGTCTTGTGACTGGGTAAGAACTGGATGGTGAAATTCGATTCCCGTACTCGTAATTTATGTAAATCATAATCTCATAGTTTCGCATAGTAGCCATGTTACTAATTGTAGACTTACAAAGGTCTCGTTTGCAATATGCCGATATATTTACGATCTATTTTCCTATCAGTTTTCTCATGCCTAGCTCCAGTATTATGCACATTTTTAAAACCATCAAAGCGAAAGTTAAAGAAGCTCTTCTCACGGTGGCCATATTGTTATTTTACATTCTAAAAAATACTACCGTAACAAAAGGTCGAACACATTTCCAGTACGTATTATCATATATCTTTTCAGGAGTTAAGTGAAGCAGTAAGCAACCTTCGTTTTCATACGAAACAGACAGCTACGCTGTGTGGGAAAAACTCAGTGGTTGACGAGAAATGATCGCTGTGTTTTAGTGTAAAGTGTTAAAAGAAAATACTTCTACCGAGTATGACAGGTTATACATCGAAATTCTTATTCGATGACGCTTAAATGAAATTGTGTAAGCAGTGACTGTCGTGTATTGTAACACACATTTCTAAGAATTATTTTCTTTTGACAATTTTTTTTTTACTGAAATTTTTCTCATTCTCACTATAACGCAGGACTTCTGTAATCTTCTAAAACTAATAGTTTATTAAATGCGATATACATAACTCTTCAAAGTTCAACACTATGATACGTTTTCTTGGAATTATTTATACCTATAGACACTAATACACTATCTATTACATCTACGCAGATTTTCAGATAGCAATAACACGTCAAAATATCTTACACAGGAAGTGATAAAGAATGTAAATTGTTCTGTCGGATTCCCAATACCTATCGCATTTAATTTTAGCAATATTTGTCACTCTGCATCACAGACGTAGACATGGCATTAATAATTTCCAAGTATTGATTATCTCGTAGATAGCGCAGTGTTGACGTAAAGATGGAAATGATAATTGTGAAAACTCTCTCGCCTACGTTTAATTTCGCAACAGGCAGTTGATCATGTCATTACATGGAAGGTACGTGCGTGAATCAGTCTACGTGATTGTTTTTAATACTTAACGACGCTTTGTCAACTGAATACGTTTTACAGGCTAATGTTAAGGTAAGTTCGACAACATAAGGAAAAAGCGGTCATGGTCTTTCTATTTAAGTTATTCAATCAACATTATGAACTTTCAATTAACTCTTTTTTTCTTTTATTTGTTTAATTTTTTTTGTATGGCTCGACAGCCCTATATGGGCCTGGGCCTCCTCGTTTCGTCGAGGTTTCATGATCACACACATTAGACACGCCACAGTCGGTAGGACTCCTCTGGACGAGGGACCAGCTCGTCGCAGAGACCTCTACCTGACAACACACAACACTCATAAGAGACAAACATCCATGCCCCCGGTGGGATTCGAATCCACGATCCTAGTAAGCGAGCGGCCGAAGACCCACACCTTAGACCGCACGGCCACTGGAATCGGCTTTATTTGTTTAATGGCCTGTAAAAATTACCCAGCCCATCGGGTGCTGTAGCGGCAGATGTAAAGATAGTAATGAATCGTCGGGTGTTATAAAAGTCGGGGAATTTCTTCAACGGCAGGGCAACTATTTTCTTGTCAAGGACTCCGCTCGATAAAGAAGGCTGCGTTTGGCTTTCCGAGAAATGTCACAATACGTCGCACACTAACAAAATAGAGCCACAGTTACAAGCGATGTATAAGACAGCTGCTTCAATAATTATAACCTCTATGGCTGTGAATACAGCTAAAATCTAGACGATGGAGAACATCCTTATTTCAATATGTTGAAATCAGCTTCTACTTCAAAATAAGGCAAGAAAACGTTCCTGACGTTTTTTAGTCATGGTTCTGCCATTCTTAGGTGTGCGAAATTCATCTGTCGGGTTACATTAACAAACAAAGAACAAATTTTCTAGCTAAACTTTTGCCACACACAATGTGTCACTTCGGGAGATTGAACCATTGCTCATAGCCATAGTCGTAACTAGGCTAATAATATTTGGGGCGCAAAATCAACCACACCCTATTCTGCGTCCCGTAAAACACAGGTTTTTAATTTTTTCTGTCTTTACACCACACAATTTTGAAAATATTGCTATTTTTATATTTGCCCTTCTTCAACTCAGTAGTCAAAAAAAACTATTCTTAGGTAGAAAAAATATTGGAGGAGCACTTGCCTCCCTCCTTGCACCCCCCAAGTTATGCCTATGATCATAGATGTACTCAGGATGAGGTCAGTATTGCCTTCGAAAGTCAATCCTCACGTATTCATCAATCGTGAATAAATTACTCGACCGGATGTATATTTTATCTTACCCATGACCACGGCAGCCTTATTCCTTAAGAAGCCTGCTTCGGCCGGGAATTTAGATCCGTTTTTCCCCTGAAATTCAATTCGTAAAGTAGTCTGGAAATGCTCTAAATTCCTGGCGGATGCAAGCTTCCTGTGCGATAAAGATACTGTGCCCAGAGACAAGATATAGGCACTCTGTATCACTTGACCAATGCTGTCAAAACAGCGTCGTTAAAGTACGCCAACCACGATGATTCAGTAAAGATTTGTGACTGGCTGATTCAGTATAACTATCATGTTTTTCCTTTTCCATCGTCTAATATAGGGCTGTGTTTGATATGCAACGGTAATCGGCTTAACCGGCTTAAATGGGACCGATAAGTAGGGCGGTTAATAGAGCAGCTCTTTAATCCGGATAAACAATACATAAATTAAACGTAATAAAAATGAAGTATAGAAAGAAAAATCATCGCTGGAATTTTTTAAGGGCCCCGCAGCAGATGCTACGGACGCACTGTAGCCTTGAGGCTTATTGTGCAACCCTGTGATGATGAAGATGATTAGTTTTTTTTCGTATCGCTGGAATTTACTGTGTATAACAATAGTTATCAACTACATACGCACCACAAAATACTGGTAATAATCCGTGTAACTTACGACGAATCAAAACAGTTAAGGTGGGTGAGGAACAGGTTAAGTGAAGGTCGTTTGAAGGAAAGTCCACTCTGCTACAGCTCAGAAATAGGTTATGTCCAACTTATTAGTATAAACCCATATTGAATCATACAATATTTCAAAGGTCTACATGTCCCACCCTGTTAATATTCGTACTTGTACGACAGCTTTAGTTTCGATTCTCGATGGGGTCATTGGGATTTTTCATTGACTTAATGCTTCCGGCCGCACTATGGCCCTGGGGTCGACTCAGCCTCTAAGAAATGAGTACCAGGGATATCTCCTCGGGGTGAAGGCGGCCGGTGCGTAGGGCTGACAAATTTACCACCTTCATGTGCCGATTGTCTAGAAATTCTGGGAGCTTCAACCTCCTGAAGCCCTAAGGGCCTCTCCAGGCCTGTATAGGGACAACTTCAAGACAACTTTAAAATTAGTTTAACTTACATAAATGCCAGTGTTAGCGGGCGCAGCACCACGTGTGTTGTACTCTAACATCATTTATTCTTGAGTGAACTAATGAATCTTAATATCTTACACCTTACTTAGATAAATGAATACTTGCAGTACTTTCTGAGAACTTACTTTTCCTAAACAGCACTCTTCTTGAAGGCACTTGCTGGTAATTAGGTTATATTATGCCGTGGGCATCGTGGCGGCGGAGAACATAAGCGACCTTGGCTGCCTCCCAACTCTGAATGGGGTCAAGTGCGACCACATACGCCACAAGGAAACACACGCAGAGCACTGCAGTTCCTATCATCCGGACGACTGTCATATTGTGTCCTTTCGTTAAGGACGGCCACAGATTGTAACTTCCGGCATAGTCCAAAGGATACCATTGGATGAGAGGGGGCCTTCGACCATCCATGTTATATTTGGCTTGAATTGTTCTGGAGACCCTCGCGTTTACTCCGAATGCAGATGTGCACTTCAAGAAGGTTTTGTTGAATGGGAACAGCTAGACTTTGCCACACTGTTCGTTATCCGGTCCTGCCATATACCGTTTTTGACAAATCCGTTTCACTGTCCATGTTGACTCGTGCAAAACTATCAGACTCCAAGCAATAGAATCCGTCTAAAGATTCAAATAATCGGTAGTCGTTAAGCTACTCAGCAAATTTCCCCCTTTCAAATACACTCCCCTAAACAGGGTCTGCCGTCACTGGTCCCTATTCTACACCCTCAACCCCTGTTTCTTTAACATCCATTTCAGTATTACCTTCCCATCTACGTTTAGGTCTCCTAAATATATCTTCGCCGATTCCAGTGGCCGTGCGGTCTAAGGCGTGGGTCAACGGCTGCTCGCTTACTGGCATCGTGGGTTCGAATCCCACCGGGGGCATGGATGTTTGTGTTGTATAAGGACAGTAGTATGGACCATAAGTGGCATGAAGGACAAAAAAGGATTAAACAGTACAAAAAATGGATCAAAGGGGAAAAACCCCAGGAATTAGTAAAAAAAAAAAAAAAAAAAAATTCCCGCCTAGGGCATGGATGTCTGTCTGTCGTAAGTGTTGCGTGTTGTCAGGTAGAGGTCTCTGCGACGAGCTGGTCCCTCGTCCAGAGGAGTCCTACCGAGTGTGGTATGTCTAAAAAGTGTGTGATCGTGTAGCCTCGAAAAAAAATGAGGCGGCCTAGGCCCCCAAGGGGCTGGCGAGCCATTGGGGGAAAAAATGTATATATATATATCTTCCTTCCCGACTAAAAGTTTGCAATATATTTTTAATCAATTCTCAGCGTGCCACATGCCTCGCTCGCAATAATAACATTTAGTAAAGAATACAAACATGAATTTTATCATTACGCTATTTTCTCCTGCTTCTCTTACTGCGTCCCTTAGACCCAACGATTCTTCGCTGGAGTGTTCTCAAAACACCCTCAATTTTAGGAATTTTAAGGCTTCCGCAGCGGCACGAGCTGAGGTCTCCGTTCTTCCGGATGTTGCGCCGCGTCCTTGACTGAGAGATGTCCAACGCTTCTAGACAACGTAGTGGTCTCATCTTCAAGGGTCGAAATTTTTATGACGAATGAAAAGGCAAATTGACAACTTTACGTTTCTTCACATTTATGGTTTATTTAACGATGCTCTAAACTGTATGATGAATTTGAAAGGGTGTAGAAGGAAGCAGTTATGGTCAAGTTTAAAGTACTCTCCCAGCATTCGTCTGAAGGGAGTGAAGAAAACCACGATTAACTTCAGCTAGAACAGTGTCCCTGCCGTAATGCGAACCCAGCAGCTCCAAGATACAAGCCAGAAGAACTACGGCTTCAGCCAAAGTTATCGACGCAGAATATTATTTTTGTTCTTTTATTGACACAAACTGAGGCAGGCTTCTTTCTCTAAAATGCCATCATACTATGTCCTACAGCTGCTGTTTGTTGAGCAGTACATGTTAGGTATTCGAAACAACATGGAAATATGACTACCTTTGCAAACAAGCGAAGTGGTGTGAGAGCTGGTATATTTGTTTACACAAGCTGAAACAAGCAGGCCTAAAGCAAGCGATATTTTTTACATAACAGTATGTTTTCTTCTCTCCGTATAAGAAATATTCGGTTTTATTCTTGCAGTATCATTCCAGCAATGCACCAAACAAATAATTTATTAATTTATGTATCACCGACGCTATATAATCTTAGCAACTAACTGTCGTTAAATAACACGCTCAAAAAAATTACAAATATCGACTGCAGTAGCCATTTCAAATGAGTGAGTTTACTGAGAGCGTGATTTAAAATTATCTTGGTTTTTGCAATAATTGCAGGGTTATTATTTTAATAGAAATTCTTTATATTCTGGTGTTCGTTATGAAATGAGACACGTAAGGGGGGAGGGGGGAGGGGAGAGAGTATTGCTGTAGGTATAGCAGTCTATGCTTACGTTCTTCTTTGTGGAGTTAAACATTCCAAGCTTGTGTCTGTTTTTATCCGTTGTTTGAACACACATTACGCAAATCCAAGAGCGATGACTCAATTTTTGCGATAAGACCATTGGCCTACCTGTGCACTTCGTCCTTAGTGTATTGTTGACGTGTTCGTTGAGTCATCCGACCCACTTTTAGAGTATGCGTGATAAATCCCAGTACGAAGGATAAGATATGCCTAATTCATACATCCGGAGATATGAATATTGCTTGGAGGAAAGTACGTACTGTAATGCGGTGTTTATCGAACGTCAGTATTCGATTGAATCTCACTTAAAATTGATTCCCTTCTATTCTAAATTCCACCGGAATTGACAAGTCACGTGACTGTCGCATAGGCATCAACGTATTCCTGGTGCAGAAGTAATTATGCATAATTATCTTAAACACGCCATTATTTCTGTTGTAGCTTGCATTGTTAAGTGAACAAACCATCTGATACAAGTAAACATAGTACCACAAAGAATGCTGTTTTATGGTAGGTGACACTGCGTAGCCAGGTAGAAATTTTCATACATTTCGGAGGAATCTATTGCTTCCATCTTCAAGGCAGAAGAGACAAATAAGGTAATTGTCGTTGACAGCAGTTTTTGTCCAGAGGTAGGAAGTTTATTGCAATTAGGTTAAAGAAGTCATTATTGCCTTGAAGATTGGTGCAGGTGGTTGCTCCGAGTTGTTGCTAAATTTCTACCGGGCTACACGGCTTCGCATTTATGATAGTCACCATCATGACAGTCTGAGATCTTACACATATTAATCTATTTAGAGGAATGTTCATTTCATCCTACATGTATCGGCAGATTCTTGCCATTCTTATATTAAGTCCTATTTAGTTTATTACAGAAGGTATTACAATATTCACATTTCGTGAACACACTACAGAAAAGACAGGCAATGTTCGTATATACGTAACGTTGAGGCGCGTTCGCGTAACCATTGTTGCCGTTGAAAAGCAATAAGTATTACATATTCTGAGTGTGTGTCTGTAACCTTAGTTAGCCAGCATGCAATGCGCATGCCCCATATTATATTGTCATCTGTGGCCTGTCTGGTTGTACCATATTCTTCCACATTATCTCATAAACGGCACGATTTTCGGGAAAGAGTTATTGAACATTAAATGTGCGTTTTAATTTTCTCTACAACTTTTGTGTGTAACATTTCTCATTCTAAGAAGAATTCAGCGAAGTATTGTCATAAATGTATATTGGTCTTCATGTAAAGTATCCGTTACTCTTATCAGATTTTAATGAAACTTGCATTTTCTAGACAGAGTTTCGAAAAATACTCAAATATCAAATTTCACAAAAATCCATCCAGTGGGAGCCGAGTTGTTCCATGCGGATAAATGGACAGACACGACGAAGCTTTTCTCAATTTTGCGCACGCGCCTAAAAACAATAAAATCCTAAAATTATTAGTCGTTTTCAAGACGTTGCCCTCAAAGGAAACTGTAGATGAAGAATAATTCTTATTTCCAGCCGTGCTGTCATGTTATAGAGTAGTATTCTTGATACTTGAAATAGTTTTATATTGAATCAAGCACGCAAAAGTTATAAGAATTATATTGAAATAGGATGAGGTGACCACTTTTTAAATTGGTAAATGTATAATATTATTTTATTAATTTACTTCTTAATTTTAATCATAACGTGTCTTATCTTTTCGGTCCTGTTTGAATTACGGTTGATGTTTTTTTGTTTACTTTGTGTTGGTTGAATAAGTGAATATTAATACGGTTGATATGTTCTAGGTTTGCCATACCGTCGTCACTTTAGCATTAATATGCACTGTGGGTAAAGCACAAAGTCCAGACTACGCGTCGTTGACTAAAACTTATGGAATTCCTGAAGAAAAGTGTTTCACTATATCAGTTGTTTACATACCGATGAAGTATTGGAAACTTTGAATGCAGTTGTCATTTCTTGACGATCATTATGTTGCACATTAGTCATCGTCTATCGCACATGGACCATTATAAAATCTCCACAGCCTGCGCGGGTCGCAAAAAATTGTAAACAGTAAAATTTTTCTTATATTAACCGATTAAAGGACTAAAATTACTATTAATTAATTATTAGTATTATTTCAATAAAATCATTAATATAATTACTTATAATTTAATTTTAGGGTTATTTTTTAAGAATGGCAGAACGGCAATGCGAAGCTTGCTGATCTTTCTTTGTCACTGATTTTCTAAAAGAAATACACAGACTTCCATTCTATAAATTTAAATTCCAATCGAGCCAACCTGAAGATGGGGGCAATTCTTTTCTCCGAAATGTCGGATTCAACTCGTGGTCCTGCGCGGTATAATAATCCGAAGAATATTATTTGATTTATCAGGCATTATTTTAAAAAGGAAACTTTGCATGACACCTAGAATCGTGGTAATAACGAAGTCATATCGTGATGTCATGTGGTGCTTTAAATAGAAGTTTTCAAATTACGACGCCGCGAACACGCTTGTAAAAGCGAGCAGGCATAGAATAGTTGAGCCCCTCCCGGCTTTTGAAGCGTCACATAATAAAAATCATGTACTAAAAGTGACTGAGGTGAGAGTGTACCTAAATGACGTCATGAGATTCTCCAATAATTCTTCCGAAAGACACGTACGGCTTTGTGCTAATTTTGCGATTGTGTACCGACGTTGTATTCCAAGTATTTTACTAATGAATTAACCAGCGTACTGACAAGAACTGGACTACTGGCTAATGTACTAAGAACTGGACTACTGGCTAATGTACTAAGAACTGGACTACTGGCTAATGTACTAAGAACTGGACTACTGGCTAATGTACTAAGAACTGGACTACTGGCTAATGTACTAAGAACTGGACTACTGGCTAATGTACTAAGAACTGGACTACTGGCTAATGTACTAAGAACTGGACTACTGGCTAATGTACTAAGAACTGGACTACTGGCTAATGTACTAAGAACTGGACTACTGGCTAATGTACTACTGTTTTTTAACTAGCTCTTTACAGATTACTGGGTCTGAGTGTTTCACTTCACCTGCCGGTTCTGCCCACTTCTGCATAGTCTGGGAGAAAGTACTCAACCACACGCACTTTCTTCCCTAGTAAATGGGATCACGATATACGGTGAGAGTTATTATGGGTGAAAAACTATACGAAGAACAACAGACAAGTGCATTTTATTATTATTATTATTATTCAGTTCTTACCTCACAGAAAACAACTATATCTCCTTTATGAAGATCTATCAGTTTATGTTGTTAAGGCAAATTCGCTCTTTGCACTGAGAATCAAACAAAGTAAAACAAAACACGTGGGCAAAACGCAGAGCGTTTTAAACGTTATAGCTGATGGTAAGTACGGTTATCATTGGACTTTAAACATTTAAAGCAGTTGGCGAATATTGGTCCCGGTAAACTTGCTTAAACGCAATTTACAGACTGATAATAATAATAATAATAATAATAATAATGCCTGCAGTGTACATTTAAAGGTCGTTTTCGGGCGAAGGGATTAACTTATAACTGACATGCTGAGACACGTGTCCAACTATTTATTGGTATAAGTTCAAATTGTCTTTTACAGCGACCTTATTCATTTCCGACCTTCAATAATGCAAACAACAACATTAACATGGCGACAGTGCAGATTACTAGGATTCTTATAACCAAATGCCTCGATCGGTTAGGAAGGTCGCTGGTTCAAGCGTCGACTGGGAAACAGGCTGTCCTGAGGTTTCCATAGTTTTCCTCAGTCCCTGTAAACAAATGCCGGGATGAGATCTGCGCCCTTCTGGGATTTTAGATTTTAGATTGGTAGCTAGTTACCGGCGTTTCGGCACAACCTATCGGTCCCATTTTCAAGGGTCAAGCTTGACACAGCGCTTGAAGCCTGAGATAACACATAAATGCCGGAATATTACCCTAAACCAAGCCACGACCACTTGAAAATTTGTTCAAATCCATGATTTAGTAATATCCTTGACTTTCGACGCTGTATAATCCTAGTAGCTCTCAATGTCGTTAAATATACCATAAATAAAGAAACATTTTGTAATTCGTACCATCTTCCTGACCATAAACGTCCTTCTGTCTCACGCGATGTAACGTAATTTTTGCAGTGCACCCTTGAAAAGTAAATGAGAAATGGGACTGGCACACTTGCACTTCGTCACCTAGCGAGAGAACTGAAGCTTTCTGGACCCACACCTGAGACAAGGTGATTCAGTTGGGCATTTTGGAGCGAGGCTGCAGGATAAATCAAACTGGCTCAAGGTGAAGGGAGAGAAGGCCAGCGTAAGGTACAGTCACTCAAAGGATAGCGAGAGTAAAATGATCACCCTTTCCACGCACTAACACTTCCTTGAAAAACCGTTCATGGCCAAGCTCAACCTGATTCCGTGTCTTCAGCTGCTGCTTTTCATTTGCTCGTGTCTTACCTACAGACCGTAAATTCTCACCAGCAGCGTATAGCATGTACATGTAATAGTGCTGGTGACTCACTGAATAACTGACCAACTAGCAGACTAAAGGAATGACTCAATACTGACTAACAAGGAACTAAACGACTGATTAGATATCTGACTTACTGACTGACCAACATAATGTCTGAATTACAAGCTAACTGTCTGTGCCCCGTAGACAGAGGGGACGAATTTTCGTTCAACGTAACGGGTGACGGAGTACTTGAACAAAAAAAATGCTTGAAACAATTTTATATTATTCATACCGTGCGTTGTCATCAATCAAACATAAAATACTCAACCAACAAATGAACCCTCATTATTATTATTTTTTTAGATATTATATATTATAATCCCTGTAAACCAGTCCAACACGTTTCGATCCCTTCCTGTTATTATCATCAGGACACTTGTGGAGTATAAATTACATAAACTAAAACCAACAGTATGAGTACTGTCTTATACATCCGCATATAAACAACCAATTCTCTCTACACAGTAGACCAGGGATCCAGACCGAAGTGATCGCCTACAATTTTAACCATCTTTGTACATTTTATAGTTTTAACATGTACTTGTAAAGTTTAGGCCATTATCGACTCCTTATAGTACGCATGGCATTTGATACTGTCCACGCTTGAGCGCCGCTGATCTAATCGTATTAACATGGCGTTAATTTACAACTATATTTCAGTTTTTGTTCTCAAGCCTTCATCCCAAATTAAACTGTGGCACTGTCCAGCAGATACGATACTACGAAGCACAGGTTGGACCTATCTTGGGGAACATATTCTTATGACGTCTTTGATGAAGTCCACAAAAGAAGGCACAAGTGGGGTCAGTATGTGTAAGTTAGCCGCATGCTTAATCTCCTAAATACTGAACAGGGTTTGATTAATTGTTTTTTCTAACTAAATGAGCTAAACAAGAAACCTAAATTCATTACCATAATCTCAAGATCCTGGCACTGGATACTATTATGAGGCAGTTGAATCCAGTCCGCGACCTCTCACCCTACATCTGTAAGAAATGTTTTAATATATTTCTCCCATCTCCACTTAGGGTTTCCAAGTGAGCTTTTGCCTTCACATTTCCCAACCCAACTTCATTACATAATTTGCCACCTCACTTATATAAGCCACGTCCCACCTGGCTCATCCTCCATTATATCATAATAATATCTGACGAAGTGTAGAAATTACGAAATTTCTCCTTATACAGTTTCCTAAATCTTATGTAACTTCCTCCTCTCCTCACCATTCTCTTTTAGACACCTCATTCTAAGTTCTTCTTTAGGGGGAAAGAAGGCCGCCATTCGTACACTTGGGAAACCTAAAATAAAATGTCTGTCGATAGAACGACATTTCGTTTTGTATCTGACAAATATAATATGAATATTAAATCGAAATTTAAAGAATGAAAGAGAGTTTCATGCAAAATTGGTACATGGTGTAAGATACAAACCTCTTTCAGATTTGTGACTTTTGTTGAACTCTACTCTTTGATAATATTTAGGTCTATACCACATTCTATATATTGGTCTCCTTCTCTGTGTCTCCATCTTATTTTTAGGCGATTATAACCGACTTTTATAAATCAAAAATTAACCATTTATAGCACAGTGGTAACTATATACTACCTCCTGTGATATTAAAAAATTATGCATTTTAAACTCTGAGTTTGTTTAGCCCTATATGTTTGTCGAATGATTCTCAAAGTCGACACTGATTTAGATCTTCGCTCTTCTGGGATGTTACGCAGCGTAGATTGTTAGTTATTTGCGGACGCTTCGGCGAAACATATCGGTCCCATCTTCGAGGAGCAAGCAGTCCAAGAAGGCTCTATAAGAAGGGACCGAAAACTTGTCCTGAAACGGCGGTAACTAACTACCAATCTACGCGGCGTAACATCCCAGAAGAGCAAGGATCTCATTTACATCGCGACGAAATCCTGAAATTAACAACGATTATTTCCCTGCACTGCTTTAAGCGACTGATATTATAGTGGAAATGGTGGTCATTCTCTGTGAAATAGTATCCAACTCCTTATACTCCTATACAAAGTTCACGAATTTCAGACTTCAAAAGGTTAAACTGCATTGACAAATCTGTAGGTTTCTGGCTATTGTATTATCACGTTTGGAATCCTCCAAAGTTTGGACTCTGTCCGTCGTCACGCGTTGAAGATAAAAATAAAAGGAACATTTCGGAGACAGGGTCACAACCCTCCTCAGCTAAACACCCAATCGCTGGAAGTGAAGAGTAGCTTTGACTAACGGCCCCAAATGAGTTGGCGTTTTCCTTACACTTTTATCTGAAGATGGCCATGGATCCTGTGCCCCGAAATATTTTTTCTAATTTTTATTTTGAACATGGGACAAAAGATAAAATTCGAGATTAAAGGATACCACATGTGGGCTGCTCTTTCTTTGCTTGTTTGTTTATTAATGCAGCAAAATAGAATATTTACATAATAAATAAACTCTAGCCAGGCGAAAACGTACAGTTTGGCCAAGGTTAAATATGCAACAAAATACAAGGACCAAGAATTTGTAGCCCCACATTATGGTACAAACAGGTAATTAGCTTTTGAACAAAGGGGTTTGTGTCCGCAGTAAATTATCTTCTACGCCAGTGAAAACATTTGAAAAATATATTTACTCCATTGGAGTATACTTTTCGATTACATTTCATGAATGGCCATGGGTGCAAGGTAGTACCTATTAGTCCAGGTTACCCACCGAATGTAGACAGAACAAGAAATAGCTATTGTTTGAATAGTATTGTTGTAAACAATCAACGATTACATATTCAAATGATGTGTCATGCATAAACTAAAAGTGCTGAATACTGTACTTGGAAATAGGTCAATACTCACAGTGTATTGTATGGACAGCTTGAACACCTTGAAAGGTATGACCGTGGCTCGGCCTTTCACATAGTCCTTGCTTCAGCGCTCTTACAAGTAACAACTGAGTGTCATCTCCATGTCAAGACATGACTTGAGGGCCTTTCGAAATAGGTCAGCTAATCATAAAACATGATGGGATTTATCAATAAGTCGAGGTCTCTGAATATACATCCTGGCAGCATGAACAAGAAAATTTGTGTTCCAGGTGGGGTACTCTAGCTCCAGTTGCTAAGGGCTGGAAATAGCAATAGATGAAGGTAGACGTCGTCCGTCTCTATACGTAGCCCTTTAGTTAGTGAGACAGTTTCAATGTTCTAAAGCCGCTCCCAACATTGAGAAATGTACGTAGCAACAATATCCTATAATTCAACACGTGGCATGAAGGCAATGTGTATGACGCAATAAGTTTGGCAATCAACACGTCCTGTACAGATTTGTCTACTCCAGCTCCCAACACGTGTGTACACCAGTGGTCTTCCGATTGTTTACTTATAGGGAACACTTGTGACTAAATCTGAACTTTCGAAAAACCTACTGTAAAGTAAAAATGTATTTTTGGAAGGGAAAATGAAATTAGATATTTAAAACATAAAATTTTGTTTTAAAAATAAAATATTTACGCATGTTCTGTGAAAAATAACATTTTATTATTTGTGTTTGAGACTGATAAGAAACCCAACGCCTATTACGCACAAAGATGGGAAGGATACTGAAATTGCAACAAAAATTATCAAACCTATATTCACAAATTTTCATTGTAGCCATATTTTACTATTACTGTCGTAAACCATCAGCTATTATCGATTCAAATTATGTGTCCGGCATAAGTGACATAAACGTCCTGACTACTACTGCACCTTATAGATGATAAGATAAGCCTCCCAGTTTTAACATTATTCTATATTTTATGAAAATTTGACACTGCACATCTCTTTGCAACGTGAAGCATTTCACATATTACAGGACGCAGAATCATATGTTTCCATCATTACACAATTTGGCTCCGCAGTAAGTTGAAATCAGCAATGCTTGTTTATTTTACTGTGTCTGGCACTCTTAAGTCAACACGCAATGAGTTCGCAGACCTCAGTGACGACGCAATTTTGGCGAACCTGCGCTGTAATAATTTCCGTTTCAATACCTGTGTTCATCGTTCTTCGTACATTTACACTGATGCTTGGGCATGTACCTGGTACTGAAGAGCCACATCCACCCCTGTCTCAAAGTATTTTTCTCGGAACACTGGTGTCTCAAAAATGGACAGAGTTTTTAGGCCACTGAAGTAGAGTATTGGCGCCTATTGCAAATTCGCAGAGAGAGTAATTGCAATGGATAAAACCGTCTCAATTTTACAATTTTGTCGCAATTTGTATGTACCATATAAAGCCTCATATTTGAAATTCTGTAGGTTTTCTGTCCCTATAGGACTAGAATGTGTCATTTTTATAGTACCTGATACGTTCGCCAGGTAGCAGTGACTGCCGAAACAAAATGTTATTTTGAAGCAGTCTAGGGGCACCTGTGCTTGGGTCCGTATTTCAGCCTCGATCTTAGCCTATAAAGAGTTATCTGAGTGAGTAAGTCCTACCTACTACTTTTCAAGAAATTTTCAAGTTCATGACATTTGTAACATCCCCCAAATCCATATCGTATAAGACCTGATTATTTGAAAGGTTATTTGTGGAAACCATAGATAGTTATGAAAATGTTCATAAATTTTCCTTTCGAATTTTAACAGACTTTTTACAAGTTCGTTATATAAAATCCTTCCGCCCGAATGGGTCTATAACATGAATATATTATTTTATTACAAGCAACTAAATTCACAATATCATATACATTTAACAGTACAGACATTACTCCGACATGTTTCGCCATGAATATGCCATCTTCACGCACTACATGTGCCACGTTTAAAACCAGCTACATTTGATAAAATATTATAAATTTCATAACATTTAGAGTGTTCCGCAGCTAATGTCAATTGTTCATATATAATATAGGTTTTCTAAATCTTATGATTATAGGTCCATAACATATTACCCACTAGCAATATTACTTTACTTCGAAGGAGGGCACAAAGAGAAAGAAGATTTTTCACTGAAAACACTACGACATTTAGGGGATCCTTAAACAGAATTTTTTTACCATTGATATGGTGAAAACATTTTTTGCTTTTGTGCGAACCGAAGTTTCGACGAGTATTCAAGAACTGCTCGCCACTGAGATTGGTCCACTTTAATCCGTTTCACGTTTTCAAATTCCAGTTCTCTAAGATCATTTTGCAGTTATTGTTCTACATGCGCTCAAGTCTTCTAATTAGACTGGCTCTTTCGTTGAAGTATTCCGATAAAAATTATTTATGAATTTCTCATTTCCCGCGCTTCTCAATATTCATGACTGAATCACTCCAACATTATTAGATAAAAACACAAACTACGATACTTCTCATTACAAAGCTTCATTACTTTACTTGGACTTCATCCCTCTTAGGTCCAAAGCATGGGGTTAGCCAGCCATAACCCACGCAGAATTCGAAACGTGATTTCAATGTTCCAGCAGTAGGGGACCGGCTGTTTGTAGTTTCTCTTGAGCTAATTATGCTACTAATACACCTAAAGGTCGTTAGGAAATTACGATTAGCTATCTGTAATAAAGGAAGGGCCTTCATGCTGTTACGTGGCTGAACTTAGCCTTCCTTTCACGCTGCCCTTCTTTGCGCGCGTCTCTCAGGTTCATGCGCCCCATGCAGAAAGCAACAATTTCCTCACGGTCAAACACGCTTGCTTTTTTTTTTTCAATGCTGATGCTGTTTACATTGTAATTATTTCCTTTAGCACAGGAAAACCTCGTTCCGATTCCTGAATGGTAGACAACTAAACTTCCGGCAAACCCTCTCTATCTTCAAATAAGCTACCAAGGACCATGAGATATTAAAACGTTATTTGGCGTCCGTTACAAAGTAGAAAGCACGCCTTACATGGAGACCACTTCCGACGGTCCGTCTCTTTGTCTGTGACTCAATATCAGCGCCTAAACCATTTGTCTGATTTTTATGAAAATCCGTATAGGATTTCTACATAACACGTTGCCGAACATGCGTGTTTGAGAGATTTTAGGCTTTCGTCGCGGTGTAGTTGAAGTCGCCGATCTTCTGGGATGCCCACTGACGCTGCATAACGTCCCCGAAAACCAAAGATTTCAAGCACGATTCTTGTGAAAATCGGGGCAATCGTACTTAACTTAGGGACGTAAATGAATTTCTACCTGTATTTTTCACACTTCTTGACCGATATGGATAAAAGTCGATATAGAGGATCCCTACGTAAGCTGTTCAGCACTGAAAATTTTATGAAAATCAGTGCAGTAAAGTAATGCTTTACTTAAAGAAGTAAGCTGCTTTCTTCTTCTTCTTCTTCATCTTCTTCTAAAATGTACAGGTTCTGGTTTTAACCCTGCTGATATGTTCAACTGTTCAAGAACTTTCTGTGCAATGAGTACACTTTCTCAAATTCTTCGTAATTCCTTCAGTTTACAAGATACGTTTTTGTTTCTTTCATCTGTTCAGATGCATTAATTTTATAAAATTCCTCCTCTTGAAGTTTTGTGATAGTTATATGAATCTCAAACACAATATCAAGCAAATCAAAGAGGGAAATGGTAAACTTGAACCTGGAAATGTTATTTGCAAGCCCGCGTGCCTGAACAAGAGACGAATTGCGTGATTTCAGGCTTCCGCCGTGGTGTCAATTAGATCGTCGCTTTTCTGGTATGTTACGCAGCGTCGATTGGTAGTTAGTTACCTACGTTTCGGGACGAGCTATAGGGTAGGTATCCCGAAATGTCGGCATCTAACTACGGATATACGCTTTGCAACATCCAAGAAGCGCGAAGAATTGTTAGATGATCCTGTGTGCGAAAATATCAGAGATTTCAATTAATTTTTCTTAAAGTAGGTTATTTTATCGAAATGTGTTCCGAATACGTGGCAACCCAGACGTTGGCGTCATTTGCGCCCGCCTAGTGTGCTTAATGGACAGCGCGGCCCTGCAACGATCATGCAATTGCAGTGATGAGACGCTATGATTACTAGCGCTCCAACTGGTGTACGGAATTGTCTTGTACTTCTTCAATGGGCTATATGTCACGTGACTTGTTGCGTTTTTAGCGCAATTTGCAGGTACGCCTATTATGTGTATTTTATCAGTTTCTGGTGTTTTTTATGCATTCAGCTGCTATATGTAGATACTGTATATGTTATGAGCAATTAAGTTTCCCTCCAACACGCGAAACGATTTTTTGAACGTATGAGGTGAATATAAATGTCGACTTTGGATGTTGATGGTTGTCAATAGTAAGTCTAACAAGGCTTTGAAATGGCGTCTCCCCACATGGCTGGTAGAACCCGGCGTTGTAATTGTAAATCTTTGTCTGTTGTTCCGTCTCGGAGAGATTATCCTTTTGTTTTTGATTGTCTCAGTATTGTTAATATGAACTCGTCGGTAGTGTAGATGGTACTGCCTTTGGTTCTCGTAGTATTTCGAAGGTTTTCAGCTAATGGAAAGCAAATCCTGTGTGGAAGTGTTACACATTTCTTTGAAAGAACTTTACTGGTACTTTTATTACATTTAATTTTATTAGTGTGTTTGTTTGTTCACGTTTATGAAATATATGAAGTGTGAAATAGGTTGCATTCAAGTTTAGTGTATGTATTAGGGAGTTGTTATTTAGGAATCGCACGGACCTAACCTAATTACTGGAAAAAGTTGCGAGCATCAAATAATGTTCAAGTACTTTTGCTTTTATACTAGGTAGATGAAGTTATGAATATTATGCTGTGAAATATATTTTATCACAAGCTACTACTTTTCTGGATTTGTACTACTACTGTTCTGCAGTTGCCCATCTCAGTGGCCGTGTACTTTAACGAGACATTGTACTGTGACGTGTGTTGTTATTGTGTAGGTTAACTGAATAATGTTGTAAGCATATATGCTTATCAGTATTTGGGTATTGTTAACAGGTAGTGGACCAAATATACACAACTTTATCTTACCTAACCCCACCACCTGTCACTGAATATACCTTTTGTGATCTCCAGCTTTAACCCTCTAACATACTGATCAGACACAGTTTGTAAAGTGTGTTATAAAGACACATTCGTGGTTATTATCATATAACATACAATCTTGTTTTTATGTGTCTTAGCACAATACCATTGATGTTGGTATTGTGTACAATGCAAGCCTGTTGTATTTCAGTTAAATAAAGCTGGGTATCTTTTGTCTTTCCTGTTAAATGACACTAAGGAATATTCGAAGAGAAAGATGATTTGTACTTTAATGAACAGGTTTCAGGTGTGAAGTATGGTATAGTCACATTTGAGATATTTGTATCTGATATAGCCTGTTCTGTGTATAATATATTACTTTATAGGAAGTAGAAAAGCTACTTTCTGTGATTGTGTGCATTTCCCTGTGATTAACATTTGCTAGATATTGCCCAAGTCAGCAGGCTCTATGAAAGTTCACAATCTTGGAAGGGAGGTCCAGTTGTAACATAGTGCAGCTGGTCATCATATCATTAATATCATATCTCAGAATCAGAGAGTGATTTGAGACTTTTTCGTGTGTTGCAGTAGCAGAACACATTGTAAATAGTAAGTGTACATAGTGTTTGTAAAGATGAGCTCTGGAAGCCGATCCACCTCTCGTGGTGGAAAAGGAACCAAAACGGAAACATCGTCAATAAATAAACCACAGAAAGCAGATGTTAAAACAGAATTGCCCAAAGCACTTGACCATAATCCTAAAACACAGGTGAGTTTATTTTGTCTTTGTACTGTGCTTAACCTTGTGTAATGTATTGTGCTGCAGTTGCAAATACCCTGAAGTTATATTTAACAGTCTGGTATGAGAAATCATAATTAAATCTGAAAAGTGAATAGATGAAGGTACGGTTTATATGTCAATTAGAATACTGATCTGCCACCATTGCTTGTTCCCTGTGTGATGCCCCACTTATTTTTATGGCAGATTTTGTGCATAACCATCTAAGAGTAACATATTTCTTGTATGGTGTGCTTTAACCCTTTGGCACTGAATGGCATATATTCTGCGTCACAGGGAGCTGGGTTGAATTCCTGAACTACGCAGCATATGCGTCGGCCAGTTGTGACCATTCTTGTGCAGCCCTGTTGGGGATTTTTTACATTTCCTTTTGTTTTCTTTGTGTATTAGTGCATGAAAAAATTAAATGCTGTAATTTAAATCTGTGGTTTCACAGATTGCATTAGGAATTTAATTCTGGCACCAAAGGGTTATGCTGGAATTGTAGGTTTGTTTTGAAAACGTAGAGTTGCTAATTGTATGGTGTTTTCATTTATTGCCACAATGAGCAGGGCAGTTTTATGTTATAGAAGGCCTGCATCTGCCAGGGTGTTCTGTGACTGAGGTGCTGAGGACAGTAGCAAAAGAAATGCACTGTTGTATAAACATACAAGTGGCACTTGACACTGTAATTTTTGGTTTTGGTGGTCACAGTATGCTGTTTATATACATATATATATATATATGTTATATAGGATTTATTTTGTCACTGTCAAAAGCTGAAGCATGGGGAACTGGAACCTCAGTTTGAAACTTGTGTTTGCTTACTGTGACAGTAATGGTCAAGCCATGTCTGCAGCAAGTTATAACATGTCAGAGGGGTTGTTCATTAAACACCATTTTAATACCACTACCCAATTTTCACGTTATTTTCACCGTGCATTTTGATTCAATTAGCAGTATTATAACCAACAAATGCACTTTTTGTATTTCTGTTACACTTTTACCCTGCATATGTTTCGGCTGTGGTCCAGCCATCATCAGGAGTACACTAGTAGGTTCACTTCACTGGCGCTGGTTCATTTGGTATTATCACATGTCATCACAATGGTTTTGGTTTTTGTAGCTTCTGTTCACTCTCAAATGCAGGTTGTGTTCGTCTTGCGTTAAAAGCTTGAGGTATATACTTTGGGTTGTAGATATAAAACAGTATCTCATTGGTAGTAGTTAAAACATTAAAATTCTAATGTTTTAACTACTACCAATGAGATACTGTTTTATATCTACAACCCAAAGTATTATAGCTCAAGCTTTTAACGCAAGACGAACACAACCTGCATTTGAGAGTGAACAGAAGCTACAAAAACCAAAACCATTGTGATGACATGTGATAATACCAAATGAACCAGCGCCAGTGAAGTGAACCTACTAGTGTACTCCTGATGATGGCTGGACCACAGCCGAAACATATGCAGGGTAAAAGTATAACAGAAATACAAAAAGTGCATTTGTTGGTTATAATACTGCTAACCACTACCCAGATTACAGTAAGTTTTCTTGCAAAATCCAGCAAAAGAGTTGGATGCTTGTCGTGACAAGTGAAGCTGATTTATATTGCATAAGTTTGGTTTATAGCTGAACTGTCTAGAATTCTCACTGCATTAGGGAATGCAGGTTGTAAGTAAATATAACTATCTATTATAAGCAATAATACTAATGTAACTGTACCTGACATTGTATTAGGTTGCCGTTGAGAAGAAGTGCTTGCTGAATGCATTCCAGTACTTCACTGCTCATCATTCTGTTTGAGGTGTTTTATGATTTTTTTTGTCCTTCCTGTTGTTTGTAATATAGCAGGAAGACGTAAAATTAAAAGATGCCGAACTCTTTCTACCACAGTAAGGTTTTGTAACATCTCATTTACAATTTAAAGACCTTGAAAATACACAGGGAGGTGTATTGCTTTGTTTTGGGATTATTAATTCCTTGTTAATGGAATGAGATGCTGATCAGTGTTGGGCTTCTCTCAAATAAGAAAACTGATTGTTACCACACAATCTAATTGGAGGTTCCTACCATGCCCAAAAAATGTTATGAGTAAAACCACATCACTTACTTCTTACTACAATAGCTACTAAAAGTGCCACCCTTTAATATCAACACAAATTTCACATTGATTTAACAAATTCTGTGACACATGTTGAAGTTCGCCTTTCATGATTTTTAGGGTATAAAATTTTGGGTTTAACCCTTTGGCGTCTAACATCAGGTATACCTGTTACGCAGTGTGATGCTCAAAACACTGAGTGACGGGTATGGCTGATGGCCTGTTGTGGCTTTTAGTATGCAGCATGACTGTATGTCCTGGGTTCGAGGCTCGAGACAACTTCTTTGAGATTTGGTTTGAGGCTGGGGTATTCAGGCAGTAGGGTGAGCAGTTGCCTCACCCAAGTACTTGGAGTGTTATGGAAGAGAGAGAACTACATATTCATGGTTAATCCAATCGTATTCATGCACATGTCTCATGAATTTTACTGAGTTTAGGCTGGAAAGGGTGATAGTAGAGGGGGCAAGGTTCTTGAACTTCAGAGGCAAAGAAATTATTTTTGGTGGAAAGACGCAAATTTAGTTGGCTTCTTAATGGCGTTGGAAGTACACCTCTCGCGACATGCTGCAAGAAGGGATATGCATTGATTTTTTTAGGGTTTTCCCCCCATAATAGTCACACTGCATAGTTCATTGATAATAATGGTGTGTGATGTTTAAAGAAGAAATACTGCAATAGTGATGAATCAAACTTACACCAACTAAGTGCGTAGTAATATGAACATACATGCATTTCTGCCCCAATTTTTTGTGCAATGAAGTGTTATGCAACTACACTACAATCGATATTTATGTAACTTGATGTACGTGCTTTAAACCTACTATTGTAATCGAAATAAACCATTGAAGCAGTTCCCGATATTTATATGTGTATATGTGAACGAATACCATGGTTTAATGTTCTCCGAGGCTATACAACGTGGATATTCCCTGAGAAGGTGTCTCAAGTTCTCACTGAGCCAGGTTCATAATTTTTTAGCTCAATATAAAAAATGTAGCGAAGCAAGGCACAAAGGAAGAATTATTGAAGGGCCTGTTATAGCAGCCTACGTTTAAATTATGGTTTGTTGCGAATCACGCCAGGCATTTTATTCTGGCGCCAGAGGGTTAAATCTGTAAAGCCTCAAAAGTGAGGGGTTGTTTGTGTAGACTTCTGTTTCAAGGGTCCCCGCAGACAAAAGTCCCATATACTTAATATTATACATGTTCCATGCAGTTGTTTTATATATGTAAGGTTTTTATTTCCAACTACTGCATAGTTTCACAAACACCAAAAGGAAACTACTAAAGACAAACGCAGCTATACAGTTCAATAAATTATGCAGAAACTATCAGTTAACACCTGTAGATATCAGCATAAAAGTGAATAGTAATAATAAGCAAAGACATATGTATTGTAAACTGTAAAATCAGTGACTACGACATTTACCATTCAGAGACATGATATACGCTGCAAATGTCTATGTATGTTGACTCCCTGATGATGGCTCAAATAGTCAGCCGAAACATGTAGGAGTGTAAAAATAAATTTATTGTGCAGTAGTTGGAAATAAAAACCGTACATATATAAAAGTCCCATACATTAAAATCTGGTGAACGTGATAGCCACAGTCCTATACGGATTATTCGTTCTTGAAAAACGGCCTATAATGTCCACATTGAATATACTGTGGTGTGTGCTAGTCCATTGTTTGCTGAACATATTGCTGCTATTCTGTGACTGATGTTTCAAGGAATGCTTCATAATTTGGTTCACAAACAGTTCTGAATAAACTGTGTCATGAAAAAAATATGGGGCCTATTGTTCGCCCAACATGCAGTTTGCTGGGAGTAGGTGGTTCCACATGTGCTGATGAAATGTGTGGACATATCATAAGATTTCTTTCTTCTGATTGACTTGTATGTTACCATGGTGCAACACAATGTGATGGAAGTGATCAGCACACTCACTGGCATGGTTTAGCAGCAGACTGTGTTCATTAGTTACTGCATGCTGACTTCCAACGTGCTAAATTATTGTTCCAACAGACTGCCATAACTGTTAACTGAATCTGTCTGCAGGATGTATGGCCATGTGTACAATATATTTGAATGGTATGGCCAGAGTGTTGAAGTATTCCATGACCTTTCCCTCCCACATCCTTTCTAAATAAATTCCCTCCCCCCCCCCTTGGAGTAATGGCCCTTAGTGGGCCAGGGCCTCCTCATTATCGAGGCTTCATGATCACACTCAGATGCACCGCACTTGGTAGGACTCCTCTGGATGAGTGATCAACTGGATGCAGAGACCTCTACCTGACACACAACACTCACAAGAGACATCCATGCCCCTGGCGGGATTCGAACCCACAATCCCAGCAAGTGAGTGGCCGCAGGCCCATGCCTTAGACTGTGCGGCCACTGGAATCGGGTTTAAATAAATGTACTTCCTAAATAATTGGACTTTCATTTGTCACTTAATACTTTGTTATCTAAGGACTTGGTGTGGTATCATAAAATACGCCAAGAAACACTTGTTGACATTTCTGATTACGCTCATGGACATGAAGGGAATGGGAATGGGAAGAGCAAGAAGTCACATTTCAGGGATAGGTGGCATTTTGGTACATGAGCAGAAGTAAAATAGAAAGAAAGGAATTGACATTCTTATTATTCACCCATAATCAAAATTATTTTTTCTGTTTTCAGCCTACAGCAGAACAAATGCGACTTGCACAGATTATTGATACTAAGACAGAAGACCCAGACTTGAAGGACAAGATCAAGCAAGTTATGGATGCAACTCGTAAAACGGAGGATGAAGTTTGTACTGCACTACATGACTGTGATAATGATCTTGACAGGGCAGTGAATATGCTTCTTGAAGGAATGGGTCAGGTATGTACACTGTATTTTTTAGAAGTAGATTCCAGAGGAGAAACATTTTCTCTATTAATCACTTTCAGGACAGTGGAAGAAAGCAGTCACTTTTGTGCATATGTTGGAACTTGTTCACTACGTGAATGATCCTGATATTTGCTCTGTTGGTGTTTTGACATGATTGTGTGTTACAAGTGGCATACTTTTATCCAAGGCATCTAGCCTCCTATTTAGTGGGTAGTGGGAGCTCTTTCCCGGGGCAGTGTAAAGATGTCATATTAAAACTTGATGAGAATTTACCATTTGGTAAGTTTTTTAGCACTGACATTGTGAACAGTGAGCTGTAACAGCATATCACACCATACCTTACCATTACAATTGAAAGGGTTCATGAATAGCATTTATTCCTGTTCTTCTAATTGTGCCCTTTAAGGTGCTGGTGGACTTTAAATAGAGGTTATTTTGTATTTCATCATATTTACGTTGACATTGCTTGAATTAGACTTCTCAATAAAACTGAACTTTGTCCTTGGTCTTTGCATTCATGTTAGAAATTGGATAAAGTACACTGTAAAGGTGCATGTTTCATGTCACAGTGTTTCATGAACAGAAATTAACTGACCCACATGTTTTTGGACTGATAATTTAGAATAAAATGTTGGTTTGTTGTGGGTAAAAATAATAA
This sequence comes from Reticulitermes speratus, assembly GCA_021186555.1. Taxonomy (NCBI): domain Eukaryota; kingdom Metazoa; phylum Arthropoda; class Insecta; order Blattodea; family Rhinotermitidae; genus Reticulitermes; species Reticulitermes speratus. The sequence continues at coordinate 30,316,966 of JAJKFL010000237.1, forward strand.
ATATGGTGTAGAGGTTGTCTTCTTGGTATTACTGATTTGATTGCTGTATGTTCTTTGTAGTGAGTTTGTATGTTGCTGCAAGTTAGGGCATGAAATAAGGGGTACACTTTTGGTAGTTTTATTTGATAAGCCCATATGCAGTATCTTTGTGCCTAAAGTTAGCTTCTTTGAAGTCTGATGTTCTGAACTGTGAAGTCAAGTGTTATGCTCATTTGTTTGTTATCACAGTGTGAAGAAATTGGAATAACGTTTATTTCAATTCTCAACTCCTTCTTTTGGCATTATGATCAAAATAGAAACGCTGAAAGGTGGATGAATATTAACCATATTAAGTTACATAGTCACACACTTTGATATATTTGCTCCCATATCAGAGTTTTGTTGTTTACTATTCCTTTGTCTAACCTACTTTGTGACCTAGGTTGGATAGTAACACTCTGTGAGATGACAAAATATTTATCTTTCAAAATGTACTTGGAAAATCTTTGGGCATATTCACGTTGTTTGCTATTCGTTATTTAACATGAAATACTGCACACTGCGGGTGTACTGCAGAACATGGCTAGGTTAGGAGATAAGCCAACAATAGAGTTGCTGGGTTACTGTCTTCTCAGGATGACCAAGGATTTCTTGGAATGTTGTCATGTCTATTTAATTGTGCATTCATGACTCGCTATGAGCTGGATGGTCCGGGTATCGAATCCCGGTGGGGGCGAGATTTTCAGCACCCATCCAGACCAGCCTTGGGGCCTACCCAGCCTCCTGTACAGTGGGTAACGGGTCATTCCCGGGGGTAAAGCGGCCGGGGAATGGCGTTGACCACCCACCCCATCTAGCACCAAGGTTAAAGAAGGAGTAGAGCTATACCTCTACTTCCCCTCTGGGCCTTCATGGCCTGTTCTAGGGTGAACTTTACCTTTACCTTTTTATTCTGAATATCCCAGTTGTTATCTTTTCTCTTAAACAGGTGTTAAATATAACAAAGTTGTTATGTTATTTAGCTTTGCATTAAACATGTCACTTGCTTTCAGTAATCACAGTACTCTTTACATTCACAGTTTTAATGACCATGGTGCTGTTTATATTTGCAGTCAGATTTTGATTCAAAAGCAGTATATTTAACTTACACCGACTGTCAACCAAGTAGTTTCTTATATTGCAATACCAGATTTCTCATTGTAACCCTCCTGAGAGAGGTCTTGGCACAGTTGCCTGTCCAAGCTAATGGATTTCATACTTATTGCAACATATTTTATGAATATTTAGATGCTTCTATTGATTGGTTATTTCTTACCTGCCCCATGCATTAATTTGTTCATTCTGTTACCCGATAAATAATTACATTTCGAAGGAGTATAGTGCTTCCTTTCTAAGGGTCATGCAGTCCAGATAGAGTGGTAACTGTTTCCTAGTTGACATGATGTAACATCCCAAAAGACTTGCATTCTAATTAGCACCACTGAGATACCCTCCATTCGTGCAGAAAGGAACCTCAATGTGTTATGGGTCCTTCATGTCTCTACATGTACCATCGTGCCTGGTATACATCGTAACAGATTATACTTAACTACTGGAGGGCTGAATTTTAACTTGCTGATGCCATCCACTGATCCATATAATGGCAGTGAATGCTGATCTGACTGAATTGACTTTGATAAAATGTGGTATTATGTGGCCTTTATAAAATTTATAAAAAGAACTTGTTTTTTCCAAATTGAACAATATGGAGCAAGCTCTACATGATGGTCAAAATATGTTTTTAGGTTGTTCTGCTAGCTGATGAACTGACTGGAGGTCTGAGCTAATAAATTGGATGCTTTATGATGTCTTCTACACACTTGGTGCTTTTGTTTATATAATTATGCGCATTCTCCCCCTCATCCCCATGTTGACTTCTTTAATTGTGAAGAATTGGCTTTTGTTGGAAGCCAAACCTATGGTCATTATGAAATTATAGGCCTATTTCAGAATCTTGTGTATGTCATAGCTTTTCTATTTGTCACCTCTTTGACAAGGAAAAGTGATATAATAGGTTTAAAGATATTGACACTGCTGATATTGCTTGATAAGTTGCATTACATAACTTCTTTTATCTTCCTCCTCTTTCATACATATATCATTAACTTTTAACCTTTCCTTCCTTAATTTGTAAGTTGGTATGGATGTTATGCCATTGAAGGCCAGCCCACCTTTTGCTTTACATTTCCTTAGAGTCAGACATACCAGAGCAGCAGGTGTTTCAGCTGCTGAGGTGGAAGTTTGTTGAGGTTTGTTACTTGGCCACATCAGTTTAAACAGACATACCTTCAAACACTGAAGATGTCTATTTTGCAACAGGACAGCTAGATGTAATACTGAGAGAGGTGACAGTCACCATATGACAAGTAGCCACTGAATGGAAACCCACTTAATGTTAGTTGTTGATTCTGACTGTTGTGTTTCTATTGAAGAAATATTTAATATGCAGGTATTTGTGCAAAAATTTTTACGTCTGTTTTCTGCTCAGGGTGAATGGGAGACATCAGTAAAGAAAAAGAAAAATCGGCAACCTACCACGAAGTCGGAGTCAGCTGTAAACAACCGTGATAATGAGCAAGAGGAGTGGGTCCAGGAAAGAGAATTGGTTCCAGAGAGAGAACGGACACGAACCAGAGGGGGAGGTCCTCCCCGTATGCGGGGTCGTGGATCACTGGATAATCGTGGTTGTATGTAAATTTTGTCTGTCTGTGTGTTTGTGTATTTATTTATTTTTGCAGTTAAGGTAACTTTAAAAACTGGAAGCTTTAAGATACCAGTTCACTTTGTCATGCATAGTCACTTTGTTATTCAGTGCTGTATAACCTGAGTACCTGATAAAGATTCATTAAATGAACCATGAATCCATCACACCTGAGATTCATAAAACCTTTCCAGAATACCATCCCAGGAATCTGGAAAAGTGTACCTTAGTAAAGGTCAGATTGTTGTCTTCTGAGAAAATGTTTGCTTCCCTTGAAAGTGCCAAAAAGTAGTAGTAATTGCAGGTGGATATGTGGTATGTTGTATTGATTCCTTTGGCACATATTAAATGTGTCTTGGGATTTCTCTGAACTAGGGCGTGGTCGAGAAAACAAAGAAAATGAAAAGAACTTGGAGGAAGGTCGTGAAGGGTACAGGCGTGGTGGAGGGAGGATGATGAATGGACCAGGCCGGTCAGGTAGGGGTGGACGAGGAGGTGGTAGACTTGGTCCACGAACTTTCCAGAACAGGGATAAGGGAGGCTTTCCAAGATCCATAGATACTTGGAACAACCCAGGTGCAGATGACAACACTGGTGACTCCCTCAAAATGGGTAAGTTAATGCATTTTTATCTAAACCCCATATGAGGTGAAAGTTTCAAATGTCACTGCATGTCTATTTTTCTTCATTGTTAGGGTGTTTTTGTATTGAAATGGGGTACACTGAACTATTTTTTCCTGGTTCTGTAAGAAGTATCCAGAGTTTTAGAATTATGCTAATATGAAATTATTGTTATTACTATTCTTATAAAAAGAGTAATGGAATTCACTGAAACATGAATTCCTTTTGTATTACAAGCGGTGAAATTGCTGCAACACCTAGTTCAATCTGGACGTCTCAATAATGTAAAAAATGCGCAGTAGAAATATGTTGCAAAAGTACATGTAACCCTTGCCCAGTAAAGCACGTGTTTATGTGATCTGCTGAGGCTAGTGGCTGTGCATGAAATGACAGGTGTTGCAATAGAGCAGATAATGTACAGACAGAACCACCCCTAATATTCCTGCACTAGCCTAGATATGGTGAACACAGCTGCTCTGTACTTTATACCTTGGCTACTGCTGCACCTTTTAATGCACACTGTGTATAGCAGAAATCACATGCTCGTATTTGCAGATATTAGAGGGACTTAAGAAAATTTAATTAATATTATAGAAGTTTACAGTTACTTCAGCCTGAGCATGCATTTTTTTTTTATTAATTTAAATTTATTTAAATTATCTGGTGCTGAGATGTTATTTTGTACTAGTGTTGTCTCCCTCTCACAATTTTACATATCTGCACTGTTGTCATTATTGATGGTGAGAGATTAGAAAGTATATAAATGATGTTTGTTTGGAATTTTATGAAAATCCACCTTGTAGTTTAGAAATTGCTGCTTGGGCAGCGGGACACACAGCATTGCTGTGATTATATCATAATCTATATTTTCTTACAAAAAAGGAAAGTAGGCCAGAAAATGTCATTTTATCTCCTTTTAGTTTCTAGAATTCAGCTATCAATTGAGTTTGAGGTTTCTGTAATTATTGTTATGCATCTTAAAGGTTTCTAGAGATAAAACAAGTTTACTGCTGCAGATGCAGCTGTGCTGGGAAGAAAATTGTAATTATATGGTTTATTTCGTTTTGATATAGAGAAGTGGGGTGATGATTTTCCATCACCAGAAGACTGGGATAATGAAGAGTATACTGGATCTCTGGCAGATAGTAAAGTCTTTACTCCCAGTGGTGGAGCATTGGAGCCAATAACAAACTCGGAGCCATTAGTTGTTGAGTCAACCAACCCTGACCTGTCATCGTCATTGACAGTTCAGAACTTATCAAGTAGCGTGGCATCAAGCTCAAGTCAAATGTCACAAAGTTTAGATCTCCACCAGCCTCCCAGCCAGCTGTCACAAGTGAGTTGTACAGTGAATTTAAATATTGAGATGTTTTGTGGTATGTTTATTCATTGAAGAGTCTAAAACTGTGGTTAGTAATTCTTGATAAAACACATGAAATGCCTCTAGAACATCAGTTCATGTTAATTTCACATTTACACACACACACACACACAAAGAGAATTGCATTTCCTATCCCTCTACCCTATGAAGTCCCCCCCCCCCCCCCCAGTATTTTGGAACTTGGAATAACAAAAATTTCAACTCATAAGCACATCATGTATATCTTTATTATGGAACTTGTCATGACAAAAATATCAGTTTAACTTTGTGAGTTCTGCAACACATTTACAAAAAACCAATTACATAGCCGTTACATTAATCAGTACTCATCATGTAATCTTTATTACAAAGATAACTATGGCTATGTGCTTTGGCTAATGTTAGTCATGCTCAAGCTTATTCCAGAGTCTGAAGTTCACTGTATTGGATGTAATGTTTTCCTAGAATCAGTCCATATGACAGCTTTGTACAAACAAGTGCATTCAAAGGTTCAGCCTCTTTCGTGATTTGGTGCAAACCAACATATTTACTGGTCAGTATTGCTACCTAAAATTGTTTACTATTACATTGTGTTGTATGTTAGAAGATTATTTTAACAATCAACAGTAAAGTTGAATTGAAAATAATTAACACAGAAGATAAATAATTATAATTATATTCATTAACATTTTGGAGACAGATTTAAATGGAAATTGTATCTGTTAGTGGCCTGAATTTTTCTGGTTTTGCATGGGCCTTTAAATTGTTACCAAGCAAACACACAGAGACAAGCATATGGCATGCTAGACCATGTGCCATTGCATTTTTCAGACCAGCGTGTGGTTGTAGGACAATAAAGGTTAATTGTGAAATCATATTGTATAGCAGTGTTTCCCAGTACAGGACCTGTGGGAAGAACTAGCATTGTAAATGGATGTATCGTGTGTGATTCTGAAATATAATATGTACAATCAGGTAAATAATCAGTCTTAAAAACAGCATTAGTCTCTGAATAGTTGAGTAGACTGTGCAGCTGTTTATTCAGTTTCAGGCATGTGTCTTCATCAATGGCTGGTTCTATACTGGCTCTTTTTTTAGGCGCATTTGCAAAATGATGAAAAGTGACTATTAGCTTCGCCATGTCTGTCCGTCCTTCCATCTGCAACAAACAACTTGGCTCCCACTGGATGGATTTTCATGAAGTTTTGTGTGTGAGGATTTTTTGAAATTCTGCCAAGAAAGTCCAAGTTTCATTAAAATCTGAGTAGAATAACTGCTACTTTACTTGAAGACCTATGTACATTTCTGATAATATCGCTCTGAATTCTTCTTAGAATGAGAAGTGTTTCAGACAAAGTTGTGGAGAAAATCAAAACACGCATTTTACGTTCAGTAATTTTTTCCAGAAAATCGTGCCATTTATGAGATAATGTGGAAAATGTGGTAGAGCCGGACAGGCCATACATGATAATACAGTATGGTGCATGCACTTTGCATGCCATATAACTAAGGCTACACACACACACACACACATACATACACAGAGAGAGAGAGAGAATATGTAATAGTTATTGCTTTTCCATGGCAGCAATGGTTGCACGAACACACCTCAATGTTACGTTATACATACATTGCCCGTCTGGTTTTTAATGTGTTGAATTTTATCAATAAACACTGTAGTATGAACCATACAGATATTTGAAAAATGTTAGAGAGGTCTGTTGATGTATAGTTATAACTGGTTTAACAAAATGAATATATAATAATGCACATTAAAAATGTCATATGACACCAATTCATCAGACTTGACTTTCATGATGTATAACATTGTCCTTTACTACTTCACACATAACAGATTGAAGTATAGATTACAATATAGTATAAAGAAATATGTATGATTTTGGTTCCTTGTAGAATATAATTATTTGGAATATAGAACTGAGCTGCTGCCAGCATGAAGCATAGAAACTAAGTAAAACCTAGAGCCATGTGTCACATGAAAATTTGCTCCAGTGATTATGCATACTTCTTCGAAGACCTTTCCTTTAACACTGAGATACAGCTTTCAGTTTAATCATACCTGTTTACAGTTACAGTCTGTCTGGAAGGTTCATTCATTAGGTTGTTTGGAATATGAAGCCAAAAACTTTATACAGTACAACCTCGGTTATCCGAACTTCGCTTAACCGAAACTCAGGTTAATCGAAATGCCTGTCAGGCGCTGCGATTCCCAGAACTGCCTGCCGTGAGACACCTCTGAGCCTCTCCCCATCAGTTTATTGTGAAACATTGATGGGTGCGGACGAGTGGCAAATTGATGTGTGTGTGCTTCTTACAGTGCAGTTTTAAAATTTCATTTAACCGTGATTTCAAACAGTGTCGGCTGAATGAAAATGTGTTGTAATAACAATTGAACAGAAATTGGAGGCTGTGAGACAAATTAAAAATGGCAAGATCTTGTGAAATGTCGTGGCTGATTTCGGTGTTGGCATATCAACGGTTTCAGATTGGGTAAAATCGAAATCGAAACTTGAAGAACATTAATCTAAAATGCCGAATGGAGGGACATTGCAGCCAAAAAGCGTGAAAAAAAAGTTCAAACTACAGTATCAGATTTTTTTTGTAGAAATTTGTAGTGTTTTATTGTATCTGTAAATATCATACACTTTCTTGTGCCATGTATTTTATTAACATAATATGTGTTTCTGAGTAAATGTTATTTTTATTGCACCTTATCACGTCAAGCCGAATTTCCAAATTATCCTAAATTGGGTCCGCCCCCTTTATTTTGGATAATCAAGGTTGTGCTGTATTAGGTTTCAGATAAAGAAAGCAGTCTGGTAATTATAGATGGATGGGAAATTATGATGTTAAGAAAATCTTTTGCTGTGTATTTTAACATAGTAAAATTATTTTTCCTATTCATAAATTCATGATTTTGCTAGAAAGTTCAAACACACAGGGGACTGATTTACAGGAATTTAGTGTAACACAAAGACTTGTCAGTTTTCATACCAGCGTTAATTTCTGCACAAAATTCTGAGTTTCCTCCACCTGTCAGTTTGTAAATTGTATTGTATTGTATTGTATTTCATCCATAAATCATTACAGAATGATATTGGACACGTCCAGAGAGTAGTTACAGTAAACAGTATAAGAATTGCAGTAAAAGCAAACAAACACGTAAATCTGACATAATTACATACATGTACAGGACCACACAAGACACTGAGTAACATAGCACACAGAAGAAAGCACTTGCAATTACAATATAGAGATACAGTTCTTCATAAAACATGTAACCTAATGCAAGGGCTGTTCAAATTGATTCATTTGCCATCTTGCATATCATTGTGATTCATTAAGTTTATTTCTCTTGACACTGTGTCATTGTGTATGTGCGCATGTTGGAGATCACAGTCACATTGAAAGCTTTGACTAACTGGATATGTTTAATTAAAATGGATTTCACATAGCAGTTTATAACTATGTTAGAGAAGGTAAGTGTTGTTGATAATTTTTACATTATAGTGGCTTTACTTGTGTAGTAGATTAAAATCAAATAGCCTTGGTTTCAGAGCCCAGTTCCTGTTGTCGTTGGCCCTTTAACTGCAGTCCAGTCAGAGTACCTGAGTCAGCTAACACAAGCAACTGAAAACTTGAAGTCTGCTGTAGGTATTGGTACTAGCAGCTCTGCAGTGGTAGCAGCAGCTTCGTCTGTATCGTACGGCACACCCAGTAACAGCTATCCAGTTACATCCTCGACAGCATATCAAACTCCAAGTCCTCCATCTGGCTTCACTTCCACATCAGGTGAGGCAGTCATCATGTGGCAAGGCACTATATAATTTGAGATATACCAGTATAGGTATATGTGGCTGTGGAATACTTTGCTGGCCGTATTGAAGGCTGTAGTTAGTATTGTGGAAGAGTTTGTGTTCTCACTGCGTGCTCTAACCAAATTCTTTTAACATGGTGGAACAATTTATATATCCACTATACACTTAAGCTGATTCCATTATTATGGTTGAGCAGTTTGTATATTCACTGTGTCCTTTAAACAAATTATTTCATTTTTTACTCACTAATCATTCCTGGGGGTAAAGTGGCCGGGGCGTGGCCTTAACCACCCACCCCCATCTAGCGCCGAGGTTAAAGAAAGAGTAGAGCTATACCTCTACTCCCCCTCTGGGCCGTCATGGCCTGTTCTAGTGTGAACTTTACCTTTACCTTTACCTCTACCTAAAAAGTCATAGAATGAACTATTATAAAATAAAGACTTCAAAATGTAAGTTTTGTAAACTTTTTTTTGACTGTAATTTGTAGATTTCCAAGAGACTTTCAAAGTTGGTGTTGCTTTTCGTTTGTATGATGTTCAAAGTGATATCAGTTTTTCTACTCTGTAATCATCCATCTAGAAATCAAATGAAGTTACCAATGCTAGTTCTTGTAACAATGCATGTGCAATGCTGTTGCTGCCTGTAAATGGCAGTCATATCAAATGTTTGTTTCATTTGCATGTCTGAAAACTTTGAAGACAATAATCATTGTTATTGAATTATATATGTAATACAGGGTGCATGAAAAAGGACGTATTTGGAGGTGCTATGTGGAATTACCAGTAAGGAATTATATTTTTAGCACTGAGGCACATCAGTTTTTCCTCCTCCTTTGTAATGTGGGTGTTGAATAGTGGACATGGCTCTCTTAATGATACTACTTCTCACCACATACAATATTTTCTTACAGACTGGATAGCCCAACTGATAAGCTGAAAATCTGATTCTGCATATGTGTCACACATCTGTTGTGCATAACCCATGCTTATTAGCAAATTGGTAATGGTATAGATCATAAAGTGAACTTATTCCATCTTCTAGCTAATGGAAAAATTATGTCTGTTTCAGCATCGTTTTCCACTTCAAATTTTGTTGGCTCTGCAAACAGTTACGGGAACCAAATGCAGGAACAAAATTTGGAACCTTCATCAGTTACAGCCCAATGCCCACCTCAGGCATTGCCATCACGGCCAAAAACACAGCGACCAAGGGTCCCTCCCCCTTCAAAAGTGAGTATCAAACATACTACATGAAAATGTCTGTACATATCTTCTTATCACATTCAAAACTGACTGAAATTTTGTCTTGGCTACCTCTGCAGGCTGTTGTTTTCTGTGGGTCTGGAAGTTCAGGGGGACAAGTGTGTGTGTGTGCGCGCATGCACATGTCCACATCTGCATCTGCTTTTGCATGCCCATGTACTGTTGTAATGTTGCACTTCAGCACATGTGGTAATTTTAGTATGATACTGATTTGGGTGCCGATTAGTACTGTGCTGCTTGTGACATGATTGAATTATCTTTTTATGTTTTGTACAAAACTTATATACTCCTTGTCGTACAACCGGAACAATAGTGTCACAGCATGACTCAGTGATGGAAATTTTTAATTTTTCTCAGAAGTTCTACCAAAGGTTGCACAAATTTTCTACAAATCTAGGACAGCCTCAAAATTCTGAGTGCCAGAAAGGTGACATGGAGCTGGATCCATACTGGAGATCCACAAATGTCAGGTGCCATCATACAAAATTTAGTTGCCACCGCAACCCGGTTGGGGCACCCCCCGTTCTGCCAGTTTCCATTGAAACATCATTAATTGGCCATTCATTAAAATGCTGATACTGGTGTGAGAAGCTTGTTGGAATCCATTTGGTGTAAGAAGCTTGCAGATACTGTGCCGTATCACCATTCTTCTGTAAGGGTCAATTTCTGTGCGTACGTCGATGACAGTAGCTGTGGTGTCAAGCTGATGTGCCTTTATGGTAGGCTTGTGTCACACAACCAGTTGTCTGTAAACAACACGATCCATGAACTCCATAGTTTAATTATGTGTAGACGAGGTTCTCGGCTAAATTGGTATCATTTAATTCAAAATATTGCCTAATTTGCAGTGTGGTTCCCTGTTCTTGAAAATTCGGTTTTGTGTGCTTTTTGGTGTGATTAATCCGAAATATGGTTAAGTTGTAATTTAAAAGTAATATTTAAGCTCTCTGAGTAGTAAAATTTGAATACTTTGATATTATTTAATATAGACTGTGTTTACATATAAAGGTATGTATGCTCGTAAATACTGTGTACATACCTGTAGTGTCCCTTGGATTGTCTAAGGCAGTTGGCCTTGAATGAACAGATGACAGGAAGAATGGCTATGTGCAGGGAGAGCCAGAAAGTGGGAGAAAATAGACTGTTCACTATTAGAGAAATAGTTTGTGCCACTGTGCATGATAATAGTGTTTTGTGTGTGTATGCTGTTTTATGTACAGCAAAATTCCTTTAATCCGACGTCCATGAACATGGAAATCCTGGTAATCCAGCACTTGAGGGGAGTAGTCCCAAGACCAAAAGTTTTGCTTTTTACCAGAAAAAAGCTTCATCAGTGAAACAGGCAGATCCTCAGGGACATGTTCAAAAGGCCTCCAAGAGTATCTGTACAGCAACCATTTGTGGTACCTCCTGTCTGCTTATCTCCTACTCCATCAACTTCTTCAGCTGTAAAGACTCCAGAAAACACAGAAGAGGGCCCTGAACCAGCAGATGAAGGAGATATCCAAATGGAATACTCTTCTGATTAGATGTACAGCCCAAGTATAGGAGCAGTAACAAAAAATTACTTATAAGAACTTAGGACAGCATAGGTACTGTCTGATAATCCAGAATACTCAATAATTTGGCACCCGTCTGCTCCTATGCCAGTCAGATTAACGGAATTTTGCTGTAGTATTATTTTTGTACTTACAGTTTTCCTGTGAATCTGATAGGGTGAAAAATGAATGATAAGAATATGTGTTATATGGTTTTTGTGTTTGTTGCAGATTCCTCAAAGTGCTGTGGAAATGCCAGGTGATGCGATAAACAGCAGTATTGGTTATCTGGATGTACAGTTTGGTGGTCTTGAGTTTGGTAGTGAAACAAGCACTTTTGAAACAACTTCAGATCAATCAAAATATCCCAGTAATGTGTCTGGGTCTGTACTGGATTCTATACCATCTCCTAGAACTACCTCCAACCTGGATCTAAGTGGAGCAAATCAAACGTCTGTTTTAGATGCATATTCAGGAACATCATCACAGAAAACAAACCAGCCAAGCATTGCTTCAGCATTGACACAAAACCAAAAGGTCAGCTTAATATAGTTTATATTTTAAATGAAAGTGAAAATAACTCTTTAAATCCCAGTGACAGTGTACCTCCTGTTATAACATTAATCCTTCAGTGATGCTGGGATTTAAATTCAGCTACTACCCAGGGCTGTACAGTGCACCAAGGTTGGCAGCAGGTGAAAAATTAAAAGTCCATACAGTGCACCAGTGCTGGCATTGAGTGGTTAAGAAACTGCATCCTGCCACACATGTAGTTATGTGTTTTGTACAGTTCTCACAATAAATACCAGTTATTTCCCTGAACAGCATTAACTGGTTGATCTTTCTCATGGAGATGTATAGCAAGGGCACACTATATACAGTCTGTCCTAAACATTGTGGCAAACTTTTTTAATGAATATTTTCAAGAAAATGCACCATAGACATGAATATGAATTAAGTATACAGATCGTAAACTAAGGCGTGTAAATATTGAACAGGTGGATTGTTTCAAAATTGTGTGTATGGGTAAGGGGTTTATTGTTAACAGTCTACTTTATATTTAACTTTTTAGCTTATGAAATTTATTAAATGCAGCTTGTGATATGAGCAGTTGCAGAATTGGACATTTAAATAGAAAAGTGCCCCAACCTGTATGTAAGCAAGTCAGATTTATTGGGCTGTATGATAGGTGTTACAGGTGACTTGTTTTCATGTTTGAGATGGCTGTGAACTTGGAAGGTGCATGACCATAATCTGTGGATGGAAGAAAGTGGCATGTTTTGTTCTGAAAGGTTTCACATCGTCTGTTTCTTAACAGTAGATATAAACACAAATGATGTATGTGGTAGTGAAACACTGCCTCTTATTGGCTGACAGCCATGAGACTCGCTGTAAGCATGGGTAACACATTGCCTTATTTCGTGCTGTTGAATAGCAGCAGTCTAGAAATCACGTTGAAGTATATGGGCAGTGGTATAGTATGGAGAGTGTCTTTATTGCCATAGTGTTGGCCATAGAGAAGGCAACCTTGTTGATGCATAGCGACTGATGGTGCCACCCACTCTGCTATGTCCAGTCCACTGGTAAAAAGTACTCTCTGTATTTAGGTGTTTTAGTGTACTAAGACAGTTATGTTTTATCATGACAAGCAACATGCTGCAACATGGATGAAAATCATATTCATTTCAGCTGTCTGCTGCTGATACAATGCTCTCAACCTCTGAGCATAAAGTAAGTCAGCCAAGTTTCTCACAGAATCGGAGCTCTAACTCAACAGGATTGGATATGGATAAAAGTGAAGTAGGTCTGTCATATTCTGCGCCAAACACTGCAGCATACCAGACGTCATATCAGAGCCAGAAGGCCAGTGGAACAGGATATCAGCCGGCATCTAGCTACACATCATCTAATTATTCTTCCACACAGGTATCCCTGATCAGAATACAACAAAATACTGTATTATTAATATTAATCTTTACAGTGCCATGCCAAGATCAGCTCTATAGTAAAAGAAAATTGCATAAGTTTGTGAGTGTCAATTCATTTTATCGCCCATATGTGCTGGGTTTGTGTGTTTTGAATTTCCACATGCAATTGTCTTGTAGTAGTAGAGGTGAAATTATGTGGCATAATTAAGCACCACGCCTAGAAGGGGGAGTGGAGATGGAGCTCTATGCATTGTTAACTCAACACTAGATGTTGGTGAATGGTCTGTTTTACCCCTGAGGAAGGAGCTGCTTGTGCCCTTAGGATATGAGACTGACTGTTTGCCAGAGCTATTCTGGGCTCGGGGAAGAGAGAGAGAGATCTGCGCCGTTTGTGACTAGAACCACTCATCCAGTCTGTTGCCAAATCAGTATACTGACTCAGCTACCCTGTTGCTGATGGGAAATGTGAATATTTATGAAGATTGTACAGTTGAAGGAGCACCTGTTTTATGATTATTTAGACTGGCGATGACATATTAGGTTTTAAGAGTTTTATCTAGGTTTTTGAAATAATGTGTAGTTCTGGTAGTAACCATGACAGATCATTAACCAGGGAAATTATGTTGAAGTTTTTGTGGCTTTGCTGTGCTAGTTATTTAGGCCACAGTTCCAACAGAATTTTGCACCTTAACATATTTTATTTACATGTGATTAATACATGTATGTATGTCATATAGGGTATGAACTGTTTTATGTGTTCAGTAGTCCAGATTTATGATTGAATTAACAGATTGCAGGCACACACAGCAGGGTTAAGGTACTGCATTTGTTATTTGTTAGATAGAGAAATAATAACATGTAATTGATAAATTATGACATTTATTTTAGGTTACGTCATCAACCGCAGTGTATCCAACAAACCAGTCTCAGATGAGCTATGCGTCCAGTGGGACGGTCTCAAGCTACAGCAGCCAGCCCACGGTACCCAGCTCAGCATATCCAAGCAATTCCTATTCCCAGGCTTCGGCTGGGGTTGCCTATCAGGCTGGTCCTGCCTCATACCCTTCCATAAGTCAGTGTGTCAATTCATACCCTAGTGGTACACCTTCATACCAGACAACAGGTCAGTCTGTATATGGAAGCTCAGCTCTAGGTGGCTCTGTGAGCTACGCTGGATCCACAGGCACAGGCCAGTACCAAAACAACTATGGGGGAGGCATAGCAACAACATCACAGAACCACACAAAACTCAGCTCTGCACTCAACACTGGAACCAAAGAAGCACAGGTGAGGGAAGGTTTAAACTTCCCTTTTGAAGAATTTTATTTTCGTGACTGTGATTGCTGTCTTTTAAGGTTTTTTCATTAATTTCTGTTTTGTGGTTGAATTCTTGTGCAGGAATGTGACTTGTTCACTTATTAAAGTATGGGGGTGGGGAACATAGATCACATATTTTGTAATCAGTTGCTAAAATTTAGGTAATTGTGTCTACAGTTATCAGTCGCCAAGAATTCAGTATAATGCAGTCTCAGTTCTCTGAGTCTGTATTGTTCGAGGTTCCATTTTGTGTGAGCCAATGCTCTGTAGTCAAGGTTGTTTCTATGCTGGGTACAGAATTCAATTGTAGTGCCTATCTTTTTGTGCATACATGTCTTAGAGGCATTATTGTACTTCCTTTTAACCATTTTCTTGGTGTTTTCTTGTGTCATAAATGATAAGGAGTGTTTTGAGTTCTTGCAGTGTAATGTGATAGTGTCTAGTCTATCATTATTCTGCTGTTGTAGTATTGTATATATTGATATTCTAATACAGTGTTACATACATAGTACATATTACTACAGAGTGTATATCATTCCATATACATAATCGTATGTCCTAAATTGTCAATCTATGTGGTCCGAGCTTTATGGTAATTCGAGGCAACCTGTTTCTAAAACACAACAGAGATGTACCAATTGAAATTTACCCTGTGAGTACTACAGCTATATAAGTTATGATGATGTTCGTCCATTCCATTCCCCACTTATTTAATCTGAATCAGTATTTTTTACCACTTTGTTTTCAAATATAGTACTTAGAAATTTATCTGCTTTTCTCAGTAAGAGACTACATTTCACAGTTGTACAAAGCAACAGGTAAAGTTATTGTATTACATATAGTCAGTAAAAAAGTGGAGAAGGCTATAAAAATTGGTTTTTGAGCTGAACAGCAATGTTTTTGTGAACTTTATTTTTGCCTTACATTAATGTTGACCTAATTTAATTTTTTATGTTTATTTTGGATGTTTTAGTTTTGAAACATTTTCAAATGATTGTGTTTAGCTACATTGTCAATCTTTTTTAAGTCAAAACAATGTGACTTTCTATTTTTAAGTTAACATTGTTTGTATTAGAATGTGTGAAAATACTACAGACAAACAATGAAAAGCGTTTCTTAGCTATTGTGTCAAAGCTGTGTGAATTACTTCGTATTTTAATAACTTTATTTTACAGTTAATTGATATGAACATCTCAGATGCCCAGAATATGTTTGGCTTCCTACAAAGTTCTTGTCTGTTTGATGCATGACAACACTTAACTTTGTATCTCTTGTGCGCAGATTTAAAATGGTTTTGAAATATGGGAAAGTGACAATTGTACAAATGTTTATCTTTGTTCTAGCAAGAACACTTTGCTGTTTAGAGTTCTTGTGTTAGAGTGTGAGTATTTTTTGTACACTTACTTTTTACTCTGTGATTTTTATCTAAGGAATCCTTTTTTTTTCTTTGTAGTATGACACCACAACAACAGCAAGCTCTAACTTGAGCAGCACAAATGTTACTACAACAAACAGTGGTCTTTCAACAAATGTCAATGCATCTCCTGCACTAGGTCTTGTGAGCAGCAGTCAAACCGTGAACACAACTTCTACCAAAGTGACTAGTTCCACAGGCAAGTAAAATTCTTCTGATTGTGTACTATTTGTGGAAAGAGATCTGATTGTGCTGTGATGGAAAGGACAGAGGTCTAAGGCTCGGTGCCACACAAAATTGAAAGTAATTTTCTTAAGCTCCATAATATTCAGAGTTTTCTTAAATTAAATGTACCAGTTAAATTTGAGTAATAGAGCACTTAACCCATTATGTGGGAATGCCTGGTATGATTTCATGCCCATTACTGCTGTTTTTCTTTTTCATTGTTTATTCATTGTCATATAAACTTCACAGTAAGAACAAAATCAAAAGTAGTGTTGGTCATATGTGGTCACCAAGTGAGTTTTGTTTCTATTTTTTACAGGCAAGTATTGTAAGTTGAAATAGTGTAAGGGTGAAAGAAGGTAGACTACATGTGGTCAGGCATGGTATTCTGTTCTTTTGGGCAGAGCCATGTAGATTTATAAGTTCACTCAGTGCAATTTGTGCAGAGTGGTGAAGCAGATCAGTGTGCTACCTAGCTTTGTGTGGAGCATATGTTTCCCAGATGTTACATCCATGCAAATTCTGTTCACTCATCATTTTGTCTAGTAAGGTGTTTTGTAACAGTTATAATCGTACAGCCAGCACATTGAGAGTCACCCCCACCACATTATTGCTTCCCTTTGCCTTCTTTGGCACACCTTCAGGTGTCATCTTTGGTCTATCCTGGCCTAGAATGTATTTGTATGTACAGCTAAACAGTTGGTATTATTATATCATCAACACAACATAGTATCGCAGGTGACTTCAGTCTTCAGTAACCCTCAAAACTCCTGTATGTTCATTGTTGATATACCGGTAATAAATGGGACAGTGTCATAAATAGTTTGTAATACATCCAAATGTTATTTGAGTGTTGTTTATAGGAAGCTGGACAATGAGTGATAAACTTATGCGGTGTGTTGTTAACATTTTGTTGCTCATTATTGTAGTTTCAGGTAAGAGTGGTGTAGTTCCAAATATCCCACCAGGTGTTCCTCCCATGCTTGGCACACATCAGTACATTATGAGCCAAGGGGGGCTTCCCTTCTTCCAGCAACCTGTATACAGCTATGAAGACCTGCAGCTGCTTCAGCAGAGGATACCACATGTGGTAATGTGTCCTCAGTTCTTAGTTAATGTCATACCATGTTCTTTTTTTATTTCTGTCACTGTGTAGTCTAATCTGTGGGGGGGGGGGGAGGATGGTGGTAATGGTGGTGGTCTTAGTTGTAATTTGCACGTAAAAAATTAAAAAGGTCATAGGAAACTACACAAAGAGAAGCATGAAAATTTGTATCGTTAACTCTTAGCATGATGGATGATTAAATTAAAAGTTAGAGGAGGGTCATGTAGCATCAATGGAATAAATGAGAAATTTTTGTTGGAACATCAATTGCAAGACAGGTGTACATGGAAGGATAATATTAAAATAAATTGTAGGAAGGTAGGGAATGAGGGTTCACACTCCATCAGAGTAACTACACGTTGTGAGCCTTTGAGTGTGTTTAAATGTTTAGTGGAAATGTTGTTCAAAATCATACTGATCAGCTATTTTGACGTGAATACGTCTTTAAATTTGCTTCCATAGTGGGAGCCAATTCAGAAAACTGATGATAACAAAATTGGGGGATACAGTTTGGCATTGCAGCTACATATCTATCATCTACATCCAAAATTTAATTACACCACTCAATAGTTAAAGGATCAAAGATTTCATAACGTTCAGTGGGGACTGTGACGCCTCGCGCGCGGCGGAGGGGGAGGCGCCGCCATTTTGAGGTTGTTTCGTCGCGTCACATACTTTCGGTTTAGTATACATTTTGACTCGGAGAAGCTACGACGCTCGTTTCAGTTTCGATTTACAGCTCTCCTCAATATTTATCTATTGCGTACACAAAACATGAGTGTGGAATAGTTATGGTGAATATATATGGTGTTAAAGTTAAAAATTTAGAAAACTGAATACAATGTCGGCCTATACTCGTCAAAAAGCCAATTCGAAATATATAAATCGTATAAGGTTGGAAAAGGCTTCTCAACAGCAATCCAGTGATACCCATAAAACACCATATGATAGAGTGAAGCGGTGCCGGGAACGTAAAACAATGAGGGCGTCCGAGCGGATCAACGACTGCGCAGGTACATCTGACGCTGGGGCGGCCGAGCCTATTCAAGTCGATGATGTAATCACTTCTGTATCAACGCCGGGCTGTATAGACATCGGTTGTGTGCGATCGCCGATTATGACGACACATTGGGCAGCAGCTAGTGCACGTTTCACTACTACGTTTGTCAACAATCCATTCGGACATAAGTGTAACGTGTGTGACCGTCTATGGTTTCTGCGCTCCTTGAAGCCACCAAAGGGAAAACACTTAACGCTGCTTAGTAATCTCGATGTATCCTGCATGCCATTTGTATCGTACTTTTCGTATCACAGACCTATCATTAATAAAATTATAACACACTAATTATTTGTTTACTTCATTTCTTTCCTGAACCCGACGAAAGAAACATGTTGCCATCATCAATAAAACATGCAGATACGAAGGACTTCTTACTGTTAAGGAAGATTATGACATACATATAATACGCTGAAACAAAATATTACCCGTTAACGTACACGTATTCATGTAAAACACACGGCCGTGTCCCCGACACAGCCACACCAAATTTTTTGTGCCCATTACAGATTTATTCTTTCAAAGCACTCAACCAGGCGTTTTAGTATCGACATTCAAATTGCTTGTTGCAATGCATAAATTTGAAAAAAGTTTAGAATTACAGGCTTTTATTTGTCAGTTTTTCATTTTGGGTCTCCAGCTGGATGCTTAGTTGAAGTAAGATTGTAACGTATTATGTAAGACTGATTTATGAGTGAAAGATTCAGACATTATCCTTGTTTCAGGAGAGATACACATTTAAATGTAAAATAATTAAATTACATGTACCATGCATGAACAGCACAATACACAGGTCAAAACTTCTTTGTGTTAAGTCATTGTTTTCAAAAGTATGAATCTGTCTTTGTTTCAAGGAGTTCTTTCATAACTGTAATATGTATTTTTTGTAACATTAATATTTTTTACAATTTTCTTATTTACTTCATCTGAAATAATTATAGAGTCCAACATTGACATTGCCATAAAACCTTATGAAGGAGTGTAATGTAGTAATAGTTTCTTAAATTTGTTTTAAGTCACCCGTTTGAATTCAATTTTCATCTGCCATTTTATGCACTTTTAGCGTGGAACTTTCCACAGGAATATTCTTCTCTTGAGCATAGCAAAACCAATCAAATGATAGCTTTCTGAATCACCATGTTTTGCTGCCTTTAGCCTTGTTCCCCCTGCAATTTATGCTCCTTCTAGAGCTTGTTTTCCTGTGTAATTCCAGTTCTTCCGGTTTGCAGCCAGTGTTGAGAGTGGAGTGGCATAAGTTTGTGTAGTTTCTGTCTTAATCTTCTACATCTTGCCCATTTTCTGATTATTATAAGATTTTCGGCTCTCATCCTACTTTTATATTTTATTTTCTCATCATTCGTCTTTGATCCTATTAGGTGCACAGCAAAACTGTAAATGTATGAATTATACAACATATGAGCTCATGCACGCAACACAAATACTATCCTGCACAAAGGGATTGTCATTTCTTTTGGCAGATGGCCCGTTTTATGCCCACCCTTGCAGTTCTCTCAGCAGGTAACAGCTCCTCTGAATTAACTGCATCAAAAAGCATACAAAATTATGTTCTGGTGGACAGGGAATGACACTTCATAATAACTGATATCAATTGCATGTGGTTTTACTGTAAAGCACTTTCAATAAAACAGTTTGTAGCCAAAGAAACAAAATACTAGTGTTTCAAGATTTAATGTTTGTCTAATCTGGACCTCTTTGTCTTTGTGTGTACCCAAAACTACAAAGCTTTGTGAAATTAATTTTTTGGAATAATTTGAAGACATTCAGAGCAGGGTAACATCACCATTGAAATGGCTTCTGGAAAATGATGACCAGTAATGTTTCCAGGCATGGCAGATATGTTGAATGTGCGTGTGTGTGTGTGCGCACGTGAGAGAGAGAAAGAGAGAGCGAGAGAAGTCAGATGTACTCTGAAGTTAGTAGAAGTTACAGAATTAGGCCAGTTATTTAATTACCAAACATATGTTATTCTGCATTGAATAGAGAACTGTCTCACTTGATCCTTTTGTATCATTACATATCCTGAAACATACTTTCTTGTTGCAGGCAACAGGGTATTATGACATGGGTTTCCAAGCTCCAACAAGCTTAGCTACAGGGAGAGAAGGAGGCTTGGCTAGTGTAGCATATTCCATGTCTGATGGTCGTTTTACAAGGGCAGACAACAATGCCTCACCAGTTCCTTCTACCCTTTCACAGCAGGTAGGAATTGCAGTATCTTGTTAATATACTTAATGTTATACATGTTCCATGTAGTTGCTTTACATATCAGTTTTTATTACCAACCACTGCACAATTCTTTTTACTCCTACATGTTTCGGCTACCCGTCTTAACCATCATCAGGGAGTCACCTTTCGCAGACATGCACATGTCAGTGAATGGTAATATATACATTAATTATTTACAGCAGTAGTTGCTATATAGTACCAGTAAATTTATACAGTTTAAATTATATGTATGATATTAAAATATAGTATGTTAATATATAAAATATAAAAGTGAGCAGTACAGAACTATTACTCGTGGAATAAACATTGTATATCATAACCTGGGGTCTCCACCCTACCAAACTAGAAGTTATTTGCAAAGCAGATGTTTGGAGACAGACTTTTGTATTTTATATATTAAAATACTGTATTTTAATATCATACATATAATTTAAACTGTATAAATGTGTTGGTACTATAAAGAAACTGTTGCTGTAAATAGTTAATATACATATTACCATCATTGACATACTATATGCTGCGCATGTCTGTGAAAGGTGACTCCCTGATGATGGCTATGACTGGCAGTCGAAAAATGTAGGAGTGAAAAGAATTGCTGGTAATAAAAACTTATATCTTGTAAATAGTTCATCTGTAAGTGCTTGATAATAAGTACAGGCACTGAAGTAGTGTAACATGAGCCAGAAGGGGCATAACAAGGACAGCATGGCTCTTTTACACATGGGTGCCCAGGAGACTAAACTTTGTATGGTGGCATGTAACATTTTTGAGTCCTCAGTACAGAACTTGTTTCATGTCACATTTCTGGCACCTAGAATTTTGAGGTGGCTCCTAGATTTTTGGAAAACCTGTGTATCCCTGCTTTTACATATCTGTGAACAGATTCCCTGTAAAGAAAATTTTCAGGTTTTGGCATGGCCTGTGTATTGCAGACTGAGCAACATTATGTGTGAGCGTGGGGGTTGAGGGTACCATTAGGGAGCCTTGCAGGGCAAGAACAGTTGCTGCATGAGCTTGGGTCATCTTATTTTTATTAGAGCAGTAACTAAAAAATTAAGTGTCTGAGGACCCATGTTTTAATGCTCCTAAAGTGGTGCCATGTACCAGAGAATATCCAAAAGTTCTCGGACTGAACAGTATATACATTTACCTTTGTTATTGGTCATTGTTGTCCCCTTCCAAGCTTATGCAACACCCCTAGCATTTCTGCCACTGCTGAGAGCACCACTGGTCTGGCTTTTTGGAATTGCATGTAGGATGGTCAGTGAGATGCTATCATAGCTGCAATTTTATTCTCAAAAAGAAGAAGAAATTACAAGGGGCCAAAATCAGGCAAGCAACGAGGGTGGAAGACCACAGCCTTGTTTTTGGTGGCCAAAAATTTCCACTGAGACTGCTGGTCAGTGAGCACCTGAGGTACGAATTTCATGGAGATCCACCACATGTTCAAGTCCTCCCTTAGAATTTGCTGGTGTCTTCCATATGAGAGGTCTAACCTGCCAGTGATCTCCAGAGTGGCACTTCATTGGTCTTAGGTGACAATTTTGTGAAATTTTGCCTTGCTTTGTCTGGACAGACTGGAGGGACAATCTGAATGTTGAGCAGTCTTCAGGTGTTGTTTCCCCATGTTAGAATATCTGCATGGCATTGTCACTGAAAGCTGTTTAGAGCATTTTATGTGTTTCCGATGCAGTTTTCCCAAGTTTGAAGCAAAACTTAATGTGAATACTTTGTTCCTTCAAATCAGCCTTAGTAAACTGTGGATTGCACTTGACACACACAACAATAAACATGCATTGAGGAAAAGTATATGGGGTTATGGCTGCAGAACTTAGTAGACTAACTCAGATAATAGCAATACTTTCGCACCTCATGGCAGAAAGCTGTACTGTTTATTCTTGGTCCTAGCAGTAAATTTGGGAACTTTTGAATGTGCCATCATATTTCAGAAAGTAAGACATGTAAGTTAATCATGCATTGTTGAATTGTTATTAGAATGGACTTTTCATAATAAAACTGAAATCGTAATAATGGACTGTCACTAGTTTTATCATTTACAGAGTGCAACACAGGCACACCAGCAACCAATGTTGAATCCTACAGCATTGCCACCAGGCTATGCATACTTCTATGGAGGAGGGATGATGCCAGGCAGCTTTCAGTATGGAACTCCTGCTATTTATCCGGTAAAATGCTCATTTTAGTTCATGTTTTTGTGTGAAGTATGCTGTATTTAACTAACTGAATTTAAGAGCTTATTACAGCACTACAACTGATGAAATATCTCCAGGAGGCTGAGTCTGCATGCCTGACTGTTGTGCATGCATCATGTAAACTGTGTGAAGGAGAGGCTATTGAACTTTGTATGTTGACACTACTCCCTAGAAAATTATAGTAATGAGATTTTTGTGATTACTGTCACTGCTGTTGTTGCACTGCCTGCTGGTATTTTTATAAAGTTAATGTTTGATTTCAGGCTTCGGCGCTGTGTAATAACCCAGAAGACCCCAGCTTTCAAGTTAATGTTTGTTTGCCTTCCTAGTAACCTTATTTACCCCCTCCATTTTCATGTGCTAACCTTCAAACTTAGACAAAGTTAGCATAGATCTAGGAATCATGAAGCCTACCCACTAGGTCTGGTGACATTCCCTGTGTTTGTCACATGCATTGGATTTATTTTTGCCAAAGTATCATTCGGTTGAGATTCTAATCCGTGACCTGCATGTGAAGCAGGAGTTTTGAGTGACTGCTACAGTGTGATGTTGAATCTGCATAATACAATTTTGGGTGTTTATGTCTGTGTTGAGAGGTTATTCCGTCTTAATTCATCATTTCAACGGGACTAGTTTGGCTGTCGTATAAATCTCAACAAGTGTGGGGCAGTACTACCTGTGAATGCATGTTCTTTCTATTTTTCAGATGCCTCCAGCCACGAATGCACATGGCAACACAAGTACTACACAGTATCCAAAGCCTGCAAGCTATGGATCTGGGTATGGGTCAGGCTATGATGGCCTTGCACAGAACCAAGACTATGGGAAGGCTGGCTATGTGTCAAGTAGTCAGTCTCAGAGCAAGGCTGGAGTGGGTGCAAATGCTGGAACAACCGGCTCCTCTGCAACTGATCTCAGTGCAACCATGTATGGGAAGTCCCACGTTACTTTGGGCAAGGTGAATGTAAGTATGTCCATGCTCCACTGATTTGAGGTTGATTCATCAACAGTGATACTACACAACTCACTAATCATCAAAGAATTTAATGAAAATCACAAATTTAAGAATAGAATTAATAATTAAAACATGGTAGTGGAATTTCCTGTTCATCGGATTGTTCCTCTTCCATGACTCAGGTTTCCGGATTAGTGGCACAAGTTGATCGCCACAACTTTGTTGAATTGATGTATGACGTGAAAGTGAGATTGGCTTTGTATAGTGGCTCTGTCTTGTGCATCCTACGTGTTAGGCCTCTAAGATGGTAGTATGACACGTATTACATTTTTAAATAATGTAGGAGAGGATGGAAGAAAATGGAATGATATTTTTATGTAAGATAATTGAAATTTGTAATAAGTGGTTATGTTTCATTAATAATCATTGTCATAATATTCCTGGATGTTTTTTTTGTATGTTAGTGGATTAGTAATACACACGTACCTAAAGCACATGTGACATTACATATTTTTGGAATTCAAAAGTTACTATAGGCATACTGGTACTGGACTTCTTGTCCCAGAATTTTGGGACCTGAGCAGAACCAGATTTCTGGATTTCGAGATTCTGGTCCTAGGCATACGATTACTTAAAATACGACCACCAGGTTTTTTTTTTGCGGGGGGGTGGGGGGTGCAACTGTCAAGCTTATACTGTAGTGCCATCATGGTACCACATATAGTTATTGGAAGGATGCCAATCAGCATGTGTTGTTAAGCCTGAATGCAAGACTGAAGTTGCAGGAAGTAACTACAAATATAAATACTTGGAAAAGTGAACACTGCTGTTACAGAATTTTTAACACATTCACTTCCAAAGTCGACCATGGTCGATTTAAGTATTTACGTTTTAAATTGCCAGCGTCGACTTTAGTCGATCTAAAGTTTACTCTGCTCTTTTGCCTTAAATAAGCCACGCACACAATAATTTCTGTCAGGAAACACATTTTACATCTTTATTAATCCCTAGCTGACAAGTAGAAAAAATATATGCGTTTTATATATAATTATATTTTATAATTTATAAGACAACGCGCTAGTTGTTTAACATTCAAAAAATCGCTGGCAATTTAACACCGTCGGGGATTTAAATGCCCAGCAGTAAACGTGTTAATAGGATCAATAAAAACGAACAAAATTATTAGTATTGTATGATTGAAGTTTCACTTTATGATGGGGGTTTTTGGTCCTGTACCCCAGTACTTGTGAAGTGAAATGTTGAATCTAAGAGGGCTGTAATTGTGGTCTGGTCTCAGATTGTAACCACATATTTGCATAGAAATAGTCTTTCAGTAATACAGTAAGTTGTAGTAGGTGCAAGTGATAAGTTGGTCGTCTGAGATTCTGTGTGGGGAAGAGGGCAGTTGTTGAAAGTAATATGTTTGAGTTTGTTTTTTAATAATTTAATGGAAGTCAGAAATCAGGAAACATTTTCAGATTCAAATGCTGTGTATGTAGTGCTGTAAATAATTCCAGAATGCACATACGAAGACTTTCACAGTAATCTGAGGATTATGCCTAGGTACAGTATTTCAATTAGTCTGATATTTTCATCACTCTTGCTGAAGGTGTTTGGTTTTTGTTTTCAGTCGTATGAGAAGCAGGGGTTTCATTCGGGAACGCCACCCCCATTCAGTTTACCGGGCAGCCAGAGCACACCCATGGGACCTAGCGGTGCATATGCCCCACATCTGTTTATTCCTGCCATGCCACCACATCAACAGCACCACTCCACTCCACTCATACATCAACCTCTGCATCAGGTAACAGTGCTGTAGTTAAGTCCAGCTGATGAAAGCAGTTGCTGCCATCGTGTTCATTTGGCTTGTATTGTATTTCCAAGTATTTATTTCTTATGCACCGAATGTTGCTTTTATGTCTGTGGAGAATCTCTTGAATGAAAGCCAAACTATGGTGTAAATGTGTTGTAATGAGAAGTCTCTTTATTGAACATTTTGTTGTGCATGATCAATGTAACATGGTTAAACACGGCAGTGTTATTTGGTTTTAATTACAGTAATTTTCAGAATTACCACTGTGTTTTTCTTTCTTTTCTGTATGCACATAAACATGTTCAAGAGCATGGCTTAGCCATTAATTTCTTTTTGCAAGTCAAATGAGCAGTATTGGCAACACAGTATTCTTGCATCTTGTCTCATTAGGAGCATGGATGACGAGATAGATACAGCAAGGGCCTTTATCTCAAATCCTCTTAGTGTATGCACAGAAGGGTAGTTATTAGAGCATTGCTAGAAATAATAACAATTGAAATTTTTTTTATCTTTCCTGCACTAAAATGTATGGCTGGGTGTACCATTCACCACCCTCTGGGGCCTACCTGGACTGTTTCAACCCCCTCAAGACTCTAAATAAGTATCTATTTCTTTTGGACAGAGTACTGTAGATGAATGAGTCCACTTTGTCAGATAATGTGCAGAGAGGTGAGACAGGTCAGTTTGCTGCATGCCTTGATGTACAGCAAATCATGTCAGAATAGTTATACTGCACTTTGAAGTACAGGAATTGTAATTCTTGCACGTTGAAAGTACCCCAACTATACTTCTGTTGTCCCTCTCCTCCTTGTAGTTCCTCATTACATGAGTCTCATGGGGTTTGTGCAGAATGAGCTATGGTGAATATCTTATGTATGGTCGGTTGCAGGAGAGACTGTTGTACCTCCTTGCAAAGAAAGTCTGTTTGAGCTGGAAGTAGCTGGATGATTTGCTTTGAACAAAGTCTCCATGAAATGTCCTTACTAGCCAACTAAAAATAACTGCCAACACCACCACATCTGCTGATTACGTTTAGGATTATGTGCATGCGTGTGTGTGTTTTTTATATGACAATACTGTTGATTGTTAAGCTTATGTAGTATCATTTATAGATGAATGAAATATCAGTATGATAATTGGTGGTGTGATAACTTGGAGTGAAGAATTGACACGTTCAGAGAAAAACTTGTCCCAACAGTACTTCATCCAACACAAATCCCATATAGATTGGCCTGTGATTTAACCTGGGCCACTGCAGGGAAAGGATGGTAACTGACAATCTTAGTCAGATTTTCAGTTCTAAATACTGTGCCATTGGTTTGCTAGACCACACAGATGCGATTTTTGTTCAGTGTTTAATACCTTGCATGTGATTCCCTGTCAGTTGTCTCTTGTGACAGCCTGAATTTTTCTGGCTTAGTGTGGACATTTAAATTGCTACCAAGTAAACACACAGTAAGATAACTGCATATATTCGTTGACTTTTGAAGTAGTTTGTACATTTCCAAGTTTTAACCCTTTGGCCATGGGGCTGGACATAAATTTTAGCGCACCCTTTATGTAAAATGTGAATATTTTATGAACAAAAAAAGATAACATTATGAAATATTTCTTACAGCTTCAGTTTTTCATGCTTTGTGAATTTGGACATGGACTTCTGCTGTAGTTCACTTGTTATACAACAAACACAGTACACCTGTACAGAAATTGTTTTTGTAAATGTGAGGCATTTATTTTGCAGTATTTTAATTGTATTCAGGTATTTTTAGTAAGAAAAAGCAAGCGGTGTGCGAAGGGGTGAAGAATGTTGACACCCAAGTATTAGTGAACAATTCTAATTTTATTACACAAATGTGAAACGATGGTGCCCCTTCGCTTCACATCTCACACTGAAGGCAAATAATGGACTTGTATTCTAGACAGATGTGGGTAATTGGTTTCTTACACCTGTCAGCATTACTTCTGAGGAAAGGTGCTGCACCACCTGTCACATAGGAAGTTGGGTGTGACTTGGAGTCTTTCTGGATGAAGTCACAAAAGGAAAGAGAATCCCCTGAGATGCCTGTGCTTATAACATTTGTAATGTAGTTCTGAGGGTTTGTGACAGTGGTGTGGTATCATGATATCAGGACGATTTCTGGACATTGGCCATTTTCTGAAGCAGAGGGTATGTCTGCAATGTTTTAGTGACTCCCCCTATCTGTTTTCAAGTAAAAAAGAGGGGAGAAAGTACCCATTCAGTGAGGCATGCTGCTGGGCCAACAGTAAGGATCTTAATTGGGGATGATGAGTATGTCTGCCATGCCATATTTTCAGTTCATGTCATATGATTGACATTCGCAGTGTCAGATGTGTACATGCCCTTCAGAATAAGTAGTATCCTTGGCAGCATAGATAGAATAGAATAGAATAGAATAGAATATATAATGGGTTTGAGCCCTTGAAGACCTGATGCATGTAGGCCATTTAGCATAGATCTAAATACCAAACTAGTTTGGTACTGCCATCAATCCCTGGTGAAACTGTCAGAACATAACAGGATCCAACTGGTATGGGTACCGGGACACACGGGAATTGATGGGAATGAAGTAGCTGATCAGTTAGCCAGGCAGGGCTCCTTACATCCATTCATAGGACCTGAGCCTGCACTTGGTATATCTGCAAAAGTTGCCAGGGGGGTGATCAGGGACTGGACTATTAGGAAACACGAGGAGCATTGGCAGTCCATACGTGGACAGAAACAGGCTAAGGGCTTTCTGAAAAAACAAGAAAAGCTGGTGAATTGCTCAATCTGAGCAGAAACCAGCTCAGAATAATGACAGGGTTGCTGACAGGACACTGTAATGTAAAAGGACACCTATTTAACCTGGGACTGGTAAACAGTCCCGAGTGCAGTAGGTATAAACAGGCATCTGAAACGGCCTCACACGTGCTTTATGATTGTGAGGCATTGGCCACACTAAGATTCAGGCACCTGGTTCGTCATTTTATGAAACCAGGTGACTTTGAAGACATCTCTGTCAGTAAGATACTGCACTTTGTTCAAGGTGCAGGACTGCTGAATGAATAAGCTAAAGGGTTGCACAAAAGATCGATAGCGGTCGAAGTGCACGTGTCACTGTGGTGCCTGCCCTTCCATATTTTATAGATCTAATACACAGTACTACTGACTTCTGAAGCCTGAGTGGTGTATTCTTAAAACAACTTACCTGACATGGTAATGGGTCCAGCTGATAAGGTACTTCATTTCCCTCTTCACTTTTTAGTTGAATACAGAGTAAGCAAGCCTGTGAAACACTCAGTGTAATCTGTATTCTAGACAGTGGACAGTGTCCAGGGAATATTTTTATATTGTTTGTATAACATTTGTAGCATGTCCTTACCTTGACAAGTGTATTCACATGTGCAAGCTCAGAAGTGTGCCTTAGAGTTACATTACTGTAAATCTTGTTCTGTGTTCTGTTTGTAGATGGAGATGAGAAACCCTGGAAGACGTTCGGTAAGTTAGTACCTTCTATTGCCAGCTTACATTTTGAGCACTTATATCTTAAAAAATCCATTCATGTTGTTTTGTCTGTTTCATATGCAGGAATCTGGCAGTAGCTCGAACCAGCGCTCGCAGTCGTCAGCTCAGCCAAATAAATCTGGTGCCAAGCCGGGTTACAGTCCTTCTTACTGGAACCCCAATTGAACAGAGCAAGGCAGGTTTGGTGGATGGGGGGAATATTTGTAGGTGCTTTGTGATTCATTTACCATTAAACAGTGCAAGGTGTTTCATACTTTGTGCAAATCAAACATTGATGATTAAAACATTTTTGTCTGCACTAAGGTTTCTTTATAAAAATATTTTAATCTGCAATGTATTATTTACACAAACTATGACCAAAATGTTCTAAAGAGAAGCCAACATCTTTGGAAATCGAGCTCACAGTAAATGTAAATTCTTTCTTAATGGATTAAACTTCTGTAGGTCACACTCTACTTCATGTAGTTGTTTGTGTTGTCATACTTTTGGTTACAAGTCGCCACTTTTCCAGTAACCCTTCAGCACATTAATTTTGTATGTTGTGGTATTTTGTGTTAGCTTCAAGTAAAGTGTGTAGGAGAATGCCATGCATTTGTATAATGAGGGACTATGTAGCAATGTCATCCCTTCTCTTGTATAGAATGTTTTGATCATTGAAGAATTAAATTAATTGGAAATAATGTTACACCTCCTTATTTGTATTACTTAATAATGTATATCCACCTGTACCATCAAGCCTGTAGAAAATGTGTAGATGAATTATAATTTCTTGAGCGTAAAAATAATTTGTTTTCAAAAAGGCAGTAGTTCTTTTCTCTCTCGCTGTCTCTCTTTAAACTTGAACATATATAGAGTTTTGTATTTGCCTTATTGGCTTTTTGCACCCACATTGTATGTTCAAGTTTGATTGGACTTGTAGTGTGAATCTAAATGTACTTTTGAGAATTATATCTCAAACTGTGTATTATATGTGTAGTCTAGTATTATTTTGTAAGTGCGATCAACAGTGAATAACTTGAGATGAAGTACTAAATATGATGTGTACTATTTTTCCTTCTGTATTTTCTATTGAATTTTGTAGTATGCAAGAATAATTTGCTATCACTGGTTATGCATAAGTAAATAAATATTAATATTATTTCATGGTACTTTTTTTTGGTGCAAGTGAAAAATGCCTCAGTGGGTAGAATTCAAAACGTGTAGTGATACGACATTGTAAGTTATGGGAACTTACAAGGGTGGTGCAAGATATGGAACATTAGACTCACAGTGTTCAAGGACAGCAGTCAAAGTGAATATACGCTTTTCATTTTTGCTTGTATTTCATGTGTACATTTCCTTTTCTGCAAATGAAATTGGACTCTTGGTGTGTTGGATACAATTTTTTAAAAGCTGAAAGAAAGTAAATCTGGCAGTACTAATGAAAGATGTTATGAATAAATCAGTGGAATTTGTTTGGATAGCTGGAATATTGTTTTCAATGAGGTTGTGTCTTGAACATATGACTCCATGAATATTAGAGGTGCCGCTGGAGGTGTTGTAGCACGATAAGCTGCAGTAATAGAAAAGTGTGACTAGGAAGGTGTGGAAGGAAGGGGCAACAAGAAATGACCAAAGTTGCAGTGATCATTACAGAAACTGTTCAGAGGTAGAGGAGATGAGGTATGTATATTACTGTGGTGGGGAGAAGATGCTTATTAAGGGGGAACATGGATAGATTTTTGTTTAGGAGGCCTATAATTATTAGAAAATGAAGAAAAGAAATATAATTTTTATATATATTATGTTTGTTATTCTCTCTTCAAAACTGTGTAGCCAAGCAGCCCAAGAGTATTGATTTTGATTCCAGTTATATTTTAGGTCAGGTAATTTTCTCTTCTCTCACTTCCCCCCCCCCCCCCCCCCCCCCTTCCAGTAATTCAAAAAAGATTTTCAAGTAATGTAAAAGAAGTTCACCTGTCAATTTCATATGGTGTAAAATCGGAGATCTGCAGATGATTTTTGAACGTAAGAGGGCATAACTAATGGAAGACTGGGGAAAATTCCATAAAGAGCTTTGTAATTTGTATTTATTGCCAAATTTTATTAAGGTGATTAAATCAAGAAGGATGAACTATGGGCAGGGCCTGTAGGGCACACAGGAAACATGAGAGAAGCATACCAGAGTTTAATCAAGAACTGAAGGGAAGGGGCCACTTAGAAGACCTGGACATAAATGGATCTTAGAGAATTAGGGTGTGAGGGTACAGACCATATCCATCTCACATATGATAGGTGTCAATTGTAGGATGTTGTGGACAGTCTTGAGCTGTAGAAGGCAGCAAGCTTCTTGGTAAGCTGAGTCATTATATCTTCCCAAGAATGACTCTTGCCAGTATGTATACTTCGGACGTCAGAAAGTAATACTTTCACATGTGTCCAGCTTGTTTACTTTTATTTCGTGTTCCGTATTGTTAGCCCCTGATCCATTATCTCATTGTAATTTTTCCTTCATTTCAGGCTTTCCTCTGCTTAGTCTTCAGATCTGTTGTTGTCAAGGGCTCATGAGGATTGTACTGTAAGTGTGTAACTGTATGCGGACTGAGAAGGAAAACATACTTATGTGTCATAGAGATTAAAGCCGTTCCTGATTAATGGGTTTAAGGGCATCTCCGCTGAACTAGGCTTTCGTGTCCTAATGCAACATTATACAAATCAGAAGTAGTCTTAACAAGAGTGGAAGTGTGTTCTGAAGGAGTAACATTTTTATCTGTGTTACAAATTTGTGTTCGTCTCTGGTGTTGATGTTCACTCTCACCGGAATTAAATTTCACATATGTGTATAGGAGTTGATATTTTGTAAATTTGAAATGTTAACTATTGATTTTTTGCACTTCATCCTGAACTGTTGAACATACGCATAGATTTCTGGTATAAAAACTATTGCTGGTGAATGGATAGCCATAACCTGTGTAAAACGAAAGGAGTGTTGGATTTGAACAATTTCCCTGAAACTTGAGGGTTGGAAGCAGTAATTCTCTGAGGATTGTGCTAGAATACCATTTCTTTCATTAGCTGAAACAGCAAACATGAAGATGGATGTCTCGCCACCAGGAAGGATGAAATAAAGTCATGCGCATTTTTATTGCGAAGGAATATTTTCTCGCTTAGTTTGGAATGTACCTGTTTTGCTTATAATAGTACTGCTGAAGGAGAAAACATATACAGTCAAATTCCTTTAATCTGGCTACTGATAATCCAGAAATACTTATAGTTCAGCACTTGAGGAAATAGTCCCAAGACTGGATGTGTTTGATCTGTGCCCAGAAGTGTCGCCATCGATAACATTCTGTGACTTTAACTTGTGTTATCTTGACTTTATTGAACTTGTTTAACTATTATAATTAATTGAGAAGATCCCAAGATGAGTAAACAAGGTACTGCTGGCAAGAGGAAACGCATAACTTTAATGATTTCTCAGAAACTTGAAATAATTAGGCAGCTTGAAGGTGTCAGAACCAAAGTGTGTTTTTGCCTTCATACAACATTGGATCATCAGCTGTCTATGGTGTAAAGAAACAGAAGGACCAATTAGGATCGTTTATGGCATCAGGTGAAAGTGTGAAGGGGCCTTTTCGAGTGACAGACATTGAAACAGCCCAAATTAGCACAATTGGACAAGGTGTTGTATGAGTGGTTTACAGCAGGGCATGTGATGATTGAAAAAACAAGGTCTTTTTATGATGAAAGGAACTGACAAGTGAACATTTTTGGAAGGCTGGCTGCAAAATGTAGGTACTGCCAGATAATCCATCACCTGTCCTGTCCCATGGGTGCCAGATTACAGGAATTCTACTGCAACTGTTATTACACAAATCGCACGTTATTAACTTCTACTGAAGTGAAACTTTGTTTCTGACACATGATATGCTAATTATGAGGCTTCATTGAGTAACAAAGGCTGTCTGTCTTCGTGATGCAGTTAGATCATTAAAGGAGACCCATTCTCATTGTATTTCTTTTGAATAGGGATATTTTGTGTGGTAGTGTACGAATTGTTGTAGGAACATGTGATCACCCATTTGATGGATGTGTTGAACTAGGTACTTTCACACACATGGTTAAAGATGCAGGAATGATTTGGATTATAAATGAGGCAGACATACAGATCAAAAAGCCTGCTTTTTTTTAAGCTGCTTGTGGTGGTTTAAAAGTGGTAGTATATTGACAAATAGAAAGTTTGTTAAAGAATGTATACAGTACTTCCATATCAGAGGTGAATTTATAGTATGGGTTCCTGCGTGTTAGGAAAGGAGCATGGGGTTTGTAGTGAGGATCCATTTTTCACATTTCTACAATATAAATAATGAGATTCATGTAACCTGTATATTTTGTTTTGAATTTATAGCATGAAGTGTTCGTCCATGAACTGGAAAAGATTCACTGTTTAATTATAGCATTAAGTTCCGAATGCGAACACAAAAATTAGGTTGCAGTAATATATGCTTGTTATTCTGTCATCTGCCTGTTGCTTCCAAGTGCATGCACAGGTTTAGTCTCTCATGGAGAATAATTTCATATCTTCATCTCTAAACCCCCCCCCCCCCCCTCCTCCTCCTCCTCCTCTGCTTTATGCCTTATATGCCTTTCTTCTTTTTCCTGCATTGCTTTTCCATCCCTATTATATGTCCATTTTATTGTCATTCCTCTCCCCTTTCTTCCCTCTCTCTTCTGTGTCAAAAGTTTCCCAAGACCACAACATTTTCCCAGAAGTCTGTGTCTTCCATGAGTGCAGATGTATTCATACATCACCTGGCTTTTGTGTGTGCATTCATTTTTAGATGCATATGCAAAATATCTGTAAAGTACTTCATCATGTGTGTCCACATGGAGCATCTTGGCGCCCAGCAGGATGGATTTTGTGAAATTTTATATTTGGGAATGTTTACTAACATTTCTAAATGTTTGTTTTAGTTTAATTTGTTAGTAGCAAGTATGCTTTTCCTATTCTCCCCCCCCCCCCCCCCAAATATTATGCCAGGACAAAATAAGTTTATTGGAGGTACCATCTTTACTGTCGTTCGTTAGTGGAACTGATTTCATCAAAGATGCTGTGCCTGAATCCACTTCAGTCATGCTTGATAACTGGCCTTCAACTAAGTGCCAGAAATGGACAAGACAGTTTTCGATTATAACGAGTTAAAATCACAATACAACGTACGGTGTCCAACTTGCGGATGAGACGAAGGTGCAGAGAAATGGCCACCACAGTGTACAAAGAAGTAGATTTTGTTCAAAACATTTACATACTTGTGCTTTGTAAGGTTATATACTAAACGTCCCTCCAGAAAAATGCCAGGATAATACCTCAGATTAAGTCACAAATTCTACCTTCCACGTCCTGAGCCATTGAGAGCGTGGCGAAATAAGCCATAAGTAAATACTGTTGTGAAGGTAAGTGGATGATCATCGTGGACGAATCGTTCAAAGTGAACTCGGTGGATGAACCAAATTCTGTTTACATTGTTCATAAACATGGAACACGATAGTGTACTTCAAAATGGCGGCAACTGAACTCGTTTAGGTATCTGTATTCTCTGTGATTGTTTAATCAATGAATGCAGGAAAATTTATTTAAAAAAAAGAGCCTCTGTTGACACTAAGGTTCGTGGAATACAAATGCAACGCAGGAATGAGTGTCCTTGTTTGAACCAAAACAGTTTTGACACGCAAATGTACTGCACCACTTTTTTTTTTTCTGGTTGTGTTACCTTGGCTAGCTCAGCAGCACACCTAGTACGAACTTTTGTGATTTGCAATTTTACGTCCTCTACGGTGAGTTCCAGAAAATTCAGTTAGTGCACAATTTCCTGTCATGCATTTTCACGAGCTGTTTTGTTTGTATAGTGTTCATGGTGTGTGGTTGTCCTTCCATTTGAAAAACCATAGTAGGTTATTTTCAAGCAGAACAATGGAAAAGGAATCAGACAGCAAAGAAGCGCCTGTTGTTCACTGCGCAGGAATACGTAGTGACGCGTTTGTTTACATTGTTCGCTTTCGATGATTCATTCATTGGATCGGGCCAACTTGTTTCAACCTTCATCGTGGATGATCACTTGTGGTGAATAGACTTTAAAACTGTTCACTTTTAGTGATTCAGCCAAAGTGAACAATGTAAACCCGCCTTAATGAGTGAACTGAGTTGGGGTTTTAATGTTGCACACTTATACAGTTCCAGAAGTTAGGTTTTTCCGTATTTTGATATTCGTTTGACGGACAATTGTTGTAAATACAATTTGTAGGCCTTAATTATTATGGGTACGCCACGAGAAGTTAGAGCTGGATAGGCGGGGCGTTGTATCCCGAAAACGGTGGGGGAACGAAATCAGACACAAATTATGCCTGTTAGACAGGAACAGAATTAAGTATGCAGTAACTGTCGTGCGCACTCGCATAGTTACCCTCCCGTCCCGCCTTCGTACACGCTGTGCCTTGCCGTGGCGTGCGCATAATTAGATGTTTATGTTGCGTCCTGTACATTTTTTTTTAGTATGAGCCGTTTTTGAGGAATTTTATTTGATCTTTAGGTAAACTAGGAGTTATACAGTATTTGACCGATACGAGTCAAAATTGAAGTTTACCTCAACAGCTTCTGTTGTATACACCCTCAACGCCAATTATCGAAATCAGGGAGCAGTTTTGAGATGTAACATGCAGATGGATAGACGCCACTTCAACATTACGTGTTAAATTCTTTTTGCACAAATAGATGGGAGAAGAACGAGTGTTCAGCAGGTTTTAAAGTCTCGCACCTGCATGTAAGCAGTGCGTAGGAACTTTTTTTATCGCCTCTCGCGTAACCGGATTTCCTTCAGATCTTGACCTTCGTATATGATTACCACAAGCTGTGCCATAACTTGGGTAACCAGTCGCCAGCCCCGCAGCACGAAAACCCTTGTTCGCTCCGTGGTAAAATGACACTGGCTCTGGTCCGCCCGCACCCAGTACTTCGGTTTTAGCCTGTCCATATCATACTACCAATGCCACAGAAGGGATTCGATTGATCTCACTATGATCGACCTGTAATATATTTTGCTCCGTCATCTTTCATTTTGTATGCAGTTCCGTTCGTTGTAACGGTCTGGGGCAATTATTGGCATACATTCTCTTCTTTCGACATATTTTGACGGAATTCAATATATGTCGAGATCTGTGCTCTCCTGGGATATTACACGGCGTCGTGTGGCAATTGTTTACCGACTTTCGAGACAACGTGTCGGTCTCATCTTCAACGGTCAAGAGTCCGAGAACCCTTGAAGATGGGACCGATACGTTGTCCCCAAACGTCGGTATACAATTGCCACACGACGCCGTGTAATGTCCCAGAAGAGCGCAGATCTCATCAACATCGCGGCGGAAGCCTGAAATCAAGATATATGCATGTCATTCATATTACGAGTTCTGCCAAGTGTAAGTGTAATTCGCTTCGAATTATATCGAAGGCCACTTTACTGAATGATCTCAATGATTTATTCATTTATTTAACGACGCTGTCAGTAATTCAGACTAGACCTACTGCATGGGTCACCAACCAGCGGCCCGCCAGGTTGTATTATGCGGCCCGCGGTCACATTTGTAAATTGTGTATATACTAGAAAAATAACACAATAATTTAAGCGGTTAGGTATACCACTTAATGTTATTTTTACACGTGTGGTTGAATGGTGAGTAAACCAACTTTTCGAGGACCATCTCTGTCCTTGTCATCAGGGAGTTCCCGAATGACTACGCCTGGACGTAAGTACTGACCACCCACTCCTTCTAGCGCCGAGGTTGCGAATGTGTTGGAGCTGTAACCCCCCTCCCTCCCTCTGTGCCTGCATAGGCATGTCATGGGGTAATATTTGCTTATAGGAAGAACTTATAGGCCAATTTGGTTTCCGTTCGTTTATACTTCCTACAACTCCTTACTTGATATGAAGCTCAATTTAACTTGCCGGCTGTCTCAAAAATAGCATGTCATACATAATACATGACGTAAAATATACATGGGATTGAAAGCTACAACTTTCATTTGGAGAAAACTTTCGATTTGGTGAATATTTGCAGAGATAAAAGTAGAAATAATTTAATATTTAAGTGCAGTGTTATTTTTAAAATTATATTTGCAGTACTGCAAGGAATTAACATGAAGACCAGCCGAAGAGGCATATGAAATACTAATTTTGGGAAATGCGTATTCCGGTGAAGTACACCGTTCCATCCTAGTTTATGTTTATAAATTCCTGCGGCGAAGAAGAACTGAGTGGCTGGCACAAAACAGGTTCTGAGCGAAATCTTAACACAGGTATTGCGTCATTTTTTTGTTTTTGTTGTTGGAGGCAAACTACATGTTAGACTTAAGGACGAGAATAGCGTATACTCTACCTCCACCTTAATAACTTGTTACATTAGTTACTTTCTACTTTTTTTTAGTGGAGGTATCAGAATCTTTCGCCAGTCGTCATATAGACTGTATTTCTCTATCCGTGTGACGGAAACGTTCGTTAGGCCAGTACATTACGGTGATGTGAAAGCATTAAGTTTGTTTTGAAAACTGCGGGTGTTCTTGAGGTATGCAGAGTATAAGCAGGTTTGTTTCCATTTTGAATAGCGGTTAAGACCTTTGAACACGAAGAGTCTATTTGTACAAGATAAATTCATTAGGTGCAAAATGAAGCCCGGAATCTCTGCTGTATGTATTTCAATAAAAAACACCGATGAAAAGGATCACCTTGTGGGCTTTCTGAACATAAATTGTGAAATGTTTTAAACAAAACTCGTCTGTGGGTTACGGTGTGACGTGTCTGTTGCGAACGAAGCTTTATTACTAGTCCCCAGTAAGGGACATGTGAAAGGTGATTGATTGCTCGAGTGGTTTGTTAAGGATGCTGAGGAGGACAACGATCCTGTAGGAATATTGGATTTTTCTTTGCTTTCGGGTTTGTTGTCACTGTCGTGTCTTTCAGTTGTTGCGGTAAATGGGGAGGCAGGAGACTGTTGATGAGTAATGCAGTATAGCGAATTTTGCTGTGGACTCTGGGACCTTATTGTTAGGAAAGCATTTGATATATAATGTTGATGCCTGAGGTGCTGTGTTCGTCTGAATTGGTAGAATGGGGTTTGTGTACAATCTTTCGATTTGCGGTGAAGTGCAATCATAAACTTCAGCGTATATTATTTTCTTGTGTGAATATGCCTTCCGCGGTAAAGCGTTTCTTCGTTTCATGTAGTTGCTTTTGTCTGCGGTGTCATTTGGCCCTTGAGCATCTTTGGTAGGTGCCGTTTTATTGTGTCTGTGCCCTGGAACGTAGCTTGTTACTGTGGTGTAACCATTGCATCTCGTGTGAATAAACACTAGCTACTAATAAATTAGTGCTCAGATAAGATATAAGTTATGGTTCGATTTGATTATTTGTGCTGAAATGCCATCGCAACTGAAACCATTTTAGACTCAATATTGAAACTTGAGGGGTGTTACGCTGCGCCGACTGGTAAATAGATTACCAGCCGCAACTGCGTGACATCCCACGGGATTTGACTATTCAGGTACATTGCCGTGAGAACCTCAAATCTCGAACTGTAATCTCATGGGGGGGGGGGGGGGGGAGGCGTAATACAGCGACGAAAGTTGCAGAACGTTAGAACTTACTGAAGACCGTCACCCTTCTTGTACTGTACATACGTATCTTTAAGTTTCGTTTACTTTCGTCCTTAAATGCTAGACCTATAGGTAAGGGACTTTTTATACTAGAACAAATTATTTCATATTCCATGTTGTCTGCCATAAGCATTGTATTTTTTAGAAGAATTTGCTAAGTCTGTAAGTTTGTTTACCCTATTTTAATGCTGTCACACATCCCTTGCCCATAGGCTCCACTTGCCATGAAACTGGTCAACAATAACTTACATTGTGCCAAGCAACAGTGCACTCTTTTGTGGTTGCAGATTTGAACCACAGGATTCGGATTAGTTAACAC
The DNA here is from genome assembly GCA_021186555.1 of Reticulitermes speratus. Classification (NCBI taxonomy): domain Eukaryota; kingdom Metazoa; phylum Arthropoda; class Insecta; order Blattodea; family Rhinotermitidae; genus Reticulitermes; species Reticulitermes speratus. Next base: position 30,356,103 of record JAJKFL010000237.1, read on the forward strand.
ACGACCCAGTGATTGAAACGTATGTATGGACCAAGTTCACTACATGGCCACTTCCTACACTGTCCTTGCTATTCATCCCAATCCAAATATGAGTTTTACCATGATTTAGTTGTGCTGCAGCATATAGATGCACATACCTCAGTGACAGTATTTGAGGGTGAGGTGGGGAAACAAACAATGGGACAGAATATACAGTATAAAATCTTGCATATGTTACAAACCTCACAAAATCTGAGTTATTAGTGGAAAAATGGTACACATCTGGCACTGCAGAAATTGCACTGTTATTAAAGACACAGAGTCCTTGTCATATCACTGTTATACCTGTCAATCATGAATAAGGCTGCTAACACACTAAAAACGTTATCCCAAAGTGAAATGAGTGTCACTCACTAAAATGCTTCTAATCCTAGCTTAGTTTAGTTCATTGAGTTTTTAAGATCTCTGAATAATCAGTCAACTTTAAACATTATCACTTTAATATAAGACTGGAGAATGGACTCCACTTGGAATCGCACATAGCTTTTGTGTTTTCTAAAGCAACTGCATCAATGAACAGTGTCAATAAAATTGAATCTTGTGCCTAAGATTGTTCTGCTCCATTATGCTTCAGTTTAATTTTTTGGTGTATGTTTCAGAATTAATTACACCTACTTTCAATAACTATAAACATGAAGAGGGGCGATGAAGAAAAGTGTGCTCAATCCCAGGAGGAAAGAAATATGGAAGCAGCTGAATCAGTAAGGGCAAATTCTGAATGTACTCTGATCTCTACTAAGAGTAGATCTTCATTGCCCATAATTGTAGCTTGGTGGAGAAATTACCACAAAGATGCACCTCTTAAAGTTGAAAGTGATGAGGATGGCATATATCAAAGCATTAAAACAAGACATTCCCCACCAACAGATGAAATAGAGGTATCAAGCATCACTGAGAATGTAGCATCCCCATCTTACCCTGTGCAAATATCCAGAGATACTCTGAAAAAGAAGATTCTGGAGTTTATGAAGTCCACGAATTCTGGTAGTGTTCACTATCTGGAAGAAATTGAGAATGGAAAAATGACAGTTGAAAGTTCAGAACAAATATTCAGCACAAGTTCTGTGATCGAAAGAAACATTATATTTCTGTGGGCAGCTTTAAACAGAAGAGTGGACCTTCTTGAAAGCTTGTACAAATGTGGAGTTGATGTACAGTTTAGTGAACCCACAGAAGGTTTCACAGCGCTTCATCTTGGAGCTTTGAGTGATAGTGTGGACTGTACTATGTTTCTTATATCATCTGGAGCCGATGTTAACTTCGCACCTAATAAATACACACCACTTGAAACAGCATGCTTTCATAATTCTTTCAAAGTTGCAAAACTGCTTTTGGACAATGGTGCAACAGTGCATGTTACACGAAAGTCCAAAATAAAGAAGAATCTTATTATGGTACGCCACTTCATTCTGCAGTGAAAGCAAATGCCATTGAATGTGTACAGCTGCTGCTGGCGGAAGGCGCTGAAGTAAATCCTGGAGAATCCGGAGGGATTTCACTGTTACACATTGCTGCTGAGATGGGGTACTTACAGTGTATGAGGATCCTGCTGAATAGTGGTTGTAATCCAAATTTGACCCTACCTGACACAAGAAACACTGCTCTTCATCTAGCAGCAGAAGGCGGTTTCAGTGAATGTATCTCATTGCTTTTGCATAAGGGGGCAAATGCAGATGCAAGGAATAACAAGGGGCAAATGGCATTGCACGTCGCAGCTCATGCCTCTTCAGTGGAATGTGTTGAAATTTTGCTAAGCAAGGGCGGTTGCAATCCAGACTCTGAGGACAATGACAAACGCACACCCCTCCACTCAGCAGTAGGGAGAGCTCTAAATTCCTGTGAGATAACAGAGCTATTAATTAAATATGAGGCTTGTGTCACTGTTGCAGACATATTTGGCTACACACCTCTTCATGTGGCTGCACTAAATGCAAATACACAGTGTGTACAAATATTGATAAACAAAGGTGCAGATGTTAGTGTAAAGACAAAAGGTGGTAACAGCGCACTTGGTATTATTGTACGCAAGACACCACTGGCTCTTCCCACATTGTACAAGAAATTAGACACTGCAATATTAATGCATGATCCTGAAGTGTCATCCAGCAAAGAGGTGATACTGAAGCTAGATTTCAGAATTTTCCTGCAGCGTTATCACAAAGTAGAAATGACTTTCTTGAAGACATTTATTGATGAAGGGCAAAAGGAAATTTTGGAGCATCCACTCTGCCAGGCATTCTTACATATTAAGTGGGAAAAAATCCGTAAATATTATATTGCTAGACTTATGCTGTATGGAGTTTTAGTATTGTGTCTAACAGGCTACGTCTTTACAGCTTTGTACCATAACTGTGAAGAAAACATTGACAAAAACGTTACTTGTCAAAATAGTTCCATTTTTCCCATTTCCATACAGAACACACCAGTTGAGATGAAAATTGAGTGGTATCTCTTAACTTTTTTCACAATATGTGAGGCAGTTCGTAAGATCTGTGCATGTGTAGGATGTTCAAGCTTAAAGCGTTACATGTGTCATATAGACAACATTATTGAGTGGTTTGTTTTGATTAGTAACATCCTAATATCATATTTGTTTATTAATGAAAATGATAACTGGCAAAGCCATGTAGCAGCTTTTGCAGTTCTGTTTGCCTGGGTCAATCTCATGCTTTTGCTTGGACAGCTGCCTGTCTTGGGATCATATATAGCCATGTACATCAAGGTACAAAAGGAATTTCTTAAACTTTTTATAGCATATGCAAGCCTTTTGATTGGTTTTACTTTAAGTTTTTGTGTTATTTTTCCTGCTAAAAGTAACTTTAAGTACCCAATGTACAGTTTTATTGAAGTTATTGCACTAATGATAGGTTCCGTGGAGTATGATGATCTTATATTTAAGGATAAAACTAAAGAGTTCATGTTGGAAGCAAGTGCTCACATTATGTTTCTCATCTTTATGTTGTTTGTGACAATCATTATGATGAATTTACTAGTTGGCATTGCTGTGCGTGACATCCAGGGACTTCAAAAGACTGCAGGATTATCTAAACTTGTACGCCAGACAAAACTTATATATGGCATAGAATTATCATTATTGAACAGCTGGTTGCCTAATTATATTTTGATGTTGGTCCGTCGCACAGCCCTAATTTCGCCATCTGGTTACAGAGTTGTACTGCAAGTGAAGCCACTCAATCATCAAGAAAAGAGACTACCAAAAGATGTACTAAAAGATGCTTACGAATTAGCTAAGTCAAGACCATGTGGTACATATGTTCCTTCTGTAAAACCTCAGGTTCTGTCATTCATTGGAAATGAGCAAAACTCAGCCTCACACCTTCTGCCAGGAGAGTCAACACAAATACAAAAGTTACAGAGGGAAGTAGAAAAAGGAAATAAGGCTATTGCCAAGCTGAATGAAGAAATCCAAGAGTTAAAGTCTATGCTCAGAGGCATGAAGTAGATGTACTCATATGACAGGATTTTATAAATATCACATTTTTACTCCACGCCCCCCCCCCCCCCCCCAATCTATGTGTCAGAAAGTATTCACCAATAACATATTTTATGAAAAGAATAAATGTATGAATAACAAAAATTGTACTAGATAGCTATACTATATTATAAGCATAATTCAGTGTTCTGTGGATGCAGGAGAGCTAATGCCCATCCAATTGTATGTCTGTATCATTATTTCTTAAGGTACTGAATTCTGTTGATATTTGGTCTGCTGAATGGCTCATCTACCAAGAAAAACAAAAACTGCATACAAAAAATACAGATTACATATCATGTAAATATTTTATTTGAAACATTTTTCAGTATTATGAATATTTAACAAAATAAATAATTTCCAACTCTTTGCAGTGCCATTAGCTATGCCACAGTACATTTCTTTTTGTATTAGATAACATAAATTCATAATAAATCCAATTTATGTTTGCCAAATCACAATGCAAATGCTCTGTAACAGATTGGAAGGGACAGTTATCTTCACTGCCATGAATCATTCTTTGCTTTATTTAGTGATGTTTTATCAACTGCTTGGTTGTACAGTCTGCTATTCACTAAACAGTGACAAAAATGTCTTCCTAACATAAGAAAGCAACCGTTGGTCAGTGGTAGTAGGCCTGTAGGAAAGTAATACAATAATAAAATATAAAAGATGCAACTGGGTTAAAAGAGGTAGTTTCCTGCATATCGCAATGAGTCACTGACCTGAAACAGATGTAATAGGCAACACTTAAATGATTTTAGGAAGACACAATGTAATAAATAACTACACAGTTTTAAAATTTCTGCAACTGTTCTGCAATTGAGCCTAATGCATTTATTAAATATATGAGCATCCTGATCAAAAACAAAAATATCTAAAAAGTATGTATTTTAACTACTAACTGTGTATGACACAACTGTGTAATTTTTCGTTTAACACATTACAATATTATGAGAATGCAGTAAAAATTAATGATAGGAAATATTTACATGAAGACGCTAACTTAAATTTTTATTTTAAAATAAGTTATTTTCAAACGATGTACTAATGTTCAATTTCACAACATCTTTTTATACCACCAGATTACTCAAATTCTTTTTTGTTGTATGTTGTATTTATTACATTATATATTTCTCCTACATGTCTTGATCACTACAGTCATCCTCAGGTGAGATCATTAATTACATCAATAATGGATACAATAATCACTCTACATTATATACCTTACAAAACTTACAATTTAATATACAATAAAATGTGTAAAATAAAACAATGGAAATATATCAAATTTACAAAAGATTGGCCGAATAGTAATTGTATCAACTTTATGTAATAGTGCATATTTTGTGTGTACAGTGTCGTCCATTGCATGTTGGCCATACAATTACTGTTTTCAATATATCGTCTAGTTATGTTTTTGTTACAAATATTTTCTGTAATTACATTCAATCGGTGCTATCGGAACGCAGACTTTGACCTCTGCTTAGAACACCTTCTAGTGCAGGATGGAATGATACATAAGTAAATAAGCTTTTGTTACTGCTCCATTTTTTCACTTTTTCATCTAAAAAAAATGCATCTGCTGAATTCCATACTTACAGTAACAAGAATTGAAAATGTCAAATGACCAATGAGGAAGACTGAGGATGGTATAAGGAGGCTAAGTGAGGGGAGACAAACAAAACTGAACTGTGACAGAGTGGACACAGATACAAGGGGACAGCCAAAGGGATGTAAAAGAATAGTAGAGCCAATTTTGTTGTAAAATGACCTGTCCTCATGGAAATGTCAATGGATGATGAATTACTGCCCGTAACAGTGATAACAGTATATAATGTATCTAAGGTCACTTATGGCACTGACTGCAGAACTGCAGAATAATCACATCTGATGCAGTGGCTGAAGTCCAAGTATTTTCATACCTTGATTCAACACAATTCTACTTGAGTGGAACAGTAATAATCTTTGCGATCCTACATGTATGTCTTCATTCTTCACTTGAAGTACTTCAAGAGCTCTGTTGATCACATTACTGAAAACAGATGTTTAATTTTATTAAATACTACACTTCAGTGTTACACCCAATTCTTGCTGCATACACTTACATGCATTTTATTTACACAGCAAACTATACACTCATATATAGTATTGGTAGAGGTCTCCTAAGAAATGTTTTAAGGACTGATAAATTCTGAATATTACTTGTTTATCAGAACAGGCTAAATACCCAATGTGTGAAGGCTGAAGAAGAAATTGTGTGTGTGTGTGTGTGTATACAGTGATTTTGTCAGCTGTGCATATATACACGTGCACACACACACACACACATATGCACAGTCTCTTGCTCTCTCCCCCTCCCTTCTCATACTAGCTACAAATTAAATTTTTGCAGAAATTTAAAAAATGAGACCCTTTGGTATTGGAAAATATAGAACTCTGCCATTTGCTGCTTGTAGACACAAAATAGCAGAAAGGTGTTAAAGAGCCTTAAGATCAAAGATTGTAATGGAATAAGCTGGTTGGAGAAGGCTTCTGACAATGGACCTGTGTGTGTGTAAATTATGATGTCAAAAGCCCTTTTCATGGTGATGTGGAATAAAACGCTAGTGTAAATGACAGGATCAAGCAGAGTAACTGAATGAATGGCTTTGTAGGTGAACACAGCACACAATTACAATTCAAAGAAGACTGAAATTCTCACAAAATGAGGCAAATGATAAATGTGTACAAAAATTGAAATGGAAGTATATATGTTACAGTTGGAGCCCAAAATCCATTTATACCTGATCATACTAGGTGAAACTACTTCAAACAAAGCCCTTTCATAAACACTAGTTTTAACTAGTTACTTCTACAATAAACAAAATGCAGTCGACAATATTAGTATGCACTAGAAATCCTGTAATTAATACCCGTACTAACTCGTTGAAAATAGTTTTGACTTACATCACTGACCGTTAAAAGAAGATATTAGGCAAAACTATTTGTCTGTAGGGAAAAGTAATAATAACCGTAATTTGCAAAACAAAGTTTATTATTCAAAGCACAGTACACCTGTTTTCACTTATTGCTGCAAGGCAGGCTGCCATGGCATTTCGAGTTGCATATATTTCCCTTTTCCCTTCACAAGCATCGCTTAAAAGTATAATTCTTCATGCATGCACAGCGGTCAAACCCTTGTCCTGTCCCTATTGCTGCTTTCCTCGCTGCAGACCTCAGAGAAATTTCATGATCTGGCACCTGTTCCCGGGTCAAGAACACTTGAGGTGAAACATCAAATTAAGATCAGAAAGAAATATAAATTATTTAAGTTTTGTTCTGTCCATTTGACTTTGTTTGAAATTTAATTTCAACTTCAAAATTCAATGAAACTACCTGCAATATAGCTTATCCACCAGTCCATCCTTCGTCCCGATCTTGTACAGACCGTCTTCATTTTTATCAAGCACGACTCCTAAGATGTTTCGAAGGACTGCCTTTGCTCTGTCCACATCCGGAATAGGTATAATTACATTACCTCCAACATCAACCGGAGGATGTGTTGCATCGGAAATCAATTTAATTCATTTGGCCTGTTTCTGCAAATTTTTGTGGGCTTCTTTTCTGGCTGAAGAGATGTTTGACTCTGTACCACCCAGCGTTTCCTCTGCATCTTCTTCGTCTTCAGTCTCATTTTGCTGCTCCTTTGCATTCACCTGCTCGATGACTTTTTTAAGTTCATCCTCATCGTGGATGATTTTTATAACTGCAGATGGAAGCGCAGATGTTGCGAGTCCAACTCTGGGCTCAATACCAAACATCGCTTTGTACAGTGATTGCTTAATCCCTAGATGAAGGGATCTGTTTTTCATAAATTGCACATAGCGGAGACCGTTCAACCAATCTGTGGAGTGGTTGTCTTTCATCCATGAAGCCAGAAGATTTTCGATGTCCTGATTGGCTTGTTCTACAGAACCCTGGCTTTGACTATGCCTTGGTTTCCCATGTACGATCTTTAACTCGGGCCATAATGTAGTTAGCTCAGCTATGACAGAGTTGACAAACTCTCTGCCATTGTCTGAATGTAAAATACATAGGGCACCAAATGTCAGAAAGATATCAGTCAACTGGTAGGCAACCTCTTCAGCCCTCTTGCTTTGCAGTGCTCGCAGTAAGACAAACTTAATCACATGGTCCCGATAAACCATAATGAATTTGAACTCGTGGTCAGCCTGAGATTGCATGTCAATGAGGTCAACCTGGCAGCGACTGTTCATTTCTGAATGAAGGATGGGTTTGCTAACCAAGCCTTTCTTTTTCTTAGTTTTTTTCTGTTGGCAGGTTTCGCACATCGATAAGAAAGTATTTATCATTTCAGTTGTTACATTGGCATATTTCCTTGCAGTTTCCATTTTCAGTCTGTCTCGACCTCCATGTCCTACAGCTAAATGAGTAGCTTCGATAACATAGTAGATTTCCTCGACTGGTAAATAGGACTTCACGGTTTCACCTCTTGAGACCAATGTTTTCATTTCACCAATTTCGAGAACATCAAATCTTTTCAATCATCAGTATTGCAAAGATGTCTTCTTTGTGGCGGATTTTGCTTCTACAACCTCCGCCAATTGCTGATTGTTAGCATCTCTTGTCATTACATTGTAGTGACTCTGTTGATGTTTCACTGAATCAAGTATTTTCTCCATGAAACACACTTTCCACCTTCTCCCCCGATCCTCCTCACGTTGCGGTTTGTCACTCATGTCGTACAAAGATTGAAAAATGCGTAATAAACACTGCAAACAATGAATACTGAGACAAGCGCACTGGTCAACCGCAAACGGTAAACTGAGACAAGTACATAAACAACCCAGGGAAGTGACTACATTCCAACTGTGCAGGTCTGAGGTTGCATAACACTTTTAACTGACTTATTTCTGTAAATTCTAGTTTTGCCTAGTCAAAACTGTCAATACATTAATTCCTTATCTTTTTCCAGTTATTACTACATTTAAGTAACAGTAGACATTAAATTCTAGAAGTAACTAGTTAAAACTAGTATTTATGAAAGGGCTTTGTTGGAAGCAGTTTTACTTAGTACGATCGGGTATAAATGGATTTTGGGCTCCAACTGTAACATATATATGGGAGATCACAGCACATATGAAATGAGAAAATTAAAAAGCGATATAGGTACATTTGATATGAAGTTGCAAACACAGATTGCAACTGTAATTATACAGTGAAGAGAAACCTTCAGATTCCATAATAATTGAGAATTTCTTGAAGAGCTCAATAGTTGACATGTGCCTGGAAGGAAAAGAATTTGTATCAGACAGAGACAGACAAGAATAATGAAAGGAAGAGCATGGCTTAATTACACTCTTACCAGAACCGCAAAAGATAATTTACAAGAATGCAAGCTTCAAGTTCTTCATATGATTTCATAATCACTTCATCAAACCTGCAAAATAAATGAAAACAATATAAGAGATTGTCTGTGTATTTAAAGTAGAACCAACCTTAATGTACTAAAGCAGTACTCTCTGTACCTTGCTATGTTCTTTACAAGTTGCACAGCTTCAGGTTCTTGAAGAACTCCTGAATCACACTCTAGAGGAAGAGAGGCACCACAGTTATTCTCTAGATTCCAAAGTCTACAGTGTGTGTACTGTAATTTCACTCCTGTGTCACCTTGTACCTAACAGAGTGAAAAGAAATTATATAACTAATGTATTTTAATATTTTTCCAAAATATATGTCAACTAGTAGAAAATAAGTCCTGTATAATGTAACAATTCAGGACACCCAAGAACATGCACATACAGACACACACACACACACACACGTGTATTCTTTGTACCTTGACATCTTCAACGCTCCTAGCTGTTGTATGGACTTGCTTATGAAAGTATACTTCTAAGATATTCATCTTTATTAAAATTAAAAGCCCTACAACCTTATGTAAGGACCATTAATATATACCGTATATAAAAACTGTATCAGTATTGAATCTGTAAGAGTTGAAACATGAGGATGGACAGACATGATCTCCCTGTGTGCTCAGGTTATGTGTTGCGCAAAAAATGTGTAAAAACCATTGGCTGTATTTACCAGTGGTTCTGAAAGAACAGAGTGTGAAGACTGGAGTCAATATGTTCATATGTTCGTAACAAATCGCCATACTACTAGACTTTACCTGAAGAGCTCTGTTCCAATCAAAGTCATAGTCTTTTTGGCGCCTTTGTTTCAAGTCATTGATAATCACTGCGGAAATACCAAGAATATCAGTTGTTTTCTCATTGTGTTCACCCAGCAGTGCTTTTGTAGCTGCAAAAGAGGTGTTCAGTATAATACTTGATGATGTCTCCCTCATTATAATATAGTGAAACACTTTACTGCAAAACTGATCTGGAAAAATCAATGTAGTTCCACCTTCAAAAATATTTGCACCCCTTACACCACTCAGCCAGAAGATGAGAAATACGTATCATTTTACAGTTTCAGAAAACAAAGTTTAGATGTATAGATAAGTGTACAAACTTACGTACTATGTGATTCTTGTTGCTTTGTTGCCATGATGTCTCGAATTTCATCCAAGATGTCTGTAAGAAAAACCACAGACCCTTTTCGTGTACTCATTCCTCGGATCCGCCCAAACTTGACATGTTTTAGTGAAGAAGCCCAAGGTAACTGCATACTAGATAGAACCCCAAAAAGTGCTTTAAAATGGTCAGCCTGAGAACTGTCCACAACATATAACATTTCAGCGAAGTTATGGCGGTCATAGCGATCCATGGCAGCAGCAATATCTCGCATGAGGTACAAAGTTGAGCCATCACTCTTCATGACTGGCACATGCCACTGCTGGTTAATTTCCACCACTTGCTTGCCATCACTTTCAGTCTTCATAATTCCTCTGGTCTTTAATGAATGTAAGATACTGCCCACTTCTTTGGCGCAATATTCAGATTCCCAATTATACTCATCAAAGCGTACACCCAATCGCTGATAAACATGCTGCAGTTCTTGTTCAGTGTACCCACGGAACAACTGCCACTCTTTCATCTTCTCCAGGTTACCCGCTTCTAAGCAATGGAATGCTTCTCGAGCTTGGCAGCGACACTTGGATCAATTTCTGCTTTTTTATTAGCTTCAACATAAGCTTGGTACAAGCACTGCATAGGGTTTTGTTTGATCGTGGCCTCAGAGTAATCACATAATTCTAGTCCCACTTGTAGTAATCCAAACTGTGTTCCCCAGTCTCCAAGATAATTGATTCTAACAACTTTATGGGACATAAATTCAAGCATATTTGCAATGAAATTCCCTATTATTGTTGAGCGTAAGTGGCCCATATGGAATGGTTTGGCTATATTTGGTGAGCTAAGTGTGGGAGGAAAAGACATACATAATAAATGACATGATAGAACACAACATGTACATGATACAATATTAATTCACACTACATAGTTAAATAGTAATTCTATGATACTGTTTCTTCTTTGACCAGTTGACAGTTATTCATTAAGTCAAGAAAGTACCAGCTTTTATAGAAAATCTTGCAACTGGACCATAACTTGAGCCAGTTCCATCCATTTTACAAATTCACACCTTGTTTCCTTAAGATCCCTGCTGACACTATACTACTGTCTAAACCTATGTCTTTCATGTGATCTATTTCAAGGTTCCGTAATCAAAATTTCAAACACAGTAAACTAAATTCATACTATAAGTTACCAAAGTTACCTTACCTATACTCTATTATAACTTTCTTTTCTTCTGAATGTGGAAATTGATTTTGAACAAGCGTTTTCCTCCATATTACAGGATCATTAACTAGATCCTGCAATACTTCTTTAATGAAAACATTTCTGTTTATTTCAAAAACAATATTAATATTGTTTTTTATTGCCTTTTCATGTATTTCATGTATGATGCCATCTGTGACAATATTCTTAATTTCAGACACATTAACTTGCTTATCTCTGAATGAAGTGCTTAACACTTTCTGCAATGAAGTTACTGGTAAGTGGAATTCAATGCTTGTGCCATTCTGTGCCTTTCCAATTGTGATGTGGTTAGAGAGAAGTGTAGGTATAGATGTGTTCTGATTATATTTCAGTTTCAATACTTCTAGAATCTGTAACAAAATTATATATATAAATATCAATTAGCATAACCAATATCATGGAGTGCAGCCTTGCTGTATCCTACTCTGTACACATGTGAGAAATTGGAAAGGCCCATGTAAAATCCTGATGACAATGTACATTCTTTCAAATCAGTGTTAAAGTCTCATGTTCAGGAACAATTCATCATAAACAGATTACTGCATGAATTTAAAAAATTCATAGACCCTTTAAGAGCTTATACAATAACAATGATATATATACTGAAGAAGAAGAGATTTAGATCTGTGCTGAAAAAATCTTTTACAACATACATGCACATCAATCAAACCATTCTCTGTCATTCCACGAACAACTGATCAAGAAATCCACCATCCCTTGTATGGAAACAGAAAGTTCATAATCATATTCATAAAAGCCACCACTGGCTCCTATACCGAGTCAGCTGAATCTGGTCCACACCCATAAGTTCTATTTCTCTAAGTTCCAGTTTACTGTTAAGCTCTCATTCATAGCTAAATCTCCCAAGTTGTCTCTTCCCTTCAAGTTAATGACACTGTTCTAAATAATTTAAATGCAACAGTGAAGTTTATGACAGCACCACATTCATACGAGGTGTGGTAGAAAAGTAATGAGACTGATTTTCTTTTAACCATGAATTTTATTATTTTTACAAATCAAGGTTATCCCCTTCAAAATAGTTCCCTTGGGCAGCTACACAGCGATGGAGGCGTTGTTTCCATTGTTCGTAGCAGTGCTGGAAGGCTTCTGCTGGAATACCTTTCAGCTCGTCGGTTACGCTCTTCTGGATATTATCCAAAGTACCAAAATGGCGCCCTTTCAAGTGGTTTTTGAGCCGGGGGAATAAAAAGAAGTCACAGGGACTGAGATCCGGCGAATAGGGGGGCTGAGGAACCACAGGAATGCTTTTGTCTGCCAAAAATTCATTGATGGAAACTGCCGTGTGACATGAGGCGTTGTCGTGGTGCAGCATCCAAGTGCGTGCAATGCCTGCAATCCCGTGTTAAAATTTGATGGCCAGTAAACCGGTTCAAATTTAACTCACTACTGATCATTCTCAACGTCAATCGACGATCTGACCTCACAATAGACCTCACTCTTTCCACATTGTCGTCCGTTTTTGAGGTTGAAGGTCTTCCCGCACGAGGTTCGTCTTCCACTTGTTCTCGGCCTTCTAAAAAGGACTTGTGCCATCTGAACACTTGTGCCCTGGATAGGGAATGTTCTCCATAAGCCCTTTGTAACTTTTCATAAGCCACAGTAGCGGATTCGCCAAGCTTCACACAAAATTTGATGGCACAACGTTGCTCAAACTTTTGCCGGTCCATTTTCGTAACACACCTCACAAACACAACTTCACTTCAGACGCTCTCAACAATCGCGTAGCAACTGTAGCAAGTTCAAACTTGTACTGAGTCTACGGCAGGGGTTAACCTAACTGCCATGTGAAGGGGGAGGCAGCAGCGTTGTCGGTTCGTGCACAGCGTTGCCAGTCTCATTACTTTTCTACCACACCTCGTATGTATGGGAGAAAACGAGAGCTGCATCATTTGTGCTGTCCCAGCCTTATGTGAGAAAATTCAGTGCTTGATGTATAAATAAACTGTTAGGAATAAAATGTCTGGTTTACAGGAAATCAAAGCAAAATGACTAGAACATAGAGGTCTACTCCTGAAACTACCCTATACTTGGGTAGTTCTCCCATAAGGGTGGGAGGTTCTACTGTCCTTAACCAAACTGAAAGTCTGAACATGTTTCTATTGTTAAGGTGTAAAGGGGTCTTGTCATTACCATAAATCTCAAGGTTTTGTGGGTAGGGGACAGCTAGTCAAAATGTTATATACTCATGAGATGATCTGATGATTCTGAGTAGCATCCAGCCAGTCCCAGGTCAAATATGCTGGGTTCACAATGATGTATGTGCATTTAAACTCAGCATAGTTGGATGAACTGAAGTTTGTTCACCATATTTTCCACACTGCGCTGTCATCAAGGACAGTCCATGAACCATAGACCATGTTCTGTTACTTTTTAAGCTTTCAAAGCTTAGGAGTTACTTATTTACCACCACATTTAACATTAAAAAATTCTACGTTCTGCCCACACAGTGTATTTATGTGTTTTGTATGTATCTCAAAACAAACAGTGACTTTTGCCCTGTACAGCATTAACAGATAGGTTTTATCACCCAGAGGGACAGTGTTTACTGTGTGGTATGAACTGGGTCTTCAAATCAAGCAGATTACGTATCATCCTTAGAGTGTGAAATGATAGTTAAAGCTTTTCAGGGTCATGATCCAAACGGCATTTTACTAGGCAAACGGCATTTTACTAGGCAGTCTGTACAGGACACAGTTCAGATAACTGTCATGTGACATTTAAATATCTTGCTCCTCAATAAAAGGTAGAAACAAAAGTTAATACCATATTTTGGGTGTTTCCTAAAGTTACTTGTGATGAAGTTTCACAAAATCCATTCAGACAATTTATGATGATTACTTTGATGTTATAAAAATAATATGATGGGGTCATGGCACCACATAAATACTCAACTATGAAGAGCTGAATGACAATCTCTGCCATTCAGAACTATTTATTCTCCTGTTAACAACACTGTCTCCTCTTTTATGTCATCCTTTTCATGGTATGTTCCAGCTCCAAAGACTATGGAGCATTGTCAAATCATGCAATCTGGCAGTAAAAGATACAAGCCACACTATTTTCATAAAGTTGAGTTCAGGTATCAGTTGGTCTTACATTATAGACCATTATTTATCCTTTGTGGAAAACACTGAACTCTGAACCACCATCCCTAGACTGTTCTCATGAATTCCCGCTAGCAGCAGACATAATTTGCATTTATTGATAGACTCAAATGCATGACCATACATGATCAGGTTTCAAACACTTTACCCACAGCATTTTTCACTGCGCAAATGTGTTCAGATTAATCTGAAGTCATAAATGGTCGGTCTTGTAAGGATTTCAGACCTTTCACTTTACTATTAATATTGATGATAAAAGTGTCAAATACTTTAAATAGCTTTTCATTCCCAAGGTAGTTGAACTTCAATTTGCCTTTCAGGATGTAAGTAACAATTAATGGTATAAACACTATCTTTTCAGGACATCTGATCCAATGGAATTTAATAAATAAGTTCTGATAAGAGGCAAAAGGTAAGGGTAAACTGTTCCTGTGAATGCTATGAAGGAATATGAGGCAGTGAAGGTGCAGCTCAACAACTTAACCTTAGCACTACAAGGCAGCGACTGGTCAGCTTCACACTATAGTGCTTTGCCCCCGGGAAGAGATTATTTCTCATCTCCCACAGTGGCAATGAAAGCCTGTTGAAGATGCCGTACATATCACATCAAAGATTGATTGTAACATTCAAGACAGCTATCCAAAGAAAGGTTATGTTGTACACTTACACGAGAACAAACATATCCTTTTAACTTATGCATCATTGCATGTTCTTTTATTTATTAAGTAGCTCTGTAACAGCAGTATTTTCACTACAGACATTTTAGGATTTCTTACACGTTAATTACCCAAGGAACTTCCTCAGACACACTACAAAATTATTACGTTCCAAGCAACCAAACCATTCACATTCCGATTAGAAGTTGTTTAAAGAAAACGCCGTATGTTTATTTGTAATCAACATGGTTAGTAAGATACTCAGATACAAAAGTGAGCACTAGTACTTTATCCTACAGACGTACAATTTAAAATGAACATAAAACATACAAAACGAAAATGTCGAGTTTCCTACATTGTAACGGAAGTTACAGTTACATATTAGGCCCTGCGGAACTAAATGCGATGTTGATGTTATTATGCAATTGATTACAATGAATGCATATACTATGTAATAGGTAAAATGCTTAGAATTTAATTTCTTTCGTTACTTTTCAACCATTTATTTGTATAACGTATTTGAATTGACACAAATTTACTGACGTCACCACCTGTCTTGCAGTCGCCATTTTATCATGCTATAGTGACTGTCGCACAGCTGACCTGTCATTGTGAAGAGAAATTTCTCTGGTGATTAGTGTTGGAATTGGGGGTTTCCACACCCCATTGTGTGCATAGTAATATTTATTAAAAATGAGTGTAAAAATGGCAGGACAGACTATAAACGATAGGTTACTGGCTGCCAGACACAGTATAGCCGGCCAAGGATTGGCGAAATCAGTCTGCAAAGCAACGACAGAAGAAATGATAGGTCCCAAAAAGAAACATTTAGATTGTAAGTATTAAATTTTGTCTGTCTGTAAATGTTAGTATGGAAATTATGTTAGATGCAAGGGCGTATTTCATTCTGTGAGGGCGTAGGTATTCGTAATGACTTCGGTACAGACATCTTGGTTCCTTATTACCAACTGTCGCCGAATGTCAGTACAATATTGATCGGTTAAAATTACGTTTCTAACGTTTCGTGAAGGTATATTTTGACGTTAAGGAGGGGTTTCTGCGACGTTACTTAGTAAGACCAGTTTATGAAACAGGGCTAGATAGAACTTTATCAATGATTTAGGTTTACCAAAATCTGTGTACATAACCTCTGCTGTAATCGAAGTATTTGAGATGTAAGAACTAGGCAGAGATTCCTCTAGATGTATGAAGAATTTTTTGTAGCCTACCTAAACCATCAATGTACGAACTGGTTAAGATGGATGTAATATGGAGGCAAATTGTGTGTGCTTCTTTTATCTCAGGGGCACGGTCTAATTTCTGCCCTAACGCTGAACTGGTTTTATTTCTTCATTTATTAACGCTTTGAAATAATACTGTTTCTTTAACCAAAGCAGTATCATGTATGATCATGCAAACATAATTGTGGCACATGTCTTTGTTGCTGCACTGCTCTCTTGCCGTCTCATACAGTTGTTGCCATATTAGATCAATGGCACAGAAACCCATGCTACAGTTGCTAACATACATAAATGTAACAAAGTTCTTGAACAAGGTCTTACTATGCGTATGTAAACCAAGGTTAGGCTTGGGTTTGTGTGTGCTAACACCAAGATTACTTTGAATTTGTTTGTAAATAAGATGGCGTAAACCACTTGATAGAACACCTTACCATCACCTTGATAGAATGGAGTTTAGGGTTTTGGTTTGTGTGCAAGTTATCAGCTGTTAGTTACTGAAAATTTAAAATACTGGCATGTCAAAGAAAAAATATAGAAATTTACTATTAAATTAAGAAAACTGGTTATTAGTATGTGATTTGAGGTTGTTGATGACTATTACAGTCCTGTGGGACATGATGCCACACTGATTGGTAATTTGTTACCATGTGGAACTTGTTGCCTCCATCTTCAGGGTAATCAAAGAGGTACTTTGACTTTTCTGAAGATGGAAGCAGCTTGTGTATTATGGAACATGAGCACATCATTTGGAGCCAAGTCTGGTGAATGCATTGTATGACAAATACTAGTATGTGTTTTTTGGTCAAAAATAATTTCACTGAAAGTGCTGCATGGGAAGGTGTATTATAATGATGCCTTATCCACTCACCTGGCTGGAGTGTGAGTTCTTTATG
This sequence comes from Reticulitermes speratus, assembly GCA_021186555.1. NCBI lineage: Eukaryota > Metazoa > Arthropoda > Insecta > Blattodea > Rhinotermitidae > Reticulitermes > Reticulitermes speratus. The sequence continues at coordinate 30,373,322 of JAJKFL010000237.1, forward strand.
CATGGGGGGGGGGGGGGGGCCACGGCACAAATATGTTACTGTAAATTTACCAAATCTTGTAGGTGGAATGCTTTGTTGACTGTTTTGGAAGAGCAAATTTGTGGTAGGTAATCCCTTTTATATTATGAAAACAAGTTGGTGTGGTTCTGACATTTTATTTTGACATTTTTTTTTTTTTTTCATAAGGTTGGGTTCATGCACTGGTCATACTGTGCAATAGGTCTGAACAATATTTGCTTTCTTATTTAATCATTTTTTGTGACAGACTGAATGCTGATTGCTTAGGTCTGCAAGCTCATTAAAGTTTGAAATGTTATTGGACATGACAAAACATACAAGCATTGCACTTTATAAGTGTACATTTTCTGTGTTACAACTCAAATAGAAGTATGGAAAACAACAAGAGTGCAGCAGTAGGTACAAATTTTCAGTGACTGTTGGAAGATAGTAATGTCAGTCTTTACTTCTTCATGCTTGGATCATTCTACAGTAGATCTTAACCATCAGCACTCACTTCGCAGTAATGTTCCCACAGAGCTCTGTGAGATTGTCATCTTGCTTTCACAGTTCAACAAGATGAAGCAACTCACCATACACCAAGTACACGGCCAGTTTCAAGCAACTGACATCAAAGGGACTGGGCACAAATGATTAGCTCAACTTGAATTTTGAATATATGTAAATGATTATTGAGTTTTTCAGTTGTGTCTGCACATCATTTGCACCAAGCTCAAGCCTGTGGTAGGCACAGTGCCAAAAGTGGAATGAGGAAAATTGTGAAGAAACAGTTTTGCAACAGCTGACTCATTCTAACATTACTGATGCTCCATCAGATGCAGGTGATATCGATTTTTCTTTGGGTAGTCCGTGGAAGAACCAGATTTCTGTAAGCATTTCAAACGAAACATCATAAATATTGTATTTCCACCGACTTTTATATGTTCCAAGTCAGAATACAGTTACTGGGGATCTCAATATTTTATCCACTGCAGCCTTTCAAGGAGACTGCAAGAATGGTTCTACCATTACTAGCCGTTGATCAGCTGGAACCACTGCCTCTCTCATTTTGCTGCATATACAATGTGCAATAGCTGTATAGGGTTTTTGTGAGTGTAGAGCACACCATACGTGAAGACTGTTCAGTTCTTCCAGTTAACTGCTGTGTGCCATGTCCATGTACAGCCTGCCTTTCTTAACAGTGTTGAAAAGAGTTATGAAAACTCGATCATTTTAAGTGACTTGTAAACTGCTACTCATAGTACTGTACTTTTGCCTTAGAGTTGCATTTTTTTTGGCATATGCTGTGGGTTACATTGTTCTTGTACGGTTTTTGTCATTTTTGCCAAGTGTTTTGACCTGCCACTGCAGCCACCACGCAAACCTACTTCACTTTTGCATCACTGACGAATCCCACAAGTGTTTTCTAGTCCGAGATAAGAGACATCACAGCATACACAGCTACTTAGGTTACCGTTTTCACGAATAATCATAGATACGTTGTTGTGCAATAATATTTCAAGAGACCAACATTGTGGGATGTCTTTATCTCCAAGTATGCGGTCGTTGTCAGTTTGGTTACAAGATTCGTTGCTGACATTGAAGTACGCATAATTGTTTGCACAGTTATTTTGTTACCTGCCGTTACATGCATGTTTGTTTTTCAATAATTCTGTTAAGAAATTTTTATTCCAACATATTTTGAAAAGCACATTTTTGCAAGGGTAACACTTTGCGTTAAATATTTAACGCGGAAGGTAGAATACCCGTAGTTACCACAGCATCTCAGTTGCTGAATTTTTTAATTGTGCCCCCTCACCACATGTTTGTGAACAGCAGAAAATTCGAGGGGGCCTAGGCCGCCGAAAACGATATCAGTTGTTTGGCATGCTGTGCGTATTGCTTGCTGTTTAACACCGCTGTTTGCTGTCTTGTTATGTATCGACAGAAACCGTGGTGGCGACAGTGACATTTGTAGTGAGAGGCAAGACGAGGAAAAAAGCCGAAGGCGTTTGCGCTTTTGCCGTAGTTGTTACCCCCTACCGCCCACAGCAAAACAAAAGCCCCGTTTATTTACGTAGCTCTAAGGATCTCTCAATAGTTACATAAGTGTACACATTGTACGTATTGTAGAGTCCCGGGTACTAGTGTATCCTCCCAGGGGCCGTCGATTGTCCAGTGTTGCCTCACACATGTTGCATTTATTTACTGTCGTTAGCTGTAGGGGATTCGTTGCTACCCGCCTTATTGGAAAGGGGTTTAGACACTGGAAATAACTTCGTTAGAAAAGCCCTGGTACTAGATAGGTAGACGGTGTTTACCCTCGTCTGCCCTCGTCTACCCTCATTTACAGCCCTGTACTGCCTCATCCAGTATTACCAGTAGTGCACGCGTTAGCCAATTTGCATGTTAAATATCGTATTTCGTGTTAGTGCTGTACGATGAACGGTGCTTATGACGGCAGATTTCGGGATTTTTTAACGGAATAGAATGGGTCTGGTTGGTCTAGCAATAACAATTGCAATCGGGAGGTACCCACTGTGGTTCTCGGTGCTGGCTGAGGTGCCTCGTGATTTTCCTCAGTCTCCAGGCGACTGTCAGGTTAATGCCTTGAAATAGACCGTACATACAATTTGGCACCATGTTACCAATATGCAGTCTGTAAACCTTGTAGCTGAAACACTTATTAAGATATGAGAGCACGCGGCCACTTTTCAAATGATGATGAAGGATAAAACTCTTCAGGTCAAATGATGGCCTGACATCACGCACCGTACTGTGCACTTGCCTATGTTAACTGCCGTGTCCTAAAGGCAGCGACGTGTCTGATCACCGTGGGAGTAATGTTGCCCTGTAGCTTCTTTGATGTTTCCTAGGAAGATGGCATAGAAGTTTGGGGATCGGTGAACTGTGATCCTGTTAACCAGTTTAGTCGTATTTGGTGTAGTTTGAGAAAGGTGTATTGGATTTGTACGGTTTTAGGCAGAAATTTTCAAAAAATGTAGCAGCCACCTCAAAAGTCTAGGCGTCAGGATGCCGTGAAGCAGGTTTCATACGGAGGACCCACAAATATTTGATGCCATCGTACAAAATTTAGTCGCTTGGCCTCCGAGATTTGTGCACCCCGGGTCTTACGTCTTCTTTAGATTGGTGAAAAGTATATGCCAATGTCTCGTGAACATAATCCAGGACAAAATCATAACATAAAGATAGGTGCTGAATGCTGTGAAAATGTGGCAAAGTTTAAATAGTTTGGAACGACACTAACAAATGAAAATTGCATTCATGACATTCATGAAGAAATTGAGAGCAGATTGAACTCAGGGAATGCCCGCTACCAATCGGTCCAGAATCGTTTGTATTCTCGTTTGCAATAAAAAATATAGAGGTTAAAGTATGTAGAACTATAATTTTGCCTGTTGTTTTGTATGGGTGTGAAACTTAGTCTCACATTGAAGAGAGAATATAAGCAGAGGGTGTTCGAGAATATGGTGCTGAGGAAGATATTTGTGCCTAAGAGAGACGAGGTAACAGGGGACTGGAGGAAATTGCACAATGAGGACCCCCATGGTTTGTACTCCTCACCAAATATCTGGGTGTTCAAATCAAGAATTGAGATGGACGGGGTATGTGGCACTATGGGGGAGAGGAGAGGTGCGTACAGGGTTTTGGTGGGGAAACCTGAGAGAAAGAGACCACTTAGGAGACCTAGGCGTAGATGGTAGTATAATATTAAAGTGGATCTTTAAAGAAATTGGTTGGGAGGGCGTGGGCCGGATTGATGTGGCGCGGGATATGGACAAATAACGAGCTCTTGTGAACGCGGTAATGAACCTCCATGTTCCATAAGGTGCGAGGGACTTCTTGCATGACTGAAGAATTGTTACCTCTTCAAGAAGCTATCTACTCCATTGAGTCAGTCAGTAGCTCTATGCTTATTAAATTTTGGACACGCAGTTTAGGATTGTCTGTATCCACCGATTTTTACTGTGATTGTTCCGCTTTAATTATTTCTAAAGTATAGCCTCTTAGAAAGAATTAAAATATGTTTACAAGTAAGTAGAGAAGTTAGTAGATGCGGAGAATCGTAATCTAGAACAGGGCTGGCCAACATGCGGCCCTCGAGGAAAGTATTTGTGTCCCACGGTCACATGAATAGTTTCGAGTAATACAATTTAAGAAACATAAATTTTCAGTTTTTTGAACCAACGAATGCACTTTTTTATTTTCGTATTTCTGTTCAATTCACACTACGTATGTTTCGGCCGTGACTAGGCCATCATCAAGTGTACATTGATAAGTTCACTTCACTGTTCACTGGTGCATTTGGTATTATCACAGACCTGTTACACTGTTTGAGGTTATTATTTACATTGACAATCACCAGTATACAAAATGTCTTCAAGTTGTTTCTTGAAATGTCTTGGTGTATATAGTATAATTTTAACGATTTCAACAACTACCAACGACATAGTGCTCTATATTCACAATTTACAGTGCTATGCCATATACTTCAAACGCACGATAAATACTATATACACCAAGACATTTCAAGAAACAGCTTGAAGAAATTTTGTACCTGGTGATTGTCAATGTAAATAAATAACCTTAAACAGTGCTGTGATAATACCAAATGGACCAGTGAACAGTGAAGTGAACTTATCAATGTACCCCTGATGATGGCCGAGTCACGGCCGAAACATGTGTAGGGTGAATTGAACAGAAATACGAAAATAAAAAAGTGCATTCGTTGGTTAAAAAGCTGAAAATTAATGTCAAGATGCACGGCGAACACAACGTAAAATTAACAAACATAATAAAATGGTTCTACAGAACATAATACGGCAACTTTATTAGCAGAGAAAATGTTTACAAACTGTAACTCATCACTTTTAAGACAGCGTACAGTGAACCAATATTTCTTTATGTTTTATCTAGTCATTCAACCGTATTTTCAGCGTAACGTATTGTTTGTAAATAACGGCCTTCTAGTTAATTCAGTCCCCCCCCCCCTTCGATATATGTATACACATGTGCGACCCTTAGGCGAGTCCAACGAATTATGTGGCCCTCCTGTGGGTTGAAGTTGGCCAGCACTGATCTAGAAGATGAAGCCTTCTGGGATGTGGCTGTGTGTCGTTGGGCGAGTGGTTGCCGACGTTCTGAAGAGTCGTGGTGACTTCTTGTACGATCTCTCTTAACGGCTGGAACTACACGACACAGCGTCACATGCCAGAAGGCTGTAATCTGCAGTAATATGAGAACAGCAGATCTGGCAACCCTTCAGGCACGTTTGTGCAATAAACGCAGAGGTTTTGTTTGTTTAGAAAAATGCGTCCAAATTTGATAAAACAACATTGCAAAGATAGTGCTGTCAGCCTCCCTTGAGATATGCGAAACTGGGCGGAGCTTTGATAAGTAGAAGGAGCGTTCTGGCATGCATCTGCTAGTATTTTAATACTTTCTGCTCCCACTTTGTACGTAGTCATGGCATGAATAGCATATAAATGTAATATCGACACCGAGAAGAACTTACACGACGCTTACGCTTGTTTGTTTGGAGAGGCTATAAGAATTATAAATAATTATACAGGGTGGTTACAAGTAATGTGAGCGATTACAAGTTTATTGATAAGGAAGTCATAGCAACATAGAAATTCCACACCGTGTAAAGAGCAATTCAGAAAGATTTTTCATACCCTACTGAGTTCTGTATATGCTCGATTTCTTTTCCTGCACACAAGACGATTAGTCTTGCCGCCAAACATTTTGCAGTAAAGGCTGGTCATGTTTCGCATTCGCTGTTCGTATTCGAGTCTTCAGTTGTTAAGGTTTATGAGTATTGGCTGAACATAAACCGTATCTTTCACATAGCCCCACAGGAAAAAGTCGAGGGGCATCAGGTGTGGAGATTGTGGAGGCCCCCTTGGGCCGAACAGTTGCTCTGACAACTGCATATTCAAGAATGTTGTCACCTCTGTGTGGATGTTTGGGGGCGCTCTGTCATGTTTAAAAACATTTGGTGTGTCTTCAGATGGGGGCATAACAACAACGGCGATTTGTCACGGTAGATAAGGCTCTTTTAGGCGCGTTCGCATAAATAGCGAAAAGCGACTGTTAGCTTCGTCATGTATGCCCGTCCGTCTGTCTGTCCGCTTATATCAACGCAGCTGCCACTGGATGGAGTTTCGTGAAATTTTGACGCTAGAATTTTACGGAAATTTGTCGAGAAACTCCAGATATGGTTAAAATCGGACAACAATGTCGGGCAGTTTACATGAATACCTGAGTGTGTTTATACGAGTATTGTTCTGTATATAATGGGGGGAACAAAGTCATCATTTAGGGTCAGAATTTTCAGGCTCGTTTGCGTAAGTCGCGAAAAGCGCCACTAGCTTCGTCATGTCTATCTGCCCGCATGTCCCACTTGACGGATTTTCGTGAAATTTGATATTGGGGACTTTACAAAAATCTGTGTAGAAACTGCGAATTTGGCCAAAATCGGACAACAATATCGGACAACACTTAGCATGAAGACCTAGGTGTGTTTCATATTGTCGGCAGCGACATGTGTAGTGCACCGATACAGAGAACGCATTGCCGTGCTTTCATGGCAACACTTTTAACAGTTACTGCATTGTTGACAGCGACATATACGTCACCAATACAAAGGGAACGCATTGTTGCGTTTCAATGGCAACAGTGGTTACGCGAACGCGCCAGTGTTAACGTTATACGTACACTGCCTGCCTTGTTCATTATTTTATACGGGGGTAAGGTAAAACATTTTTGTAGTAGCCTACCCCGAGGATAATTTATTACTAGTTTTTTTCGGCAATTCACAGTTTCTGCACTGTAAGAAAATGGCAATCGAACCTGCAGGAAATTGTACTATTTGTACCTTGTATAAGTGACTTGGAGTTAAACGGGTACTGTTTGAGTACTGAAGGCGGATGGTAGCTTCCCCTCCCCTCCTCCGCTCACTTTATCTGCCAGCGTGTCCGACCTACGGTAGTGCGAAGTTCCGTCCCACCTTTATTTACTATCGTCCACATTCAGTACGCAGACAGTACATATATCATACTGCATTTTTAATCAAATTCGTACAAATTTCAGATGCGTGCACTGATCTCAGTATACTTCAGTAGCTTATATTTTTGTATACTATTTGTTGCCAAAGTTTTAAGATGGGTTGGACCTCGATGAATAAAGTGATGTGGGGGTTGGAATCATATTGCCATGTTTACTGAATAAGGTATTCAGAATGTAACGCAAGTATTTCGTTTCTCTATATACTGTAAGTTTGCATGTTGCTTGTGTCTGTCGTGCATCAAAGTAGGTAGAAGTGGGTGTGGTCCGTAAGGTCTTGTCTTTCCGTGACGTATTTGTATCAGGATGTGTTGGTCTCAGATATGTCAGAGTTTCGCAAGTAGCTCTACCAGAATAGAACGTTTGTGTGGCTTTCTCAAGTGCATTTCAATTGTTTTTGTCCCACATTTGGCCAAGAGGCGTACTGAGCAACTTCGGTAATCCATGCTGAGTACTGCGTTCCCACGACTGGTGCATTTGACTGTTGTGCCTATCACTGTGCATTGTAGAAGGAGTCAAGTGAATAATTGTCATCCTGTTTCCACGACGCGTTTATTTGGCAAACATTCGTACACGGGTACACCTGCGAAGTGTTTGCCTGGTCGCTGTGGTGGAGCTCCCATTTCTCGTGTACGTGGACACCATCACCACTAGACGTACCGAATGATAACTGATCGTCCCCACATACGTCACTTCTCTGCTTGTCGAGAGTAACAGCCGCGAGAACGCTACACCAAGTCTCGACTTGATAAGTAAACAAACATTGGTGATTCTGCTGGTTTGTGTTGCATTTGCCGACAGTCATTGGGAAACGGACTAATGGCCAGTAGTTTGTACAAGTGCAGCGTATCCACGACGTGGCAAGTATACAGAAATGTTTGACAGATATACCAGTCGTGGCGACGCGGCTGTATATGGGCTGCCGGTGGAAGAGGACTCGCCATAGACTTAACGTCGGGATTGGCATTTCTGATCCGTTTCCACAAGGTTTCGGATTGTAACGTCGGCCCGGAGACTTCAGTTCACTCAGGAAAATGCCGGGGTTATTTGCTTTTACTTTTTTTTTTTTTCATTTACAGCATCCTTTGATTCGATGTTACAAAAAAACCTGCCGAATTTATAGGTCGTCGTTAAATGAGGACACAGCAGACTTTTAGGAGATACCGTTACGATGTTTGATGGAAGAACCAGGTTAAAATATACGGAGGAAGGACGAGAAAGCACTCCATATTGGAGTGCACATATTTTCCAATTTCTTGTGATAGTGATATTGCAGATACAAATATGTATCCTGCGTAGCGAATAATTGGCGCAGTAACCACATTCCATAGTTATAAATTCTGTTGTTCACTATTGTGTTAACAGGAGATTTTATTGCATTGCACTGTGGTGTAAATTATACTTTCTTCTGTAGCTTCAAACATGTGTCTTTCGATAAATGCTTCTCGTAAAGGTTGCAGGTCGTATTGATGTCAGCGTTGTAGGTTTTCACCAACATTTTGACGTTTCTAAGGAATTGAGCTTTACTTAAAGTAGTCAGGGTTTATGGTGGACCAATACGAACCCCATTTGAGGATTTTTGGAGATGAAATGCCATCGGATACAGATATATGGACATCAGGACCTCCCTGTTGCCCCTTCATTTCATGTAGTTCAAGTAACTCACGAAAACCAAAAGTGATGGCCTTAGGGCGTCCTGAATTCTAGCTTGTACTGATGTGCTGTGGTACTTCCCGTAACAAAATCTACTGCACCACGGGTTTATTACCTTGCACCCAACAGTTATTGCGTCACGACTGAAGAACTTTCTCTCGGACGAAAGTAGTTGCTCCTTATTCATGTTGACGCAAGTTTTCCCACATGTTGTTTCAACACGCTATTTTAAATGAAAGTAATAATTATACAGTGAAAGCATTTGAAGTTTGAGACCGGACGGAGGCTTCCCATGGAGGAACGTTCAGTGTGTGTGTGACCGAGGTGTCACAGGCTGCCTACCACAGTAGAAAGGCGCAGATCGATGGCAGTGCGGTCATTTAGGCCCTATGGCCAGCAGGTGTACACCAGGGACACAAGGTTAAGATGGAGGTTCCTGATTAATAGGGCAAGCTTCTTGTTGTGTTGGTATCTCTGTCTGGCAAGGGGAAGAGAAGCGATACCTCTCTTTTGGTATATTAAAACCAGAACGAAAAGTTTGTTCATATTTCAGCCGCCTCAGCTGTTCGCGCGCTTTTAATGGCATACATTTCTTTGGTCCGCAGAAAGAAAAAAATTGTCAGTATGTGGTGGTGTTGCGTGCCGCCAAAAATAACATTGAAAATGTCTAGAATTTTACACCTACTCGATCGAGTGATTAGTTTCGCGTATTTATCCGCGGACGCTTCTAAAAGGTCCGGTTTGTTTGCACAGTCTACTCTGAAACGACGGTTGTGTACCGATAATGTGACGTGAGCACATTAGTTTTAGAAGTTATGTACACGTGGATGTTGCAAGTAGTTTTCAGTCAATGTGGACGTGAAATATGTTGGTTGCGTTGCTCAGTTCATGTAAGGTGTGTAGGAACAAGTAAAGTCCAGTGCTAGAATGGAAATCTGTAACACGTGAAACCGGTTATCTCAGTATTTTTATTATAGACATTGGTTGTATATGGCAGTGTAACGTAGTTGGCGTAGTAAATTTACTGTTACGATGTTCTGGCAGTTTGGTAGTTGATAGGAAAGCTGTAAACGTAAAGTAAAGGTAAAGTTCACCCTATAACAGGCCATGAAGGTCCAGAGGGGAGTAGAGGTATAGTTCTACTCTTTCTTTAACCTTGGCGCTAGATGGGGGTGGGTGGTCAACGCCACGCCCCAGCCGCTTTACCCCCAGGAATGACCCGGTACCCATTGTACAGGAGGCTGGGTAGGTCCCAGGGCCGGTCTGGACGGGTACTGAAAATCTCGCCCCCCCCCCCCCACCGGGATTCGATTACCGGACCGTCCAGCTCGTAGCGAGTCGCGTACAATTCCCAACTACATGGGGCAGAGTCCACTTTGATATGTTAGTGAGCTGGTCAACAGGTTCTTAAAACAGCCCGCCACTGGTCCCTGATGTTGCGCATACGGGAATTGAAATGTCATCACAATGGCTCCGTAACAACACGAAGATGTCGAAACACTTCTGGCAGTCTAGAGATTTTCGCCTGCTGCCTTGAACCGCCAGCCTGTCGGTCAGCTGTTCTGTAGCATGTTGCCCGTCCTTGTGAGGTGGGGACTAATAAATTGTCATTGCTACAGATTTACTCTGCAGTGGGCTGAGGGACGAAAATATCAACTGGCAAACTTCGTAAACCAGGTTCCTTGTGAAGCTTATAGTAACTCAGCTAGTCAAGAAATCCCCCATCTTGTATGAAACCGGAATGCTCATTGCGGTTTTCGACAGGAGCCCACCATTGCACCCTCCTCGAGCCAAATGAATGTAGTCTGTATCCTCACACCAAATTTCTATTTGCTTCACTTTAGTGTTGTCCTCCAATCTAGGATTCGGTCTCTTCGAGTGCGCTTTGCCGTCAGTTTTTCCCACAAAAAAATCTTGTATATGTGTATGTATAATGATAAATCGGGTTAGCGTAGTCGGTATGAGCGACTCGGCTACGGGCTGGACAGTCCGGGGTTCGAATCCAGGTGGAGGCAAGAGATTTTTCTATTCAAATGGCCCAGACCAGCGCTGGGACCTACTCAGCCTGCAGTTGGTACCGGGGTTCTTTCCCGGGGGTAAAGCGACTGGAGCGTGAAGTTACTCACCTGCATGTAATGCCGAGGTTACGAATGAGTGGAAACTCCCTGTTTGTCTTTATGGTGTGGACAGGAAAGACTTCACCTTTTGCTTTATGTATGTGTGTGTGTGTGTGTGTGTGTGTGTGTGTGTGTGTGTGTGTAATATGTCATGTCTGTACAGTTCTTGCCTGTCTCGTCTTTTGAAAAGTATGAATTATGAAGCTCATTATGCCGTCCTCTTAGTTCATCCCTGTTAGTTGCACATTTTTTTCCGGTTCCCTCGTCTAAACACCCTCGATTTTTGTTCTGTCCTTCATGTGAGAAGCCAAGTTTTACTTCGAAAAAAACGAAAGGTTTTGGCGGTGAGGGGTTGCTGGCATCTGCCAGACTTGATGCATGTACGTAATGTGCGATTTTAGCAGTCTTTGACACCTACCACCATCTCCGCAAACGTTTGAACAAGAATGGTGATTTTAAGTTAACGCTGTAATGAACGCAATGCCATTTAAGGACTTATAATATTTCTTTTTATTGCCGAATATTTCTGTCAAGAATCGATTTACATTTATGTTACTGAACGCAGACGGAGAGTGTAGCGTCAAAAATGGAGAACGTTTTTCATGTCGTGGGTTTAAAATGGTTAAAATAATTTTTGCCCATTTTATTACGAAGAATGTGGTGATATAAATTGTGTTGCGTTTGTGTAGGGCGACGATGAGGATGTATAGGGTTCCATATGAAGAGGGAATTGCTTGATCAGTTGTCACTTGTCAGCGAGTACTGCGATATGGAGTTAGTTCATTTTTGCGGAAAATAAACGGCCTTCAATGCACCAATTAAAATATTGATGATAATGCAGTAATGTTTCCAGTAACGCCGGTTGTACTTGTGGAATGCTTGAGCATATAAGTGACCTTGTGGGTGTATACGCGTTGAAATGTAAACAGGCTCCTACCCTTCATGATATAGTATAAACTTCTGTCAAAAAGATGACAGTTTGAAGTTTAGAGAAGTTCATACCAACACGATAGTCGTACGTGGCCTACTGGAAAATATTCATGAAACAAAAATTACTTTATCGGTAATATTTAGAAAGGGTAACTTCCTGCATGGAGTTGATTCCTAAGTGACTCGGCGACCAAGAAATTCCTTATATTTACGGAACCTACAGGATCACTCTTTTTCACTGGTCAGTACCCTGAGTCGCTGAATCCGGTGCGTTTTGTCACATCCTGTTTCTTTAATACCCGTAGGCCTGTGTTATCTTCTCCACGCCTGAATATTCAAAGTGTTTTTGTTTTCATGTTTTTCGACTAAAATTTTGCATGCTTTTCATATATCCTCCATACGTATTCCATTCACATAATCATCCTTGATATGATTTGCCTTATATTTGGTGGTTAGCAGAGATTATTAAATTCCCTCGATGAAAACTCATAACAGTGACGTACCAAATCACAGTATTATTAATACTAAATTATTTATAGAAAGAAATATCTGAAGTATGTTTGTGGTGTGTTTAGTTTGGAGTGATGATGTATTTGTTTCTTGCCCTAAATGAACATTAAGCTCAGTGAGGTATACAAAATGCAGTGTACCTAGATATGTATATAAATGAGGTCAACTCCACGCTGTCTGTAGCAGCAGTGGGCGCTACGTATGCAGGCTCCCATTTCCGGAGCAGTATCCAGCACCCGTTCCACCACACACTCGTTATCACTGTCGGGCTCATTGCTTTATGGTCGCATGCGATTACTGTAATAATTCTGGTGGTATCACCAGCCCCACTTCTGTTGTTATCCACAGAAGACTGCTAGGACATGAGACTTAAAAGAGTACATACATGCCGAACATCGTTATACCGGCTGTCGTAAATTGTTTTAGTGGTATTCCACAGTCCTAGTGCCTTAAAATGTGTCGCGGCCAATTGCTTTTGCACCTTTCGAAATTCGTAATTGATAATTGCACTGTCTTTTGAGTCTCGACGTATGTAATTCGATAGTTTGACAGAGAGCGGTTAAATTAAGCTTTTATGATGTGAAGTAGCAGTTTGTCTTTTGTGATTTCCTTTTGTTAACGTGCGTGGTATGGTGATGTTGAGGAAAGAAGGGGATTTGTTTACGGGGACGATTGATTTCACGCGCGGGCTTAATAGTCGCGCTGGGTTCGCTGCACGGATGAGTTCTTCTGACACAGACGTCACTGCTGCAGCCCACCCCGACAGCGGTTTTGCCAATTGCAATTTGAAGTGTTGGCGGTTTTTAATTTGTATCTAATTTTGCCTATCGCGGTTTTAGACTTGTAGGTATCCGCAGGTCTTGATTTGTGTGCACACGGAAGAAATATTTGGATTTCGCACCAAGAGTCCATATTTGCTGGGAGCAAGGCTGTAATGCCGCCCGACGCGACTTTATTTTTCATCAGTTTGAGTTGCGTCTTTCTGTGACGTTTCGGGCCTATAGGCCAACCTTTATTGAATGTGTGGTGCTATTATATTTTGTGTTTAGTGAAGGAACGAGCAATTGAGTTGCTTTTTGACGAGTTAACAGCGGCCGCGGTTTCCCTAGCCCACAGTTCGCACAGCATCCTAGTCTTGGCAACCGCGGGCTTGCTAGTCGCAGATTTTGTCAGGAAAGTAACCTCACGTTTGTTGTACTGTCGAGGTGACTGTATGCCATTACATAGCATGTAGTACTCCACAATCGATCGTAGGACCGTTTCTGTTGTTGCTGAAGACACTTCAGAAATCAACAGAAGCCACATGGTAGAATTGGTGCAGATGTCTAATGATCGTTATGAAGGTATAAATTTAAGCAGTCTTACATGTTACCATCGTAATGGGTGGACACGTGCATGTAAAGTATCGAATTTGGTCACCTTTGTGGTTTCATGTTAGAGCTCTCAGCCACAATTTTAGTGATACCAACTACAGTCCACGCCTCGGTGGAGTCAGCTGAAAACTAGAAAAGTGTTAATATAGGAATCGTATTTGTCATATATAAGTCCAGAGAAGGAGTTCCCTTTCTCTTAGGAAAAGGCCACACGAGCGTCTTTTGCAGTGGTACAGCGTCATTAAATACCGAATAATTAAACCCCTTTATCCAGACAGCACGCTGAAACGCGGAAGTGTTTATGAATTCGAGAATCGATTAACAGAAACGTCTCGGCAGAAGAGTAGATGTGGAAAATGACGTAAAACTGACTATAATTCAATTCTTGAGACAATACTGGAAAGGGCCATGGTGCTACGTTCGAGGAACACATTAAATTTAGAAGCTGTTCATAAATATGAACTGAGTGAACGGGCAGATGCTGATGATCAGTGAAGCACATATTTCTACTAGAAAGAAACTAAGAGGAATCGCACAACGTAAGCGCACGGCCTACCAGCAATATGAGAATAAGTCCATAATGTAACCAACACATCACGCTGTCTGCAGACCCAGTGTCACAAGGGAGTAGTATTTAGTAGGTACCTAACAATTTTTAAATCACAGAAAGTGAGAAGAGTAGAAACTATGCATTGAAATTAGGCAACTTCAGTTAATTCATAATTGTAAATAAGAACCGTCTATCATGTTAGTCGTAAATGAAAATTATGTTCCAGTCAGATATTTACTGAGTGCTGACATCGTGACTTTATATTCCGGAAGTATCCAGTTCGAGTCTGGAGTGTACAGGAAAAAAATTCGGCAGTTTAAGTATCATGTAACACTATTGGCTCAATCATATGCGAGAACTCTCGGATTAATTTCAAGATGTGGCAGTATATCGACTTCAAACATGTTCGTTCTAGGTAGACGAACAGTAGTTCTGGTCGAACCCCCCCCCCCCCCCCCGAAAAGAGAATATGTGTATCTTAAAATCCATATTCATTACCGTGTTCACAAGGCCGGCCACTGGTCCCTGTCCTGCGCCACATGAATCCAGCCCACACCCTGATATCCTATTTTTTTCAAAATCCGTCTTAATCTCTTACGTTTCCTAAGTGGTCTCTTCAGGTTTTCCGGCCAAAATTCTGTATGTATTTCTCCTGCATGTGGCACCAACCCCATTGTTGGTGTGGGCACCCGAATAGTATTTAACGAAGAGGACAAATTATTAGTACCTCATTCTGCAATTTTTTCGGTATCCTGTCACTTCTTTCCTCTGAAGTCCGACAACGAAGCAGTATTTAATTCCATTCAGTTTTATGGAGGGACATGACCCAATTAAAAGAAGTGTGCTGAAGGAGCAAGGTCAACGAACGGAACTGGTAGTACATGGCACCAGCGTGTCCTCGCCGTCACAACGCGCACAAGAGAAATGAGTGTCTGAAATATGTTGATGAAGTGACTCCAAAACTCCACAGTGTTTTAAATCGAGTCCAGGATAGGCAGCACTTCCTGCTGTAGGTTTCTGTCGCGGGTGGAGTAATATCATATTTTAACTTCGTTCTGGAATTTTCAAACTCGGGCGAATACCTTGTGGATGCAAATGTTGGCAGAGACATACATTTATTTACAAAGCTATGTGAATTAGTTATGTTATTTAAATGCACATTACTTTAACCGCTATAAAAAAGGGTTACGGCTGAAGAACGTGTGCTGAAGTGCTGGCCTGTGAGAAATATTTCCACAGAAGTAAACTACAGTCAACCTTCGTCCAAACGCGTGGGATACGTTCCTCGAAAGCGGCGCCTTCGGTGAAGCCTCGGACGAATTTCATATTATATGGGATTTATGGGGCTGCGGAAATTCAAAGTAAATAAACATTGAAGTCATAAAGATACTCTAATGACATTTATTTATGAACATGCAGTTCGGGAGACGAAGACGTGAGGGAGGGGGGGTAAATACGCAGGAATGACACCCCCTTTTAAATTTCTCCTTTACATGCCTGTCTCCAGGCTGCTATTTGATCTGGCTCAACCCCGTGCAAGTAACTTACAAACTCCGTAGAACAGAGGTTTTTGGGAAGCTGGCGCTTGCTGAGCGATTTAGAAAGTTTTTCCTTTTGTGGAACTGCAAGGTTCATTACCGTGAACGCTATCCTGAGTCAGATTAATCAGATCCTAGTTCTTTAAGACCCATTTTGATATTGTCATTCTAAGTTCACCTGTCTTTCAGTTCTCTTTCCTTTAGTTTTTCAGACTGTAATTAATTCTGTGTGCATTCCACATCCTACGCAACTAAACCTACTGAAAACAAAGCGTGTGTGGCTGTGTAAGTAGGGCAGAAATAAAGAGAGCTTTGGCACTGCCCATAAATGTCCATGTGTTTTCTTCTTTGCCTCAAAGTTGGCACAAAAAATCCAATATGCCTAGTTGCGTCTTTACACTCCCCACCACGAAATGTGTTAAAGAGGTTTGCTAATTACAGAAATACTATGGAAGATTGTACGGCATACTATGAAACCGGAAGTGTAGTGTTTTTGTTGCGTGCAGGGCCGTAGCTAAGGGGTTGCGAATGGTGCGGCCGCCCCGGGCGGCAGAGTCCAAGGGGCAGCGAAGTGGGTAACAAAATGAATACTTGAAATGAAAAATGTTGATTTTCTGTGCTCAGCAGTTTTTAAAATATTGAGAAAAATAACAGGAAATTTAACAAATAATTGTGATTTTTTTAAAGTTAATAATTTCTGTTAGGGGCGGCCATTGTGATTACTCGCCCCGGCCGCCAAAATCATAGCTACGACCCTGGATGCGTGTGAATGGTCAAATTTCATACCGCTGTCGTGAGTTGTTTTGTTGTGTGAGTTATGCGGTGTTGATAAGCGATAAACGTGCGTTGTTATGGTGGGTGGATACAACTGACTTGTCAACACTGTAGTACGTACACATAATGCAATAAGGAGCCTTCCTATCCAGGCCGTTAAGAATTCACCGCAGTATTCTGCAAATAGATCTATAAAAGGCTGTTAACTGCAAATAACCTGGTGTTAAGCAGACACAGGCTTCTGTAATGTTTGACTTAACTAATAAATACTTGATTTGACTATAAATCTATAAATTCACGTGTGAAGTACAGCATGTAAGCTAGCCAGAGTCGTCTGAAAGCTGCTTCATAATTTGGTATTTGATGTTTTCAGGGCCGTGAAAATTGAGATTATAATTATCTGGGACAGGGGTGCACAATCCCGGGCGACTTAATTTTGTGGGTCCTCGAAATGAAACTTGCTTTATGTCACCCCCTTGGCGCCTAGAATTTTGAGATGGCTTCTGGATTTTTAGAACATTCGTGAACCCCTGGGTTGAAATCAGAGTTTTGGAACATTTGTGGACCCCTGTTCTGGGATATGCAGCATGTAGTATGTGTGTGGTTACCAACTTTTCGGAGGTACCTTCTTTCACCTTATTCCGAGCGAAAGTCGTGTACACGCTGTCAGCACTCCGCACGATCTTAATGTCCTTTTACTTTATATATATATATATATATATATATATATATATATACCTTCACTGCACATTGCAAGAGTACAGGTAGCCCTCGATTTACGCCGGGGATGCGTTCCTGGACGAACCGGCGTAATCGGAATCGGCGTAAATTGAAACGATTTTATAATGTAAATCAATGGGAAGTCAATGACATGCGTTCCCGGCACCCAAACATTGACGAGTAATATAATGGCATTGCATTTAAAGCTCTGAAATAACGTAAATATAATAAAGGGAATTTTAAAAATATATTTTGTACACTTACAACCGGCAGTGGCGTAATGAAGCAGCGTTAGTTCTCTGACGAAGTCCCTGGTTGAGGATCGTCACGCTTGTTAAAGAAAGCATGCAGTGTGGACTGTCGTTATTTCTTCTTTCTTTCTATCATAATTTCATGAAAAGGGCTCATGGATGCCGTAACGCTCCTCTTCGCTGTATCACTCCGCTCCCAGTCGTGGTCAATCTCGCAGAGCTCATCAGTGAGTTATATATGTATGAGAGGATGCGCTGGAGATCGCTGGTCTTCATTTCACGTAGTGGAAGTTCTTCTTCCTCTCTTTCCTCCTCTTATTCTTCCTCTTCCTCTTACATCAGCGATGTAAGAATTACGATTTAGTATAAGAAGCAGTACGAGAGAAATTGTAAAACGTTATAAATAATAGTAAAATATATTTTTTTCACTTTTTGACCTCCCGGTTTCAAAATCGGCGTTATTCTGAATCGGCACAAATTGGACCGGCGCAAATCGAGGGCTACCTGAATATGTATTTACGGATTCATTCTTTCCAGTTTCGGGTCCGTCATTGTTCTTCTTGTTTAATGGTAACGCAAAGCTGTTGTGACGTGCGATCAGCACTACAGGTACTGCACTGCCCGGTCATGAGTGTTACCTCAAATAAGGTCCCTGTCGCTACCTTCCACGTCATTTGCAGTTTATTAACGAAATCGGCGTATGCTGTAGGAGCCTGTTTTGAAACATTACAGAACCGTGGTTGAGTGGTTGATACTCCTGCATATTCGGGTACCGGGTGCATATATAGGCCAGGAGACCGCTTGTCGTGATCGAGGCGTTTGCAAAGAAGATTGCAAACATTCGCCTCTTCTTTTCCCCATGTGCAAAATTCCCGGGCGCCTGGTCGCCCGGACGACTAAATTTTGTACGGTGGCGCCTAATATTTGTGGGTCCTCAGTGTGGAACTTGCTTCATGTCACCCCCTGGCGCCTAGAATTTTGAGATGGCTCCTAGGTTTATAGAAAATTCGTGAACCCTTGGGTTAAAATCGAACTACAGTAACGTACACTTTAAACGAAGATCATCATCATCATCATCAGCAGCAGCAGCAGCAGCAGCAGCAGCAGCACTACAGCCCTTGGTGGGCTTTGGCTTCCTTCACGACTCTCCTCCAGCCTATTCTGTCCTCTACTCTTCCTCTCCAGCCTCTGACCCTTATCACCACACGGTCCGTCACCACACTGTCCAGCCATCTTGTACATGGTTGTCCCTTCTGGGGAATAATCTCCCCCTCAGCTTCTTTTAGGCATCCGTTCCTCCGACATTCTCTTCACATGTCCTAGCCATCTTATCCTCTGTGCTTTCACGAACCTTACAATGCCATGTCCTTTGATCAGTTCTTTTAATTCTGCGTTATAGCGTATTCTCCGTTCACCTGTATCCAATACAGGTCCGAAGATTATTCTTAGTATTCTTCTTTTAAAGGATCTAAGGGCATTCTCGTCTGTCACTGTCAGCGACCATTTTTCTGCTGCACTTTAAACGAAGGTGTTTGTACTTTCCTGCGCGCAGTTAGCCTAATATTTATTGTAACTCAACGCTGTCGAATACAGTTGTAGAGAAAAGCAACAGGCACAGTTTGTGTCCAGTAAACAGTTTCTCAGTATATTTCGATTTTCGAGATATACTGAACAAAAGTAATTTTTATGCAGTTTCTTCTGATAACTTAAGAACAGCAGAACTGGCTGTGCTGTTGCTCGTCCGCCTTCCCCATTGTACACCCTTTATAAAACATTATCAGAAGTAGGCCTACCTGTCCCCAAATTAAAACTTCGAAGCAGCAACATAACGATGTGCCAGAATTGTTACGCTTACGCGATTTCCTAACTTGCTGATCAAGAGATTTGATAGGATTTGGTTTGAGCTTCATATGGAGTATTAATATAGTGGACCGATGCGGACAAAATGAAATAGGCCACTGTATGGCAAAGTGTGGTGCATACTCCCGTACCAAATGTAAAGGAAATAGTTTAAATTTGGAGATGCATGCGGACTGGTATGCCCTCTCAGTTGAGCGTTTGCTTCAAATCGCATGAACATTATGTATATTTCTAACCTTTGATCGTGAGATGGACAGACATAAAGCCCTTTGATATTTAAACTTGAGATTCTTGCGGTTATCACTCCAATCATACTTGGTCACACTACTTCATTTCTTGTGATTCACTCATACGTCATATCTTTCGAGGAACACATACATCACGATTCGCTGAATTTGCATTCGAAGTGTTCTGCAAAGGCTGCCACACTTAGGCTCTACTAAGATAGTACAGCACGTAAACTCGACAGAAAAACTGTGTGCCAACTGGTGCTGAGGTACGCTGTGAAATTTTTCGGCAAAGTTGGACGTTGCAATACCGATTTAGCATACCTTCTGCTGCCCTTTATTGCTGCCATCTTCTGCACCTGTGTGTAACCGCTTGTTTACATGCACGACAATAGCAAACGTTAGGGTTTTAGGCACGTTCGCAAAATTGCCAGAAGCGACTTTCAGCTTCGTCACGTCTATCTGTCTCTGTCCGTACGTCTGTCCGTCCGCATGGAACACCTCGGTGTCCCACTGGACGGATTTTCATGAAATTTGATATTTGAGATTTTTGAAAATCTGTCGAGAAAATTACGTTTGATTAAAATCTGACAAGAATGACGGGTACTTTACGTGAAAATGTATGTACGTTTTTGATACTGTCTCGCTGAATTCTTCTTAGAATGAGAAATGTATCAGACAAAAAGTGTGGAGAAAATCAGAACACACATTTTATGTTCAGTAACTTTTTTCGTAAAATTGTGCCGTTTATGAGATAATGTGGAAAAATATGGTAGAGCCATACCGGACCAGACCGGCCCTGAGGCCTACCCAGCTTCCTCTACAGTAGGTACCGGTGCTCTTTCCTGGGGGTGAAGTAGGCGGGACGTGGCGTTAATCAGACACCCTCATCCAGCGCCGAAGGTAAGAATGAGTAGAGCCTTCATGGCATGTTACGGGGCGACCTTTACCTGTAATGTATGTATGTATGTATGTATGTATGTTACACACAGTGGGCCTACTCCCTGAAATATAATAATAATAATAATAATAATAATAATAATAAACTGGTACTGTCGTTTTCTCGAAACCTGCTACATTTTATAACGTAATGGAAGTGCATACGGCTGTGCTGAACTGTAGTTCTGAGGGTGAGATGTGAGATTAAAGGGGTTTCACGGCGGTGAAAATTTAGATTTCTGGTGCTCTGGGCCTCTTGTAGTCTTGTAGGTTCTTACCAACGTGTGACTTCTGCCCGGAAGATGGAGGAAGCAGTTTACTCAAAAACGATTACCATCCGTGATTCTACGCAGTGTCGTAACCCAGGCGACCACGGTCTGTAGTAGTGAGAAATAGACAGTGAACCGACATGACGAGAGAAAGGTAAAAGTACAACTGAGATTAGGTTCCTGAGTTCAGTAGGAATAGCTGGATCTACACCTCTTGAACCAAAAGAGAGACACAGACGAAGGTTCGGGATTTCTGTGATGTGTCATCCCGATGATTGGTGAATAGTGACGTTTCGGAGGAAATTGCTGTTTCCATCTTCAGGGTAGTACATTTTCTGGGATATGACATCATGACGTGATACATAGCTACCGATGTTACGGTGTAGCTTGCTGCCTCCATATTCAGATTACTCCAAGTGTATGATGGTAACTATTTACCAATCGACACGGCATCATATCCCACAACACTGGAACCTTCAACATCACCACTGTGAGAACCACAAATATAACGCGGGCGAGAAAACAAAGTTCGTATGAGAATTGGTATGGACCCATTTTGATGACAGAGAAGAAATGCTTGTTAAGAATGTTCTGAAATTACAAGCCAAAGAGTCATCGAAATGTAAAAAAACCAAGAAGAAGATGAAGAAGCATCTTCAAGTGGAACATACTTGAGCTGAAGACGGCGGACCTCTAACAGATGTAATTAGAATCCTTTCAGTAGTTCTGGAGATACGCACACAGACTGGCAGACTTGACCTCTCATTATACGGTTATTTTAGCAAAGTTGAGATTAATGTGGGTTTCCAGTTAATTAGTTATCAGTTGCTTTAGTTAATATGTAAAACGTGATTAATGGGATTAAAGTCTACTCGGCTATGTTGCTTGTTGGCGATTATCAACAAGCTAAATAAATCAACCATACCAGACTTATCGAGGTTTGGGTTTTCTCCGCATTAGTACAACTTGATTTTTTATTGCGTATGAAGAAACACCCTCACAGTACGCATACAGTTGTTAATGTCATTTAATAAGTCACCTACATATTCCGATTAATACAGATGGTCAGGGGGACATTAACGATTCAGCAAGTGACATCGCCAGACTTATATTAGATGTTAAAGAGTCATAATAGGGTAAAATATATACAGTATAATTCGCATAAAAATGTCTGTATGTAAAAGGTAAAGCAATCCCTGGACAGGCCCGTAGGGCTGCAGGAAGTTGAGGCTTCCAGAATTTCTAGACAATCGGCGCATGAAGGTGGCAAGGTTGTCAGCCCTACGCAATGTGTGTATGTACTCGTCTTTAAAAAATGTAGAATGTCTCTAGCCTGCCTATTCTTAGTACCCCGGAGATTAAAAATTGTCAATAAATGTGTTGCTGTTAAAATGTTTAGTATAGAGTTGCTAGTGAAACATCATAGCGTAGCCAATATAGTGACTGGGCTAAGGGCTGACCACCCGGGATTCCAATCATGGTAGGTGTAAGAGATTTTTCTTTTCTCCAATCGTTCAGACTGTCTCTGGGGCTCATCCAGCCTCCTAGTCACTGGGTACTGGGGTCATTTCCCGGGAGTCAAGCGGCCGGGGCTTGATGTTGATCATTCGCCTCCATGTAGCACTGAGTTTAAGAATGAGTGGCACTATACCTCTATTCCCTCTATATGCGTTCATAACATGGACAGGGACAATTTTAACTTTTACTTCCCTTTTCATTGATCAGTACGTCAGTGTGCCGTTGGTTTTGCTAAACTTAGTTCAGTGTAGTTAGATGTAGTTGGAGTACGGGTCAGAGAGGACAAGGGTAGCGTTGACTCAGCAGAGGATTGTAATATTTTCTGTGAAAATGGCAATGCTTATCATCATTAAGGACAGGCTGTTTCGTACACGAAGGAATCGTATCAACAGTTAAGAGAGTTAAGCTTACAGTAAAAACAGGAAATCTTATATAATACTGCGAGGTCGTTGGTGTGATATTCAGAATGTGCAAGCCCCAGCTGGGAGTAAAAGCGGAGACACTAAGGACATATTTTACAAGTGACTAGAGCGTGTTTGGATAAATTCCATAAGTACCACCCAAACATCTTGCAAGGTGATTTAAACAGGGAGAGAAGATGTTTTTATGAAAACAGTTGGGAACGTGAGTTTACATGAAACTAGTAATTACAATGGAGTTAGGTCAGTAAATTTTACGGTCTGCGTGACATCAAAAGCTTTGTAAAGTGACGGAGTAAAACCCCGCCAGAGAAATTTGGCAGTTCTTTATTAATACTGTAGTAAAGTGACGCCTTCGAGATATATCGATTTTTGGGCGTTTCCGGTGTGCAGCGTAATATATATCGGTTCATGTCGTACTGTCAGCCACTCGCCCTGTGAAATTTTGAATTTAATCCTTAGCGGAATGTAAAACAAAGATGATACGTAAGTCCAGTTTGACCAGTCGTTTGTGACAGTGTACTTCAGAAAAGAATGGAAGTTGTGTCTTTTTTATTAATTATCACCAACATGAATATTTGTGCAATATTTGTAGAATCTAACTGAATAGGTCTTCTATTTTTACACGAAGAGCCTTTTCTGAGAAGCCGGTAAATTACATATTTTTAAATACTGCTTAATTAAAAAAGCGGCACGTTTTGAACGGGCAGTGTGTTCTACTATCTTAAGGCGATTCACTACTAGTGTTTTGAAACCTATATCCGGTAACAAATTGGAAGTTTTGAAGATGTGATCTGGTGAAGAGCTCCGGACTTAGTTTCCAACGATGCTCCGAGAAACTTGCATGCAGCTAGCATTTAATAAGCTCGTGCATGTGTTAAAAAGGAATTTGTAGACGTGGAGGGTGAACAGTGTGCATTTGCCGATAGAACCATAGAATTATGAACTCCCAAACACTTTTGCATCACGTACGCAAGATACTAATTACAAATAATTCCTGGGATTCATTTTGTACGGCTGATTTTAAAAATGCTTTGATGGATGAATTCATCATGCATCTCCCGTAATGCCACTCTTTCAGTTGCCGATGCTAGGCGTATAAATCGTCCAAACAGACGAGGAGATCGTACATGGGGAGTAGCGAAGGGTACGGAAGTAGGCGGTAGGTTACTTCCAAGACACCGTCCCTGGATTCGCATAGCGAGTCATGAGTGACTGTACGAGAGTCAGAAACCTGGCCTCGAAAGTGCGAGAAATATATGGATACGGGAGAGGAATTTTCCGTCCGTCATATGCATGTTTCATCTCCGAAACCACTGCCGGGATTTCCATTAAATTTTGTATTGGTCTATATGTTAAGCGTTGTAGGATGAATTTACTTTTTATTCATATAGGTCCATTACAGTCCATACTTAACATACAAAACTGGAACACATGACTTGTCCAAAAGGATAGGGAGAAACGATTTCTTTGTATGGCATACGACAGTGCTCCCCAAACTGTGCTCCAGCGAGTGTTCGCTACTGCAGTCGTGTGTTGGCGGTCTCTTCCCAATTCGCAGAAGTAATGAAGTCAATGGATAGAATTTTCTAAATCTTTCAAATTTTTCGCAGTCTGCTGTTCATATGAACGCCGCCCGTCCGACGGAGTAGTATAATATGCCACCCTGCTTTACGCATGTAATATTGCTCCTAGTTCAAATGACAGTTCTTCACCGTGTTACCGGGGTTCCACGATGTGCAGAAGTTTTGGAACCACCGGCGTGAGATGGTGTGGACATGTAGCGAAGTATGAAGAAAAATATTCTGACTCTCCTGTTATATGTGCAGCGTGATAAATTATACAGTGATCATTTTATATTTGTAATAGATGGACATTGAAGCCAAAATAGCAATAATGGAACCCTTCCTACAGTAATATTTCATACAATATTGGCGTCTTTTTACTAAGGTCTTTCAAATTTTAACGAGAATTCGTTTCTAAAAAATTTATTCACAATAAAATGGAAAAGTATTACACACTACTTCTCAATGTAGTCCCTGTTGACTGCCATACACTTGTGCCAACGTTCCGGAAGCTTCTTAATTCCAGTTTCAAATAAGGTTTTCGGTTGCTTGTGTATCCAACTTTGCACAGCTGCAATGACCTCATCATTATTCCGGAATCTCGTGCCTCCTAAATCCCTCTTCATTGGTCCAAACAAATGATAATCAGATGGAGCTAAGTCTGGACTGTACGGTGGATGAGGCAGGACATCCCACTTCAGTTTCAGTAGAGTTGCCATCATTAAAGCCGCAGTGTGAGGACGAACGTTGTCCTGGAGGAAGAAAACTGAATCCTGCCTTTTTCTTCGCTTTAAGCGGATTGCCGACTTCACTTTTTCATTCAGGAGAGTTGAATAGTACTGCGCATTGATGGTTTTTTGACCAGTGAGAAAGTCCAGGTGAATGATACCCTTTGAATCCCAGAACACAGCAGTCATGATCTTCCCCGCTGAAAGAATTGCTTTCGCTTTTTTTTTTGGGGGGGGGGGTGGAGAATGGGTGTGTTTGCACTGCTTGCTTGCTCTTTTTGATTCAAGAGTGAAATAGTGGACCCAGGTCTCATCACAGGTCACAATTGAGTCCAAAAATTCGGCTCCTTCTCTCTCGTATCGTTGCAAAAATTGAGTAACGGCCACTAAATGTCTTTCCCTGTGCTCCGGTGACAGGATCAGTGGGACCCACCTTGCGCTCAATTTACTGACTTTCAACTCGTTGTGCAGAATTTCTTCAACACTCCCTGCACTAATTCGTACTTCCTGTGACAGTTCAAGAACAGTTATGCGACGATTAGCCCGAATAAGTTCACCAATTTTCAAAACGTTGTGTGGATTGACAGACGTTCTTGGTCGCCGAGCGTGAGGCTCATTTTCAACGCGGTCTCGTCCTTCTCGAAATGATTTCGCCCAACTGAACACCCTTGGCTGTGACAAACATTCATCCTCAAACTGTGCTTGAAGCCTGGTAAAGATTTCAGAAGAAATGACACCTTCCTTCCTGAGAAATTTGATAATTATACGCTGCGCAACACTTTTGGGTACTGCTTGCACTGTCATCTTGATTGCACCTGTTGGTTGAGGTGGAGAGGGACCCGACTAGTGTGGGTTGCAAGTTTAAACGTGTCATAACTTGTCAGCGCAAGCACGTTCATAAAAGTTGATTTGTGCTCGAAAGGGAACTAAATTGTCGTTTAAATTTGAACGGCCCACGTAATATTTTCCCTCAGATTTGACCCAACCCAAATACTATATTTTTATGTTGGTGGTGGGAATCAGTGATTACTGTGCAATGTATGCACTGTGTGTGTGTGTGTGTGTGTGTGTGTGTGTGGGGTTGTGTGTGCGCCTGTGTCTGTCTGTTGGAGGGTGGCAGTTCCATGGAAGCATACCTCACTTGGCGGCATGTAGACTTTCGTTGATAAGAATTTTTTATACTGGATCCGCCTCTCACACAGTATTGTGTTTCTGTAGGACTTTTCCAACAGCGACAGTTGGTTGTGTTGTTCGTGTAATCGGAGAGAACCCAGAACTCCCGATTGACAAGAATATGTGAGGTGATTATGTACATTAGCAAACAGACGTTAGAAATGGTGTTAAAACAGAGATCTACGAACTGCAAATGTGAGGAGAGAATTGTACTAAGTACTCGTATTGTGATGTCGTTCCCAATAATCACTTCAATTTCCCATGTCTGTATTCTCGCAGTTGTCTGAGAACTTGGAGATAAACTTCGTTTCCGAACGTACAGGTGCCCCAAAATTATATTTACGACCTTGAAAATTTATTACTACGTGTGCGTTTAAGGTACATTTAAGAAATACAAACCGTTACAAAGGTCAACACAAAAAAGTGTTATGAAAAAGAATAAAGCTAATTGAGAAACTAATAACATTGAATGTGAGCACGTATAGTGGCTCGAGGAATGTCAAACCGATGTTAAAGTTCCTCCCGTAGTCTTTGGGGAGCATCATGGACAGTTTTTGGGAGGCCTGTGTGATGGGTGGTTGGAGGTTTAGTGGGCCCCAGAGCCGGTTTAGCTTATGTGGACAAGAGAACGATATCTGGCCCTGCTGGGAATTGAATCTCGTTCTCCGGTCGTCCAGTCCGTGGCGTCCCGGCTCCACAGACTCGCCTGAGTTGTTTTTTAAACACGTCTAAGAACAGATTTTCTCCTTTTCCGTGGCACGAACTGCTCCTGAAGTTGGCCTTTCCAAACGTATTACTCAATTCTTTCCATATGTGCATGAATTAGAATAGCGAAATTCGCAAGTGAGGTTTGAGGTTCTGACGGCGGTTTCTGTGAAGATTGCTGTGCTCTGGGAAGTGACGTCATAGGGTAGTATGTGAACACTGGGGCGTTATATACCCGATGACAGTTATCTCCAGTAAATGTAGTATATGCTTAGAGATCTTGCGGCGGTTGCCAAGGAAGGTTGTTCTTGAACATGTTCATATAGGCGATTAATAAAAACGGTAAATGGTGATATGCGGGAAGCCATAGATCTTTAAAAGAAACTCCTACTTGAGAACAAACCAAATGGAGGTTATTGTCTAAAGATGACGGTTCTGTAGTACAGGGTCTTCACAGAACAGTTGATATGTATTTATGCGACTAATAATTTATTTATTTTTATGGAAGGCGAGAGCTCATCGCCATCTTCACAAAATCCATTGTACTCTTTCGTGACAAGCTCGGTCAGGTGCCCCCCCCCCCCCCCCCCCCCCCCCGGAATTGCTCTGAAATAATCCCATTGTATTTGTGCTGTTGAAAATGAAACCAAACAAAATTATTATACTCACCCACCGTTTCAGTTTTGTAGTTCTTATAGAGTCAGAAGAAAGGAACTGAATGTCAAGCCCATTTTGACTTTTAAATTGAATCTTGTAATGCCAACTCCATGGGACAGTTTCTTCCTTCAATAATTTTACACTGTTTATGTCATTAAATTCCCTTTTACCTGTTATTCTGGAGCCAATATAGCATAGTTAGTATAGTGACTAAGCCATGGGCTGGGAAGCCAAGGAATTGTTCTGTTCACAGCAGAGGCAAGAGATTTTCTCTTTGCCAAAGCATTCAGACCGACTGTGGGGTCCACATAGTCTGTGGGTAGCAGGGACTCTGTTCCCACAGGTAAAACGGGAGGGGCTTGATGCTAACGAATTATCCTATGTAGTGCCAAGGTTAAGAATTTGTGGAGCTATATCTCCACTTCACCATATGCCTTCATGGCATGCACAGAGATAACTTTTATTACATGTTTTTCTGAGAGTTTCATCACAAAACAGAATCACTGTGGGGTTTATTTCTCAAGCATACACTCCCTGAAGGTACCACTGTACAAAATTCACTTTTGATCACAATCTGAATTGTAGAGTTTGTGAAATGTAGTTGTCTTTATAGATGCAAATTCAACAGTTTTGTAGTATTTCATGGTGATGACAGATGCGCCCATTTGATATGAAAAATTTGCCAAAGTTGTGCTTGAAGATGCCTCCAGTGTGGCATCAATGTGATCCAATTTTTTCTCAGCACATGCTTTCTGCATAATCTCGTACTGTATCAAATGGAACCTGTTGCTTGAAACCTTTACATTTATGTGTATTTGTAACTTTTTGTATGTGGAACGGACACATCTGGTAGTGTTTGTCTGGATTTATGATGACATGTCTTGTAGCAATTGTATATAATGTATGTACCATGCAGAAGTCCACATAGTGAGTGCACATGTTTACAAGGACCTCACAGCCTCTTCTTTGAAGACTTGACTTATCTCCTATAGCTCCTTATAGGAGCAAAGGGCTTCAAGTAACTTTCGCCAGCGGACATTTTCACACTCTTCTTTGAAGAGCAGTGTGAAAATGGGTTGGCATGTGGGCTTGGTGTAGCCTGGGCAGCCCAGTGGGAAGTGTCTAATGACTTGGGTCATTTAAAATACTGGCACTGTACTTGTAAATATGAGAAGAGTGATGGAGGTAATAATGACCTGTGGTGTATTTCATATGAAATTATACAAAACTTGAGAACTCATTGTTAATTACAATGATTAATAAAATTCTGTCTTATAATAATGCTTAATCTCATTGTATTTTTATGTTTGCTGTTGTTTTATAACAGTTGATACATCAATGAAATGACGGCAGTGGCGTTAAAGAGGATCCAGCACTCTTATAGTCCTTTTATACCAAGTATTAATGATCTAATATTTCCTTATCCTTTCAGATTTACTTCATTGTACAAATGAGCCAAATGTGTCGATTCCACAGTTGGCTAATCTACTTATCGAGCGATCACAGAACACAAACTGGGTTGTTGTCTACAAAGCTCTAATTACTGTTCATCATATGCTGTGTTATGGTAATGAAGTAAGTACTTTGTGTTTTGTTTGTAGAATTTGTGCATGCTTGAGGAACTTATGTTATTAGTGTCTACAACATGAATTTACCTGTGCATTTTCTGACTGCAAAAAGTCAGGAAAGTTGGATATGATTTACATCAGGGATGGCTAACCATACACCATGCAGTCACTGTCATCAACTGTTCTCTTCTCACATGTATGGATTCCCATAACTTCAACTGTAACTCATAATTGGTTATTGGTCATGGAGAAGTTGCTGTATGGCATGTAATTTTTAGTGGTATGCATCACCTTCATGTATGGAAGTGATGATGTGATCAAAAGTGAAAGAGGTGATTCTATAAATTATTTTTTCTTTTCTTTTCATTGCAGCGATTCACACAGTACTTAGCCTCAAGCAATAGCACTTTTCAGCTGAGCAACTTTCTAGACAAGAGTGGAGTACAAGGTGTGTTGAAAATTATTTTGTATTCCATGAATTTTAAAAATGCAGTTTTTGTGTACTATCTTGTTACTGTGAAGGTCCATGGGTGAGAAACTTGTATGATTGTTACATCATGGGTTACTGTTGCATTGGATTGTAGTGTATTGGTATAAAGACACACCAACGAAGGGGGGATACAGTGTGGATGTGTGTGTTAGAAATAAATGAAGAAGGTGACATATTTAGAAGGTTTAACTTTTTAAAGCCTAGCAGTTGCTTTACGTACCACCAGGCTTAACTTTAAAAAATTCTAAATGGACCTCGCACTGCATTTATGTGTTGTGTATGGATCTCAGAACAAGCAGCGACTTTTGGTTTATACAGCATTTACAGATTGTTTTTGTATAAC
The DNA here is from genome assembly GCA_021186555.1 of Reticulitermes speratus. Lineage (NCBI taxonomy): Eukaryota > Metazoa > Arthropoda > Insecta > Blattodea > Rhinotermitidae > Reticulitermes > Reticulitermes speratus. The sequence goes on from JAJKFL010000237.1 coordinate 30,403,285, forward strand.
TGAGGTGCAGAGTGTTTACTGCGCGATACACACTGAGTCCTTGTATAAAACATACATTTCGTCTTTAAAGGGTTAATGATAGTGTTGTAATTTGTAAAGTACTAGAACTCTTATGTATTATTTGAAGTAGTAGTACCATTATTTTTTATTTAATTATATTTATTAAGAAAAATTGGCATTATCACTTAATTCTGATATGCCATAAATAAAACCTGTAACAAGTTGTGTACTATTGCAGTAGACTCTCATTATACTGTGGGTGGCAGCTTGTGTTATAAGGGAAGTAACCACAGCCATTTTTGAAGACACAGTTATACCCTGTCTGTATATCTGGTGCTGCTGTATAATGAGGAATAGTATAACAAGAGTCTACTGTGTTTTTAATACGTATATTGTGTTATACTAGAATTTAAACTGGTAATGGTCTGAGTTTTGAAACTGAGTTCTTTGTTTCTCTTATGCATTATGCATTAGGTGCCCGTGTCGGTGAGTATTAGATAAAAAATATTGTGTGTTAGCAGTTCCATCTCCATATGGCATGAACCTAACATCAGCAGCTATTGTTGTAGTATATATAGTTGCTTTCATGAGTGAAGGATGCACGCTAATAGTTTCATACATAATTATGAGCATGAGTATAAGGAACCTGCAGAAGCTTGTTCCACCATAGCAGTAGGAGTGGGCCTGCATGTGCCAACAGTGTTATGGAGTACTGATATTTGTAGTTGCTTATGTTTATGGGCCGTAAATTAGACTCGCACTTATAGAGTGTTGATCATCATGAAGTATTACTAACATACAAACAAACACACAGACTCCATAATCACTGCTGTCTAGAGATATGTGTGTAAACGTAACTGCCTGCTTACATGATGCTAAGTAGTGAGTAACCATAATTTATTGTGTCATGTATTTTTTGTTTCTTAAAATATTGTAAAGGGTTTGAACGTTTGGATATATGGGGTAATAATATTTTATTCTTGTTTTATTTTTTATTTTTATTTATTAATGTATTAAGGTGCTTGTTCAAAATACACTGAGTGAACTCATATGTAAGAAGTTATAACTTTGTCCACATGTTTTCAGCTCTGAAACTGTTGAATACATCTCAAAGAAGTAGCATAAGAAAGTATGAACTTGCCCTGGAAGCTACCAGTGGCAGGCTGTTACTGTTGTGGTAAAAGTAAAGGTAAAGTTGTCCCTAGAACAGGCCATGAAGGCCCAGAGGGGGAGTAGAGGTATAGCTCTACTCTTTCTTTAACCCTGACACTAGATGGGGGTGGGTGGTCAACTCCACGCCCCGGTCACTTTACCGCCGGGAAAGAATCCGGTACCCATTGTATAGGAGGCTGGGTGGGCCCCAGGGCCGGTCTGGACGGCTGCGAAAAATCTCGCCCCCACCGGGATTCGATCCCCGGACCGTCCAGCCCGTAGCGAGTTGCTGTACCGACTACGCTATCCCGGCCCGCTGTTGTGGTAATGAACCTTAAGTTTTTATAAAAGGTGGAGAATATTTTTACCAATTGAGCAACTATATATTAGCATTCAAGAAGGACTTTGATAGAATTAGAGTTTGGGCTAAATATAGTAGGGGAGTGCACTAAACGATGGGTGAATTTAATAGTTGTATAATTTAAAGCTTTCATGGCAAGTGCATTCAATAAAATTTTTTTGAACTAACCCAAGAAAATTTTATTGAATTTGTATTTTGTATTGGTTACATGTACCCAACCTATGCTTCACATGAAGCTCAAGTCAGACTTAGTTTTGCTAGGAGACCTACTTGATGTGCCTGTATCAACTGGATAAATCCACAGTAGCAGAACATGGTACAGAAACACACCATAGAATAAATTTTGGTGAGACAGCTATGCAACAAGATCCACAAAGTAGGTGAACACAGACAAGACTGGATAAATCAGATGGACAGAATGATTGATAAAAAAATTACCAAAATATATTGTACATTGTAAACCAGTAGGACACTGACTGTCCAAGGAAGACTTTGGAATAGATGGAATGGGTGTGTGAAGTGAGAACAGGTTTGATTGCATACAGCATGAAGTAAAGAGGAAGGAGAAGAGGGTGGAGTGGGGACAACAACAGTAACAAATATTTTATAGGCAATTAATTAATTAATTATAATTTGTGTAGTTAGCTAATTATTGTTCTAGTGATTTGCATACAGAAGTCTCATGATTTGATTATTTTTAAGTGTCAAAATTAAAAATTTTCTTCTTCCAGGTTATGACATGTCTCCATTTATTAGACGATATGCCAGGTACTTGAATGAAAAGGCATTGTCATACAGAACTGTCGCTTTTGACTTCTGCAAAGTTAAAAGGGGGTAAGAATATTTATGTTAAGTAGTGATTGCATTTAATAATAAATATGAAAGATATGTAGTTTCTTAGAAAGATATAAGTTGCCCAGAAGTGAATAGTTCTTTTAAATTCTCTGAGTAAATAGTCTGTGGATGAACACAGATTTTCTGGGCAGAAACCACAGTTGGGAGCAATATGACTTCTGTTTTTGTAGTAACATTGGAATACTTTTACTAAGAGTGATAATGACATGTTGGAGAAAAAAAGCAAAAGTTTGGGATTTAATAAAACCATCTCTGTGCTTAATTAAGCAGCATGCTATGGTGATTAGATGGAGGTGAGTGGTTAACTTCATGCCTAGAGCCTGTTACCTCCAAAGAAAGAGCCCTTAACACCCATTGGATCATAAGTTGGGTGGGCCCAGGGCTGGTCTGGGTGCACTGACAGAGAGGAAAATTTCTTTTGCTGCCAGAAATCAAGCACCTATTTTCCAGTCAGCCAGCCCATATAGCCTGTTCTTGATACTGACTGAGCTACTGCATTAAGTTTATTTTCATTTTAGGAAGGAGGATGGAACACTGAGAACAATGAATGCAGAGAAACTTCTCAAGACGCTGCCAGTATTACAGAGTCAGCTGGATGCACTCCTAGAATTTGACTGTACAGCCAACGATCTGACTAATGGTGTCATTAATATGGCATTCATGTTGTTATTTCGAGACCTTATTAGGCTTTTTGCTTGTTACAATGATGGTATCATCAATTTATTAGGTAAAATTACAGAGAGATTATTTTAACTGAAGTTAGTGCAGCTAAATGTGATGTACAGTACATGAGGCGAGTGTTGAAACTGACCTGGGATATGCTGTAACACTGTCACACAGCACACAGGCAAGACACCAGTTGTCTTCACATCTCATGTCCCCTGCTGTGCATGCCATACTTCTCCACATGGCTGTATCTTCCGCCTTCATATCACTAGCACATGTGAGTGGTTTTAAGACTAGCATCTAGCCTCACTTACTGTGCTTCATATTTTCCCTACTGCAGAAATGTTGTAAATTATGTGTTGAGAAGTGAATATTGCTTGTTATTTTAGAAACACATTCGTTTTCTATGTCACTCATTTAATATTAATTCCGTACTTACGATATTGTTCTTTACAGAGAAATACTTTGACATGAACAAGAAGCAGTGTCGAGATGCCCTGGATCTATACAAGAAATTTCTTATTCGAATGGACAGAGTGGCAGAATTCTTGAAAGTAGCAGAGGTATGTCTGCATAGAACAACAATGTATGTGCTTCATTTTGCTGTTGTTGAATTATTGAAAGCGGTGAATTTTACAAACTACAGGAAAACACACTTCATTCCCCTGTGTACTGTACTGTTTCTGCTGTTATGTTACTTAGGGGTGTCAGTAATTAATTTTCAACTGCACTGAAGCAAAGCAAAGACCAATGGTCACTATAAAATTGCAAAGAACACCTATGGAGGGTACTTCAACCCTGCAAATGATTTGCACTTTTGTTTCAACAGACTACCAAAAGGAAGATTTGATGCTTTCACAAAGTGGTGAATTGGGTACGCTGAATGGCTGCAGTTTCTGTTACAGTTTGAAACCTAAGATTTAAAGTTCAGCTTTTTAAATTCTGGTCGATTTTCTGCATTTCCTTTTTCCTTTCATGGTCAGCTTATGTAAGAAAATTGTTTGAGTATGAGTTACTTTATTCCATGTTTGAAATGTTTTGAAACATGGTGTTTTCTTTTTCAGAATGTGGGAATTGATAAAGGTGATATACCAGACCTCACAAAGGTAATTGTCATTAAAGTACCTCTGCTTATAGAAAGCAAATGATTAAGACAATAAAACCAAATATTTTATCCATCAAAGACAACTTATACTTTTTAGTGATATAAACCGAACTACATGTTCCCGCTTTCAACAAGCCATCATCAGGCTGTGTATAAGGAAATAGAAAGATAAAACTTCACAGCTGCAGTTTATAGTCACTCAAGGTTCAGATCTCAGTTTGTTACAGATATTTACGATATCAACTATCAAAAGTGTAAAAAGTGTAAAAAAATTACAATCACAAGACCTTTCTATGTAGCTTGGGGTCGTAGCTGTTCATCATATAAAAGAAATTATCTAATCTTGTCAAGTAAAGCAGGCATAGGACAACCAAGTCAAGACTTGCCTTTAAAAAGAGCCTTCTTATGTCATTCAGTGTGTAACTGAGGCTTCCATGATGCATTCAGAGAGAAACCATCTTCCCTGTTTATATTAGGGATGGAGATGCTACCAAGATGATCAGGTCCATGTGTCTGGTTTTTTGGCCACTATACTGGTGTCCTGTAGCAGGGTATGATAAAGTAACTTTCTTGTGCTGTAACCAGCAAAGTGCTGGGTGAGAGATTAAACACACAACTTCATCTTAAACTTATTCATCCCATTATGATAATAAACTGTGATAGATTAGAAGACTGTCAGTCACAACTAAAAATGTTTATTATATACACACAATTTGATTACAACATGTTTAGGCTGGAATAGGTCATCATCAGGTAATACAGAATACCAAAAATACTTAGAAGGATTAAGTAAACTTTAAGTGTTTTTAATTCATTTTACAATGAAGGTATGATTTTAAGAGGGTTATATAGTGATACAGTCTTTAAGTTATAGAAAGGTAAGTGGGAGTAATATATAGGAAGATACTGCATAATATGTATCTGGTTAAGTTACATTGAGTTTGATATAGCATAAATATTCCTTCCTCCATCGTATTAGAATGTTCATACCATATCAGAACTCAACATAACTTATGCAGATATATATCATGTAATATCTTTATTAGTTCCACTTACCTTTCTATGACTTTAATACATCACTAGATAACTGTCTTAAAATCACACCTTCAATGAATTTAATTTTTGGTATTCTGAATTACCTGACGATGGCCTATTCCAGCCGAAACATGTCGTAACCAAAATGTGTGGGCATGTGATAAACATTTTTAGTTTTTATTCACAATCTTCTACATAACTTGACTGCAGATGTAATAATGTGCTGCGTGGTCATGGCTGTTGCACATCTCAGGGGGTCATGACTGATGGATACGGAAGACCCAGACTTAGGTTCTGCTACAGTTGACTTAGCTGAATGTTGATTTTTTAGGGCTATATATTCCAAGCGGTTTGTGGAACTTCCGTATTTTCTTCACTGTCCCTGGCTCTTATTGGCTACTTGTGTCCTGTCTGGCCCATTTGTTTCCACAACACCTTGTGTATAAACAGCCCCATTTTTAAATTTGCTTACTTATAGCCTGAAGATGGAGGCAGTATGATTCTTCAAAACATTAGTACCCACCTACCAGACTACACAGTGTCATAACCCAGAATACAGTAATATGAGCATTCTGATGCACTGTATTTCTTGAGCAGTTGCATGACTGGTTAAGAAACTGTGTGCTGTAGTAGAACCTATAGGCTTATAATTGCCATTTCCAAATACTAGACTTTGTATATAATGGTCAGTGCTATTCTTTGTAGGCTCCCAGTAGTCTCCTGGATGCCCTTGAGCAGCACCTAGCCTCTCTTGAAGGGAAGAAGGGGTCTGCAGCTAACACACCAACTCAGACAGCCAAGTGAGTTGCAGTGTAATCGAGTAAATGTTAAGAATAAGAATAGGAATCATATCATATAACAGCAGGAAATTGTTTGTGTGTGTGTGTGTGTGTGTGTGTCTGTCTGTCTGCGTGTGTGTATGGTATTGATGAAAATGTGGTTTGCCTTGTGTGATTTGGCTGTAGTGCGTAAAAAACTCTATGATGATTTCAGTATCAGCATAAAATTTACTGAAGTTACTTACATATGTACCAAGTACCACTACTGAGTTCTGCAGAATAGAATTCCCAGAGCAGTGTTGAAGATTTAAGTCTTCAGGGATATTATACAATATCAGCTGGTAAATACCGTATATTCTCGAATCTAATCCGCACTTTTTTTACAGTTTTAGAGGGCTAAAAAATCAGATGCGGATTAGATTCGCGGTCTAGAGCTGAATTTTGGAAAAATGATTGAGCTGCTGTACAATATAACAATAACGTAATTAACGTAATTAATAAACAACGTAAGAATAATACAATACAATAATCTATTATTTTATTATTTATTATTATAATTTATTATTCATCAGACTCGCCGTCATCACTCATAATTCGAGGAATGTTCAAAGATCTGGCCTTCTTTATCGCCTCCTCGCGAGTAGATCATAACTCTCAAACAGTCCAGTCTTGCGTCTCTCTTGAAAAAACGTGAAGACTGCATCATCAATTTCAGGAAATCGTCCTTTCTTGGGTCCAGTGAATTTCCTTCGTAACGCCTCACACCCGCTGATCGCTGCCTTGTGTTTCCGCCATAGTCGAACGTTGCTTTCATCAACTCCAAAAATTGCAGCGGCTTTGCGGTTTCCATTCTCCTCTGCGCACCGAATAATTTCACGTTTGAACTTTGCTGTATATGAGAGTCGTTTAGATTTCAGGTGTCCCTCTTCCATAACTACGGTACACGACAAATTGGAACAAGCACCTCCCACGTTTCAACAACTAAAGATCAGCTGGCTTCAGACGAGATTGCGCACGTCTGTTGAGAAAGGCCCCGCCTCTATCGGTATGACTCATCGGCCACAGGCGTAGCGTCGGATTTTAACGCATTGGTAACATCCAATATTATTCAATCAGTCGCCCCGTGGGCAAGGGGTAGTTGAAGGAAAGGTGCGGATTAGAATCGCGAACTAACTTTTTTTCGTTTAAGAAGTCGCCAAAAACTGGGTGCGGTTTAGATTCGAGAATATACGGTAGTTACTGGCGTTTCAAAGGATTGTAGTGCCTGCATCTGCAGGGTGAAGCAGTTCATGAAGAGATTCTTCAAAACATTGGTACCTGTTTGGTAGTCAACGTGATATAACATCCCAGAAGACTTAACATCTTCAAAATTTGGATTGTTTAGAATTTTGTTTTATGGATATAATAACAGTTGGTATGTCATTTATATGAATGTTTCCTTTCTTCTAAATATTTGCTTTGTGTTTTTGACTGAAATAAACTAAATATTTGATTCACAAGGAACAGTACGTTTCATATCACATTATTGCTGCAATAATGTTAAATTTAAACATAATTTGGTTAAGGCTGAGTAAATGATAAACATTTCTTTAATTTTGGGGAAAAGAGATAAAATATTTGAAATATTGACTAGGTTTTCCTCCCAATTTGGTTATCCCACCATGCATTATGTACGGTACTGGCTGTCCATGTTGTCGTTTTTTCACAGTATTTTCTCAGAATTGTTGGTTTACCCAGTCCTCAGAATCACTTTTCATGATAATTCTTGTGCCATAAGTTATCTGCGGGGGCAACGAGTAGGGTGACATGATGACATTTTATATCTGATGCAGTTTTTTCTGTAAGGCTTGTATTTGTCAAGATAATTAAAAGGGACTTTTATGCTGTGACATCTTGTAACTCAACACCTGTTGGACTGATTTTGACAGAATTTTATATTGGAGATCTTTGCACAAATTTAACAATCTTGTACTGTAAAGATGCATATAATTGCAGATCAGGTTCACATGTAATGGCAGATTTTATGAAATAGTAAATTAAGTTAGGTAATTGGAAGTGGGGAAAATAAAGAAAAGGGGACTGTAACAAGGTATACCAGACAATGTGTTCTACATGCTTGAAATCTGTGGTCTTCTGGGTTATTACATGGCGTAGTGTGGTAATTGTTTACCGACGTTTCGGGACAATGTATCTGTCCCATCCTCACAGGTCAAGATTCTCAGTAGGAAATAAAACCTATAACATAGATACTGGCAAGCATAGCAGGGTAGCGAAACTTGTGATGTGATGACAGCCAATAGGATGAGAGAGGGGTGGATACAAACAACATATAGCTCAGGGGTGGCCAAACTTGCTTAACGTAAGAGCCACATACTATAAACTTCAGATGTTTGAGTGCCGCAAGACATGAACAAATATTACACACACATTTTTACTGTTACATGGACATTTTGTTACAAAAATCATGAACACTAAACTTACGTTTTAATCCAGTAGATTCTCATAATTATACAGCTTGAAAATTTTTTATTTACCTTTTATATGAATTGTAATGCAAAAAGGAGCTGAGCCAACATATTTCCACGGGCCGCACATTATATGTCAAAGAGCCGCATGTGGCTCGCGAGCCGCGGTTTGGTCACCCCTGGTATAGCTGCTGGGGGTACCGAGAAAGTAAACAGCTAAGACAGTTGGAAAACATATATGGAATAGAATAACATGAAGGAGGAAAAAAGTAAGGATAAAGCTAGATAAATAAAATACAAATAAACCAACAGTAAAATTAAAAATATAAATGAATAAATTAGAAGAATAAAGAACCGAAACAGAGTGAGGGTGAGGGAGGGTGGGAAGGAGAGACACGAACAGTGGCTGCTCAGATACCTGTGCCAGAACTGGTCACAGTATGGCCTAGTGCTGCCCTTGGGGCAGGGTGGGAATAATGGGAGAAATATGTATGGAATGCAGCAATAACTTTAAAGGGAAGTGAACCAACTAAAGGAATATGAATAAAAGAGTAATCGTAAAATAACCAAGTAAAATTAAAATAATAAATGTAGAAGTAAAACAAATTAGAATTAAAATAAATTTGAGCATAAAAATCATAAAGAAAGGGAAAAAGGAAAAATTAAATAAGAATAAAGAAATAGTTAAATTGAAAAATTAAGAATAAACATCATAACTAAGGAGTATAAAAATAAATGAAATGAACAATAAAAAAACACATAAATTTATGAAATAAACCAAAATAAGGGTATAGAATTATGAAAAGTAAGGACAAAGACGATAAAAAACAGAATGTAAAATGTTCCAAAATAAATTAATCGATGGAAAAAACGAAGACAAGAGGGGAAAAAAACCAGGCGGATGAAAATTAGGAATAGAAAGGACAAGGAACCAGATCGCAGATAGAGGAAGAGAATGGGGGGGGGGGGTGCCGTCTACTCTAAGGAGGCAAAAAAGAAGTTTCCATGACCCGCTTAGAATTAGGCCATCCTCCCTGTTCATATTGTTTGGGTGGAGCTCCAACTGAATTGCCTCCCTGATGAGTCGGTCTATGTAGCCAGATTTGGTAGAGAGGATTTGGGTGTCTTGGAATTTAATGAGGTGATCCTGAGTGAGCCTATGTTCCGCCACCGCCGATTTTTCTAGATGCCCAAGCCGCATGTGGCGGCTATGCTCTTTAATCATAGACCAGTGAGGATGGGACCAATACGTTGTCCCGAAACGTCCGTAAATAATCGCAGCAGAAGCCTGAGATCAAGGTTCTACATGCTTGTTTCATCAGCTATGCAGTAAGGGGGAGAACACATTTTAAAACATTTATCAGTCTTTTGTTGCAACTGCTGCCTTGCCAGCAATGGGCCTGTGCAATACCCTTTACCATTCATCATTCCTAGCTTTGAACTTAAACATTTTGTGATAGTATGATTCAAGTCTATTACATTTGCACGTAAACAATCTGTGAACTTGTTAACCCAGTGTGTTGTAGTATGGATCGCCTTATGTATCCTGTCATGGTCATTTGCTTTCATGCACTCTAAGCTCATCTCTTCAACACCTATTAGAGGTTCCATCACTAAGGAAGCATAAATGAACTGCACTGGTGGATTGTGGAATGCCTTCAATATATATAGAGAATGGGTTGAGAAATAAGCAGTATAGTGTCCTTGATGATGCATCAAGAGTACTGTGCTAGTATTCCTCTTGTGTGGACAGTGGCTGTGATTAGACAGTAATTTGACAGACCACAGTGGCGTGTTAGCCCAACAGATATACCATTGAGTGTAGACTGTTCCTAATTCACACTTTAAATTCTTTTTATAATGTCCTGACAATCCTTTGAACTATGTTAACTAAGTAACTACATTGCATACCTGTGTAGTATGTAGGTATTCAGCTGGTAATGAATGCCCAAGAGCACATCCATGGCCTTGACAGGGTACTACTTAATTGAATGATTGCATGCAGAACAATGCAAGTTGTATCAAGTGGTAGTGCTTGTGACTTGTATTTTGGTGGTGCCCAGTGTGAGTGTAATCTGGGACATTGACTACTCAGGTTTCTTGTGCCTTTCCTCAGTCCCTCCAGGGAAAAGCCAGTGTAGTACCTCCAGTTACACCAGAACTGCTTCCACATCTTTCCCAATTAGTCACTATTTATCCTTCCATTTGATACAAAATCATCAAGTTACTAACAACATCAGGAAATATACAATAAATAAATATCATACAGTTAGTCCATTTATAAAACAGGAAGGTAAATTATTGGAGATGGACAGTAATGAGATGACAGGGGTTGAGAGTGTTGAAATATGTTATGGCATATATAGTGGCATAGATAAATGGCCGGGGGCCCCACTGTGACCTGATAATCAGACGCCCCCTCATAATTATTACTGAAGTTACTCCCAGATCTCGTAACAGAGATCCACCTGCCTTCTGGAAGAAGAATGGGATCCAGTCCAAAAGAACCCATGACAAATTGTGGTATTCTGCATTTGAAGGGCCCCCTGCCCCCCCCCCCCCCCCCCCCCCCCCACATCGCAGGGTCTGTTGGGGCCTCATCTGTGCTGCCGGGCATATATGATAAAATGTTCACACTCCATTTAATGAGGCACACTTTCCTTTAATACCTGAGGTTGCATGGCTGTGTATTTTGTTCATATTTAAAATCTGTCTGTTTTGCTGTGAAGCTCAGAATGTCTGTGATAGTTCCATTCCCTTCTACCACTATTTGTACACATTACACACAAAACAATTTTTTAATAACTTGGTTCATAAGTTGACACCGCTGGTGTACGTGTAGCAAGTTAATGAACTATGTTGTCAAAGCATTTCTTGTCATTATTTGCATGTCATTGTCACATGGGCTTTCACAAATCACAATACAGAATACTTCATTGGAACATCCTTTAAGTATTTAGTCCCTGTTTTATCATTCAAAAGTACCTTTAATTGAACTTGGGTTTGAAAATGTGTGTGTTCAAAGTTGGAATGCACCTTTTCATCCTTGTTTGTGACAGTCTTTGAGTAATTTTTGTGTCACATCTAATTTTTAGGAATTGTAATGCTGTATTGTAATTTTCGGTAGGACATTTTCTGATTGGATGCATATTATAGCAAATATTTTATTTTTGCATATTTTTGTATATTGTTGCTTTTTATGCTGTCATGTTGAATGTTGCATGATTTCAACACTTTTTATTTTTAGTGTTCTTTTTGGTAGTTGACGTTCCACTTTATTTATTTGTCATTTTTCTTTGTCTTTATTTTTAATCCAATTTTTCCCCTCCTGTGTGGTTCTACCCTTACCGACACACTGTCACTCACAACTGCCCCTTGCAAAAATCACACCACGTTATGCCTTATCACATCCACATGGCCAAAACTGGCACCATGCAGCAACAGAACCAATGTAAAGTCCGGAGTGTCCGCCCTGTCTTCCACCAGCACGGCGTTTGGAACGGCAGCAGCCAATACTCGTCTTGATTCACACACCAATGGCATTGATGAGTCACTGAAGCAGCAGGTGCTTGCTGAAGAAGAAGCAGCCATGAACCAGTATAAGGTATTTATCTGCTGAATATATCAGATAGAAACCTTAGACTAAGTGTGTAGTGTATAGTGCAGAAAACGGAAACAAAATGAGGTACAGCTGTATTCACGATTACTGCAGAAACTTCAGAATTAACCAGATTGACAATGTGGAGTTAGTCCATTCTTAGGGGTGGGAGGAAAATATTGTAGAAAGGAATAGGCTTAGGTGGTGAACTGGGTTAATCTGGCTCAGAATAAGGACCAGTGGATTTTGTGAACACAGTAAATGAATAGGCTTAGTTGGTGAACTGGATTAATCTGGCTCAGAATAAGGACGAGTGGGATTTTGTGAACTCAGTACTGAATGCTTTCAAGAACATTAGTGATTTATAAACAGCAGGGTTATTTTTTTTTTTTACTAGCTGAGTGGCATTTTAACTTCTCAAGGACTCTGCTGCATGGAGCAATTGTTGCCACTGCTGCTGCTGCTGCTGCTGCTACTACTACTACTACTACTACTACTACTACTACTACTACTACTACTAAAATTAATGGGATCATTTCAGAAGAGTGCAAATATATTCAAGAATATAAGTGTTATTGTGCCATAACATCTGTTATGCTTTGCTGTGGTTTCTTGTTTTATTGCAACATAATTGATTGTAAGGACATTCTTTATGTTTTCAGGCCAAAGTGTCATCACCTACCAGTAGTGGTGGACCCAGTACCAACCCCTTCTTGAGTTCCCCAACAGCAGCAGCTACAGCTACTAACACTACACAGCCCATTGTTGATCTCTTTGGCTCTTTGCCTGCTACAGCTGATACATCTCAGGTTATTATTCAAGACTGCAGACTTAATTTTAACATCACACACATTGGAGCTGGGCAGTTATTTCATTTATTTGTATTTGGTGGCCAGGTTCAACAGACTAGAAAAAATACTTGAAAAAGTAAACTGATTGACAACTAATTTTGACAGGATATTGTTCGTGAAAGATTATTAAGGTGATCAGTAAAGCAACATGAGGCAGATATGGCATGCACTATGTATGAGAGAGCTGCAAAGTGCATACAGAATTGTAGCCCAAAAACCGGAAGAGAAATGACCATATGACAGGCAGATGAGTTGCATGAAAAGTAGTGGCATATAAGATGACTCCCTTACACAATCTTCAATTTTAAGGAAAATATGTATAGATAACATGTTTAACTTTGTTCATGATTATAAGATGACCCCTGTTTTTCAGGTGATGACTTAGGAAAAAATTCTCGCCTGATATGACATTAATACGGTATATGTGTTCCAGTTCATTTGCTCAACTGCACACAAATTTTAAGTGTTTGTTTTATTAATTTTTGTGTATACATTGTTTCCTCAGTCAACAAAGGCCTCTGATGACTTACTACAGCTGAGTGCCAACCCATTTGCTGACATGTTCTCAGCTCCACCACAAACTGCTTCTGTCCCAGTAACAGCTGTATCTGATATGTGGTTATCCAATGGTTAGTAGCATTTAAATGACTCTCTGAATTTCATTTAATGTCGAGGAAGAACATTAAACTGGTACATTTTGTGTTGACAGGTTTCCGAGGGGCACAGCCTGCTACAAATGCATTTGTTTCAGATCAGAGCTTCAATTCTGTGTTTGGAGGAACAGAAACTAGCTCTGGTAAGTGGTGATTACAGATTAAGCAGACAAAATAAACAATGCGTTTGAATGTCCATCCTCTTGATACCTGATATTGGGCTGAATTTTCTCACCTGCTAACACCACTTAAAACCCACTTCTCAGGTACTGACTACTTTAGTTAGTTTTATGTCACATGTTCATAACATGAGGAACTTATTTCTTCAGTTGTTTTCCTAATAAGCAATTGGTTATTGCATTTAACATCTTTATTATTTATATATTGCATGGCTCCTTCCATGTGTCATCAGCAAAATGCTTGTGTGCACCTAATGAATTTCATTCTCATTTTTTTTTCTCACTTTCACCACATGTGGAAATAGACTGAGTCATCAGATCCGTTCTTTGTCTATTCCCAATTGGAAATGTGTAAAGTGATTGGCTGATTGTTGAGACTGTGTACAGTATTGATTCAAGCAAATGTTATGTGAAGTGAAACCTTTGTGAGGCCTGTAGCATGGTGTTGCTTGGAGAAATACAGAAAAGTTTTCATATTGATGCTCCAACCAATTTTAAGAGATATTTGAAAATATCTGATACTAAAGAAACAATTTTAATTTGGATTGGTGAGCACAAGTGTTCATCTGTTCTCTTCACCATGTGTTGTTCTTTCTGCAAGCTGCGTCTGCTGGGATGGCTGCTCCGAATCCCTTCATGTCTGACTTTAGTCCAGCTCCTGGTGGCCAGCATGTGACCTCCTCCTCTGCAGGTGGGGGTGGGATGGACCTGTTTGAGGATCAGGGTGTGGGCAGCACAAGCCAAATCAATACTGACACTTCCACTGATCTCTTTGGTGCTGACTTTAGTTCTGTGGGTCAGGCTCAGGGACCCTCACTTGGCAGTAAAGGGACAGATCTATTTGGAGATGTTTCTGGAAATGATGCCGCCCTTCATCCCACTGAAGTCATGGGCATGGCTTTAGGATTTGAAGGTAGTGCAGGAAGAGAGATACAGGCAGGCCCAGGTAGTGAGGAACCTAAACCGGTAGATGGTGTAGGGGGTGTCAGTGAAGGGTCAGAGATAGGAAAACCTCAGCCACCATTCTCATCTCATTCTGCTCCTGTACCCCCTTCCCCAGCTCCTTCTGTAATGTCATCCAGTAAAGTGACATCACCACCACCACCTCGCCCTCCACCACCTGCCACAGGAGGAACTCCTCGTACCACGTCTCCTGGCCCTCTGAGTGGGTCCCCGAGCCGTATCCTACCAGCTACAGCCACATCCAAGAGTGCATTTGATGACTTAAATGATAGCATCCGAGCTGCATTGGGTGGCTCACCAACTAGACCCCCTCCACCTGTTGGTTCTACCACTCAAGTACCAGGACAGGGTGTGGTTTCAGCTCCAACATATATGGGTGGAGCTGGTATTGCAGGGGGGGGGTTTGATATGCCCCTTCAGGGTCAGCCGGGTGGAACAGTAATCCCACCACAGCCACAGGCTATGATACCAGGGGGAGGAGGGATGGTGTTTGGTCCACCTGGTGGCACTCCTATTGGCTATGGTTCTCCAGCAAAACAAGGAATAAGCATGACAGGTGATGATGTTCGGATGCTCTCTTTAAATTGTTCTGCTAGCTGCTCTGGGTAGTGTTATGTATGCTGCTTAACAGAACAGAATTAGAATCCAGCAAATGCATCCTAGTTGTGTATCGGCTTTATTAACTCAGTGGTTAAGTTATTATGCCAGTCATTTGGAAGGTGTGGCATGTCATGTTTTAATTTTCCATATCTACATTGTACATTTAATACAGATTGCTGTATGGTCTTGATACTTCTTGTATTAATAAAATATACACTGAACAGAATAGCAAGGCTTGTCTTCTAGTTAACAACTGTGGCCCCTGGCAAGGAATTAAAGTTTCTCTCGAGAGCAGACCCAGCACAACATTGTTCCAGTCCTTCTGATGACAGGCAATACAGTGACATGCCATTACTTTGAATTACAACAGTTTGTTCTAAAATAAAAATGCTAACACAGTTAAAGGATGCGTGAAGATGTATACAAAATCACAAATTTTTTTTGTTTAATTTACACATCCCATTCTGTGAATCCATACACTGAAGTACAGTGAAACAGAATAACACACAGACTGTCATTTACAACTCAAATCTTTATCAAAGCTATATAAGAAATTCAGTCAAACACAACCATATATTTAGTTTAAATCAGCATACATTTAGTTGAAGTCAGCTACATGTTTCAACCATATCACCATCAGGCTGGCTGCAAGAGAGAAAATAAGTACACAGTTGTGTTTAAGATTGAGATCTCAATGCTTTACATATGTACTGTATACAATGTAGACATATCAAGTTGGCTAGCTTGGGGAATGAAGATGGTAAAAGTTTTAAAAGTTTTTTAAGTTGTAAAGATTAGATAAAAATACAATGAAATTTTTATTTCAGGTATTAAAATGTTTAAAATAGAAAGATCATAGGTGTTTTCTAGAGGACAGCTATGAAATGTCTGTTGTAGTGGTCCCCTGTTGTGGGTATTCTTTGAAGGGGATTGTCATTCTTCCAAAGAGAATGGTAGTTAGAAAAAAAAACTGTTAAAACTTTTACCATCTTCATTCCCAAGGCTAGCCAACTTGATATGTATATATATCATACAGTACATATGTAAAGCATTTAGATCTCAATCCTAAACGCAACTGTGTACTTATTTTGTCTCTTGTGGCCATATATAGTTGAAACATGTAGCTGACTTGAACTAAATATATGCTGACTTAAACTAAATATATGGTTGTGTTTGACTGAATTTCTTACATATCTTTGATTATTTAAAAAAACAATGGGGATGAATTGCCTAAAAATTAAAAATAAAATCTTTATAGTTAATTATCACATAGTACAACATGTTTTGGCCTTAATAATGGCCGTCATTATGTATTACGCTTTAAAAACACCTTGAGGAGAAATGCTAGTGTACAAACCTCAGGTCGAGAATAAAATGAGATCTCATTCTGTACAAACAACATTCAGATTAAAATGACAAGTTTCCAAAATGATTTATGTTGTAAAGTAGCCAAAAATTGTATAAAATATATTGCTAAAACTATATATTGCTAAAAAATATGGCCAGTACTTCTGCCTATAAACTGCATACTTTAAAATGTTTTTAAATTTTATAAAATTTGATCCACCATTTTATAAAATGTAAAAACATTTCACAGTATGCAAATTATAGGCAGGAAAGCTGGCCATATTTTTAGCAAAATATTTTATACAATTGTTGGCTAGTTTACAACATGAATCATTTTGGAAGCTTGGCATTTTAGTTTGAATGTTGTTTGAGAATAAAACAAGATCTTATTCTTGACAAACTGATATTTGTACACAGTCATTTCCCCTTAAGGTGTTTTTAAATTGTAGGACCTGATGATGGTCGTTATTAAGGCCGAAACATCTTGTACTGAGTGACAGTTAAGTATAAAAATTTGAGTTGTGAGCGACAGTCTCTGTGTTATTTCATCCTAAATGATTGTCCATTGTTAGACTGCACAATTAATGATGGGTGTCAGTTTTTTCATGCCACCTTTGGAAATGCTGTCAAACAGATATTTTGCCATTTGTGGCCATCAATCTTACCTGATCTAAAGCCACTTAACTTTTTTGTATAATATTTTTAAATCTGTAATGTATTCAAAGAAAACCCTCACACAGCAGAAGAACAGAAATAGAAGGTAAACATGTTTCAATGGGCACTACTCAACAGTTCTGCAAAATAGTGGTGTTCATTTGTGAAAAGTTTGTAAATGACTGTGATGTCATATAGTGTGTTACATCAGGGAAAAGACGTCCCTTGAGTACATAATGTAGTGTTCAATTTCACATTATATTCTCCGTGCATCATGATAACAAATCACAAGATTAAAAAACCAACATAAGCACTGTATTTTCACACATATAGTCAAATGCCCCTACATATATTTCGGCTTTACCAAGCCATCATCAGGGGGTCCAAGGTTTACGTGTTCTTAACATCCATTAATTCATATAATAACGTCTCTTATATCACACATAAAACAGGTTTCTTAATTCCCAATGGGCTAGAGCACTATCAATATCAGTTATTTAAGTTATTTAAATATAGTTGGTTGGGGAGTGTGAAGAATTTTGTAAATTTGAAGTTACTGTAAACTGGTCATTTTTGTTACTGGCATTTCACTGTACTTGCTTCATTTTATCACTTCTATAGTTCTGTATTCTTGGTGACTATGGTATTGCTTTGGTGGGGTATGTTTGTTGGATTTTATTTTGTATTTGTTGGCTTATGTACTGCTTTATTGTTTACAGCAGTCGCCATCTGTTACACAGTATTACTTGTTCCAGTAGTAGTTTCAGTGGCTTAAACTTGTGAAATTGTATGTTACAGTCTATTTAGATACAATCTCCACTGACTTCAAAAGTACTTAATGTAGTATTTAGGCTAGTTTGAGTCTGTATACTTGTACATTTTAAGTATGAAAAACTTTGTATGCATTAGTAAGGAAATTTGTAACTTAATAGCAGTGATATGCTGTTATGGTGTGTAGCCTTTGGAATCCATAGGGAAATGATGTCCACTGTAGATAGCTTTTTGTGGAGCCTAACTGAAGGGTTGTTGAAGCATTAATGTCCTAAACTTGTCATCACGAGGTACCTAGTTCAAGTCTTGGCCAGGATACCAACTGTTCTGACATTTTTCATGGTTTTCTTAGTCCTTCCAGGCAAATGCCAGGATCATTAGCCCATGATCACTTCCAGTTGTTTCCCAGTTTACCATTCATCAGTCATTCTATTAATGATGCTATATAGTCTGAGGTACTGATGGCATCATAAAATAAACCACTAAAATCAGGAACCCCAGAACCTTGATCTGTCTATAAACACAGTCAGCTACCAGCACAGTTATACAGTATGAGTTTCAAATGTCTAATTGTTGGTTCCTAACTCACATAGTTGCACATTTTAGGTTTAAAGGGACCAAGTTTTGATAATAAGTGAGAGGATCTCTGCAGACAATCAGTATAGCCTTGGGACTGTCTCGTAGGTAACAGTTTTGAGGTTCCAAGTGCACAGAATCTTACCCCAGTTCTGCTCACTCTTTTGCCTGATAGGTGATATTGTGATTTATTTAATGATGCTTTCAGTTGCTAGTGTTATATAATGTTGAATGATTGCATCTAACATTTACATTTACATAGTCATAAACAAACAAGTTGGTGAAGAGAGGAAAGCATACTTTGCAAGTTTTGAAGTTTTTGCAGTGGTGTAGCTGAAGATTCCGTTTTTCTGGGATATGATGCCACATCACTGGGTAATCTGTTCTGACATCTTGAGGCCACTATGTTGCTTCATAACATCAGGAACCAATTACCGAGTGAAGCAGTATAACATCCCAGACAAGCATAAACTTGAGGAAGAGTACTTGCTACATAAACTCTGGCACATGATAACATCAGATAATTTGTGTACATTGGGAACTTTCTCAGTGAAATGTGAGATTGATAAAGTTGAAGAAAATTTAGTTGGAAAGTGGCATTTGAAAAGGTAGATGTATAACCTGGATGCTAATTTAACCTTTAAAGTGCCTGTGTTCTTATGCATGTAAAAATACCCCTAGGAATTCATTTTATATATTTAGGCAACAAGGAAATTTACTGCCTTTTTAAGATATGTTACATAATCTGTGTTTTATTTTCCACACAATGCCATATATTTCATAATTTTTGTCTTTTTCTGTTCAAGTAATAAGTTTTTCATAAACCATGCATTAAAATGTAAATACCCACCCCACTTGTATAAAGGTTAAAATGCAGCAATTGTTTAATGTATGAGTAAGGGGGAGAAAGCTGGGTTAATAGCTATGCCTGCCAGGTTAAGACCAGAATTTTGGTAGTTCAGTGACAGGCTATATTGGAATTGTGCTGTAAGAAGATCAAATCAGTAAACTGTCAGAGGGGTTGATGTACTGGGCACAGACAGAAAGAGGTGTCTCGTGGGCCAGTGAACTTTTGTGTAGTAAAGGAAATTTTATGTTTTCCTGTTTTAAAATACTTTGCTAGACTTGTAGGGAAACTGTTAGTGGTAATGGCACTGGTCATTAGGATTCTTCAGCTGGCTTTTTTTTTTGTGACTCAAACTGCAAATGTCAAGTGGTTAAAGCATTGTTATATGAAGTACATTACAGTGAAGCAGAAAGGATAAAAACCAAAACTACGGTATCAGGCAAGATCTGAAAGCAAAAATGCAAGCAAAGCTTTGGCGAAATTAAGTATACAGTGATACTGACATGGAAGACAATAGAAATCCCTGAAGGACTTCATATGTGAATTGTACCTTGTGTACTGTCATTGGTGGTACTAATGGCAAGATGGAAAACCAAGTTATGGAGTACATACAAAAGAGAGGAGGGTGTAAGTGAAGTGGTTATGGATGGATAAAGATGAATGATAATGGCAGCGTGAATGCAAGGACACTTCAAGGATTCTGGGTCTGAGATTTTGGGAGAAGGATCAGAAGATATGAAATGAAATTTTTTTTGATGGTATGGAGGACTTTATGAAAACTATGCTGTATGATGTTATTGGTTTTTTATCTCTTATAAGATAGCAACACTGTACAGGCATGAGGAATCACAGCTGGTATGACTAACACACTACGTACAGAAAATACAGTTAGCGACTGTTGCCAGCTGTCTAGTCATTCCCACTTTACACTCTGTCATATTTGTATGAAGAATATTGATAGTGTACAAGAAATAACTAATGGTATCGTGTGTATTTTTTCATATTAAGTGGTATCCACTTCATAGCTGTTCCTTTACAATTTTTTGCACCTCAGGATTATTCCTCTTTGTGTGTGCGTGCATACACACACACACACACTTCCACACACCAGGTTTTCAAATTATGACATTGTGAACATGAATCTAAAAGCAAGCTGGCCAACTACTTCAACAGCAGCATGAATGTGGCACTGTCTTCTGGCGAGTCACACAAGATGCCACATACCAGTTTGTTCTTCCTCATAGTGGACTGACGTTCAGAATGTAGTGTATGGTACTTAACGGCATGTGATTGTAATGAAATGGTATGCTAAAAGTCTATCCTACAGTAAATGGCTCTGTATATTTCACTGCCAGTTTCCTGATTATGCACCTAGCAAGTCAGTGTCAGTTATGAAAAGGATTTCATAATATGGAACCAGTGTTGGATATATGGAACTGTAGGAGATGGTTGTATTGGCTGAAGAAAAATGCTGAAAGACAACATTTATGTCAGCAGTGCACACATGGTAGAAGAACTGAAGGAAAAAATTTGACAAGTGTTTTTAAAATACTTTAGCAGAAGGTCTTTGTCGGTTGTTTCAGAATTTAACAAGATGTGAAGTTTGCTTGCAAGCAGAGGAATGTCATTTTGAAACCTTTGGTGGTTTAATGTAAGAACACTCAATGTAATATGGATTAGGGACAAGTAGTACTCATAGGTCACAGATACTAGTGGGAAGAAGGGCTTGTAGTTTCTTGGCTGCTCAGCTGGGTTTATGAGGGGAAACTTTCTCCACCCCCCTCTTCCTCCTCCCCCCCTCTCTCTCTCTCTATCTATGTGTGTGTGTATATATATATATATTATATATATAGAGTTTGGGGTGGTGGTATCTTACTTTTGAGCACTGTTTAGCTGCATGAATATTGCATGTCAGGATCATGATAAAAGTGCAGAAACCTCACAGTTTTCATGAATCGAGAATGCCTCATAGCTGCTGAGGTCTTATTTTAGAACATTTATAAAAAGTGTTGTAAAATACTGTAGCCTGTCAGTGAAAGGCTCTCAACACCACTACTCACTGCATGGATAAAATTCAGTTTGTAACCAACTGTAACATACCACAGTATGTAAATTGCCTGATAGTTGGATGTCAGGAGAAAATTCAAAGTGTAATTGTATGAAATATACTGTGCACCGGTTTAAGTAGAAGTTAACTGTACACTGTTTTTTTTTATTTTTTTATTTTGTTTTTTTTATTATTATTTGAATTACCAGCAACAGCAGTACACACACTCCTTTTACAGCTGTTGTCATAAATATGTTCAACTAGTCAGTTTGCAAAGCTTGTTGAGTTTCATGTTTTGTAATGTTTGGAGTTTTTATTGTGGAGTTTAGTGTATAAATCTTCATCTGAATTATTGTGTATATAATTTAAGCCAGTAACTTTCCTTTATGTATTATAATAGTAGTATGCTTCATAGAATACTTCACTTGCCATTATTCACAGTTGAATTTAATGATAACTTGCAGTGGTCTACAGTGATTGTGCTTGTTTGGGTTTATAAACAAGCATACTATTGCAGTTGTTGCTCTCTGTAATGTAATGTAATGTCATATCATGTCATATTATGTTGTTATTCCAACATGTGTAGGTGCAGGGACTGCAGGAGTAACACATCCTAGTGACCCAGCAAGCGGGAAGGTGTTAACTGGTGATCTTGACAGCAGTCTCGCTTCTCTTGCACAGAATCTGTCCATCAACAAGGGGAGTCAGGTGACAGTAAAGTTAGTACATTTGCTTATTCAAACATATAGAACCATTTTTAGGTACACATGGTGAATACAAGTTCTGTTCTTGAGGATATATACGTTTGTTAATACCATAATTATGTAACAAGACAATGTGGCCCCATTAGGCCACTTACAAATACATATTGTAGGAAATGGAATTCCTTGTAGAC
Organism: Reticulitermes speratus; assembly: GCA_021186555.1. Classification (NCBI taxonomy): domain Eukaryota; kingdom Metazoa; phylum Arthropoda; class Insecta; order Blattodea; family Rhinotermitidae; genus Reticulitermes; species Reticulitermes speratus. Next base: position 30,425,684 of record JAJKFL010000237.1, read on the forward strand.
TGCTTGAGGTTAGTCAAAAACTTGATCATGACAAAGCATCATTCATAGTCATCTTGGCCCCATATTGCACGATGTGACAAATATAGGCATTTATTTTTACTCAAGAGGCCAAAGGTTGGAGAGTTTAACGAGAAAAATTCGGTGGTTATATTGATGGAACGTGTTTTACAAATGTGTAAAAAAAAAAAAAAAAGACAAAAATAATCTTGAAGATGAGGCAACCACACTGTCTTGAAACATCATACACCAAACACCCAGTGATGTGGCACCACATCCCAGAAGAACAGAGAACCAATTTTCTGTTTTATTTTTTTATAGAGGAGTCCAGTGGAATTCACCAAAGAATGTGGCGAAACCTGGTGGCACTGGCTGGACCCCACAACCAATGGCTGCCACAACAGGTGCAGGTTACAGACCTATGGTGAGGCCCCTGATGTTATCACTGTATCATTGCAATACCCTGCTGCTTGTTTTAGTTCATTAGGTTTGTTAGTGTTCAGAATTATTTTTCTGTTTTCACACTGGCCTGAGCATGAAGGTGGCAATGTGCTGTACTATTTTCAGGGCCAAGGAATGTCTACCATGAATGTCCCTGTTCAGTTCCCACAATTGCAGCCTATGGTAAGTATCCTGGCCTTGACTCTGCTGTGTAAAGCCTGGTTTGCTTGTCGCATCAAACACTTCTATTTCAAAGTAATGTAATTCATCATATATATCTAAATACTGATCAGTTCTCAGAATGAACTGTAAGTCAGAACATGCTCATGAAATGACGAAGATTTAATGTGTCATTAACATTCCATTAGTCTGTGAGAGTGAACACACACAGGTATGTTGGTAATGCGTTTAGTCTATAACAAATAACATGGAATGGAAAAGTGAATATGATGTCAGAAAACTGAAACTACTTATACAAAGGTAAAGTTGGCCTTTTCCCTGCCATAAGGCATATGAGGGGAGTAGTTCCACTCAGTCTTAATCTGAGCACTTGGGAGATGAATGGTCAGCTTCATATCCTTGCTGCTTTACCCCCAGTGAAAGAACCCTCAGTACCAATGAATAGGGGGCTGTGTGGGCCACAGAGCCAGTCATGATGTTCTGGAAAAGAGAAGAAATCTCTTGCTCCTGCCAGGAATTGGATGCCAGATTGTCCAGCATGTAGCCAAGTCACTATACTGACTACTCTGTCCCAGCTCTGAAACTACATATATGATGGAAATATATTTTGCTTAAGTGCTTAATTTCTTACACACTCATTCATTGGCTCACATCATGGTTTTGTTAAGCCTTAAAAAGATTGTATCAACTCCAAGTGGGCTGTTCTGAGGATGTTTGCATGCAGACGTGTTGTGGGCTAATGTGTTCCTCCCAGTCATGGTAGAAGTTCAACGCTAGTTAACCTCATAATTGGATAACTATTAGTATCACATGCAGAGTAGAAGTCACTGGTCGTACCTCTTCTTAGCAGGTCGGTATATCTGTAACACTGTAGACTTGGCTTTGGGAGGCACCAATTTTGAACTGTGGCTCCATTATAGGCTGTACTGCTTGTAAGTTTTCTGTGGTTTTGCTGTGTGTTGTCAGGGTGTGTGTTGGGATAGGACCTTGGAATGGGTCATAACTGTTCCTTCAAAATTCTTACCCAGTCGTTATTTATAATTATCATTCTGTCACATTCACTAACGTATTACCTGTGCAGCTGAAGCAATGATTTTTTTTGTTCTGGCCCTAAACTGGTCACCAGCAGGACTTGTGAGCCTTCAAGACATCCTGTTCTGCACTTCTCAGCATTAAAAATTATGTTTGGTGATCCTTTGTGACCCTGATTTGGATCATAGCTAGAGTTTTGGAGTCACTAGTTGTTATCTCCATCTGTGATCTAATAGAAATGTTCTTGCTTTTAGACACTTCCATTTACAGCATGAAATGGTAGGATGTTATGAATGTTGAATAGGAAAGATGTAGAAGGAAATAGTCATGGACTCTCTGAAGGTCCTGTCCCTACAATTATATGCTGTAAGGACGGAGGAAAATCATATAAAACCACAGTCATGATAGCTGATTTCAAAGCTGGGATTCTGACCCTGGACCTCCAAGCTCTGACATTCAGTGGAAAAGGTTGAGAAGCACTGTTACAACTGGATGTACACAGTTTTAACACCTGTGGGTCCTGTGAATGTCTACTTTGATTCTCAATTTGTGTAACTGTTTTAATTTTTTAGAAGTAGAATAAATCTGTGGCACAAGTACTTCAAAATCTTGTTACCCAGTGAGATGTGTTCCCAAGCCTTCTTAAACTGCTGTTTAATTATAGCATGCCAGAACACGAGGCACTTTATTTCACATTGGCACACTGTCTGCAGTAATATACATTCTTTTCACTAAGTATGTGCAGTAAACACAAAGTACGAGTAGTCATGTCCATGTTTCTGTGGAGCTGTACCTCCACTCTCCTGTATGCCTTCATGGCATGCGTGGGGACAACTTCACCTTTACTGTACCACACAGGTCCACTACAATCCCTTATTGGACATGAATTAAAAATTGTACTTTTAAATTGTTCAGCAGTTGCACGTTGTACACTGTCAACTAAAATCAAGCTCTTAAAATTGCCTGTGTCTGAATCTAGAAATGACACAAGCATACACTTGACATAATTTGAGTACTTCATAATTTCTTTGTGTTTGACCACATGTGGTTCTTCGTTACCTTCCAATAATTGCATTTATTTATGTCAAATATCTCTTAAGCAAGGACAGCAATACACTTGACTAATTTCAAGGAAAGCGTAGGTTAGTGTTAATGAAGTTTGTGAAACGTATGACTAGATCCCATGGCAGAATGGTGGAAGACTATACGTTGCTTGGACATGCGTACTTACTGGCAGACAAGTGGGTTGTAGGCAAGCATTTATGCGAAGGTTAAATATGCCAATTCAAGTCATGGTAGCAGCGCGCGCGCATGTGTGTGTGTGTGTGTGTGTGTGTGTGTGTGTGTGTGTGTGTGCGTGCGCGTGTGCTCATACACATGCATGCAGGTGCATATATTGTATTTGCAGAAATACGTGTTTATCTCTTTGGAGCCACAGGAAGTGCCCAGTGTCCTTTGCAAAAGATGTGGGGTTAATATGGCTGCCCATTACACTGCATGTTCTTGGCCAACGATGTCACTGGACGTTTGGTTTTCTCTGCATCACACTGTACGTTGACTGTAGTTGACGGTTAGCGTCAAAGGGTTAAACTGTGTCATTATATCACTCAGCTTTATGTTTAATTCGTATTTCATATGAGTAAGTGGTATAATTTAAGAAACGAAACACCCATAAAGTACGTGTATTTTGCAAACAAAATTAGCTGCAGTCACAGTCACAGTCACAACCGTTAAATCAGAGTACCAGTGACCAACAAATTGTGGAAAAATATCAGAAGTGCTTGTTTCCATCACACATCTTAGAGTCCCATTTCAGTACAAGTGACTTACGAAACATATGGTTGACTGTAGATACCATGACTTGAATTGGCATATTTGACCTGCATATCCATGCTAGTCACCTACCAACTTGTCAGCCAGTGATTATGGATGTCCAAGTAAAATAGAGCCTTCACCTTTGTTTTGCTGTGGAACTAATCACACATGTTTTAGAAGTCAGTCAAAAGTCCATGTTTTCTTCATTTTAGGCAGATGTATTGGTATTTTTGCTTAACATAGATATCTGGTATAAATAATGGTAATTAAACAGAAGGTATAGAAAAGCTGTATATGGATAAATATAAGGAAAGTAACAAGTGATACAGAATTACACTCATGTTATATCCAGTTTCATACTTAAAACATTTTATGTGCTTGATTTTTGTAGGCCATAGGGTATAGAAATGGGTATATGACGAAGTATAGTCCCCATGAAGGTCTGTGATCATGGTTTAAAAGTTTGCACTAACAGGAATATTACTTGCTATATTTGTATACTAGAGTGGGGAATATGGCTATCTTGCTACCGTATTGTGTGGGTATCCAAGTGGCAAGATACAAATTTTACTTGAGAAAGGGAACTAGTGATATTTGTAATATCAGCAAGCCAAGGGTCTTCTTACATTTGTTACATAGTACAGATATTATCATCTGACCAGGAGATATCTGCAGTAGTGTAGTGGGGAGGTGCGTGCAAGAGAACAGCTGATCAGGATCCACTCCTTTTCCTAGTAGGTGAATAGTGGTTACTCAGACAAAAAAACTGATTCTCAGTATTATTTCATAAATTTCTGTGTCTCTGTGCACTCTACGCTTCTGTTAATAGTGGTGCCACTGTTTTGGAATACACTCATAATTAGAGCCTACATAAAGTCAGAACCAGGTACTGAGGTTGCATTGCATTTTGAAAGTGTTTGCAACTGAGAAATGAGTAGTTTCTTTTTCTGTATATAAAATGTCAGTTGCAACATTCTTTGTAAATGTGCTCTTTTCTTAGCTGCCTTTCTGCAATGTAATCCATACTTCATGGCTGGAAATGCACAGTTTTAAATGAGTGTTGTTTATAGGCTTGTCTGTTTTAGCATAATAATCATCAACTGTGAACAAGGAATCACTATCTGCATTTTGCATGTACCACATTTATAGGTGAATGAAGTTTGTTAGGTACTAATGGCACATGAGATAATTGGGATTTTTGCACACCAAATCTGGAATCTGAAGAAATGTTTGATCTGCACAGCCATATTTTTTGCACATTTATGTAGATAAAAAGTATCTCATAATAAAAAGACAGCAAAACTTAATATATTTAATTTGTAATATTTCCATATTTTCCTGAGTACAGAATGAAATGTTTTTCCTTAATTTATCATCTAAAAATTATAGGATCATCTTACACTTTTGGACAAAGCAAAGGGAGGTTTGTTGTTTGTAATATATGTTCCAGATGTAAATAAGTTTCTTGTGATGAAATAGTCGATGTATCATTCGGGCTGAACATGGTATTGCATAAGTGGCAAGTGGTAAACATATAAGAGTAGTAACACACCCTGTGTAAGTGTGAATTGAACTTTCACACATTTATTCAAAACAACTGAAAAGGCATTTTTTTTAAATAAATGTTAATATTTGAGATGAAAGGTCATCATATACTCGGGGAAATGTGGTAATAATCAATTCAAAAACTGATGGGACTGATTTGTGTTTTCATATTTGTATTTCCTGTTCAATTGTCTGACATGGGATTTGGATAATAAAGACCAGTGTTTCTTGGCGTGATTCATGGCTCACTGTTGAATTGCACCTTGACAGAGTAGAATTAGGATGCACATCCTGAGCAGCAGGAGTTTATTGTATTTGCATATTAACATTTCCAGAAAACTGGTCTTTGTTAGGATCCTGTTTGGTATACTTAGGTTCTTTCCTAACCTGTCCAGGGGATGCAAGGGATGCAGGGCATGCGACCAGTGGTGGCAGCACCCATGATGGGTGGGGCAGGGATAATAGGTGGTGGTGGCGGAATGATGGGAAGCCCCAGGATAGGGGGAGCACCCGGTGTGATGGGGCAGCAACCCCTAGCAACACAGCCTCCAACGCAACCACAGCAAGGGGCTCAAACACTCCCATTGGATCCATTTGGAGCACTCTGAACCTCATCTCAGGGAGGGATCTAGGTAGGCTCCATAGTTTGTTTCATAACACTCCAGTTTTTAGCTATGCTTTTGTGCTGGTTGCATAATGAATAACACCTGTGTGTACTTAACAGCACTCTCTTTAGGCCTATGTACAGTTGGCTTCAGTTCTGAACAGATTAAGTTTGTAATCCATGTTTGTGTTGTGTTCTTAATAATGTAATATTTTGGACTAACTGTTGTGCTCAGAGTAACCCGTTTTGTGACATAACAAAACATACATCATGCATACAAGTCTATGTGTTACCCCACAGGTGTGCTGACCTTTGTTTTTATGCATGTTTGGATTGAAACAAATGTAACTACCACAGGTTTCAGTCATGTTTTGTAGGATTTAAATCTCCTGTCACATGAGCAGAATATGAGGATGTTATTTACCTTACTGTAGTAACTGTGTTTGGTCTGATCGCCCTGAAAGTGCTCAAAACATGGCCGACATCCCCAGTAGCATAAACACTCCAAGTATGACAGATTGTATCCACTGTTATTTGTTTCCAAGACTGTAAAGACGGCCATCTACAATTTTAATTCTATGTAACAGTTGGTGTTGATTAGTGTACTCATACATTCCAGATATGCTTTATTGAAGAATAATTACAAATTTCTGAGATGTGATTTTTGTCATTTGCTGTGCCCTGCAGCCCACATTCACCAGTAAAAATTCTTTCACCAGCACCATTCTGCACCTCCTAATTATCGTCTAGTAGTGTGTGAGCACAGGATTTTTGCCATGACTAAACTGTCAGCCAGCTCATGCTCTGATAATACATCTGATCTTTGTGTACTACTAATGGCCACCATACCCATCAGTATGAGAAGTGTTAGTGTAGTGTAGTGTTAGGATCTTGAGACAGTTCTACATTCAGTACATGAGAACAAGCCTTAATAACAAAATATTATTTTTTTTGATTGAATAAACAGCAGCAGACCAGACCTTCAGTAATGTAACAATCTGTATCAAACGGTAATCAATACTTGACGGCAGTACAATACAGAAATACTCCCATTTACAACATTGCTGGATCTCCAACTTGATCACATACATCAGCCATATACAAATACAAGAAGAATTCCTCATGGTCCTAACGTATATTGTGTTCATTCCATTCAGCTTCAAAAATCTTTCAGATAAGGCACCAATCATTTGTGAACACTCAGTTGTGTGACAGAGAGAAGAAATGGTGGGATATGTAACTTGCCATGTCACAGTTACTAGTTTCACAGGAAGGTCAGTTGAAAACTGAACCCAAATACACAACAAACTTAGGCTTTACATTTCCTCATATAGTATGTATGTATGTGTGTGTGTGTGTGTGGTGTGTGTGTGTGTGTGTGTGTGTATGTACGTGTGTATGTGTGTGTGTGTGTGTGTGTGTGTGTGTGTGTATGTATGTGTATGTTAGGGTAGGTGTTGGAATGACCTCCTTAAATTCTCAGATATGCTTCACATCTGGTGAATAGGGTATTATATACTCTGAATTTCTTGTCTTAGAAATTGCCGATACTTTGCAGCAAGTTTAACAGCAGCTGTGTGACTTGCACACCACCAGTCTTGTTGTTGTGTGTACAGTTACATTGCCTCACCGTAGTCACACAGTCCATTTAATCTGCTGCCTGTAACAGATGTGAAGCCCAGTGTAACAAAGTTGTTTTGTTCATGAGTGTGCAGTACAATTTAATACAGAGGATTTTCGTTGTGGAAACCTATACGTGGAAGAAATCATGTGAAGTGTGTCATAGGAAATTTGGAATATGGTTTTCCAGTGTTCCATTTCCTTCGAAATCAAGCATGTCTGAGAGTTGAAGGAGGTAATTTCCAACACCTATTTTAACATGCCATATATTATGTATATTATATGGGGAAATGTAAGGTTTTTAATTTTGCCACACTTCTGTGTTCGGTTTTAAACTGAATTGCCTGTAAATCTGAATATACAGTTCATATTTCTTTTTTTCACTGCATATGGATATCTTCAAAATCTGTCACACAAAAGGTGCCTAATATTAGCAGCATTACTGACGTAATGAATACAGGCAACAGCAGCATATTGTGTGCAGTTCCACCATTGTTCGTATATCAGTTGGCACTGAGGGGTTAATACACAGTATTTTGGTGTACTCTTAATTCTCAGGAGATTGGTTGTCATTGCATTAGCAGGCAGGTGGAAATAGAGTTAACCCTCAAAAAGTTAGAGGGGGAGTAGAGGTATAGCTGTACTCTTTCTTTAACCTCGGCAATAGATGGGGGTGGGTGGTCAACACTACGCCCTGGCCGCTTTACCCCCAGGAATGACCTGGTACCCATTGTACAGGAGGCTGGGTAGGCCCCAGGGCCGGTCTGGACAGGTGCTGAAAATCTCACCTCCACCGGGGTTCGATCCCTGGACCATCCAGCTCATAGCGAGTCGCTATACCAACTGAGCTGTCTTGGCCCTCCTTACAAACACATTTCATATCAATTTGTTGTTCATCACCATTACAATTTCCATTTCCTGTAGCCACATGAAACCAACTTTCAACTGTGAAATGCCTTTCACGTCACTTTTGCCCATCTGCAGAGTGACATATTTCCTTTTAGAGTGAGATTACAATTTATTAGAGTTTTGTTTATAATAGTCTCATTCATCTGGTAGGTATATACGTGATGTTCCCTGCATGGCCTAGAAACCATGGTTAGGTGTACATGAATCATATCACATTGAACACCCTGCCATATGTAACATTAACTGAGAGGTACCCTTGTTTATTGTGCCTAGGTTTGGCCTTCTTATTGGTACTGTGTGGTTTAATGCAGTGAATGTTAATTGGAAAAAAATTAATGTCTGTTTCTCTGTCTCTTTTCAGGACTTTAAATGGAACTGAGGCGATCATCTGTAAATACTGGAAAAATGCCTCTGATGGTTATGTAATGATATTCAAATATTCTGCAAAGTAGTCAAACAGTGGAAAGTGATTAGCAGTATGTTTACATTAATTAAAGAGTTTACCTTTTCCTGTAACATACCGTATTTCACTCTGAAAGATACAAGTCAAAGGCTGTGGCATATAATATTTTTGTCTCATGGCTGTAGTGCTTATAAATGTGTTGTTGGCAGGTTTATGGGGAAATGTCTGAATTAAGCTTGTTCTGGCAGGGTAGTCCTTATTTCTGTGTTCAGTTTTTGAGTCACATAATTTGGTTGGGCAAAGAAACTTCCTTCCACAACTGTAGATATGCTGTATAAGTCATTCTGTAAAGTCCATCCACCATGTTCTACTGTAGTTACAGTATTTCTTTAGGTAAGGAAGTTTCTTTCTGTTGGCAGTGTATATGATGTAAGTTCCTCAATCATGTTCTGCTATACTGACAGTGTTTGATAGGTGAGAAAGCATCATTCTACTTACTAACAGTAGACAGACTGTAGATATTATTGAACAAAATCCACCTGCCAAGTTCATTTTTAGTCAGAATGTTGGTTTAGGTTAGGAAGCTTCCTTCTGCTAACAGCTAACAGTAGACATTCTGTATAAATCATTCACTAAGTCCATCCAGCCACATTCTGCCATAAACCTAATTTGGTGTTGAATTTAAATTTTATAGTATGTTATTTTCAAGCTGTGACTATTTAGGAAGGTAAATTTTCCTGTCAACTTATAATGTTGACTTAATCCCCATAACACTGCAGTTTTGATTGTTATTTAACAGGGTTTATTTGTTTTTGCTGTTTGTAAATTTATGAAAAGAATGTGTTATATTAGCAAGATTAAATCATTGTAGCGCAAAATATACTTTGTCATCATGAGAAATATTTTATGGCTCTCTTCACTTGAAACATGACAAAACCTATTCAGAAGTCAACTGTGTGTGGTAGATGCTGGCAGAATGTTCATTCACATATGGGGTTGGGGAAAACGTTTATTTGAATAAAATATGTTTGTTTTGTACAACTGATGTTTCTCCATCAGCCTTCAACTGCAGTAGTGATGCATTGGTGATATTGTCTCATTTTGTGGTAGAGTGTAATTCTCTCTGCACTTTGCTAGATATGTTTGGCACTGTGCAACCCTGTGTAATCATATAATATAATGTGCAAGGATTTGCATAGCAATATCAATGTCAAAGACACCTGCTGTGACAAGGGTCATCATGTAAAAACAAGAATATATGAATTATCTGTTGTAATTGTGAAAGATACTGCTGTTTCAACAGACATATGCTGATACTCATTGCACACAAATCACTAATGTTATGAAGTTTGTGTACTTCATTCTGCAGAATTGAAGTTTTTCATGTTTTCAATTGTAGAAAATTTGTTGGCTGAACTTTAAATGTATAAAGGATGTGTAAAAATATTATTCTTGATAGCAATACCCATAGAATTTTCATTTTACTGACAGGGCAGTGCCTGTTAGCCCTCAATCATATCTGTTGTGTGAGAGAGTATGTCTTGCCCAGAATATCAGCAGATCTTGAAATTGCATTTATTTTCATTAGTGCCTGTTGAGTAACTGTTTGTCATGTATTACCCCAATGTGTTATGGTGAGCTGCTTTGAGTGGAAGAGAATAGGCTAATTTATTTGGTGCCTGTGCCTTCTGCAATGCCTGATACTCCATTTGTAGTAGGAAACAAAGAATGTGCTAAAGAATATATGGTATGGTTTGTAATATATAGTAGGACTGGCAGAGTGACACATTTATTAATTTGTCACAGGCAGACATTGTATTATAAAAATGATCTATATACATATATATATGTTGAACAGATTGAGAAAGTGGTATGTATAAAAAGTAACATGTTAAATGTTAATCGTAACAAGACAATATTATATTATTATTATTATTATTATTATTATTACAGTATAAATGTTACAAATTCTATGCTGTATTGAAATGTCACATTTTAGCTGTGGTGAGAATGTTGTGTTGTAGACTGAGAAAGTAATTGCTTGCACTGTATCATAATGTTTCTGCACTTCATGTTTAAATATGTAATGACGAACTGAAAGATCTTGAACTAGCAGTGAAGAAAAAGTACTTGGTAATAATGTCATGCAGGTTTAGTATTACTAATGTCATGTGGTGAGTTACTGTGTTACTAGTGAGTGTTCAAATGATTCTGTTGTAGTTTTCTTGTACTCCAGTTGTTGACATTCCAGTGTGGACTTCACAGATAGATGTTAGGTCATTTGCTTTGGCTCCTAAGTCATTCTAAATTTTTTAGATTATGTCAATATTATGTAGTTACATTAGAACCTCAAGAATATTTATACCATATTTCAAATCTATGTGAAGCAGTTTGTAATTTAAAATGTTATTTTTGTTTATTCGATACTGTTTTGGGGTATCATATTTACGATGTGTCATCTTGTTACACATTAATTTCAATTAACAAATATGTGTATTGTCAGAGACAAGTTGTCAGTTTACTTCCTATGTGCTTTTTTTATTGACTATAGAGTGTATGTTTTGTATGTGCTTGTAGTAGTTCTATCATCTTTATATTTCTCATTTATGGAAAGAGAAATTGCTATGGATTTGGACAGGAGTGTGCTGTAATTTATATAGTTTTCCACGTTTCTTGCAGGTGGAGTCATAGAAGCCTTTTTATCTGTAAGAATGATTTGATGTTTTGTTCGTTTCAGTATAACTGATATTAATTAACAGGAAGGATAAGAAAGTTTCTGGACCCATAGTACATAACAGGTTTAAATTTGCTTCAGTTGTGTTGAAAATTGATGGTTTTGATTCTCTCATGGTCTAAAATGTGGGTGCACCATCATTTCAAATATAAGTACTCAACATGAACTATTTTGGCATGAACCCATTTCAAATACACTGATTTGGGGATATTTGGTTTGCACATTATAACCTCCTGAACTGAGTATTTGAATCTGTAGTAAGAAGTCTGTAGATTCTCAAACACACACGTGCGTGGGCGTGCACGCACACACACGCAGGCACACATGCACATACCATCTAAGAAACGCATCTGAACCAAAGTGAAGTGCAATAATTGAAGCCAGCACGTCTTCTTCAATTGATATAACATCGCTTTGACACCTGCCATGTATCAGTCTGGATCACCTGCACTGTTTTGGAAGCAAACAAATGTTGAGAGGAATTTATATGCTTAGTGTTTCCATTGTCATATATTTATTGCCATTTATTTTCTTCACACAAATATGAAATATGTCAGTAAATGTGTTTTTATTTCATTTTCATTTGTTAATAATTGAGAAAACAGTGAATAAATATGTACCTGCAGTACTTGCAGAATACAAGTGAGAAAGCTTTCAAGTATAAAGATTGATCTGTAAAACTGTTCATAGGAATCTCAGTTGATATGCCCTCATGTAGACCTTTGGCATGTTTGCACTTCTATATGATGCCATGTTTGACCAGAGCTCCATTCTGTAATCCCAAAATTTCTCCAGTATGTACTCTTGATTGATTTTAATTTAGTTTATTAATAGAACTGGTATTGTGGAATGTGCATAAAAGACCATATTTCTCTGTGCAAATCTAAGGTAATGAGCATTGTTTTAGATCAGGAGACAAAATTATTTTATGTTTGTGTTAAGTTTGGTGTTAGCAATCCTTCTAATGAAATTATCCAACATAGTAGAGCAGACGGGAAATGTTAAAATGGTGTGTTTTCATTGGTGAGATGCACTTTAAGTATAAACACATTCATGTTCGTACATAATGGTGCCAACTTTCCCATACTGGCTTGTCAGTTCATAGCAGTACTCCCTGTCTGGCAGATTTTGAATTTTGTTCAGATTTTTTAGTGTTCATCTTGCAATGAGTCTGTTAGTGTTTGTGAAAGTAATTCTCATGAAACACCATACGTGTCGACAGACCTCCTCTCCTTGCCACTACATGCCCACTGAGGTGGAGCAGTTTATTGTTTACTTATATATGTTCATTTTTCTTTGTTCCTCTGTAACTTATTGAGAGTAGTTGTCACAACATGTCAGCTTTTTGTGCAGCAACAGCTGCTGACATCTACCAGGAAATAAATGAATTAGAAGCTTCAAACCTGATGGGGACAAATTCAGTTTTCTGCTCTTCCACTGGCTGCTGTGTGAACCACAGAAGCACGAAAGTGCATTGCTGCCTTGGCTATATTAATTACAGGGATTGTTGGTGTCGTGCATGGAACTTCTTTATGTTATTCTGATATGTTAAATTGCATGGTTCACAGAATAGGGGTCCTGCCATTCATATCATTCACGGAACTGCTTACCATAGTAAAGATTCTTTGCACTTTTTCCATTTTTCCTGCCGGATAAAGGCAAGGTACAGAAAAAAGAACAGGCCATAACTGAGTTCTCCACATCCACCCATTTCACAGTCTATGTAATACCTGTCCATCCTTTAATTTCATTACCACAGCATAACTACTGCAGTTTCTGTGATGGATGTTCGGGAATAGCGAGTCTAATACTGATTTCATACCTCAATCAGGTCTGTAGAATCATCATCAGAAGACAACAGAGAAGATCTTTCAAAATCGGGGGATTTGGGTTAGTCGGAATTTTCAGAAAGCAGTGCTCGTCTGATCTTTCCAGCTGTTGCCACCAGTCCTGCAAAGCAGTTCGGATTTTAAGACAACCAGCAACTGATATCTGGAATATTTTATAATCGTATGCACAGTGTCAAATTGCAGTAGATTTTCGAAAAGCAGGCCCAAATATTACAAAAGTAGTGAACAGTGGTGGGCCATAACGATGCTACCATGTTTATGACAATGACAAATACTACAACAGTTTCCATCTTACAGTCCCTCTTGGACAAACATATCAGATATAATCTTAACTTTATTTGTTCCATCGGGATAAACGTTGAGTAAAAGACTGACCATCAGCTACAAGTAAAAATGTTTATTATATACATATAATGTGGTTACAACATGTTTTGGCTGGAATAGCCAATTGTCAGGTAATACAGAATACCAAAAATACTTAGAAGGATTAATGCAACTTTAAGTGTTTTGAATTGAAATATCATTTTAAAGTGAAGGTATGATACATTTTTAGCTGTGATTGATGGTCTTCTACTCTATCAAAAGTATCGATCTGGAACAATCAGTCAGGGTCTTCAGAAGAACTGGAGCATGGTGTGTAAGGGCAAGGTTGGGCATGAACCTAGAGTATGCCACCTGTAGAATCTTCATGAATTGGGCACAAAATAAAATGCTCTTTAGAAATGAAATTATGTAAATTTTGTTCTACTATCAAAATTCTTTCAACAGTCTATTGTACTTTGTGAATAAAACTTAAAGTGATTATGTTTGCCACAGGTGTGCATATGAGCAAGTGGGCTAAATGCTGATGTCAGTTGGAATTTCAGTGATATATTGCAAAAAAGTGGCTACTGTTTTCACTTTGGTTCACATTTTTGCCTTCTCTGGTGTATTTAGTCCCATGCACCATCCCAAATATCAGACTGTCCTACTCCCAATGGTTGCAGAATCTATAAAACCTGTCCTAGGTATCTTAACTTGAGGTTGCAGTTTGAAAGTTGAATGGGGATAAACTGCACATATCGATATGGGGGCCATGCCATAAATCAGGCGGAGAGTCACCAGCCTTGCCCTGCTGATGCCTGGGTTCAGTCCTAAGCCAGTCCACGCAAAATTTGTGGTGGACGGTATGGTCGTGGAAGAGGCGTCACGAGTACTTCGGTCTTCCATTCCATATCATTCCAACAATGCTTCATATCCATTCATCTATCACCAACGCTATGTATTCTTCAGCAACTGACAGCGGTGTTAAATAACGGACGGATAATTCTGTCAGATCGAGATACACTAGTTGGTACTGGTGTCGTTCACAGCTTGTTGACACCGTGTAGTTTGGTACCTATCTACCATATTATTCGGCATCACATCTCCAACCCTGGCATTCGTCACATCTACATCCTCCCAGCACAGATAATCTAGTATAGAGTACTCTTTCTCTCATGGTTTATCCATGGAGAGAGTATATATGCAAAAGAATCCTTGGCTGGGGTTAATTGTTTCTTGGTTGGTAAGCCGTGTTACGTAGTAATCTGTGGTGTCAAGCAAAGATGTCCGATAATGTGATGGAGGAGTGGATCTAATTGTTTACATACGTAAAAGTAAAGGTAAAGTTCGCCCTAGAATAGGCCATGAAGGCCCAGAGCGGGAGTAGAGATGTAGCTCTACTCTTTCTTTAACCTCGGCAATAGATGGGGGTGGGTGGTGAACGCCACTCCCCGGCAGCCTTACCCCGGGAATGACCGGATACCAATTGTACAGGAGGCTGAGTAGGCCCCAGGGCCGGTCTGGACGGGTGCTGAAAATCTCGCCCCCACCGGGATTCGATCCCCGGACCGTCCAGCTCGTAGCGAGTCGCTATACCGACTACAATAAGTAGTCGAAGGAATATTTAGTTAGTTGACATGGTTTATGCCGGCTGAGTGTTCTTTTAATGTATTGTCCGTTCGATGTGTACGGTTAATTTGAAGCAGCCGGAGAGTTATCTTATTACACAAATTTTGAGTCATATAACCGGTGAGTTTTCTGAATTTAAACAGTTTCAAGATGGCTGCCAAGGATCAGAGATGTAAAAGTATAGGAACTAACATTAAACAAGAAGTCGATTTTAACATGTTAGGAAAATAAGTTGCGATGCTGTTAGAACGATCACTGGGATCGAAGCTTCCTAGTTGTGCAGTTTTGTATCAGCAGCATTGATTCTTCAGTTTCCATTTCTATGCATTTTTTTAGTTACCATTTTCTCATTCTAACCCCATACAGCAGAGACTTTATTAAGAAGCTAATAGTCTATGTAATCAAGAAATTCCCCACCCTTTATGGAACATGATGCCTCTACTGTGTGCGCAAGAGCCCACAATTGGCATCTATCATAAGAGACAGGCCATGCTCTCCCACTCCATTGTTTCAAGATTCTTTTTAATATTGTCCTCTGGTGTTTAAATTTTACTTGTCTGGCTGTTTTGTAAATGTTGTGACTTATTACACATCCTGTTGTCATGTGAACTACCCTTTGGGTTACACATTTTGAAGTCATTTTGACTGCCCTTCCTATAAAGTGAAAGGAAACATATGTATGTGTGTATGTATGCTCAGGTCTTTCAGGAAGTCCCCGCCCTTCATGCATTTTTCACCAAAGCTTTATAGTCATTTCTCATCTCTTCTGTTTCCTACATGTCCCATCCTCCCTGATTTAATATCGTTAATAGTGTGTCATCAAAATTACGAAGCTTTTTGTTGGACAGATTTCTCCATTTTTCACTTCCTTTGTTTCTCACGGGAGTACATATTCTCAGCACCCTGTTTTCAGATATCCTCAAATATGTTTCTCACATTAATGAGCAAAGTTAGTTTTATGCCATAATATAAAATTACAGGTAAACCTGTGGTTTTGTATATTTTATGCCTTGCCTTTGTAGACAGCAAGTGGGAAGACAAAAGATCCTGATTTGAATAGTAGCAGTAAGTCCCCAAATTTAATCTGCTGTCAGTATCTTAATAAATGAGGTTTTGATTTGTTACTTTTGTTGCTAAAAAAATTGACCTTTCAGAGCTTTTGTTAGCTATTTTTTTATGACTTTGTCCTATATTCTGTTGATGAGATATACTAGCCTAATCATTTTTCTGTGCATTTATTTCTTGACTAACCTTCTTACTGGTCTCTAATAGAGCTTCTGCATTTTTCTGTATGGTAGTTATATTCTTACCAAATAAGTTAATATCTTTAGCCCAGATGAGAAGCTGATGTGTTCCATTTAATTTTAGTCCCTCGTGGTTTTCTTGGTTCTCTCTGATGGCATATTCTAAAGCCAAGCTAAAAGGCAGTCATGAAGAGGCATGCCCTTAGGCTAGACAATTCAGAGGAGGAAAGGCATCAGACATGTTTGCCCAGGGGGACTTTCCTGTTCATTTAATTTAAAAACACTGTAAGTAGCGTAATTAGTTTTGTTACTCATTCTGCTCCCAGAAGTGGTGTATTCCGTATTTTGAAATCAGAAGTCTGGGAACCCGTATTCTAGACTTACATTCAGATCATATGGTCAGTTTATATTCTGCTGTACTACTTCTTTTGTAAATACCATTCATGTCAGATGTAGGAATAATGCTTGGTCACTTGTCTATCTTATTATGTGTGCATAGAACAGACTGTTCATTTATACCACATTGGTTCCGTGTTCACCTTTTTATTTTTCATGCATCTTGACATATTTTACAAGGTCTTCAATTTATGATGCTGTGGATATGCTTCGCAAGTGAGCCAGCCAAGACTAGTTTGTTTCATGCGTGAACATTTTGTACTGTTCCAGTGAATCACATGCAAGATGTCACAGACCAAACCAGTTGTATGCTCCTGGTAGTGGATTGATGTTGATAATATGATGTATGGTACTGAGCATAATTGTGTTCTCCATCTAAAGATTTGCTCAGAATTCATTATATAGAATATGCAGGCATGAATTTCAGCAAAAATTTATTGGGGTTGATGTTCCTGGCAATTCAGTGATACATTGATAAAATTTAAAAATATGTGTGTAATACAGGGTCAGTTTTGGACAATAAAAAAGTAGGAAACAGCATGTATTAACAGAAGAAAAATGAGATAAATTATTGGCCCTAATGGAAATAAGCCCAAGGAAATCTTTGACACGTTTAGCTGCTTGGTCAGGTTTGTCACTGGGATCTGCTCACACAGTAACAAGACTTGTGAAATTGCAACCATATAAGATAACTGTTGTTCCAGGACTCACTAATCCTGATAGTGGCATTAGGATTCATTTTCTGCAGTTGGCTGTGCATGATGGAATTGTTAACCCAGAAGCGTTACTTTTCAGTAGTGAAGCATGGCTGCAATTAAGTGAGTATGTCAACACTCAAGAACAACTGCTATTGGAGTTCAGAAAATCCATATCATTTGCACGAAGATCCGGTTCGTGATATTAGGGTTGGGGTCTGATGTGCAGTTACCTTCAAGATAATAATTGGCCCACTCTTTTTCTTGAAACCATAAATTCTGAATGTGATTTAAGTTTCATACTTAGGCCCTTTTGCTAAGATCAGACAGGTGACAAGAAGATTCATGGTTACTTCATGCAAGACAGTGTTGTAGCTCATATGGCTAATCAGTCAATGCTAGCCTTAAGAGAAGTGTTTGGTGGCCAAATTTGCAATCACTGGCCTCCACATTTCCCACACTTATATGATATTTTTACGTGTGGGTTGTGCTGAAATATAAAGTTTATGCCAACATTCTGCATACAGCAAAAAACTGAAAGAAAATGTTTGATGAATTATATGAAACATTTCCCAAGAACAGCTTTATTGAGTATTTTAGAATGTGTTTGAAACTTGCCTGGAAACAGAGGAACATCATTTTGAACATCTTTTGTTATTTAAGGCAAGAATAATTATTGTAATAACATTTATTAATGATGATAAATACTTGTAGTTTGCTGTGGGATAACTTCTGACGAGCTTACGCAGCATCATATAATGAAAACCTTGTGTACTCTTACAATGAATTAGTTCAAGAAATTAAAGTTATATTTTCAGCACAACAGCTGTTATGGCATTGACACAACGTGAGGTAATTCAGCTGGGTATACTGCTACTCATTGTACCAATGCAGTACCTTCTCTCTGGAAACACAGGACAACGAGGACCCCAAGCCTTGCCACAATGGAAGCCCGTACAAGATATTTGGTTTAAATTGGAATCATGGAAAGTCAGATGGTTGCAGTTTGTGTCATGGATACTAAGAGGTAAAGTTTCCTATCCCTTCTGCTCCTCTTTCCTGCCACTCTGCAGCTTTGTCAGAAGTTAAAGTAAGGGTACTGGAGCCATAAGTTCTCAGCACTGACCATATCAGTGATTGAGAATCAGAACATTAGCACTTGAAGGCCATGCCGTGACTTAGGCGGTTAGTCGCCAGCATCTCATTGCAGAGCCCGGGTATATTCCCAGGCCAGTCTATGTGGCATATGTGGTGGACAAAGTGGCACTGTGACAGGTTTTCTCCGATTCCTTTAGTTTTCTCCTGTCAGTATCTTTCCATCAGTGCTCCACACTCATTCATTCATTCATTTATCATCGGCACTACACTAAAAATATTGGCATTTTTACAGGTTATTGTAGCAGTAATTCCCTACACTGCATTCAGGAAATACTTGGTTTTTTCTTGAACAGGTTAACGAATGTAATGACTTAATTGTTTATGATTTTCCTTGGTCTCTACTGGACAGTACTCTGATATCAACTTCAGATGGGTAACGACCACCTCCTGCCAGAGCTGTGTTTTCTAACCAGTTTTTCCCCATATCTTATTCAGCATTATATATTTTCATTCATTGAAGATTAATTAGATCACTGTTAAAGGCAATTTCATAAAATGCCACTGTGATTGGATCAATCTCCATATCATGTACACCTGTCAGTATGTGCCGATTGAGACAGAGTAGTATACCAGGTGTGGCAGGAAAGATAAGTGCTTCCAACTGAAGACCAAGACCCATGACAATAACTGCTTTATCACACAGTGAAGGTGCTCGTAAGTTTCCCAACTCTGTCACAGTGTATGGGTTGCCACTACATTGTATCCACTGATGTGATGTCAGTGAGCAGGGCATAGTGTATTCAGAGCCAAATATAGTATGATACCTCAATACTCTAACCAGTGGTAACCTTAGGTAATTCAAGATATGATTCACCACCAACATGACTGTGATATGTGGGGCAATCACTTGCATTATAGGAAGAACAGACATGACTATGAACACTGGAAAAGGCATGTACAAACATACTCTTATGTAGCTGTAGGCTGTGACATTATTGGTGCACCACCATAGCACAGTGGAAACGGAAACATGGTGTGGGACAGAAAGATGTTGGCACAGTGAGACACCTAGTAAATGAGAATTATATGCTGCTGTGTGTAAATTCAAAAGACATTTCCTGGTATGTTTGCATGCTCTGGGACCTTTGGTTACTACATACATCGGGCTTCCTTATGTTCAAAGGAACATCAATTCATAGTGGTCATTGGGATCAGAATCACTTTGTTAATTACTCATTTCTCATAGATTTAAATATATATTTTCCTGAGAAGTTTGTTTTAAAATGTTGGTAATTTGTGTTTTTCCCTGTAAATATGAGCCCATGTAACATTCTAGAAGACTTTTATTTTTGTTTCTTGCAGTGTTACTGTGTTCTTCTTTTCATTTTATTTAGCTGTCATTCAACCACAAGATTTCACCAGCACACACGGTGATCTTTCTCCAGATCTCACCAGCACACATGGTGATTATTCTCCAGATTTCACCAGCACACATGGTGATCATTCTCCAGCCATTGAAGTTTTACAGTATAGAGAAAGAGGTGGTTACTTTGCCACATCTATATACGTGAGGAATGAACGTCCACTTTACGTACGCTACAGAATTGGACAAGTAGTCAAACACCGTACGCTGGGCTACAAAGGTGTTATTGCAGGCTGGGACCTTCAAGCCAGGGTACTTGATTGTTGAGAATTGTAGTCTGTTGTTTCGTACTGCATGCAAGGCGAGTTTGTTTTCATGAGCTTATATTATGTATTAGTAAACAGCTAGTAACATTGATGACCCAAGTTATTTCTTGAGGTTTTTACGTCTTAGGTAATTTCAAACAAATAAAGCATGTGCTGATAAATCTTCAGCCTGTTTTGCTTAAGAGTATGTTCTGGTGACCACATAAGACAGTAAAGGTTGTATGTAATCAGATGTGATAATTTTCTCCATTTTTAAACCACTATTTAAATAGTGGTGAGGTTTGTCATAGCATAGATTAAGTACAGGTGTGTAATTAATCTACTCCAAAATTCTTGTATGCAATTCCCAATTAATTATGAACACAGATTTGCAAAGTTCCTTGGGGATGGACGGACTACTACAAAGATCAAAATCTTGGCTTGGAACATGTTTCATATTCCCAGCTTTGTAAGTGTAAACCCATTGCTGTTGCTGAAGGTGAGTCTTGGGAGTGCCTGTCACAGTCAAGATATTTTATTTAAGAGATACGGAACTCTCAGTTCACCTAGACCTAACATCCCTAAAAAGGCTTGAACAGGCATTCAGATTCTAAGAAGCTAGAACTAGTTGTGAATTTAACACTGCATCACTTCATACTGTGTATTACACATTTGGTGTAATATTATGTCATACATTTTACGAAATTATCATATATATGTATTATAATGTGATACTATTCTATTTATGTTATACTACATTCCTGCATACTGTTATAATATTATAAGTAAATCAAAGTCTGTATTTATATATTGATAATCCATATGGTTAGTGTTATTTACTGAACTGTGGTGGTCCACTATTTGAAAATGCAATTAATTATCATGTTTTCAGGCTCCAGAAAGTTGGCTTCAGCATGTATATGGCAACAACAAGGTCAGTAATCTTTCAAATGAATGTGTTAAAATGCATGTTTTACATTAAACCTCTCATGGCTCGAGTGGTGCTTGTAAATACTTTGTATAAATTGTCAGTCCTGTGGCCCTAGTATTTAAAAGCATTTGTCTGTTAGGCCTGTCTGCTTGTGACATATGTTGGAGTGTTAACTCTGTTGTGGTTTTTGATTGAATAACTGTTCAAAGCTTATTTTTCCTGTTGCTTTCAACTTGGGGAATTTACTTCCCACTTGAAAATTCCTGTAAGATTTTCATGGGGAACATGCCCATCTTCATACTGTGCATATTAGATAAGAGTAGTCCAGCCTTGAAAGCATTATCTAACTTCCAATACTGTGGTATATTGTATGCTGTGCAGGGGGACAGTGGTGCTTCTACATACTGCACTGATTATTAATTCTGAAGCTAGGTTAGTGCTACATATCTTCATGTGAAATAATGTAAGACAGCATTTTGTGAAGTAATGGGGAATCTCTGTGGTTACAGTCTAAGTATGGTTCTGTCTTATCTGGAGTAGCTCACTTATTAACCTCTCCACACTGGAATTAAATGCCCGGTGTACTCTGAAAAAGAAGGGAATTAAAATGGCTGCCATTACTTTTCATGTTCATGGTCATGTCATTGTGGGATTAGCCGCACACTGCATGTTGACTTTAGTCAACTTTTAGTGCCAAAGGGCTAAAATGACCGGATGTTGGCTGGATGGCTAGGAATATTTTCACACCAGAGGCCAGGATTGATCTCTTTGCCATCATTTGATTTTACTGACATAGTATGCCACTGCATTTCACTGATATGTACAAGCAAAAGTATGTTTGGCCCTTGCAGGCTTTTCGTAGTTGGCCACATTATGCAATTCTGGTAGATGAAGGGGATGACACAGGATCTCAGTTTACATATGTTGTTCAGGAACTGCTGGAGCTGATGAAGAACACTGAAGTAAGTGTGATGTAATATAAATTTTAAGATTTTTGTGGAAGATATTATTCAGATGAGGGTTGATCTTCTGGGTTTTGATGCTATGCAGACTTGTAGGTTGACACAGTGTTTTGGAGGAACATGCTGCCTCCATCTTCAGAGTTAAAGAAAGAGAGAGGAATGCCTGCCATTAGGACAGACAAATTAAAAGGATGGGAAAGGAATGCTAGGAAAAGTAAGGCAGGAAAGAAGGTGTAGAGCCTTGTAAGATCTTTCTGATGAATTTTCAGTGAGTATTACCCTAGTTCAGGGGTTCTTAACCTTTTTTTGTGCCATGGACCCCTTTGAGAGTCTGGTGAAACCTACAGACCCCTTCTCAGAAATATGTATTTAAATGCAAGAAATAATATACATAGATATAGAATCTATATATATCTATGTTGCCTATGTTCAGTATTGAATGAAAAGCTAACTTTCAGTTAGAGGTTAGTGAAAATAAAGTTGTAATTTTTTTTCCCATCCAAGTTCACGGACTCTCAGAAATCTACCCATGGACCCCAGGTTAAGAACGGCTGCCCCAGTTTAAAAATAAAAAATGCAACCAAACTCGATTAAAGTTTCATAAATCAATGATAGTTCCAGTTTTGATATACAGATCAGAAACCTGGACATTAAAAATGTGTTTTCTTTGAGGTCCTTCAAGAACAAAATAGAAGCGATTACATCAGAAAACAATTAGTAGTGAATTAAGAACTCCAACATTACAGTACCAATCAGACCATTTGGACACAACCAAAGATCACATTCCATAAGACATTTTTAAATACATTTTATCAGGCAGAAGCAATGTGGGAAGACCTGGAATGTGATAAAAGAAGATCAAGAGTAGTTGTAATGGGGTTGGAATAAGGCCGTGGGCTGATGACAGTACTACTGTGCAGTTGTCTCCATTCTCCTGTTACTTCTTTTTAGATCCAGCTTCTCATTGCTGTGTTGTCAGATACCTTAAAACTGTTCTTCTGTTATGGAGAGGGGCTAAGTTTCATATCCATATAGAACAATAGGATTGTAGATATATGTACACATTTAGTTAACATTTTGGTAATAGTGTATTGTTGTTGAACAGGTCCAGCATTCTCAAATGAAAGAGAGTTTTGAATACTTTGATGGAGCGCAGTACATTCCACGAAAGACTTTAAAAATTTTGTACCCAAAAGACTGAACATCAATAAACATACATGTTCGCGGGATGTAAGAATAACAGTTTCAACATGTCGTAATGAAATTTTAAAAAAAGGGTAATTTCCATATCGTTCAGGAATGTTTTCTTAAATTGTTTGTCCTTGTAAATAGCTGTTTGTTGTTGATGTTTATATCATATCCTTAGTTTTACGGCAGTTGAAAAACTTTACAGCATCAAGCTGTATGTGGTCGTGTATGTCCACTGAAATGTTTTCTAACCCTGTGAAGGCCAGTAAGTGCATTACTTTAATGCCCTTACAGTAAAGGAAATTCAACAATTCTAACACCCTGTCAGATGTATGCTGCTTACCAAATGTTATTGGGGTGATCAAATCAAGGATGAAGAAATGAGCAAGGCATGTGACATATACAGGGGAGAACAGAAATTCATGCATGGTTTTGATGGATAAGTCTGGAGGAAATAGACTGCTTGAAAGACTTAGGTATAGACCATAGCATAATATTAAAGTGGATGTTAAGAAAACAGGATGGAGGGTGTGGACTGCATTCATCTGGCTGAGGCCAAGGACAAGAGGGAGGCCCTTGAGAACACTGTAATGAGCCTTAAATTGGTTCACATTTCACCACATTCATATGTAAGTACCAATTGATAAATAACATTACCATACACGTTTCTGTAATTTAGTTGCTAGTTGCACCCTCAGCAAGATGTGTGTACAAACTTGTGTAAGGTGTTATATTTTAAATTTATTTTGTTACATGCTTCAGTGTTGTATATCATGAATGAGTATTACATTGTTGGGTGCAGTTTGTGTTGTCAATACATTAAAGTCACTTTGTCTGCAGACAAATATATGAAATCATGCTAGAACCAAACTAGTGAGGAAAATGTACACAATGGGTAAAATTTGGGCATGTTCACTTCATGCAGTTTCTGTAGTGGAGGCATATTCTCTTTTGCAGTAATGTCAGAGAGCTCTGTAAGAATTTCCGTGACAGTCTGATGAAGAGAAATGGAGAGATTTAAAAAGACATTTTAAATGTTATGAAGAAACATATCTTCTGGCTTACTGATTTTTATGAAAATCTTTCAAGTGGTAGCTGAGTTGCTACATGTGGACAGTTAACAAGTGTGTTTTTCAGCTGTGCACACCAAATAAGCATTAAATATGTATGACATTTGTTCCTGAAAAATTGCCCATCTAATCAGAGCATTTTGTGTGATGTAATGGATGGGAATGTATTAGGAAATGACAGGAAGTTTGATGTAGACCTAATATAGAATTAGAATAACAGTTTAGTGTATGTGATGGTTGAGTGGTGCAATGTACATTAAAATAAATTATTCAAATGCATGACTGCAATGTAGTACATAACTTTGGTACACCATACACAGAGTGAAATTTTGATTCTCCTTAGGGATGATTTCATTACCCAGTAACAATGCTCTTGAGCTGTACCATACTTGCTTGCACTTTCTCCAGACTTTGCAATCATTTATGGAACACCTCACATGAAATGTCAGGTAGAGATGTGGCATAGAAGACCATAAAATTATAAACACAGTGGTGTGGTATTCACATTTTGTTTTGCTGAGTCTGAAAAATAAAGTACCAATAATTCCTCTGCCCCTCAAAATACTGAAGTTTGTTGGATGCCTCCTTCATCCTGGTGTCCTGGGCAACCACTTGGCTCACTGCCCCTAAAGCCTTCCATTATTGTGATGAGTGTTTGGCTTCATAAGGCCAGGGAATTGCTTGACCAGCCGAGTGACTGTGAAATTCTCAAGGAAGACCTGGCGCATCTTATCACTTAATGCCAGCAAATGAAGCTTATAGCCTACTGACATGTTAGTGAATGTCAGAAATTAAAGTGGTGTGAGGGTGGAGGAGGGGCCTCTAATTGCATAACGGCCATGCCAAGTTTCGTGAAAATCTGTGAACTCGACCAAACGTTGATAATGGGGGACACAGATGCGTGGCGTATGAGAGCAGCATGGTGTGTACAACCCCTCCCCATCATGAACTTTTGAACGCAGTTGACCGTTTACCGGCAGATGTTTACAGTACATCCTTTCAGATCCGCAATACACGAGTGCACGAGGAAAAAATAGACGGGCTCAGCCATTTCCGTACGTAGATAACGAAGCTTTGTTGAAGAAGGCGTGGGCCGGGATAGCGCAGTCGGTATAGCGACTCGCTACTTGCTGGACGGTACGGGGATCGAATCCCGTTGGGGGCGAGATTTTCACCGGCCCTGGGGCCTAGCCAGCCTCCTGTACAATGGGTATCGGGTCATTCCCGGGGGGTAAAGCGGCCGGGGCGTGGCGTTAACCACCCACCCCCATCTAGTGCCGAGGTTAAAGAAAGAGTAGAGTTATACCTCTACTCCCCCTCTAGGCCTTCATGGCCTGTTCTAGGGTGAACTTTACCTTTTGTTGAAGAAGGTTGCAACACTGATTTTTCACATCTTTACTTATATGCAGTGCGACAAGAAACAGTTAAAAGTTGAGGCCCCGGAAACGGAAGGAGATTGCGTGTCCTGATTATGAATGTGTTCTCCCCTGTTGTCACGTGTGGCTACAACGTAATATCACGAAGCAAATGTGTAAACATTTACGAGAAGTAGCTATTGGCGCATTGCGTTGGTTTCGAGCCGGTACTCGCTCCTCGACAGCAGGGAAGGTTGAGAATGCACCTTGTCTTCGTGTTGAAAATAAAAACAATGATTTGGTGATATTGTTTCTTATTGTGATAACATTGTTGAAATAAAAACAAAATATATTTTTTTTTCCCCGACTTCAGGATTATTCACCTACTGTGTCACCGTCAATAAGGGTGCCCGTACGCTGTACAGTGCAGGCGAGGGGGGGGGGGTACAAATTACCGGGGCCCGACTATATTGCATATGTTTTTGTCTTTCTCGATGGTATTCTTTGTCGATTGTACAAGTTAACCCTTTTCAGCCCAAGTCACTCTGCAGCTGAGAGTCAATCTTTCCGATTTAGTGTAAAGATTTGTAGCCGGTGCGCCCTTACTGGGGGCCCGAACCCGCTCTCGGCGGCCATTACGCCGTACTGTTGCGTACCGTCACAAAAAACACTGACAATTTGCACGTAACTTGCGCCCTACAATTAACATTATTTTGTCTTACGCTTGCAGACGTTGGACCGATCCGGAGATAGTAAATAGTGTACCTTTGTTAGAGCCCGTAGTTCTAGTCTCGGAGAAAACGGGTGGAAATTGGGGTTCAGAAATGGATAGACACCGCGGCACAGAACTGGTTGAATGATCCAGCCCAGATTAATGACCAACCCATTAGGAAGAAGCTAATTGCAGTGTTAGTTAAGAAAGTCGTTGCTGCACTTACAACTGCTGGGAACACTAGATATGGTGTCTGAAGGCACTAGGTCAGCGGTTGTCAATCGGTGTGCCGCGAGCCGTTGAATAGAATAATTGTGTAAAACCAATTATGTAAACTAACATTTTAAAAACGGAAAACTGACAAAGGTGTTCCGTATACACATGCACTCATACGAAGTTAAGAAAGAGGGTGGCGGTTCGATTAAATGTTTGTTAAACTGAGGGGGCATCATTATATAGCCTACATAAAGTTCGGGAATAACGGCATTTATTTACTTTACCTTACCCCCAGGGAAAGAATACCGGTACCCATTGAATAAAAGGCTGCCTCGGCTCCGAAGTCGGTGTGGACGTGCTGGAGAAGAGAAAAATCTGTTGGCCCTTACCGGGCATGGAACTCCGATTCCTCGGTCGTCCATTGATTCAATTCCAGTCGTTAAGAGAGCTAATTACACTGCATTAGCTCCATTCGTGTGTATTCATTTTAACATAAATGCACAGTGTTGATGCTATCATATGTAAAACTGATTTTACAGTCATGTTGTCCATGTGGCTGTCGGTCTGATCGCCACGTGCAAAATAAGTTAATGTGTCTAGTTTATATCACGCATTTTTAAACTGTTTCAGGTGATTACATTTTTTTTTTGTCTAATACGCACGCGTGCCGCTGTCAGAGTTCCGTTCGCAGTAAGCATTAAGATGCGCATGCTGGGGAACTTGGCATGATAGTGAAGCCTGGCTGTATTTCGTCCGACTGTCAAACGAACGAACCAGATGGCATGTAACATCCAATGCACTTACGTCTAGAAAGTCCAATAGCCATTAAACCTAACTCACTGTGTGTTATTTATGTGGTCAGTGGTGTACTAGAAGGGTGGTAGCTGGTATTTTCCTCCTCTCCGTAGTTATTTTCGCCTGTAATTCTGTTCTCTTAACTATCGGATAGTCCTTATTTTCACACGAGTAAAGCGGGCCGCACCCTGATGAAGCCCAAGACGTAAAGCGCGAATCATGAAATAAGAACAGAAGTCTGAAATCTGTTCCGCAGCTTGCAGTAATCGGCGAGGCGTGCTTAGTTGAAGTAATGACTTAAGGGGACGCGGCTCAGCGAGTTTTGGCGCTTGTGTGAACAGAGACAGGAACGTGGGAGACGCCGTCGTAATTGTTTAGGACCTGAATGAGGTGGTCTTTATTAATGTTTGTTGATACTTACTTTATAAATCAGCTTTTGTTCGCGTAGCGCCATTAACGGAGTCGGACTACTGATCGAGTACATGCAATGTGCTAGTTATGAGTCGCTTTTACCTCGGTAATTCGGTGAATCTGAAACAAATAATAGGTCCTGTTCTGTCGCCGTGAAACACCGGTGTTACTGCGTACTGCTCTGAAGGGATGAAGCGCTGAGACGTGTTTTTTAAATGTATTTAAATTTAAAAGTTAGAGAATTTTCGGGAGCTCAGTCGTGTCGCTGTTGTTAAAAGTACGTATGTTTCATGTATTGTTTTTGTTCGGATGTAAACGCCATAGGGGACAGGTGGCGGGCTCTTGTGAGTGCGGTAATGAACCTTCGGTTTCCATAAAACGCGGGGAATTTCTTGACTAGCTGACGACCTGTTAGCTTCTCAAGAAGGACTCTGCTCCATGGAGTTAGTTAGTAAACGCCATAGGATGCACAAATGAAGCTCTAGCAAACAAGTCAAGATGGCACATTCTTTTTGTCTGGTGTAGAGGAAATATCACTAACAAAACTTAGATTATTTAATTTGGGTTTTCAATTTTTGAAAGTTTGACAAGCACGAATAACCATTGTAGCTGAGTTGATTATGTATGTAACCGAAAAATATTTTTTTTGGAACTTACTGTGAGAAGGGCCGGGGAACGTATGAAAGGCCTATTTCCAGCAAGGCCGGTCTTTGACTTTGTTCTGTAGTCTGTGACAGTTCGGTAATCTGTAGCAAAGCAACTTACAGTTGGTGGGTCACGGTGCTTAAACGAAATGCGAAATGTGGCTGCCTGTCTCGAACCTTAGACAAAGGTGACGTAATCATATTTACTGACGTCATTAATGAATCATCAATAGTCGTCAAGCTTGAAGGTTGTTCGTCTGCGGTTATAACGAACTTCTTCGCATCTGAAGTGCCACTTAAGACCGCCTTGGAAATGTGCTGGCTTCAGAACATTATCGTGCCTGACTGTCATGTGTTTCGTCAGTAATACCGGAAATGGCGTCATCAGAATAAAAAGTCTTGAACCGAATTTCGTTACCGTATTCCGATGCCCGTCTAAAATGTGTGGGTGATGGATGTATAATTGTTCTGTATTGTATTGGTCCTGATGTTACTTGCCGTAGCATTCCTTAGTTATGACGTAGTCCCATGACGTGGGCCTGCGCTCTGGCGATCTGTGGCTAGGTGGTCGGGCCACAACGCCCTGCCCATTGCTCAGGAAATTTGTCCTTTACTGCGTTATGAATATTGTTGCTGAAAAGTTAGATGTATAGTCTTCAAGTCTGGAGAGGGTGAAATTCCTTTACGCGTTAAGATAGGTGGGATGTGGGAGCCGATCACCTGGCGTGAAGATTACGAGGTTTGACGCAGGCACGACTTGTTTTGGGTCTTTTTTCGAAGCTTGAAGGAGCCAAAGTTGAAAACTTTCAGTGCTGGAGCATCACCTCATTACAGCAACATTTTTCTTGGTGCACTCGTGACAGGTTTGCAGGATAATGGACGCAGAGGTGAGGCCCTGTCCCTCGACTTCGAGATCACCAGAGTTGACTCTGCAGGGCTTCTTCCTATAAGTTTATGTAAAAAATCTATGTGTGTGTTGGGTAGGCACCACCCTGCTTAAATGAACTCCAACAACAGATCACTGCAGCCTTCGAAGAATGGGCTGAAATCAATTTATTCCCTAAGACAGCTGTCATATCTTGAAGCAAGCATTTGTGGAAATTTACTGACAAATTTTGAGTTAACCTTAAGTAAAATACAAACTATAAAAATGAGCATTTACAAGCAGTGCTAAAATAGGCATTAACCTTAAGATATGCCTTTTAGGCACTGTAAAATTGAATAAGTTTGCTTGCCTGTACATGAAACATACACGTATATATTTTATATATATATTTTTTTTTCCTCCATGGCACAACAGCCCCTTGTGGGCCAGGGCCTCATTATTGAAACTTAACGATCACACTCAGACACACCACACTCGGTAGGTCTCCTCTGGACGAGTGATCAGCCCGGCGCAGAGACCTCAATCTGACAAAACAAAACGCTCACAAGAGACAGACATCCATACCTCCGGAGGGATTCGAACCTGCATCCCAGCAAACGACCGGCCGCACGTTTACGCCTTAGACCGCGCGGCCAGTGGGATCGGTTGCGATGTTTATACGGTCATCAATTCATGCACTCGCAGACCTAAGCGACGACGCACTTTTCTCCAAACGTGCATTGTAATAGTTCGCTTTACAGTGCGTGTGTAAAATTCCCAAGGCTTTTCAAGTGATGCTTTTGTGCGTCTGCCTCCTTCCTAAGAGCCATTTCCACCCCTGCCCACTTAGAATGAGACGTTTATGTAAAGTGTCTTTAAACAACGTGAAAGTTCGTCTCTGTCCAATGCTCCCCGTATCCGCAAGTGCAGAGCTGTGTCTGCAGGTTCCCAGGCTTCGCCCGCTTGTAACACCTTTACGATGAGCTGCTTTTGATAAAGTCAATGAGGCTTGGCGTGAGGTAATGCTGAGCTGAAATTAAATATGTATTTTTATAGTCCGAATTCGCTGGTTCCTTCCTTGTTTTATAGTTGCAGTTAAGTACGTGTTTGTCAGCAGCCTGTGTCTGTAATACTGGATGCAAAGAAATACATATAGGTGTATAAGTCCATAGGCTAGTCACAGGTTGAATAACCAGGTTTTGATTTTCGGGGGAGACAGATTTTTTCTTCGCCATCGTGTACATACCAATTCTGGGGTCAACCGAATCTCATATCCAATGGTAAGTTACGTATTTATTGTTTATTTCACAACCCTGCCAGTAGGTCAAACTGTAGCTGCAGCGTCGAATGATAAGTTGGTTAATTGCATGGGATACGGAAGGAAGTGGTCGTGGCTTCGGTTACTATCACCACATTCGTGAGGAAAACCACTGAAAACTTCAGGCTATACGGTGCCCTGGGCCGAGATTAGAACCGGACACTTCCTGAATTCAAGCCAGAAGTGTCACTATTTCAACCAACGTGTTCGGTCACGCTTAATCATGAAATGGAGCGTACCGCATACTTGATACCATTTCACATCTGATTCATTACCAACTCGATATCAACGAACGAGTCGTTAAGCTGTGCAAGGGAAACTCCTGAAACGTCGAGAGACATGCGCGCTTTTGCCTGTTGATGTCTGCGGTAAATGGTACAATAGGAACATTTATTACAGTGCATAGGGACATCTTCGTGCAAAGTTGGTATTCGTTTAGGGACTGAGAAATGTTCTGCAGTCTGCAGATGAACAACCGGGCTATGTTATTGACTGCGAACTATGGCTTAGTTCGTATTCTGAAATTCTCGGGTTTTTTGGTGTCATGCCGAACTCCATATATCAGTATGAAGCGCCATATTAAATGATTCTTTGGGAAAATTGACTGCAGCTGGAAACCAGAATTTTAATGTGAATAAAAAGGAACGAAATTTCCTTATTTCATGTTTTCGTACTGGGCAAATTAAATTTGATGAAAACTGCGTAGATGTTGGTGATATTTGCTGTGATATATCGGAATCCGATATCTGATTCTTGGCGCGTAGAATTGATTTGCGAAGCCCAGATATACTTTGTAAAATTTACCGATTGAATAGTATTTCGTCACTGACATATTCAGGTCGGCAGCATACAGAGTGACTTGTATCATATACAAAACGACTTGTATAACGTATGGCTTCATTTAAGTGTGCACATTTTTTGTACATCTTGACTTAACTCACTTTACCATATACGTTTCACCCTGCTGTAGTGGCAACGTCGGCATGACATCATTCTCTACCAATGAGACTGCGATATGAAGACCACGTGACTTTGAACGGAAAACTCAATACCTTGAAAGTACTTCGTAGACGGCGGGGTTTAGTCAACTGTCATTATCAGTGGGAACGTGCTGTTGGAAGTGTTTACTGCCACTCCGAAGGTCGTTCTTGTGTTTGCTGTTCTAAGGACAATAATGGCAAGCAACCGAGCAACAAAATCCGGTTTCGCTGCTGAGGCTCAGAGGAAGGTAAGGTACTGTTGGACTTGTGTAGACGAAATCTTGCTGTGTACGGGCATGTCTCTATGTTAAGTGCCCCGGACGTTGGCGCCAAATTCGAATATGGTCGGCCGGCGAGTGAACGAAATGGGCGCCCAAAGACAAGTCTGATAGTCTCATCAGATGCGTTACCGCGTTTTAGACAGAAACGTGCACCAGAAAACATTTTGCAATTGAATATACATGTAGGCCGGCCACGTCTTCTCTACAACGTTTCCCGCCAGTTGAATGACGAAGGTAATACGTGCTTTTCGTGGCCATGCGAACGCGCGTGAAAGGATGACGTATGTACCACCCCCTTTGACATTAATGCTTTCGGAGGAGTGTGTTATTTACGTCTTCAGGGTAGAAGATCCTGAAGATGGAGGCAACAGGTTGCTCCGAAACGTCAGTACGTGTTTCCCAGATTGTACGAAGTCACACATCAAACAAGGCCAAAATCACCCTAATTTTTTTGTGTTCAGCGTGTAAATAGGATCATGGTTACGTGTGCTAGTTCGTATGGTGTATACATACACAAGCTGTACATGGACGTGTAACAGATTTGTGTTACTGTGTTGTGCACTTCAGTAATATTAGTTTTAACAAAACTATTCCATTCGTGAAACAATTGGCTCACATAATCATTATTTTTCCGTCTGTATTTGCAAGGTTTAATTGCAGCATACCATCGTGTGTCATGCTGGGTGTAATATTTTATTTACTCTCGACTTTTATGTGTTAATATATGGTGACATGATGCAGCCATTATCAGACCATTTGGTATGTGTGTGTGTTTTATTTTTGTGTATATGTATGCGAATGTGAAGGCCTGTAAGATTTGAGGCTGATGAAAATTCTTATCTTCTGGTATGTTTTGCCATGTTCCAGTTGACATAGCACAACATCCCAGAAGGCTTGACTCTTCAGTTTATTTGTTCTAGACATGCATTGTTCTGTTCTCACCATTTATTCATTACATGCATTGCTCTATTCTCGCCACGTGAACCACCTGTGGTGTAATTTTTTTGAGTGCATTGTATTGTAAAGTACTACATTGAACGTGGAACTAACAAATTAAATGAAAACATGGGGTATGTCATGAAACAGAAGTACACCTGTCCCTGCACCTTACTGCTCATATTATTTTGTGTATTTGGACCGAAAGTCATGTGGGCACTAAGCAGAGCAAAGTTAGTTTTCTATGGAGTTGTGGATGAATGCCCTATTTTTTGTGTTTTTCTTTCAGCACTTCAGTAACAGGTTTTTAAATTGGTGTTTTCTGTGTTGTTATTTTATAAGTTAATATTTATCGTCTTTTATTGCTAACATTGGCATTTATGTATTATTAGCTATTTTTGTGTTGTGGTTTTTCCTGCATTCTGTTGACAAGCAGTGAACACACATTCAGTTTTTCGGCATTCTTTCCCTACCATGTACTCCTCCCATCTTCATCTGGGTCTCTCATGTTTTCAGGTAGCGTCTTCCTTCATGTTTTCGGAACACAGTTTTGTACACATTTTTTAACCTCTTGTGTGCAATGCATAAGTCCAAACATTGAAGTAATGCTTTTATTTGAAATTGTATCTTAAACCATGATTCAGCATTTAATTTTACGACTTGTTCTTTGGAAATTTGCAGTTGAAAGTGCATTAACAAATTGATGAAGGAGCCTGTGGAAAAAGTGAGAGATTGGTTTGGTGTTTCCTACATTGGCTTCAAATTTAATTTTGAAGGCAACTTTCTGCAGTAGGGAACAGGTTTTGGTATACATATTTTTTACAGTTGCAAAAAAAAAGTATTTTGACATATTGTGGTTCAGATCATATTGTATATTTCAGAACCTCTAATTGAAGGTTATGTTTTAAGAATCTTATATGGTGTTCTGAATAATGCCCATCAGAACGTCTAATTCAAACTCTGTGTTACGGAGTCTTTAATTGAATTTGGTTATCTTCTTGACAGCAAGCTTATGACAGGCATTCTTTGTAATCCAAAGTGTTGTTTTTTCCCCATGTTTTGTTAATTTTGCTATTTGGTGTTTTTCCTGAACTTAGCCCCCCTCTTTTATAAAACATTGGACTAGGATCCAGTTCATACCCATTATGTTTTTCGTGACTTGTGGTCGTGTGGGTCATCACACCTTGATGTCATGTTAGGTGATGACCAACATCTCGGAGAACATTTTATGTTAAACATCCCATTGTGGTCTATAGAATTATGAAGTATTAAATGCCGTGAATACAACTAATTTGAGTTATTATTATTTTATTTTATGGCAGTATGTTTCCACCGAAGTTGGTCATTTCAGGCCACCAAAATCGTAAAAGATATAGTACACAATTGCATTAGTAGTGTCAGGAATGGAGATCTGAAGTTTACGTTTCATAAAAGCAACACTTTTTGTATTTATTTCATACTATTTTTATTTATTTTGACTCGAAACCCCGCGGTCAGTGCTGTGATGTGGTCGGCGAAAGATGGAACCTCCAGATGCTCGCGAAACTGGTTGTTAGTACCGTGCCAAGGTGCGGCAGCTGCAATGCGAAAAGCCTTGGATTGTAGCACTTGCGGCCCCGGCAGTGGATCTCAGATAGTTCACGCAGAGTGCGTAATGGGACGATGGGCGAGCTGCGTCTAAAGCAGGAGCGTGGTTTTTGATCGACAGGTCACTTCTGTTAAGGAGACGGCCTAGCATGCACACAGTATCTGGGCTGCCCTCTTTTCGACCTGATTTATATGAGCCGAACAGGTCAGCTGCGTATCTAGGGTCACTCCAAGCTACCGAGCTCTATCGACCCACCGTATTGCCTTCCCAAAGAGCCCACCAAAGCAGAGCAATTTTAATTTGCCACTTCAGTTTATTTAATTTTTATAAAATCCATTTCAGTGAGTCCACCCATCTCCTGGCTGTTTTAAAGAGGCCCACTAACAGTTCTGTAGCATTTGTTGCTTTATTCACGTCAGCTCATGTCCAAGTGACCCTGTCTTGCGGATTACGCTAGCTGCATAACTTATCGCTGTGTAATATTCTTCATTCCCCGTTTTTAAGGCGCTTTCGCAAAATTGCGAAAAGCAACAATTAGCTTCTTCATGCCTGTCCGTCCGTCTGTCCGCATGGAACAACCCTGCTCCCACTGGACGGATTTTCGAAAAATGTTATACTTGAGGATTTTTCGAAAATCTGTTGAGAAAATTCAACTTTAATTCAAATCTGACAAGAATAACGGATACTTTACATGAAGACCTACGAAAATATATGATATCTCGCAGAATTCTTCGTAGAATGAGAAATGTTTCAGATAGAAGTAGTACAGAAAAGCAAAACACATGTTCAATATTTTTTTCCCCCAAAATTATGACGTTTATGAGATGATGTGGAAAAATATGTTAGCGCCAGACAGGCCACAGATGACAATATACTAAGGCAAGGACGCGCACACAGGCACACTCACGCATAAACACACACATAATTTTTAATACTTATTATTGTTAACAGCATTACGAAATATTTTATAGTTCGCGAACAGTGCAAAGGGAACCCATTGTTGCATTTACATGACAACCCTGAACACGGGATTATTAACTCGCACTGCTTTGATAAGTGTATTAAAACAGTATTTTGTAAATGTAATCACATGTAGTGACGTAGCAGTGCCGGCTTGACCATAATATTGTAAAAATGAGACAGACCATTGACTACCAGGGTTGCCAGCCTCTCAACGAAAAATTATCGGATCAGCTGAACAAAATTGTTTTTTTTTTGCCGATGTTATTGTACTGTTGACAAAATTTTTCTCAATTTGAGAAGTTCTTCCCAGAACACGAAAAAAAAATTAAAATTTACGAGATTGTGAAGACTAACTGTAGATATAAGAAATATAAGAGGCGTCCCAGTACTAAACTGAGACCCATGCACAGTATGTAAATGCATATACGAGCATGTGTATATTCATTTCATTAAACCGTTGGCATGTCACGTTCATCATACCGATTCGTATTTGTTTTTAATTTACACCTGTGTTTTTTCTGACTCCTGGGTTTGCCAAATAAAGCTGTTCTCCTCGCCTGGGTCGCGGCTCGAAAAGGTTGAAGAGTGAGATGGACCAATATGGCATACTTCTGAACCCTTTCCTATATCATTTATGAGCATCTTCCCATCGTTCGACGGTAATCTGATCTATGCGTTTGAAACGTCGTTGTTAAAGAGCACACCCACTTGAATATTTCTACTAAGCCCCTAGCAGTACATGAAAAGGTTAAGTTTTCCCTGCCCACGCCATGAAGGCATATAGGGGGACGAAAGTTACAGCTTCACATTCGTAATCCAAACACTAGATGGATGTGAGTGGTGAACTTCCTGCCCCGGCCACTTTACCCCCGCGAAGAACCCCAGTATCCACTGGATCGGAGGTTTGGTGGGCCCCAGAGCCGGTCTGGACGTTTTGGAGAAGAAAACTCTCTTGCCCCCGCTTAGAATCAAACCCGGATCGTCCAGCCCGTAATACAAGGGAAGTTCTGTGAGCGTTAAGGGAAGAACTGACGTTGAGGGTGTTTCAGGACAGGTCGCTGAGGAGAAGGGCTGAGAAAACTACGTGAGGAACTTAATCGTTTGTAAGTCTTCGCCAGGTATAATAGGGTGGTACGTATACGTAAATCAGGGAAGATGAGATGTAGACCGTATACGGGGATAAGAATTTGTACAAAATTTATCAGGAAACCTGGAGGGGTGAGCATGCTTGGAAAACTTCGGTGCAATTGGAAGGGTAATATTCAAATGCATCTTCAAGAAAGAAACTGGGTGTGGCTCAAGATGTGGACCAATGGCTGGTTCTTGCCGATCCGGTAATGAGCCTTCAGATTCCAGAAAAAGCGAAGGATTTCAAGACGAGTTGAAATTCGCTTTTCTAGGCGGACTGCGCTTTTTTGCCGAGTTCTGTCGGGGTCTGAAGCTGGGAGGTATGAGTTACCGACGGACTTCCGTTTCGGGATGGCAGTTGCCACGTCACTCCTACACAAGCCATCCCATTGTCTGCGTCCCTTCTCTGCTCTTGACTGGGGAAATATGTAGAGGTTATGAACAGTCACGTACGCGGAGCGCGTTCATTCATCACTAGCGTTTCTGGCCCACACGTCGAAGATGCCGGATTTGATTCGGGGCTGGGGACTGGCTGTTTTGACAGGTGTTTCGTGGTTACAAATCTTTGGGTGATATCTTAAAATAGGTCGTGTCTATTTCGTACCACATCCTGCCAAACTCAGTTATAATTTAGTTTCTCATAGAACGGGTGTCTTTGGCAGACAGTCGTTGGGAGACGAAAAACGCAGTTTTGTGCGCAAAACACTCCATTTTGCAAGTGATACATGGGCTAAAATATACAAGAGCATGTAAAGCCTGTAGTAACTGCATCCGCCCAGGGAGGGTAACGGCGAATATATTAAATAAGCAGGTATTAGTTGTTAGCATGGAGGTTGGTCTGCAAGTAAATGGTGAGAAAGCGAAGTACTGTGTAAGTTTTAGCTCGTTACCAGATTGCAGGACACAATCAACATAGTACAGCTGATAAATCGTTTGAAACAAGCGAAGTTGATATATTTGGAAATAAGAAAAAAATCCCATGCACGAAGAAGTAAGAGCAGATTAAATTCGGGGAGTACCTGTAGCCATTGGGTTCAAAATCTTATGTCTTCCTGTTTGTTATATAAAACATAGAAGATTGAAATGTACAGATCTGTACTTCTGGCCGTTTTGTATGGGTGTGAACTTGGGATTGTCACGTTAAGAGAATAACGTAGGCTGAGGGTATTCAAAAAGAGGGTGCTGAGGAACGTACTGGGACCTAGGAGGGATAAGGTAACAGGGGGTTGGAGAAAATTACGTAATCCCTGCTTCATGGTTTATACTCGCCAAATATTCAAGTGATCAAATCGAGGAGTAGAGGGGTGGGGCCTGTGGTACGAATGTGGGAGAAGAGAAATGCATGCAGGATTTTGGTGGGGAAGCTTGAAGGAAAGAGACAAAGACGTCGGAGTAGGTCTGAGAATAATATTATAACGTTTCTTTAAGAAATAGTATGGGAAAGTATGGACTAGACTCACCTGCCTCGGGATGGGGACAAGAGGTGCGTTGTTACATAAAACACGGGAACTGTCTTCACAAACTATCTTCGCGCTGTGTTCCCCGTCTTCACATACGATTCTCTGGTGACCCAATCAGGCCATTGTGTTATACAGGGCTGGCCAAATTCACCCCACAGTAGGGCCATGTAAGTCACTAAGGACCCGCCTGAGGGCCGCACGTGTGTACATATATTGGAAGACGGCCTGGGGGGTAGGGGATTGAATTAACTGGAAGGCCATTGTTTACAAACAGTAAGTTACACTAAAAGTACGGTTGAATGACAAGGCAGAAGGCATTGCTAAACTCGGTAAAACTCAAAGAATGATTATTGGTTTACTGTGTGCCGTCTTAAAAGTGACGAGTTTCGAAACATTTTCTCTGCTAGTAAAGTTGCCATGTTGTGTTCAGTAGATCTATTATATTATATTTGTTACGTTGTAATATTGAAACTACTCAGGTGGCCGAGGGCCGCATGCTGGCCATCCCTGGCGTAATATTAGCGTAGAGTGGGGCGTAATTTTTTAAGTTTTTGGCATGATTAGTACCTTTAATTGCGTTGCCACTCACGTAAATAAGTGTAGCTGAATCGGTGTTAACCCTTTAAAGACTGAGATTAAAGGTAAAGGTTAAAAAAGGTAAAGTTTGCCTTGTAACCTGCCATGCAGGCACGGAGGAAGAGTAAAGGTATAGCTCTGCTCTTTCTTTAACCTTGGCGCTAGAGGGAGTGGGTGGTTAACGCCACGCCCCGGCCGCGTTACCCCCGGGAATGACCCAGTACCCATTGTAAACGACTGAGATGAACTTACATATTCAGTTCGTACTCAGCAGTAAACACACACCGCCTTGGTTATGAAAAGTTAATGCTGTGCAGGGAAACAATCGCTGCTTGTTCCGACACCCATAAAATTGCAGAAGTACCCTATGTGGGCAGAAGGTAGGATTTTTTTTTAACCTTGTTGTACATAGAGTGACCACTCCATTTAATGGGGTGACAGTCTTCCGTTTTAATGCCCTCTGACTAGAAAACTTGAGTGAACTTGCTTGCAGATCTGATATTACGGTGGTTCAGTGTTGAAGCTGATCTTATTCTTGGATGTTGGCACCGTGTTCAAATGGTCTGGGTTGCCGACTCTTCGGTGCTGCCGTCTGCCCACATCTGCTACCCTGAAAATGGCGGCAGCATATTCTCCCGAAATGTCGGCAGCACGGCCTACTTCCCCGCAGTACAAGATCGACGTACACTGACGTAAACTACGAACAGTCTCGTGTTCATGTTGGACTGCTTGTATAGCTTTGGGATTATGTTTGTGGATTATAGATTTAAGATAAGTTGTAGTTGAAGCAGCGTGTGTCAACGTAAAACTTATCAATAATTTTTGAAGTTGAGTAAAGCCTTAACAATTGATATCGGAAGATCGTGTTACGTCATAGGCAGCCGCTGTTAAGGGGGTACCAATTGAAGACCATTTTAACCTGTACACATATATGGATGCAAAGTTTTCATGCCGTCGACTGTAGAACTAGGCTGAAGAATCCTTGGCCTAGATACGAATGGTACCATGTTTTATGACCTTGGCATGTATGGAAGAGATTTGAATATAGGCAGAGGCAAACGTGTTCGGGAAAGAAACACTTTCTTAAAGTTTACATTCGTTGTCCATGATTTGGAGGTCGGCCGTTCACTGGAATACAAGACTTGTTCACAGTGTAGCGTGATGCTGGAAAAATACTTTCAAATAGAGGAGCATTATTGTTTACACAGATTCAGGAGACATCGTGTTCCAGATTTGTATTCAGGGATGCCAAATACGTTGCACAGCCGATCGTTCTGGGTCTTGTAGTGGCACGTAGACGTATTTACAGCAGATTCGTACGACATAACAAAGTGACGCGTGAAAGTACCTCTGATGTTGGAGAGAAATAGTTTGATAGTTGGTAGATTGATGACTTTATAATCTGCTCACCTGTACTTGTTACCTGCAAGATCTCGGCTAATCAAGGTCGAACTTACAAATTAAACGTAAGTTTTGGCAGTGGATTTTCGTCCACATCGGTTGAAGTGATTGTAGGCTGATTAATTACATCACGTTTCCGCAAACACCTTCGTAAATTGTTAAACGTTTCTAATTTTGATAGAGGGTGCTTTTGTTAAAGCAGACCATTTGTAGGGGCGTTCGCGTAGCCACGAAAAGCGCCTTATTGACTTGGCGAAGCCCGTCTGTCCGCATGTATAAGCGCGGCTCCCATGGGACGGATTTCCGTGGAATATGATACTGGGGATTTCCGCGAAACTCACGAGAAAATCCAAATTTTGTTAAAATCTCGTAAAAGTATCTGGCACTTTACGTGAAGGCCTAAGTACTACGTAACGCTTTATTGTTGCCGGCGACATTAAATCGCCATAAAGACACTCTCTTCGAGTGAAATGACATCAGGCTGTCGGGTTAGCCGACAAACATTACGCCGAAGCATCACACTGTTACGTTATACCTACATTGCCAGGCTTGTTATTGTTTGCTGCTTTCGAACGTAGCCATAGTTTTTTTTACTGCTTTACATTTCTGAACCATGTTGCTGTCGGTAGCATTTTTGAGCTCGCTTAAAAACTTTTTTTCGTGTATGGTCGCGAAGTGACAGTTTTGGGCAAATGTGACTCTTCTGACACGTGACCGTGTACGAAAATATAATATTACAATACAATACCAACAAAATACGCTATCGGAGACGTATATATTGGTAGCAGATCAAACAGGTTTCGGCGGGTGAATACACATGGAAAATTTATAGACCAGTTTAGGCTGAGATAAAAGATAAAATAGATAAAGTTATAAGATATCATATATACAAGTTTATAATATTGTATAGATGCATTTTACTTTTTATTTCACCCGAAATTGCGTAGTCTATAAATCTTTCCATATGTCTCGATAGACCTCTCATGATGGCGGCTCGCCGAAACATGTTGCGTCTTAGATACGTTTTTTAATAGTGTACTTTGTTGGTTGTATTGTAGTATTGTAATACAACTGTGACTGTTAACACAGTCTAGTTTTGGTCAGACGCTGAAGTGTAAAAGAGCAGTTAACGAAACTCATCATCGAAGCCTGCGGATACTGACCAGCAGGCTGATCTAAAAGTTGGCCATATATGGCTGACGATTACTGTCCTTGTGACTGGCTCATTGCTCATGCGGCCCACTGACATATAACTGAAATCGAAGCTAGTTATCGCGCTCGGACTGAAGTAGTTCGTGTATGCCGTATTTGGAATACACGTTCAGCTGTTGCTGCACTGGCCGCCTGAGTTGCACAACGTTTCCGACTAGCGAGTTCCATTCCCACACTGATCTTTTTTTGGAAGTATTTCAGAGTTCTTTATAATTCGAAGGGTCTTCCCCGGCTCCGCATCGATGAGCCTCGGTAGATCCTTGAATATCATGACTGAATGACTTTGGGGTTCATTTGCACGTATATATATATATATATATATATATATATGTCTTCACACCCGTGATCGGTTCTGGGGTCATTCTGTCGTCTCTTCAGTGGGTATCGGAGGAAAAACGACCGTAACGTGAATCTGATTGCTCACCTCCATCTAGTGCGCCAAGATCTTTCAGTCATTGGGGCAGTTTAATCTGACCCACGTCTTATGTAAAGTCTTGATGCATCGGATGACGTCATGAACGGAGAGGATCTTTTATTTCACATTATCGGGCTTGTAAGTTGACATTCGGAGTTTGGACTAGGAACTTTTGGGAAAGCCTCGTTTCTCTGTAATCGTAACCTCTTAACGCGAAGCACAAACCAGACATGGTCTGCGTTCAAAAAGACGGTCCATCGTATGGCATTGCAGTTCGTAACATGCAGTGTATAGCACTTGAAGGCCGCTAGCTTGTATTTGGAACGATATATGCGGACACGGATATTTATGGCAGTGTGCAGCTTAATATCGTTACTGCTTGTTTGTTTTGTGAAGCATATGGCTTTGCAGTACATCTGTACTGTAGTAGCTGTCACAGTGTGGAAAGGAGGGCTTAAGGCTCATGAACAGAGGCAAAATCGCAAATAACCCGATACGAAACTGAACTCCTAGTTGGGGCGTGGAAAGAATATGCGCAACCAGAGGTCCATACTTTATAAATCAGTCTAAGTAAAGAGTGTGCGGCGTACTTATTCTTTATCACTATTTCTGATGGTGTATTACAAGTTTTGTACAAGTG
Source organism: Reticulitermes speratus (assembly GCA_021186555.1). Taxonomy (NCBI): domain Eukaryota; kingdom Metazoa; phylum Arthropoda; class Insecta; order Blattodea; family Rhinotermitidae; genus Reticulitermes; species Reticulitermes speratus. The sequence continues at coordinate 30,467,894 of JAJKFL010000237.1, forward strand.
GATAAATAAACAATCCAGTTTCCACAGACTTTATGTCAGTAAGTACAATATATAGTTGTCTTTATTGGCTGATGTGAACTGTGACTGCGTGTAAGTAGTATGCGTTATATTTAGTATATCTGGAATTAAGAACTGTCTGGGAGTGACTTGATAATCGCTGATTTTAGCCGAAGCATGTAGTCATAGTTCGAATCAGTTAATAAAGATAATTTGATATTGTTTTTATTAATATAATAGCTGTGGAAACTGGATTTTAGATTTATTCATTTCTATCAAACACAGCTGAATGCATCGAGCAGATATAAAGATGTTACAGGTTTAATTAAACAAGACAGGTAATGAACGTTTAACGTATCATTGAGGCGCGTTCGCGTAACCACTGCTGCCGTGGAAAAGCTAAAAGTATTACGTATTCGTAGTGTGTGTGTAGTCTTAGTCATCTAGCACGCAAAGCGCATGCGCCGTATTATATTGTCGTCTGTGACTTGTGTGGCTGTACCGTATTTTTCCACGCTATTTAATAAACGGCACGATTTTCGGAAAAATGTTATTGAGCATAAAGTGTGTTTTGATTTTCTCTGCAACATTTGCCCGAAACATTTCTCATTTAAGAAGAACTCGGCGAGATATTGTCCTAAATGTACATAGGTCTTCGTGTAAAGTACCCGTTATTCTTGTAAGATTCTAATGAAACTTTAATTTTCTCGACAGGTTTTCCAAAAACACTAAACAATTTCATGAAAATCCATCCAGTGGGAGCCGAGTTCTATGCTGACGGACAGACAGACATACATGACGAAGCTAATAGTCGCTTTTCGCAATTTTGCGAACGCGGCTAAAAAGCACTGGGGTTCATTAAAAGGTCGGAAATTTATTGGCTGGCGAAGCGGTTGGTAGCTTCTGAGGAATGTCTCCTTCATGGAGTTGGTAGAAGATTTTACACAGTAGTAGCACAATGTGCTAATGACAAAGTACCTTCACAGTAAGGCCGAGCAGGTTGTAATATATCTGGTTACCTGCACAATACACTGTCTTCTGCATCAGCATTGTGAATTAACTGGGATCAAAGTCCATGCCTCTAACGTCCTTCGTGGATGATGGGGCGACTTGCCTGGAGACACTGAAGGTCTATGAATTGCGGATTGTGTCGCATCATAGGATCTCGCTTGTCGGAAGCAACAAGCGGAGACGAGGTATGCCAGCGATTTCCGTACCCTAAACACGGTGTCTGCGTCTTTGTCCAGCCCCTCGGTTCAGAGAAACGACAGCACAAGGAAGGTGTGAAACAGTCGAAAATGTGTGGCCCGCGAGCCGCACGTGGCTCTTTGACCTTCATAATCTTGATATCGGCCGAAATTCAGGAACGAAGATCTGCTTGTTACACCTCAAGTGGACCAGAACAATTTTCCTGTTTCATATAAGTCGCCGTTTAACACGTGTACTTCTAGATAAAGATATTGAGACTCAACAGGTCAGATATTCGCATTGCGGCACCGTATTGCATTGTCACAGCAGTACAGACTTCTGTCCATTGGTTCTGCCTTTTTAGCATTCAGCTTTTGTAGTGGCTAAATTCATATGCTGCGTATACCTTACCAGCAGGCGGGCTTTGTCATTTCCCATGTTACATGAATATCCCCCCATTAAATTAAAATAGGCATTGTGCTTTATTTACAAAGCCAACATATGCATATACCATCTACACAACAGTACAATTTCTATCCCTCCTGCATGTTTGGGCGATTACATCGCCATCATCAGGGAGTATAACACACCAAGTTGTTTGAAACACGTTATAATGGGACACAATTACGTTATTAATATACATATACGTCAGTATACGATTGTATCAGGGGAAGAGATTTTTCTTCTCCAAAACTTCCAGACTGGTCCTGGGACCCACCAAGCTTCCTGTTCGATGGGTACCAGGGTTTCCGAGGGTAGAGAGGCCGGGTTGAGAATTAAACGCTCACCTCCATTTAGTGTCGAGATTAGTGAGTGGAACTATACCTCTGCTCCCCCTATACGCCTTAATGGCGTGGACAGGGAGAACTTTGCATTTTATGTTTATCATGTTGTATCATATTTTGCTGTTGTGTGTAACGTGTGCATGTGTTGGTTTTATAAATAGTACACGCACTGTCGTTGCGCGGAATGGACAGCGTTAAGATAAAATAGGCGTTGTGCGGGACAGACACGTCAACGGAAAAGGATTATTCAGGCACACTGCTTTTCTGTTTTGTATTTCCGTTTCATCCCTGCAACCGGTTTTTTATGGGCAAGTTTTACGTTGTCACTATTTACGGGACCGGAATTTTCCGATAAATACAGGTTTTGTTAGCCTAGGTGTTATTTTGGACAGGGTTGCTGTGTTTGCGCACTGATCATAGTAACACCACCTTTATAAATCACACAGAATACTGTGAATAAGTAGACTCAGCAGCTTGGAGTTGCTGTGTCTCATGTACAACATGTTAAGAACACGGCGGTACGGAAGCAGTCCCCGGCTTCGTACTGGCGTTCTTAATATCCACACAAGCAGAAATAGTGACCTTTGTAATAAAGGTAAAGCAATTCGTATACAGGCCTGGACAGGCGCGTAGGGCTCCAGGAGGTTGAGGCTCCCAGACTTCTTAGACAATTGGCACATAAAGGTGGCAAGGTTGTCAGTCCTACGCACTGGTCGCCTTTACCCCCCCCCCCCCCCCCCCACGAGATACACATGGTACTTATTTCTGTTAGAGGCTGGGTCGATCCCAGGGCCATATTGCGACCAGAAGGATTAAGTCAGTGACCCCATCGAGAATAGAAGCCTCGACCTTTCGGCTTGTAGCGCAGTGTCTCAACCTACAGCGCCACTGTGTACTTCTTTCCTTTGTAATAGTGCTTATAAATTAAAGACATAATTCAAACATTTATTTACTAAAATGTTTTGCTATCTGTAATGTTTGTTGTGCGTGCTGTCTCAATGTTTCTGCGATAAACGTAAAATACCAAGGAAGCCACATGCAGTATTTGTGCCTGCATGATCATTTAGGATCGCGGCTTCTCATGAATTGAAATTGCCAGTAAGTGGTAGCAGTAGTGCTCTGGACTTCAGTTCAAGGGGTTTAAACCTCACAGCCAGGACACCAGGTCTCTTTACATTTTAGTGGTTTCCCTTAGTCCCTGTGGCAGAAACCGGGATGGTTGTAATGACCGCTTCCTTCCGCTTCACCATTCGCCAGTTGTCATGCCATCGATCCTGTGCATTTTGAGGTGCTGGCAGCGTCGTGAAATAAACGACGAAGTATGACCTTGTTTTTTACACCGCTAAAGTGGTAAAGTCTACGCCTTGAAGGCATCTAGGGATGTAGAGGTATAGCTCCGGTCATTAACTTCGGTACTAGATGGAGGTGAGTTGTCAACTTCACGTCCCGGCAGCTGTACGCCCTGGAAATATCCCGGTAAGCACTGAATGGGATGTTGGGCGGGCCTCAGAGCCTGTCTGGACGTTTTGGAGAAAAGGAAAATCTTGCATTTGCGGGATTTGAACTCTGGATCGTGCAGCCCGTAGCTAAGTGATTCTAGTGACTACACTATACTGACCCATTTGTTTGGGCAGACGTCATAAATGTAATGTTTGCTTCTCTGTACCTGGTGGCCATTCCATTTCCCTCTTTCTGCCCTTTCGGCGCGATATTTTGTCCCAACGTGACGCGTTGCTGCGTTTGTAAATACACTCGGCTACACTGGTTGTTCACGGTGTTTACACATCAAACTGAAACATTAAACTGAAGTCCAAACTAACCTACATATGTTTAATGACTTGCCTTCCTTTGGGTTTAATGCTTCTACAGCTATAACTGGTTCTTCCAGAATTGGACAGTGACATGTAGGCTACGCCACATCAGATGCATAAGCACAGACTTGTTATCCATAGCCGCTTCTCTTGTATCTCTTAGAGGCCGAGGTTAGAATGGAACCGACAGGACATTGTGGCTGTAAAGCGTGAGGTCAGTTTTGTAGTTTTCAAGCAGTGGTGTACCTGTGTACAAGTGCTGTGTCATTTATTGCTGATTTTGGAGTTTAAATTGTTTATAGTAAGCTTTTTCTGCGTCTTACAACCATAACTCGTTCGTTGGTTTGCCCAGTCCTGGTGTCGATCCAAAACTCGTTTCACATTTAACGCCCATAGAGTATGGAGTCCTGGCTTACATATATTTATGGTAAGTTAAATAAGGGGTACACAAATGTTTTTCAAACCTTTAGTAGCGACCTCAGAATTCTACGCGCCATAATGGTGACATGAAGCAGGTTCCATAGTTGTGAGAAGTCGGATACTAGGCGCCACCGTACAAGATTAATCGCCTGGGCGACCTGGCGCCTGGGATTTGTGCACCGCAGCGTCCAGATTTGCTGTAGGGCCCACCCAGTTTCTTATTCGGTTGATGCCGAGGAGCGAAGATGGACACGTACCTCCATCTAGTACCGAAGTTAAGAATGAGTGGACCCGTAACTCCTCACCAATATGACTTCATGGCGTGTACAGGCAGAAGTTTACGTTTACTTTTAAGTCGTGATTGGCGATGCTGCAGCTGTAGGTGGAGCTGGCATGTGCATCGCCTGCGAATGTGGGAATTGGGATAGGACCAAGCGGAACGCTCTGCCGGGGTATTGATTGCCGGGGAAGTAGCGGGCGACGCAGCAGTGTGTGTCGCGGGTGTCACAGACGTGTGCTTCACCTGTTACTTGGTCACGGTAACTTCCTTGCCAGCCCTCCATCACCACCCAAGTGTTACTGTGTGTACCATTACACACAGCACCTAAACGCCGTAATAATGTTGGGGGAGTATACGTTGTGAAGCGCCTCGTTAAACACTATCTGTCGTCAGTCTCCAGAAATGCTCTCGACCACACGTCACATGGCACGTTAACAACAATCAGCTAGGAACTGATCAAAATGTACATGCAAATGGGTTCTGTTTAGCGGCAAGTTACGCATTGTTTCTAGCGCCATGATTTTCATCAACCCATTAACTTGCAGGTTCAAATGTTATTGTCAGAACTGTATTGTCCAACGCCACCAGATCATTTTTATCACGAAGCGTGGGACCAATATGTAATTTTAATTTTTTAATGCGGAAAATTGTCCTTGTGTATGCGTGAAGGCGTATGGGGAGTGGAGATATATCTCCACGCATTTTTAACCTCGGGATTAGATGGAGGTAATTGGCCACCTGAACACCGCGGTCGCTTTACCGCGGGGAAAGTTACGTTACCCGTCCAGTAAGAAGTCTAGGTGGGCCCCAAAGGCGTAGTAGTTGGTGCACTTTAATAATATTACCGAGACAGTATGTCCATGGACAGTGACTGGTTATTGTACGTGTGACGGGCAGGCGGCTCCCGGAACAGGGATTTTTCTGTTTGCCACAATATGCGGACCGGGCGAGGGCTCACCCAATCTCCTATCCAATACGTACCGGTACTTAATTTCCTGGGATAAAATGGGCGGAGCGTGATGGTAATCACTGACAACAATCTAGATCAGACGGTGGGAATGCGTTAAACTTCCAGGCACAACCTTTGTTACGCTACAAGCCGGACGGTCGCGGGTTCGATTTCCGATGGTGTCATTGGAATTTTTCATTGACATTCTTCCGGCTACACTATGGCCCTGGGGTCGACTCAGTCTCCAACAGAAATGAGTACCAGGAATATTTCCTGGGGGGTAAAGGCGGCCGGTGCGTAGGGCTGACAACCTTACACCTTCATGTGCCGATTGTCTTTAAATCTGGGAACCTCAACCTCCTAGAACCCTCAGGGCCTGTACAGGAATTGCTTTACCTTACAGGATTTTCACTGTATGGCGCTGCGAAAGCCTAGCATAAGCGCTGAACTACTGTACGCCTGCTCGCTTTTATAAGCTTGTTCGCAGCGTCATAATTTGAAAACTCCGTACCTTTCGATTCTGTATAGTCCGAGCATCTGACAGCATCGTTAACTAACTAAACTCACTCCACGGAGCAGAGTCCTTCTTGAGAAGCTAACAGGTCCTCAACTAGTCAAGAAATTCCCTGCATTTTATGGAACCCGAAGGTTCATTACCACATTCAGAAGAGCCCGCCACCTGTCCCTATCGTTAAACGAACAAAAATTAATAAAACACCTGGCAAGGTGATGCTGCTGGTACTTGCGATGCTGAGAGCGGGAAGTGTCTGAACTGATTTAAATGACATAAATTTACATTAAGTGAAATATTTTGGATAACCTTATTTTATTTTGGAATTTATTATTCTTGAGATGATGACAGAATTATACAGTTAAATTTTGCCTGCTTGATTGGGGAAGGAGCCCCTTTGAGGCTCAGGCCCCCGCGTCATAACTGCGCCCTTGCCAGATGATATTCTGTGCTTTTTAGGGCCAGACTGTATCGTGATTTTATGTTGTATTCTTGTGACGAAGCTCGAAGTAGTCCTAGTTTGTTTTTACTTTTAGATAAACTGTAGTTACAACAGTGGCATGAATGAAATCTCGCCAGGTAAATAGACTTGCCCCGTCACATTCCTCTTGCATTCGATGCTGCTACCACGTTCTGTATTGCATGACATATAATTAATGTGAACCGGTTTACACGCTACACATAAAAAACAGGAGTCACTGCTCTGGTGACGATTACAGCTGCACCTATGTTGAATTCTCGCCAGAAAGCTGACGTGGATAGGAAGGGTTTGTTTTCCGCAGTACGGGGTGTATTAGGAAATGATGGTGCGGTTGCGTCGCTATCAGGCTCAGCGTCGGCCATGAATTAGAAAAGTGCATAGCAATGGGGGGACTGGTGTTCGAATCCCGCAGGTCAAAGTTTTAACACCCCCCCCCCCCCCCCCGGCGTTAACCCAGACTTGTATCTCATGAGTCACCCGGCCAGCTTCCCACATCCTGACGCTGACCCATCTGGCAGTATGTTTAAAAATGCGTGGAGCTGTATCTCCACCCCGATGTCGTGACTTCATAGCATGGCGCTTAATGTTAAGTTCCTTTGATCCAGAATTTGTGTTGCTACTGTCAGATGCACGAATAGTTCGACCCCATTAATACGGTGTGCCTGTTGAGTACGCTGTAATTACGCAATTCGGATTGCTCGGTTGGAGTGGCAATGTAACAGTACTGAAATTTATATTGAAAGTTTTGGTTTGTTTGCTGTGACATGTCGGCAGTCACGAACAGCTGTGCAGTTAAGTCGACTTCAAATGCCTCTCACTTGTGACTTAAAACTTCGTTTTTCTGTGATAAGTACGATACGGTGTTAGACAGGGCTGCGTAAATTTTTCAAAAACCTAGGAGCCACCACAGAATTCTAGGCACCAGAACGGTGACGTGAAGTAAGGGACATACCGAGGACCTACAAATATTAGTCGCCATCGCACCAAATCCAGTCGCCTAATACGAGTACAAACACAGTATCGTAATGTACTGCGGGATTGCGTAGGACAGGGGTTCTTAACTGTCTCCTGTGTGAAGATCCTAGTCTTAAGGAGCGAGGTATTCGTCACGCATTTTAAAACGCAGATCCAAAATTTAAAATGTATGCAGAATAGCAAGAGGCCTACACCAAATGTCCAGAATACCGTACTCTTCATGTGCTGTGTGATTGTGACCGACACTTCTTGGCTTCCCTGCGGAAAACACGTTTAGGCCATTTTTACAAAGTGCCCTTTTTTGTGTAAACCAAACAGTTCTACTATAATTGACTTTGAAAACGAAGTTATGACAGCGATTTTAAAGAACGCGCTGTTGGAATATGAAAGAATAGCTTGTTCCCCATTAGACCTGCATGTGAGATTGAAACTGGACTTGAAGTTGTAGACTCCTGTTGAAAGTTGAAACTGTAACCCGAACATAGGACTGCTCAATTTGGGGGTCTAGGAATCGAAATTTGGTTTAAAAAATCTAGTGATTTCCTTCAGACACATTGTGGAATAAAGACGTCAGATAGACCAGGACCGTTTTAGCGTTATTTCCAGTTAATTCACATTCGTGTAATTGTGCGTCAAGGGACCCCGAAGATGATAACGTATCGCTAAATAAATAAATAAACCTCTCATTCCTCTTATTTGAATCCGTGGCTCCATGTGCATGACGGTATTGATTTGATGTGCGCAGATGCTGGAAGAGAGGCGAGTGTTGGGATAATAACACTTCGCAGCTAGCATGTTTGTATTTCGAGTGTTGCAGGAAACAGCTTGATTAACAAGCTGGGTGATTATGACGCAAATATAGCAGTATTAGGCAGACATCCGTTGTAAGCTTGTACTGTATAAGAGTCACGTTCATGTCTTAACAGAATGCCGTAGCTAATACCCAGGCATGACGAGTTACTTTTTGTTCGATTGCTGGGTTGGACTGGTGCAGAGGTATACGCCGTCCGAAAAGCTCCTGGACAAAAGTACTGCAATACAAAACTTCTTGGATTGCTATTTAATAATCCACACTTTGGACACACTTTCTCACACGTAGTTGTAGGGGCTTATTGTGTTTTATGCTATTAACACTTTAAAGCCCAGGTTTCATGTTAAAAAACTCTAATTGTATCCACAGAATGCCTTTGTGTTTTGCTCCCAAAACAAAGTAAGATTATTTCCCTGCACACAAGCGATTTAATTTTTAAATTTGGACGGTGGTTTACTGCGCGGTACGAAGTTAATATTTAAGTGTAGTTCAGGTTCCATTTAGTCTTCAAAGACCTGCCATGTTTCACGGGGTTTGTCGCCGGCATCTCACCGCGGAGGCCCGGGCTCGATTCGTGTCCAGCCCATATGCTTTTTGTGCTGGACAGAGTGACACAGGGACAGGTTTTTCTTCTAGTATTTCGGTTTTCGGCTGTCAGTATTCCACCAGTACAAGTACTTTCACATTGTTTCTCTTTCAATCTTCCAAGGGTTAAAGTAGGTTATCTCTGTTCTCAAAGGTAAAAACGTGACAGAGGCCGTGCTTTTAATGATACATTATCATTGCTGCCACCTGGTTCGAATGTTTTCGCAGATAGTTTCGGCCTGTGGGCAGTGTCGTAGCCACCGCTAAAAATAAGGAAAGTACTGGTGGCATGTGGTGGTATGTCCAAGTAGGTCTCGTGGGCCAGTACTCTCTGCTGCCCAGCACGGCCGCAGTGTTAACTATCCCATGACGTAAAACTCGGTGATAACGTCCGCAGCCACATCCTGGAGATGTCGACAGGAACAAAGACGATGTGTGTGGTCGCATACTCTAGATTTGCTCTTCAGATTGGAGGTCTAATAACCGTGTCAGTCGGCTTCCGGTTGATATAACCTCACCAGATAAAAGCTTTATGACATATTTCCCAGCCGTAACTTTTAAAATTTTCCATTTCGAGCACTGAGCTGTTGTTAAGTTTTAGTAAACTAGACGCTGGAATGCTCGAATTGAACGAGGACGTACCAGCTGTTTCGCAGAGGAAGGATATGTGAAGGATAGACGAGAAGCGACCAGTAGCTGAAAAGTTTGTGATGAAAGAAGTAGCTGAAAGGAATTGCTGATGACTGGAAAATTTAAGAGTAAAATAAGGACATTAGAATTGCAGTATTTAAGGATGTGTCGTCAGGTGATAAGAGAAAATAGACTGAAAAACGACTTACTGTGAGAGGAAGTGGATGGTAATGTACAGTACGAGTGATAAGAAGAAACCTAGAAAATAGAGCGCCGAGATGGTATAGCCATGCTGAATGGTTACAGGGAAGAAGAAGAGGGGGTCTACATAGGCCTATATATAAGTGAAAAAAACGTTTGGGTCCATCATTGAAGCTGGGGACTGGGAGAACAGATTACTGCGGAAACTGAAGGTGTTAGATCCACGAAGGGATGAAGCCCGGAAGAAGGGATTCTTGAGAAAATTAAGAGAAGAATTAAATTTTTTACAATACTTATTATTCAGTTAAAAAACGAGGCGTTCCTGTCACGATATTACGATTTATGAAAATCATCGCTTTTAGCAGCCTTCTGTGTGGCAGTGTAAAGTGGTCTCCTTGTGGGAAGACCTAAGTGACGTGCCAGAACGCGATGTCCGTTAGTAATGAAACTTGAATTTTCTCCACGCTGTATTTTCCGAAAACAGCGTGGAGAAAATTCAACTTTCATTACGATCTGACAAAGAGTGACGGGTACTTTACATTAAGACCTATGTACATGCATAATACCTCGCTGAATTCTTCTTAGAATGAGAAATATTTCAGACAAAAGTTGTTGAGAAAGACAAAACACGCATTTTAATGTTCAGTAACTTTTTTCCCCCGAAAATCGTGTCGTTTATGAGATAATGTTGAAAAATATGGCAGAGCCAGACAGACCACATGTGACAATATAAATACGGTGCATGCGCTTTGCATGCTGGATAACTAAGGCTGCAGACACACACTCAATATATAATACTTACTGCTTTTCCACGGCAACAATTGTTACGCGAACGCGCCTAAGTGTTACGTTCATACGTACGTTGCCTGTCTTGTGTGGCTTGTCGACAGTTCCCTTTTAAGAAAAGTGGAAGTCTGAAAGCGTCTGTATCATGCCACGCAGACACGACGGCGCCCACTCACTTTCTATGTAGTCTGCTGGTGTCACGAGTGCATTCGATAACATTCCGGTAAGCATTTTGCGGAGCGTGAGCAAAGAGCTCGGTTTGTTGTCTAAGGCAAACTGTGGCCCCGAGCCATTAGACATGACAGGGGATTCGTTGATCTCCAAGTACGGCCGCGTTTTGCTAATCGGAGGGCTGCGTGCAACCAGCCACTGAGCAGCGAAGAAAATGACCTGATTACCTTTCACAACAACATACGGTTTTGCTGGCAGCTCGTAGACACTGCGTTGCTACTTGTCAGTCTCTCATCTAGGGCTGGTGAGCATATGGTCGAATCCTACTTAAGCGGACTATTTTATTGTTGTCAGTTGTAAATGTGTTAGTGACAAATTTATTATTATGAAATGTGTTAGTTACAAATTATTGTCATGGGAAAAACAGAACACTTATTTACAGATTCTATGTACGTTACATTTGACAGGTGTGTAAGCTCATCGTTGCATATTCATAGGGCTGTTTATATGCTTCATACAGATTTTCATATTAGTCCTGTCCGTTTTTGTCGCTCTTAAAGTGAAAGCTATATGATAATATTCACATGGTTGCCATATTGTGGTTTTACATTCTTCAAAGAAGTTAGCCGGCACCAATTGCATAGTCTGTTACTCTTCCTAGGCCTATACGTTTTAACCTATCATTAAATGCTAATATCGTACCCCTCACAATTCGTTCTTCAGCTGTATTTTTACTCATTGTGTAAAGACAAAATTAGAGCATTAAGGTGGCTTGTAGTGTCATAATGTTAATATATAATTTCGTGAAAATTTGCCAGGTGATTTAAAAAATTGAAAAAGGGTCCGCATACACAGCAAAGAAACGGCCGTTGAAGAAAATGTAACCCTAATGTAACTGATGACTGTGATGTATAGGGGCAACAGACGGTCGCACAGTGTGGGACACGCGTGTCTTCGGCGAACGCTTTTAAGAAAGAAAGAATTACAGATTGGCATACAGGGAAGCGAATAGTTATGATGGAGCATATTATTGCCTGTGTGGTCAGGGATCCCAGCGCCAGGCCCTGGGTCGTATGGGGGAGTGGAGTTATAGTTCCATGCATTAGTAACCCCGAGATGAGAGGTCATCTTCACGGTGTGCCTCTGAGCCACTAAGGAGGCCCATGGTCTGCACTGAATGTGAGGCTCAGTGGGGCCCGGAACCGGAATGGGTGTCTTGGCGAAGAAGAGAATCTGCGCCTTTGCTGGGAATGGAATGCCGGCTGTTCATCTTGCAGGTAGTCCTGCTGCTGATTGGTAATTCGTTGTTGCCACATCAAATAGTCTATACGGTACAGTTTGCGCGTGTGACCAGTGTCTGTTCCGCATATAGTGCCTCTGTGGTGAGTATGCAGTTCCACTGTCGTAACAGGATATTGCTGTGAAATGACATCATGTGAAACTCGCATCACGACGTACCCTGACAGGCAGCAGTGTAACTGTTTCAGAAACAGCCTGTAAAAGCGCGTGTTATCAAATTGTGATACTGGAGCAGGGATCGTCGCCTCCTTGCCGTGCAGCATGGCTCCACCAGTGGCCCTGCTCATTCGTATCCTGTATGTTCCGGTTTCGAACCTCGGTTGGAACACCAACTAACCGATGATTTTCGTGGTTTTTACCCAGTACCACCAGGCATATGTTGGAATGGTGCTTTAAATTAAGCCATGGCCGCTTCTGCCACATCCTTTCCAGTGTATGATTCTGTCACGCAGTCATTTTGACTTTTTACGTAGGTAATGGCATCGCAGGGACTTCCACTAACTCTCCAGATTTCTTTTTGAAAAGCTTAGTTCATCAGCTAGGCGAGGAATTCCCCCATTTTATGGAACCCGGAGGTTCGTTACCGCATTTACAGGAAGCCACCACCTGTTCCCGTCCTGAGTGTCAGATCAGTCCATCCATGGCCCCCCATCCCACTTATTGAACAGCCATTTTTAAGATTATTCTACCATCTGCGCCTAGGTCTTCCGCAGTGATCTCTTTCCCTCAGATTTCCCCACCAAAACCCTGTATACACCTCTCCTCTTCCCCATACGTGCCATATGCCCAGCCCATTTCATTCTTCTTGATTTGATCACCTGAATAATATGCAGGGACTTTCATACGTAAGAAAATCAGGTCAACACTTAATATGGTTTTAATGAACGTTAAAATAATACCAAAAAACCTGCGATGTGGTATGATTATGCGTACCGAACGGGAAGTTAAAAATAAATGTATTGAATAAAAGAAAGATAATGGAAAAGCAAGAAGCAGAACTTAGCACTTTTGTGGAATGGTCGAAGTAGGGTCGAGAGAGAGAGAGAGAGAAGCGTTCGTTTTATGCACTTTTGCTCTGATGTTCTTACATTGATAACACTCTCTTGGAAGAATATTGTGCATTTTGTTGGTCTGAGTGTTGCGAGCTGATTATCAACAGTGCATGGAATGAACAATATGAAGTAATTTCGAACTTTCCCAGATAATCGTTGCTTATGTCATAGCTAGCCGAAAACGTTTTCAGTGGAGCTGTTGGTTTTAAGCGGATTTCTTTCCTATCTAAACGGAGGCTTGCTGTTTGTTCAGTTCTTCTCGGTAATGGCAGTTAACAAGTGTGCTTGTTCATCGCCTATATTTAGAGATGAGCGGTGACATGCACGTTAAACAAGAGGCATTTTCCGCTTAGCACATCAGCTTGTCGCACTTGGCTGTCCGAGGATTGATCTGTCGGCTTATCTGCCGTATTTTACGATACTATCTATATCATGTCGTCACTACATGAAGGACCTTTTTCCCCGTGCTGGTCCACCTGTTCTGATCTCCGTCTTCAGTAAAACATGAAGCAATATGATACTTGTCCTCAGCTGTTACAACCGTGTGTCACCGTTCGTTCTTTGGGCGTCTGTCTACGGTGTGTAATGTGGACTTTTCAGAGTTAATGTCTGAAACATAGATTCGATTTACGCATCTGGTAAGACTACTTGGAAAGGGATTGGCTCAGCGCAAGACATCACTGCAAGATGCTTGCAGTCAATGCCACGAACGGAATTCGAACCTCTGATCTCGGCTTGCGATCGATCCAAGACCGACCTCTCTAATAAAGGCACGCATATGTGTACATATATATACATATACATATATACCTATATATATACATATATATGTATGTATACATACATACATGATTGTTACCTGTTTTTGCACTAACATTTTTTGGCAATTCGTCTGCTTAAAAACGACCAGACTTTTTTTTCACTGATGTGTTCAAACACGGGCTCTACCATGGCTAAGGCCAGACTCTCACCGCGGAGGCCCGAGTTCTAACCCAGGCGGACGAAGTGGCACTGGGGTAGGATTTTCCCCGAGTATCATTGGACCAGTGCGCCATACTCATTTATCACGGACGGTATATAACCTTGGCATTTGGCAGCGTCGTTAAAACAACACACACACTTAGTCAAAACAGCAAGTAAATGTGGAACAGTGGTGTGTAAACGATACGTGTATGCGTTTATAGTGTGGAAGGGGTTAATGAAAGCCAAAGTCCTTGCTGTATGAAGTATACTTTCCGTAAACGAATTTCAACAAAATGTGGTCAAAGAGCAGAAGCCATTTTGAGGAATGGATGGTACGAAAGTAACATGTGTAAGCAGCTGTTACTTTTCCTTGAAATGGTTTTTGGCCACGGAAATACGAAACGCACGTAATTTTCATTTTTCAGATGCTGAGTTGTGTGCAGGAACTTGTTTTTGCTGACATTTCGCGTGTCCATATTCTTACTGTCTTGGTACTGCATGTCCTGTTCTGAGTAAATGTATCCGAGCATTCACATTAGTAAACAGGGTTTAAAACTCGATTTTTCGAGACACTTTTTAACATGAATCATAAATTAATGTGATGTAGAAATGGCTTTGGTACAGTGAGTGCAGTACGGTAAGGTATTTTAATTGGCAGCCATACTTCCAGAGAGATATACGCGTGTATGGAATACTTTATTTGTACAAATATGATTTCGTTACGTAATGTCTGGATAACAGTTGCGTTAGTCCGCAAGAAACAGAGTAGGCTAGGCCGGCAAGCCAGAGGAGAGGTAAGATTGCAAGGGTAGCAGCTGGTTGTGATTTATAATTTAAAGTTTGTTTTGCAGTTAATGTGACATATTGATTGTAAAAGACTGGTGACGTATGGAAAATCGTAAAAATTAATGATAAAAGAAGCGAATGCTTTGGGCATTCCATACGTACTTCAGCTGAGTTCCACCAGTTTTTTTTTGTGGTGAAGGGCCCCGCAGCAGAAGCTACGGACGCACCGCAGCCTTCAGGTTATTGTGCAACCCTGTGATGAAGAGGATTGTTAGTTTTTTCGTTTTTCCAAGTAATGGAGCACCGGTGGAATGAAATTGCCAGGGAAAACCGAAGTACTGTCCCAGTGCCACTTTGTGCACAACAAATCCCACATGGACTGACCCGGGATCGAACCCGGGCCTCCGCGGTGAGAGGCCGGCCTAGTTCCACCAGTTACTGCAACAGAGATGATACTTCGCTTAAGAAAAACTTAATGTGAACGTGAGTTAATGATTATATATCAGTCCGGACACCTTGATTGTTAACAGAAATGAAGCAAAGCGAGAACTGTAAGAAATCAGCATATCTTTGAACGACAACAAACACGACTTTATTAACGGACCCATCGTCTAAAATGAATAGCGTTGGATGCTGCAGTAAGTGATGTTGCCAGTTCGTAAGTCTGGCAATTTGATATTCCGTGTACTACAACACACCATACATACACCAGTGGCAGAAAGAATGTCCTGAGAACCCTTTGGGCTCCGAGAGATGTACGTGAAGATCGACACTCTGAATCACAAGATATTAGTACTATTGGCAGCTACATTTTGCACACTATGCAAAGAATTGCCAATCCCTGTGGCCGCGCGGTCTAAGGCGTGGGTTCACGGCCGCTCGCTTGCTGGGATTGCAGGTTCGAATCCCTCCGGAGGCATGGATGTCTGTCTCGTGTGTGTTGTGTGTTGTCAGGCAGAGGTCTCTGCGACTGGCTGATCACTCGTCCAGAGGAGTCCTACCGGGTGTGGTGTGTTTGAGTGTGATCCAGGAACTTCATAGAGGAGGCCTAGGCCCACTACGGCTGTCGAGCCATGAGAAAAAATGCAAAGAATTATGTTTCATATCCAAGTTGGCTAAGCTGCTGATGGCTTACAGGAGCCGAAAAATGTTACTCGTCGACTGTATACCGGTCTATTAATAATACAAGCTGTGCTAAAAAAGGTGCGTTATCACATTACATCGTAATTTAATCAGCACTGCTGGATTCAGCAAGTACAAGTAAAAGTAAAGTTATGTAGATTCGGGGTGTTTGAAAATAGGCGTTGAGGAGATCGCGTAGTTTATACTCTTCACCAAATACAGTGACCAGGTGCGCGACCGGCGGAACAGTAGCATGGATGGAGATGTGAGAACTGCGTGCAAAGTTTCAGTCCAGAGATCCGAAGACAGGACATCCCACCTTCCATAAACGAATAGACCCACGTTCTGCGAGCATATAAATGACTGCAGAAGGATTCCACAAGGAATGACTCTTACTAATTACAAGACAAACGATTCTAATGAGAGTTTAATTAATCAACGCACACTATAAACAATGTAGATAGTGACTGGGATTCAGACTGGACGACAGGGTTTTGATTCCCGGTGTGGGCAAGAATTTTTTATTTTCGCCATTGCGTCCGGACCGACTTTGGGGCCTACCCTGCCACCTATCCGATAAACCGGTGGTTATTTTCGCTGAAAGTAAAGCTTGACCACTCACGTACATGTAGTGCCAGTGTAAATCTTACGGAGGCACGCCTCCACTCCCCCATATGTCTGTCATGGCGTGGTGCTCAATTCAGCGCAGGAACGACTGTACTTCGGCATATTTATGTCAAGTAGTAATCCACACATTCGATAATTTCTTATCTGCCCAAGAGTATGGACGTCCGAAGCGCCTAATACTGTAGGTTGTAATTGGTTGACTATGCGCCTGAGTGAAGTCAGTTCGTACGTGTTTACATAATCACATTCAAATTCCAGGGTCTGTCTCATTCCGTTCGTTTTTTTATTCACATTGTACTCGCTACGGGCTGGACGGTCCGGGGATCGAATCCCGGACGGAGCGAGATTTTCCGCACCCGTCCAGACCGGCCCTGGGGCCCACCCAGCCTCCTGTACAATGGGTACCGGATCACTTTCCCGGTGGTAAAGCGGCCTGGGCGTGCCGATCCCACAGGCCGCGCGGTCTAAGGCGTGGGTCTGCGGCCGCTCGCCTGCTAGGATTGGGGGTTCGAATCCCGCCGGGAGCATGGATGTCTGTCTCTTGTGAGTGTCGTGTGTTATCAGGTACAGCTCTGTGCGTCGAGCTGATCACTCGTCCAGAGGATTCCTACCGAGTGTGGTGTGTCTGAGTGTGATCGTGAAGCCTTGATAATGAGGAGGCCCTGGCCCACTAGGGGCTGTTGCGCCATAAAAAAAACGGCCGGGGCGTGGCGTTGACCACCCATCCCCATCTAGCGCCGAGGTTAAAGAAAGAGCAGAGCTATACCTGTACTTCCCCTCTGCGCCTTCATAGCCTGTTTTAGGCTGAACGTTACCTTTACCTTTTTATTCAGGCTGTTATGGAATTAGGAAAGCAGACTGGAATGTGGATTTATCCAGAGTGCCACTGTGTCATTTCTCCCGAATCACGACAGGAGTGATGTGCGTGCGTGCACCACATAACTTCTTTGTGCAGGTACGCACAAATATTGTGAGAACTGTTTTATTGTGTGTCCATGTAACGTGACCATTGGGACTTTTTGTTGTTGAAACTCGCTGTTGCTGTTGGTAGGTATGTCGTGTTTGTGTTCCTAAGACACGTCCTGGCTGGTACAGTGTGCGAATAAAAGGTGGCTGACAGAGCATGCATACCATTACATGACGTCACTGGTTACTCTCTCGCTTCGGAATCTTGCATATATTATACTGAGGCAACGGAAAGGGGTCCCATGTATGGTGGCGATCACGCGGGGCTCGAGGCTTTCTTTATCCTCTCTGAAGCTGTGTTCATTTTCGACGGCCCTGCTGTTTACCGTGTAACAACAAGTCGTAGATCATGTGGATCATGTCTGCTGTTCACCAAATGTTATCAGATCTATGATGATGAGCTGCATGGGATACGTAGCACGAATGGTAGAGATGAGGAATGCTGAGAAACGTTAGCTGGAATATCGAAAGAGACAAGACCACTTGCAACAGCTAGGCGTAGAAGAGAGGTGATGTTAAAGTGGATCATTAGGACGTAGGGTATGAGGGCACGAAACGAATTCATCTGGCTCAGGAGAGGGTTCATTGGCGGTTTGTTGGGGTTACGGCGATGATGCTTCGCGTTCCATAAATGTGAAGAACTTTTTGACTAGTTAACCTATCATCTTCATAATGGCTCTGTTCCATTGAGTTAGTCATCACCTATATGATGCACTGTACACCTTTTATACCCTGTAATAAATCCATCTCATACATGTAAATGTAGAGGGAAGTGGTTAAAATCAGCAGTTATGATACGTTCACTGGTTAGGTCACTGTTATCTTTCAGAATCCAAGAATTAGGTTCATTCAGTACACAGCCTAACGGGCAAGGAATTCTTGGAAACAGGTTTTATATGGTTGTTATGTCATGGTTTACATAATGGATCTAAAGGAAAGTGATTGTATGTAGCAAGGATATCCATTTTTGGAATTCTGCGGCTGCGTCCTTTCGCAGCTGATTTCAAATCGGGACGCCTTTGAAAGACCTTCAGGCGAGGTTACGCGGAATAATGATATAATCCCTCGTTCTAGAGGACATCAATAAAGAAGGTGCTGCTCATATGAAGTTACACAAGAGTCGCAAGTACGGCCATCTTGGCGCAAGTGCAGGGCTAACTAACTAACTGTCTATCTAACAAATGTAGGACGGTATCTCGAATTGTAGGTGCATGCTATTAATTGACTTGCAGTTGAACCAGCCCGTTGCTTATTGCGACAGTCTTCCAGACTCCGTGTGCAGAGTCCTTGCGAAGCTGCTGATATCTCACCTGGTCAAAATTTTACCCTACCTCTGTGAGCCCGAAGGTTGAGCAGCGTGTACGTAGTGTCCGCCTTTGTATCCGACCTTGTGTCAGTTGAGTCTAATAAACACCTCACCCCTTTTTTTTCGATATCCTTTTTAATATTATCCTCCCAGCTATGCCTAGGTCTCAAACTTCGTACCCTGCTTGAGATTTTCGTTCCAAAGCAATGTATGCATTTCTTATTTGCCTTGTAGACTTGCTGGAAAATGCCTGTGGAGTGCCATGTGCGGCCTGTGATGTAAGGTGCAACTGCAGTCCCAACTTATTAGCATCCAAAACGGTTGTTTAATTAAGTACACCTGCACACAGAAAACGAGGTTGACTACTTGCAATCACATGCGCTTGATGGGAAGAATGCCTGCGAGCGTGCTGGCCCAGCAGTTTTCATCGTCAACTAATTGCTGACTCAATTACTGTAGTTATTCGCAGCTATTATAACAGTAAACCGAGTGAAACTGTGATATACTTTGTAGCAGTGGTATTTCCGCCTTAAAAGATGCCATAGTGACTTCGTCGCCAGAGCGTGGTTTTGAGGATGTGATCGATATTCAAATAGAGAAGCATCTCGCAGGCTGCTTGATGGAACTTGATTCCACAGGCAGGATGTATACTTTACATGAGGGGTCAACAACTGGTGTGTGTAAAATTCCTCATGCATACCTCAGACCTCGAAAAGCATGGTGTTCGAAGGACGTCAGTAGAATGTTTTGAAGAACACAATAAGCAAGTGATACGGACTTGTCAAATCAGAGTTCGGATCATGACTTAAAAATGGACATTTTAACATTGGTGCCTCTTTAAAGACAATTAAACCCTGCCCATATCTGTGCCGTAATGAACGTTTTTTGTCTGTACAGCTCGTCGGTGCATGACGCATTGTAGGAGGATGGGGTGGATGGACATGTATGCGTGTGTGACGTGAGAAATTCAGTTTTAGTAGGACAACCTGAAGCAAAGGGACGCGTGGGAGGCATGGGCTTAGATGGGAGGATAATATTAAAATTGTAATTGAAGCAAGAGGGTGCGAGGATGTGGCGTGACTTAGCTTGCTCGGGTTATGTAGGAGTGACGATGAAGACGATGATAAACATGGGTTTGATAAATGGCAGGAATGAGGAACTGAGCAACGCATTTATTGTATTCAGTAAGGGAATCGCAGGTTTAAGATTCTTGAACTTGTTGCCTTTACCAGGATCAAAGTTAAATAGTTTATAACAAAAAGTAAACGTGGCATGTATTCATATTTCATGCGCGTGTCATTTTGGTCTTGAGAATGGGCATCGCAGTCGACTGTTACACGGCGCGGAAACCCCACGAGATGGCCATTAACAGTGAATTGCCATGAATGTTGAAGATAAGTTATTAAACTGTATTAGATCAGGTTACATACGTAACGTGTCCGTGTGGACATATTACACGTGGAATAGATTTCAGCGTGTCTTGACTTTAGCAAAACAGGAAACATCAGTCCACAATCTTATCTCCTCAGCTACTAGGTACTGTATCATAGCAATACCTAGGAGATGTTGAAATAAGAAACCCGTAATTTGGAATTGAAGCCTGTTTGACACGTGCCTGTAGCATTGATTTTCATTTTCGTTGAAATCCTCAACCCAAGCCTAATAATGACTCCTTGTATGAAGAGGCGAAAGAACCCTTAAGGGGCCCATACACGTACGAGTCTGGCTCGCGAGTCCGGCTCGGCTCGGGTTCCAATGAGCCAAACTCGTCCGTGTGTGGGTCGCCACGAGCCGGGCTTGGCCGAGTCCAGCGAGGCTCGCCAGGGCCTTCCGTGGGACTGGGCTCGGCGACGGCTCGCTGTTGGTTCGTACGTGTGTGGGCGGTCCCGAGCCAGACTCGCGTATCTACACGCCACACGAACAGACAGTGTGAGTTGTGGTACTACGGAGGAACCATGTCGGCTTCCATGTGTAGCAAAACATTCATGAGCCCTGAGTTTTTGACACGGTTTTTAGAAGAGTACCGTGAATTGCCGGTTCTGTGGCAGGTTCGCAGCACAGAGTATTCGAACAGGGGAAAGCGGGATGAGGCCTGGGATTTACTCGTGCAGTTCACGAGAGAGAAAATCCCTGATGCTGACTTGAATTTTGTTAAGAAAAAAGTGGACAGTATCCGGGCATCATTTAGGAAAGAACTGCGCCGCGTTCGGGAAGCAAGAGAAGTGGTGCGTCCGGGGATGATGTCTACAAGCCAACGCTGTGGTACTTCGACCTGCTTTGGTTCACGGCAGACCAAGAGAATCCTCGGAAAAGCAAAAGCAATTTGGATGAAGAAGCTGAAGATGTTGATGGTGATGGTGATTCACAAGGAACACATCACAGTATCTTGTTTCACTATGAACGGTTTTACTTTTGCTAGCAAGTACTTGAAGTTTTCATCTGACATTCTGAAGTAGTTTTTGTAGTCTTCAGGTCTATCATTTCTAATAAAGTTCAATAAATTTAAATGGGTAAATCTGTCTCTACTTAACAGCCAGTTCTTAGCCCACATTTCCCTCCTTTTTCTATGCTTTTTTCTCCCGAACACACCGCATTCATCCAGTATTATCACCGCTGCTGCAACTTGCTTCAATGAACTCATTCTGGATACTGAAATGTACGAGCAAAGTTGGGAGTCAGCTCATGCGTGTGTGGTGAAATATATCCGAGCCCGGCTCCCGAGTCAAGCTCGCCGAGCCGGACTCGCGAGCCAGACTCGTACGTGTATGGGCCCCTTTAGAGTGGGAAGGAGTGCCCCACAAAGACACTGCGGATCGAGTAAGCAGTTCGCTGTACGAGTCTGCACAGAGTGCCCCAAGACAGTACGTCACAAGATCTGAGCACACAACGAACTGTCTGGTCATAAGCCCCAGCAGGGCTCCGCAATAAGAAGGGACTGGCTGTCTGTCGTGACGTCACTGATTCCTGTTTGGATATTCATCCACTGTATATGCACGAACGTGACGTTTGCGCCGTCTAAGTCATGCTTGTGACGTAGGAGAGAGATTGAGAAGCTGATGTTTGCTGTGCTGGTCAAAACATTCCCCGCGTATAATCAGCTTGTGTGCA
Source organism: Reticulitermes speratus (assembly GCA_021186555.1). NCBI lineage: Eukaryota > Metazoa > Arthropoda > Insecta > Blattodea > Rhinotermitidae > Reticulitermes > Reticulitermes speratus. Next base: position 30,489,704 of record JAJKFL010000237.1, read on the forward strand.
CAAGAGGCCGACAGTGTACGCTATATCGAGTCAGTGAAACCGGTCATATTTCGATATCCCGTTTCAATATTATCCCGTCTGCGTGTAGGTATCCCATGTAGTCCGATGGCCTCAGGTTTCCCGGCTAACATAGTGCACGAATTTATCATCTCGTCTGCTTACTACATGCTCCGCAAATCCCATCGTGTGTGATTTTATCACTTTTGATTTATTTCGTGAAGATCAGCCACAACGTTGAACCCAACCCCAGATTATGCATCGAGAAATGTGTATAAGCGAAAGTTGGGACTATCTTGAAGTTAGTCTGAGTTTGAAATTCATGAAACATATTCAGAGTGGTTCTTAATGACGGACAATATGTATAAGGCTCGTATTGTACTCCACATCGTCGATATGAACATGCGGCTGTATCCGCTTTCTTACGGACGCATTATTACCACTGAAGAACTACCTCAGGTGCTGGACGAGGTGCGACTCAGTATGCGGTTTATGCACGATGGTATTCCTGCTCGTTCTACTCTTGACGTGAGTTTCTGGACTGCCGAGGTTTTGAGGTTTTACAGCGTTGTTGTTGATTCCGTTCTCCTGGGGAATGACGCTACGTCGCTGGGTAGTCGATTCCCGACGTTTCGAAGGATTCTAGTGCCTTCATCTTCAAGGGTCCAGAGGTCGACATGTATATAGACCCCTGAAGATAAAGGCACCACGGTCTTTCGAAATGTCGGAGCAGTTTACCAAGCGACGCAGCGTATCCCAGAAGAAATGAATCTGTATTTGGATCTTACTATCCAGATCTATGGGTAGGGCGCAACATACCGGTTTGCCCCCCCCCCCCCCCCCCCGCTGTTTTCACTCCTGCGGACTTCTACCTGTGGGGCCATCTGAAGGACATCATTGCTCTTAACATGGCATTACACGGGACGAATTACAGGTTTGATTGAAGCGGCTACGACTTTGTGACACGTGCGTGGAATTCTTCAGCTTACGACGAATTCTTAGTGACACAGGGTTCAGTTATGCGAACTGAAACATATCTTTGTATTTTGTATTTGTACGGTGTGTACTTCTGTGCCTATAAATACAAGTGAGTAGATGGAAGAAACAATTACACATCAGTACATATCACGTAATCTTCGTAACTGATAAGGGCTACGGTTTTTTTGTGTCCGCGTAGCTGTAACGGAGACCATTTTCAATTACTTGTGTAAGACGCCATTTTGTTGAAAAATGAAGACTTTACTGATATGTACTCTTGTGAGCAACTTGAGTCACCCCGGGTCGTTCGATTGTTGTCAGTTGCTATCACTTATTTGCAATTATAATCTGCCAGTATCGATTACTGTAGGTGGTTAAATTGTTGCTGTCACTTATTTTCAATTAGAATCTGCCAGTATCGATTGCTGTAGGTGGTTAAACTGTTGCTATCACTTATTTGCAATTAGAATCTGCCAGTATCGATTACTGTAGGGGGTTAGACTGTTGCTGTCACTTATTTTCAATTAGAATCTGTCAGTATCGATTACTGTAGGGGGTTAAACTGTTTCGGTAGAAGTGGCAAGTGAGTAATATGGCGGCAGTGACGTAGGTTGGTTTTTCGGCGACCGGAGCGAGTAATCACAACGGCCACCCCTTAACAACACTTACGAAATCTAAGAACATCACAGTCATTGAATTTTCTTTTATTTGGCTCAATTTAAAAATGTCTGAGCTCGGAAAGTAAAAAAAATTGTAATTTATAATATTCATTTTGCCGCCCGAGGCGGCCGCACCCCCCCCCCCCCCCCCCAAACCAAAGTCGCGCCCCCTGTGTGACGATTCGTCATATGCCGGACACGTGGTTAGTCAAATATGGACGCTGATTGTGTTGTGTATTCGTATGTTACTAGTCTCATATCTCATTGACTTCATCCTTCCGACCGCACTATGGCCGTGGGGTGGACTAGCCTCTAACAGAAATGAGTACCAGGGTATCTCCTGCGGGGTAAAGGCGGCCGGTGCGCAGGGCTGACAACCTTACCACTTTCACGTGCCGATTGTCTAGAAATTTTGGGAGCCTCAACCCTTTGGAGCCCTAAGGGCCTGTCCAGGCCTGTAATGGGATTGCTTTACCTTTACTAGTCTCATTTTATTTCTTAATGCTGGCTGTTCGCGCTAACAAAGCGGGATACATTTTAAAAGGAGTAGGCCTATAGCAAGAGCCTTGAAGAGTCGCTGTGTATATCGAACATGGAAACATGCGAACTGCCGAGTGGACAGGTGCGATGCCCCTATGTACTGTACGCCAGTGTTTGGCATATCGTGCAAAGAACGTATAAAAGTGCAGCTTCGTCTTTCGTAACGTCCATTTATGAAAGCGGAATCCTGTTTACAAGGCACGCAGAATTCTAATTAAAACGATAGTACTGCAGACTTCACGCAGTTCAGTCATTGTTACAGCTGTTGTGCACAGAAGTTGCATAAGAAAGTAAAACACAAGTTTTCTGTTCCCAGCAGAGATAACTTTGGAATGCTTCTTGGCTTCTTCCTTCACCATGCTTTCGATAGCAACCACGAGAAATGCCAAGGTACGCGTCTGTTCGAACGTTGACACTCGCTTGAAGTAGCTCCCGGCTTTTATATAACCAGATTTATAATTCTGCTGCTAATCTTATCTTAACATTGCGAACATTGTTATCACGAACGGGGTTTGACGACCGAGTCGCGGCAGGGCTGTCGTTAAATCTGGTGCGAGGGAATTACCAGGCCTGTACCACGCGCAATATACGTGTGTTACTTTTGTTTGGATAGTTGATGTGTTACACATATGTCAACAACAGAGTGCAGTTGACTGAACTCTAACTAACGAATCAGAAACGAGAACTCTAGGTATTTATCTTTCTCCCCCAAGGGGACTGGAACTACAGGTCAGAGGTTAGTGTTATCAGTGAAAGGTAAAGTTCACCCTAGAACAGGCCATGAAGGCCCAGAGGGGGAGTAGAGGTATAGCTCTACTCTTTCTTTAACTTCGGCGATAGATGGGGTGGGTGGTCAACGCCACGCCCCGGCCGCTTTACCCCCGAAAATGACCAGGTACCCATTGTACAGGAGGCTGGGTGGGCCCCAGGGCCGGTCTGGACGGGTGCTGAAAATCTCGTTCCAACCGGGATTCGATCCCCGGACCGTCCAGCTCGTAGCGAGTCGCTATACCGACTACGCTATCCCGGCCCACAGTGTCACCAGTATGTTGTGTAAATAACTAGATGGAACAGAGTCGGCCTGCAGAAGTTTATATATAGTCGCTCGGCTATTAAGAACGTTCCTCACATTTTACGTAACCCGAAGGTATATTACCATGTTCATGAGTGCCCGCCAAGTGGTGTTTGTCCTCGCCAATTTGCATAATATTCCCCCATCGGTGACTTAGATTCCTCGAGGTTGTTGCCTTCAGATCTGTCAGCTGACATTATGTATGCATTGCTTATGCCCTGTCCATCTTCTTTTTCTCATGAATTGTGTAAAGGTTCCCAAGATGTCTGAACCTGTAAATGTCGGAACAAATAAGCAGTAATGGTAAATACGACAGGTCGTTCTTGCATGTATAATGTTTTATAGTCACAGCATTGGGCGCTGTATTCTCACCGGAGGTACCTGTTTGTGCGTCATGGTCACAATAGCGGCTGTGCACAGACCGATAGGGAATGCAGTTTAGAGTGTAGGCTGTGTGTCGGGACAATCAGTCTGATTTTCTGTATTCATGTGAAAACCCCAGATGAGGCATGGCATTTTTTCCTGTCATTTCTTAAAGGGCAACAAGGTGCCTGCATGGAGCACAAGTCCTTGTTCAGAAGCTACAAGTACCGTGTTTTCAAGAACCCGCCACCTGTCCCTATGCCGAGCCAGATGGATGTCGCAGTATAGCATTTCTCGACACCCTGCGTTTTACGTTCATTCCCCAATTTGGAGGATCACCCTTTGCTGGCTGTCCGCGAATGCCTGTAGAATATATAACTAACTCCATGGAGCAGTCCTTCTTGAGAAGCTAACAAGTCCTCAGCTAGTCAAGAAATTACCCGCGTTTTATGGAACCCGAAGGTTCATTACCGCATTCACAAGAGCCCGCCACCTGTCCCTATCCTGAGCCATATCAATCCAGGCCACGCCATCCCATCCCACTTCTTCAAGATTAATTTCAATATTATCCTCCCATCTACGCCTGGGTCTTCCAAGTGGTCTCCTTCCCTCAGGTCTCCCCACCAAATTCCTGTATGCACCTCTCCCCTCCCCCATGTGCTACATGCCCCTCCCACCTCATTCTTCTTGATTTGATCACCCGAATAAATATTTTGTGATGAGTACAGATCATTAAGTTCCTCGTTATGTAGTCTTCTCCACTCCCCTCTTACCTCGTCCCTCTTAGGCCAAAAAATCCTCCTCAGCACCCTATTCTCGAACACCCTCAGCCTATGTTCCTCCTTCAGTGTGAGAGACCAAGTTTCACACCCATACAAAACACGCAAAATTATAGTCTGTAGAATATATTTATGGTTTATTTAACGACGCTGCCATTATCTCAGACTATTTAGCGTCTGTTTAACTACTGACCATGTCTGCTGCATTGAGGAAGAGCGCACTTAAGTAGACACAGTATTGGAATCTAAACCTTTAACGTACCCAAATTTTAACAGCGCAAGATGTGTTGGTACTCGGAGCTTCATTTGTGTAACGAGGCACGAGCATGGATGTTGGTAAGGCTGTACACGTATGTGGTGTATCTAGCAACATGTACCACGGTTGAGGATGGAACCGACTTTGTGTTGTGATAAATTTAATTAGCAGAACAGCCGCTGCAGTCCAGCGACCGAGGTGCCCTGCTCCCTTGGTGCAGTCGAATGGATGATGTGGGATGCTGCTTCACCTTATGCAGACTAGAGGCTCAGTACGGGTGCCTGCATGGCGAGAACTTCGCAGCAACTTGCGTTCCGTTTTTGTTTTACCATTTGCTTATGCAGATGTCACTGACAGTACTTTCACTCATTTTATTTCGCTGCGAAGAAGACCTTCTGTATTTTACGGACTGCAAAAATTACGAACAAGTGAGACAATGATTTGTCCGACGGCCTATATACTGCCCGTTTCGCATTGCACAGTACGAATTAAATCTAATCGCCCCAGCATATTTATTAACAGCACAATGTTTAAGGCCTGTATGTGATGTTAAAATTGAAAGGACCTCGTCAGTTTCGGTGAACGTTCACAGTGGAAACTTCCGCGGGGAGGGCATATGAAACAGTTTAAACTGTGAAGACATGATCTTCCTGGGATCTGGGATTTGTAACACTGCTCTGACGTCCAAGAGGAGTGCAGCTATCGGACCCAGACTGTGGGTCCCCGCTTCAACAAATAGAAAAACAAAGAGAGTAGCCAGTTTTAGCCGAAATTAGTATTACTGGATTTCCTGAAGTAAAGACATGCTAACAGAGTTTGTGGACCTGCATAAATGAAATCTAGGACCGTTGGTTCATATATAGTGAAGTAACATGTTAGAAACTTCCTTTTAATAAAATAATGACGACGGTATACTTGACAGTATTTTTGAAAATATGCGTATGAAAAGCTGGTGTAACAATTAGAAAATAAACACCACCACCACTGCCGCCAGTGGTAATAATAATGATAATAATAATAATGGAACCGATGTGTCATCACAAACTAATTTTCCATATTATTACTGTGACATTCCAGTTGGGATTTGCCCAGTGTCTGTTTCAAATACAACGTTACGTTATAGCGTAGTCAGTATTGTAACTGCGTTAGGGCTGGACGGTTCGGGGTTCGAATTCCGGCAGGTGCAACGTATTTTTCTCTTCCAAAAGTGCAGACCGGCCCTGGGGCCTGCCCAGGCTCGTGTTCAATGTGTTCCAGCGGCCCTTGTCCCCGGGTGTAGAGCGGCAGGGCCGTGACGCGAGACACGGTGCTGATTCAGAATGCAAAGCGGTGATTTATGTTGAGAAAGTACGGGTATCCGATGGAAATCCTGTCTGGTGTACGAAAGGCTTGTGATATGTACTCTATATATTTTTCCTTTTGCCGGCCGCTTTCGTTTTAGGATTGAGGGAAATCGCTGTATCCTGTTGTAACGACCGGTCTCAGACTTGAACTGAATATGAGCCACGGGTTAATAAGTACACCATGGCACCCCATGTAGACAAGCCATAATTCGTTTTTGTCGCGGATTTAAAACCTAGGCAAAATCATTTAAACATTGTTTTTGAAATACTCCTACTTTTAAGGTCATGTAACGGATATTGCACTTTAAGGCGCTTTCGCAAAATTACGAAACGTCTGTTAGCTTCGTCATGTCTGCCCGTGTGTCCGCGTGGAATAACTCGGCTCCCACTGGATGGATTTTCATGAAATTTGATATTTCAGTATTTTTCGTAAATGATTAAAATCTGACAAGAATAACGGGTACTTTGCATGAAGACCTATGTACATTTATGATAATATCTCGCCGATTTTTTTTTAGAATGAGAAATATTTCAGATTAAAATTGTAGAGAATCAAAACACACATTTTATGTTCAGTGACTTTTTTCCGAAAATCGTGCCGTTTATGAGATAATGTGGAAAAATATGGTAGAACCAGACAGGCCACAGATGACAATATAATATGGCTCATGCGGTTTGCATACTGGATAACTAAGGCTTCAGACACATAGTGAGAACGTAATAGTTATTGCTTTTGCACGGCAAAATTGGTTACGCGAACGCGCCACAGTGCTACGTTGTACGCCTGTCTTGTTTCCGAATTGTTCAGGATAAAATGCTTTTCCGAAACAGCACACCAGAAACAATGGTATGGAAGTAAAATTGCCTCAAGCCTAGATGGTGGTGAGTCGTGAGCTTTGTGCACGTACAGCTTTGTCGTTGCAAAGGAGTTTACAGTACCCATTGGCGGGAACCTGCCTGGACGTGGTAGCTTAAAAAAACTTCCATCTCTTGAAAATAGAACTCCAGTACTTCAGCCTGAAGAAACGGCTGCTGGCATTTCTTGTAGACTGGTCTGGTTACGGTAAAGGTCAAGTTGTCCCAGTATACGCTATGAAAGCAAGTATAGCGCCACGCATTCTAAACCTCAGCACGAGATGGAGGTGAGTAGTAAGCCTCGTGCTTCGGCCGCTTTACCCCAGGGAGAGAGCGCCGAATGTCCATTGAATAGAACGCTGGATGGTCCACGGTCTAGTCATTGGAAATTGGGGGGGGGGGGGGGGGGGGGGGGGGGGGGGGGGGGGGGGGGGGGGGGGGGGGGGGAGAAAAATCTGTTGGTCCTTGCCGAAAATCGAACCGCGTTTGCATGGTTGTCCGGCCCGTATCCTACTTACTGTCCCGAATACGCTACGCCCACTCCCTGTGTTCCTTGGCTCTCGCATTAATATGCTTGTGGTGTGAAAGGCTGCAGATGGTCGGTAAAAGTGGAAGTGCCGATGGCCAGATGGAGAGGAGAAAGTGCGGTCGCTAAGGCAGTCTGTTTGCGCAACACGTGACATTAGTATTGGCAACAGACACAAGCTACGTGACCGGGAGCTGTAAGCTGCAGTTTATAAAGCACAAACATTAGCATCAGTGCTAATAATTTCAAAAGTTTGTAATTTAAAGGGAGAGGGCGTGGAATAAGTAGCTTTTATGTTTTAGTGTGAACCTCATCTTCATGTTATACACCCCTTTGTAACAAGAATTAGTGGGATTGCCCCTTACGCATTCTGCCACTTGTCTTGTGTATTTGACTGCTTATCTAATCAACTTTTATTGAGTGTCAAGTTGGATATTCTGAGCGAGATGGCCGTAAAGAAATAATATCAATGAACTTCAGTGACATCTGAGAGCTTCTGGGAAAGTGAATGATTTGGAATATTTCATGATCCGTGCTCGTATTTCGGGGAAAGCTAATCAGTAAAAACGGCAGAAACATTTTGCGTTTCTCTTAGGCTTTACCACAAAGAGTGTTCATTCCTCATTTATGCATTCACATTTATACTGTACAGAGCCTCCTGTACCAATAGGTACCGGGTGTCTTTCCCCGGGAGTAAAGCGGCCGGTGCGTGGCGTTGACCACCCACCCTCATCTAGCGCCAAGGTTACTGGAAGGGTAGAGCTATACCTCTACTCCCCCTCTGCGCCTTCATGGCCTGTTCAAGGGTGATGTTTACCTTTATAGCTTGACATTTATACTGTGAAGATTATGGATTAATGATTGATTCTTATTTAATGTCATTGTTTGAACGCCATTAATCATAATTGTATTGTCATATGCAGTGGGAAAGTGAAAGAGAATGTGGAACACATACTGAAGTTGTTTTTGCACTGGATTGTACCTCCAATTGGTCCGTTACCTCTTCCACTGGCTTTCTACTTCCAGTGATGGGTAATCCTGTCATTTGAGGATTCCATTTTTCTGGAATATGACAATCAGTGGGTAATCAGATCCTGATGTACTGGGGTAGTATAGTGTCCTCATCTTCAAGGGTTAATTGGTCCTAGTTCTTCCTAGTTCTCCTAGGACCTACTGATCCTCACTTGGTTTCTCTCGTTAGGGAGGAACATAGGTTGAGCTTGTTCAACAATAGGATGCTGAGGAAGATATTTGGGCCTGTGGGGGGTGTGTAACAGGGTACTGCACAAGGCTGCCTAATGAGGAGTGTCGTGTTTATATTTTTCACTAAATGTTATTAGGGTTATCAAGTGAAGATGGGGATGAGATGGGCAGGGCATGTGGATGTATGGAGGAGGGGAGAGGTGCATACAGGATTTTGGTGGGACAACCTGAGGGAAAGAGACCACTTGGAAGACTTTGGCGTTGACCGGGGGGAGGAGGGGGGGCATGAATTGTATTGAGCTGGCTCAGGATTTGGTAGGATCTTGTGAACACAATAATGAATGTTTTGGTTCCATAAAATGCAGGGAATTTCTTGACCAGCTGAGTCGATTAGCTTTTCAAGAAGGACTTTCCTCCATGAATTCCATGCATTTAGCCTATGTGTTTTGCATGATTACAGCATTAACTTATTTTTCTGTGTAATGGACACAGACTGTGTTTTCTGTGACGTATGAACTGTCTGTATGTCTTTTTGATCATTTTCAGACTTTGAAGGTAAATATATACATTTCTTAAAATTTCAGATAAACAGCAAATACAGTGAAGAGCTTGCACAAGAATCCCTGGAATGGGTAAAGGCCATCACCCAGGAGGACATCAGTATTTCAGGCGACATGGATAACTTCTATGAGGTCCTCAAGGATGGTACTTTGCTTTGCAGGTTGGTATAAAGAATGGTATCAGGGCACTCAGCTGTAGCATTTGTGCATATGGCAGTCCATGAGTTTCTTATGTTTGCATTAGATAGTTACTTACCTGTACCAGCCTAAAAATTCTTTCTAGCCCCATCTTGGGATTCTTACTTTTCACTTTCGTACATTTATAATTCAGTGCAATTCTCAGCCATCTGCCCTGACGCATTATTTCAGCCTATCTATCCTTGCAAGATTTGGGATCTTAAGCCATGTCATCTGATAAATAGTTAACATTTCAGGGGAGTGTAGTGCCTCCAAAACATTGGTATTTTCCAACCAACATGGCGTAATGTCTCAAAAGACTTGAATATCTCTCTGTCCTCCACGTAAGCTTAAACTGAGATTTCCCTTGAGCTCACACTCCCCAGGAAGAGTTGGGAGGCTTCTACCTTCAGATTGGGCTGACCCATACCATGTAAGAAAATCTCACAGAAGCAGTGTTCATATAAGCTTGTGCATGTGTTTTTTGTGTTTGTTTTGGTGTCTTTAATTATATTGTCAGCCTCATCTCTCCAGATAATGTTCTCATTTTTGCCTCTTTAATTTTTACTGAGGGTTATGTCTTGTGGATGCATGTGAAAAGGGGGTCATGTTAAATGATGAAGAATCATTTATGTTAATAGGTGCATAATCGCGTGGAAAAAATGGTATGTTCCCGGAATGTTACTGACTTTTCACTCACATCCACAATGTAACAGTCATATAAATAAACAAGCATGGACCACATTTTCCAAGTGCAATTTTATATTCCCAGGGGTCTGTATGTTCATTTATTGCAGATGAAAATCTATTGTTGCCAAGGTTGATCAACAGTGTGAATATGAATCTGTGTTCATTCCAGTATTCTATGCTATATTGATATGGTCTGAATTAGATTTACACTTTATGTAGGTTAGGTGTATGTAGTATGTCGTGTACCATATTTTATGTGATAACCACATTTGAGAAGTTTGATGAAGTGGTTTTTGGGGTTTGAGTAAAATAGAGGTCATGTTGGACTCATTCTCTCAGCAGCTGTCTTGTAACAAAACTTGGTGAAATATTTCTCTCACAGTTTAGTAGTTTGTTGTTAATCCAGTTCTGTCAAACACTTACATAGGACACATGAATTCAGTCACAGTTTATACATAAAGGTAAAGGCAAACTAATCCCTATACAGGCCTGAACAGGCCCTTAGGGTTCCAGGAGGTTGAGGCTTGCATAATTTCTAGACTGTTGGCACATGAAGGTTGCAAGGTTTAACAAACTATAATCTTGCTAAGTGCAGCTGCATTTAGTGCAGAATGTAGAAACTAATACATGACAACGCACCAACTGTTCTGACACTAGTAGGCTAATATCAGCCACATTTGATGCGACATGTATTCAAGTACTGAACAAAAGTATGTTGTAACAGAAAAGATTTCAATTCCCTGTAAAAAAAACAGCTTGTTATTGGCCCATTTCTTTTATATGATTAGGTACTGGTTGTTTCACTTAATTTCCATATTCACTACACTTTTAATTAGAGCTCTGTGTTGCAGAACCGAACATGGAGATCAAATTTTTTCGTGTATTTTAATTGTGAACATATACATTTTGGTCCAGATTTTCTTTGTTTTTTGTGTTTTTTTTAATATTGCATGCTGTTTCAGTTACCTGTTTGAATTGAACATTTTCTCTTTAATGGTGTTAGTAGAGTTTATTAATTTTGGCATCATGCAAAGCTAATTGATATGTGCTATTGCAGGCTAGTAAACTGTATCAAACCAGGATCAGCAAAGAAAATTAATCAAAGCACTATGGCATTTAAGTGCATGGAAAACATCAATGTTTTCCTTGAAGCAGCCAGAGACCTGGGTGTTCCACCTCAAGAAACCTTTCAGACTGTAGACTTGTGGGAACGGCAGAATCTGAATTCTGTTGTTATCTGTTTGCAGTCTCTGGGCAGGAAGGTGAGTAATGGTGTTGATTCTGCATAGGATTATGTTCTGAAATAATGTTTCCCAAACATTTTTTCACCTGCAGAACATTCTTTATCTTGAGAAATTTGATACAGCAAGAACTTACAAACCTTGGGGAAATACTTGTAATATAACATTATCCATACTCCGTGCAGTAGATTGACTATACAGTATTTATTTTAGACATTCACCAACAAAATGCACAAATCACTAACATGGTGCAATCAGCCCCTTATCATAAATAAACCCTACATATGTTTCAGCTCTCTATGAGCCATCATCAGGGGTTTTCCAATAGTGCTTTTCAAATGCTGGATAGATCTGCTAATGACACTCGTAAAGATTTGCACTGTTTATGATCATAAAACATTTGTTTCGTAAGTCAAAATCGTGAGTCATAAATTATAGTTAAAATGATAAAATGTTAAAACAACACTGTTCATTGTATCTTTTTATAAAGATATGTTTTGCACTTCTAGAAGTTTCACAAGATCATATACTGCACTATGTAGATTGTGGTGGAATTTGATGTAGAACGGTGATGGGTGATCTACATAGTGCAGTATATGATCTTGTGAAACTTCTAGAAGTGCGATACATATCTTTATAAGAAGATACAGTGAACAGTGTTGTTTTAACATTTTATCATTTTAACTATAATTTATGACTCACGATTTTGACTTACGAAACAAATGTTTTATGATCATAAACAGTGCAAATCTTTACGAGTGTCACTAGCAGATCTATCCAGCATTTGAAAAGCACTATTGGAAAACCCCTGATGATGGCTCATAGAGAGCCGAAACATATGTAGGATTTGTTTATGATAAGGGGCTGATTGCACCTTGTTAGTGATTTGTGCATTTTGTTGGTGAATGTCTAAAATAATAAAAAATGCACGGTGAATTAAGACTAAAGTTTATACAGTATTTAATTATTTATGGATATGTGTGCATGCAGTTGGATTAAATACTGTGTACTTGTAATGTGTTCAGTGCCAAAACTTTGTCTCTGACCTAAAGAGATATTTGGGAACCTTCAACTGATTGTTCGCAGAGTGAAAAATTTAAAGTGATTCTCTGTGTCTAATTTTTGTCAGGCGGGTACTTATGGCAAGCCTAGCATTGGTCCCAAGGAAGCTGAAAAGAATGTTCGCAACTTCTCTGACGAACAGATGCGTGCTGGCCAGGGTGTGATCAGTCTTCAATATGGCAGCAACAAGGGTGCCAACCAGAGTGGAATCAACTTTGGCAATACCCGACACATGTAAATGCCACTTCCCCCAAACCAGACTACTGGCTGTTCCTCTGTATGCACCAGTCAGTCATGTTTATTGTAATGACACAAATCACATCCCCAGATATTACTGCTCATTGTGTACTCTTGTATTGTATACTGTGGTCCTGGTGTTTGGTGAATGAGTTCAGAAAGTAGTCTGGCTTATTCTATAAACTGAAATAAAGTAAAATAAAGACATGCTCTTTTGGAAATAGGACAGAATAATGAAGTGTAATTGATATTTAATGTTAAGAATGCACAAATATTCTTTTGTGCCAATAAATACAAAAATATTTTAGTGAGGCGAGTAAAAAAGAGAATGGACCTGCAATATTCAGAAGATATTTAATAAGTTAGTAGTCTTAGCATTTTGTACAAAATCTTTGCCAATTCTAAGGAGGGGAAGTTTTTCCCCTGCAGACACAATGGGCCACCACAATGTCTGCTGTTCTCTGATTACCAAACATTCCTTGTAAACTGAATGGGTTGGTTGGTTTCTTGATATATATCATGACTTCCAGCCAGTGGCCAACTTGTGTTGCTATTTTACATTGTACAGTATATAAGGTCTCTCTACCTACCTATGAAAACGGAGCAGTATTTTTAAATTATGGTTGAAATTGTAAAGCCCAGAAGAATGTTAGAACATTTAAAAATGCACATATTTTCTATGAATGTTAGTTGAAATATAGATCTCTTCATATAAATTTTCCCACAGGAATTGTATAATTTATGTAATTGGAAAATTAAAAAACTAGTTTTACTATCTCCTGTTATTTTCCTGGCATATGGTGAAAGAAACCTTTAATTTCAGCTGCCCCTCCCGTATATTCTCCTTCACGTGCTATTGCTAATTTGGTACAGGTTTTTGGTGATTAATGTTCACTGTAATATAATAACGTGGCTTTGTGTTATGTCTGATATTAGGACGAGATTTTATAGCCTTGCAATTGCCAAGGTATGCTTTGAGTTCAGATCACAGTGACTTGTATGTAACTGTCCTGGTAAATGGTGGGCCAGGATAGTGTGGTTGGTATAGCGATTTGCTACAGGCTGGGCAGTCCAGGAGTCGAGTCCTGGAGTGGGCAAAACTTTCTGCACCTGTCCAGATCGGCCCCAGGGCCCACCCAGCCTCCTAGACAATGGGTACCGGCTCATTCTTGGGGGTCAAGCAGCCAGGGCATGGTATTAACCACCTTCCCCCATATAGCGCTGAGGTGCCTTCGTAGCATGTTATAAGGTGAACTTTAAGTATGTAATTTAAATTTTGATTTACTCAGTGGTTCTGGATAAATGTCAAGATTTCTTATCCAGTGTGCATCCTGCAACTTGCTTTTCCAATTTCACATTCATAGTACTTGCTACCCAATATTATTAGTCTTTCACTTGCTACTGCAGGTTGATTGTATGTACAACATCCCAGTAACCCAGTTAGGAATATGCTCCAAATAAACCATTGATAATAGTTAATATAGATAGTATCTGCTCTTTTTAATAGGCTGCTGTGATAGACTGAGGTTACACATATAAATTTGGCTATGATGCCTCTTTCTGAAAGCACCATTTGCTGTCATCTGATGATGTAGAAGTTAAGTTTGGAATTACGCAATTTTCTGCAAATCTGTCTTCATATCTATAAGCACATTCCCCCCCCCCCCCCCCCCCCCCCCCCCCCCAGATCCTGTTGAACTGTGGAGTTTCTTACAGTCAGGCAGTTAGGTATGTGTCAACCTGCATGATGTCGAGGACTTGTTGCTGGTCCCTGTTTGAGTAAAACAGATCTAGTGCACACTATTCCTCCACATATAAAAATCCATTTTAATATTATCCTCGCAGCTACACCTAGGTTTCTCAAGAAGTCTCTCAGGTTTTCAACCAAAACTGTGTATGCATTTTGTGTTTATCCCATATGTGCTATGATACCTTCCCATTCAATCCACCTTGAGTTCATCATCCTAAACACAGAAGTGAACAGTTTTGTGAAGGTTTGGTCAGTGAGTCAGAGCTGCTGATGAGGACATACTCATAAATAACACTCAGAAGTCTAGGGTGAGAGACAGTGAACCACCCTGATTATTAATAATCAAAAACATACTGCTGGCCATACAGTGAAATAATGGAAACTCTGAAGGACAGTTGACTAATGGAGTCTTTGAAATTCTAAAACCAGGATTTGTTTCACCTCAAGACTTGGAAGACTTCAAATGTTTCCAATGTGGGCTTATTAGTCATTGAAATCATATGGACAGTATGTTTAATTCTCTTTTGAAGTTTTCAGTTATTTATTCGTCAGAAAATAATATTGTAGACCTCAAATATTTGTTTACTTCAAATTGATCATGGCATTACCAGAAATTGAAAAACTGGCAGCAGCTACTGAACCTGTCAGGTGGTTGTTCTCTGCTTTGAAGATTGTTCCTAACTTACCTATTTAGCATGCAGCCTCAGGAGAGAGTAAGTTACCATCAATAACAAATTATAAGAGAATTCTTCTGTACCTATAAAACACCTGAACTGTAACTTCCAGTAGTGGTTACCTTTTATTTTACATTTCCGTCCACATATTACTTTATGTTTTGCACAGATTTGCATAGATTTCATGTATGATACGTATACTTAAGTGAGAAAACTTAACATGTCCCTCGCGTCCTGTTCGCGGGATTTGGCACTTCTGAAAAGTGCCATGCTTCACCACTGATGGGATTCTCTATGGAGCTGTCTATGAACCATCAATAATTGCCAATTTTAATTTCCGCGAATTTTTATCAGAATATCCCTTTTGAACTGCCCGTTATAATCAGAGATACCGAAGGCGTCGCACTATAAGTTAATGGCCACCGAAGAACGATCCAGGAAATATGATGTATTACATTTCAATTCCAAGACTAGTGAAGATACGATCTCGGTGTAGTGAAGTTGCAGTAAATGTCGTACTGAAACATACAACGACTGAAACATATTCTGTATTTAAATAATAATACTAAAGGGGGTATCACGTGACAATTGGAGTGTCGGTTAGTAGATGAACTGATCCCAGCTCTAGTCAGTTGTTGCGCGTCCGTGATTGGTGTTTGAGGTTGTGTGCGTGTGTGTTCGGTAAATGGGGACAAGAGTAAGTAAGTAAAGAAACTTGACAGATGTCTGAATCATTACATCCGGTTAATTGTGCACGATTCGATGTATTAAACTGGTGTAATGTTATGTTTGTAAAGGTAAAGTAATGATGTTGTACACGCTGTGGTATGTTTGTAAAGGTAAAGTCATGTCGCTGTACACGCCATGAAGACATATGGGGGAGAGGACGTATTTTACTGATTCTTAACCTCTGCACCAGTTGGGGACGATTTCTCGGACGTCTAGCCTGTAGCCTGGTCACTACACGTACTACACTATCTCAGCTCCCATCATATGTTCGTATACGACGTAAATAGAAATAGAGAAACATCAAGTGAGATTTCTTTTATTTACATTCGTTCATTCCTAACTTAACCTAAAAAATAGCAGTGTTGATAAAAGGGTGTCTTACTAAACGTAGAAATTCATTCCATACAGATCAGTCTGTATATGTATGTAATTCTCACATTTCGTAGCGTACTGTTAGCCTGGCGTTGAATTCTGTTTGGAAATTGGTCGGAATCTATGACTGCATACATTTGCACAGTCTTGATCTCCACAACTGTAAGAGCTCCGCAACCCCCACAGTAAGTCCAGTAAAACATCGTGGGGAATGTAGCCCATAGATACACAAGAGACCGCTGACAGAATTCCGCGGAAAAAGTGCTGAACATACGCGTACGTAAATACGTGCGTTCAAGATACTTGATATGATAACTTGAGGAAAGAGTCTCCGGTTTGTATCAAATAGGCTGGATCGGCCCCAGCAGATTTGGACGTTATGGAGAAGAGAGATTAATTTTCTTGCACCTGCCGGGAATTGGATCATGATTGTTCTGTCTTAAGCCATTGTCCTATCCACTATATGGACCGCACTGCCCCTTGATTTGAATGTAATCAATTTAAAATAGCGGCATATGATGAAAACTGTTCAATTATTCCGGTGAGGGGAGGCTGCATTTGTCAGACCGATTTAAAGACTAGCAGTCGTGTACGTATAAACTTGTGGTGGCGGAGCATAAATATTTTCGAAACATAACGCGTGTTGATTTGGTACAGTTGAATGTCTGCTTTTGAAAGATTTCTGGAAATACGTGTGTGATTGCTTTCCACTTCCCGTTTCTCATTTCTTTTACAAAGCTTTTTTTTTCTGTTTTGAATTAGTTACTTTGTGGCTGGGGTGTAGGGCCTATGTCAAACTAACGAAGTCGTCATAATGCGTCTTCACTAAAAATATTGTGCGGAACGAGAGTTACAAATCGAGTGATATCTCAAGATCGGCACGAAATTAATATGGAAGTGTGTGAAGTGTAAAGTGCTGGAAAAGCGTGGATCAACGCACGTATTAAGTGCTTGGAAATGTAGTTAACCCTTTGCCTTTGAAAACACAGATCCCATTTTGGAGGGAATTGTATGTAAGTTCAAGTGGGCAACACTAGACTTCGAGTACGCATCGAAAGTGCAGTGACAATTCAGTGCAGTAATTGAAGTAAAATGATCAACGCAAAGGTGCAGTAAAATGGCGTTTGTGGATCCTGTATGCAGTGTTGTTAAGAGTTAGTGCCAACTATGAACTTGACCAGGAACCAGAACTGCAAGTTTCTGCACATCCGAAACCCCAGGCTGCAGCTTGCACCTCGGTAGTTTCATCTGCGACAACTGCAATGTCTGCGTTAAGGTAGGTGGACATTTTTTTTTATCCCTGTAGTCCTTCGACTTGTGAGGGTCGCTGGCTGAATACAGCGCACAAACCGCACTGTATCAAATAGTGTGTGGAATGTCGTAGGGGTTTGTAGTAGGTACACGTTAAGTTGGCAGCCCTTATTTCAGAGTCATTACTGCATATTTGGAGTCGTGTTTAGTGTTTTTGTGTGTTGCTGTGTACACTATCCGCCACTACAATATTCGGCATTCAGTCCAATGCTCAGTTTCTGTTACATTAGGCGAGCAATTATTTTAAATACGGTACTGTGCCATTGTGCTGGGCTGCAGTGGCAGGGCAATGCCGTGACAGGCTGCAGGAAACTTGAAGGACACCCCCGGTTCAGCCAGTGGCGGACGAAGGCAGCACGTTGAGGTCACGGAGACAGCCATCAAATTGACCGTCAAACGAAACGCCGTAAAGAATATTCAAACTGTTGTACCAAAGGCGACTAATATGCAACGAAACGCGGGCCACAACTGCGTGCGCCTGTCATTAAGGTCTTGTTGAGATACGTAGATTTTGCAAAACAATTCTTAATTACGGACCACATTCCTCCCTGTTTTCCCGGTCATGGATAAGAGGTCCCGGTTTTATAGGGTTGAAAGAGCACTGTCCCGCAAAAGTCGGTTCGGGACGCCAAATATCCCCGGTTTTTCCATGTCCTACAAATAAGACGTATGTACGAATATTTTGACTTTTCCACACACTGTGAGAAAACATCCATAGGGGTAGGACAGGCATCAACCTGCCACTAACAGGAACAAATGGGAGAAGGAAGATGGGTGGGATAGTGGTTATAGCATCAGGACTGAGACTGTAAAGGATGAGGAATGGACATATAAAGAAAAATGAGTACGTGAAATGAGTTTTGAGTCTGCGTCTTCCTCTTATTATTATTTTTTTTCAACTTAGGTATCTGTATATATTACATTATTGTTTATGTGAGTTATGTCATAGTAATCTTAGTACATTACCTTTTCTTATTGCATGACAGGTTAAACATTTTTCAACCCCCCCCCCCCCCCCCCCCCCCCCCCCAATGTTATTAAGTGTCTCATTTCGGTATTTAAAGAATTAAATCCATATTCCTAATGTAAATCTATTTTAATTTTCCATGTTAAGTGCGAATTCTGTAGAAATTAATAAGAAGGAAAGTAAAACAATTTGAGACTTCTAACAATGTAAATTGCGCTTCAGGACGGATTTTTCAGGCATTAAAAGCCTCTGTGATTTCGAGGCTAGTCTTGTGTGTAAGCGGTAGTGTCTTCTACACAAACATTTTGTTGATTTGTACACACCAGGCAGCAGAGTTCACAAGGTGACATTTGTCACTTGTTGAAGTGAAGAATTGGCATACAAACACTAAACCTGCTTGCGGTCATGTAGCTTAAGGTACATTCCTTCCTGAGATGAGATTGTTAAAATAGTGCATAAAATTCCTTCATTAAATGGTAGATTTGTAAAGTGTATTTGCAAATTCATTGCTGTATTTAAAAGACCTTGGATATAATGAAACTGTTTCATATTTGAACAGCACATGAGTGTCTATACAAATGCTGTGTGCACTCGATTCATCCCTTAGCTCCTTGGGTGCAGCTGTCTCCTCTCCATATTCCCATATGCAGGAACTCATAGACAGAACAAAGCATTTGATCACATTATCATAGGAACACCAAAACGCAGCTATGGACCTTGGGTGGTTTACACCTTCAAGTTGTTCCTGTTCTTGTTCGTGTTAGGTTTGCATGGGGATGGGGGAGAAACTCCATTGCTTGAATGTAACTGTGAACTGCTGTGAATGTTACAGGACCCTTGAGTCCTTCACTGACATTGTAGTTGCTTGTGTATTAACCTTTAAATGACCAGGTTGGTCTTTAAATTTTAGCATGTGGTTTATGAAAAACGAAAAGATAAAATTATGAAATGAACGGCATTTTGTGGAAAATTATTATTATGCAGCATGTCTTAAAATGCAGTAAATTTCCTTGTTGCCTAAATATATAAAATACATTTCTAGGGTGTTTTTTAACGAATTCCATATCCAATTCTACTTGCGTGGATGTTGGATCGGTGACTATGTGCATATGTATATCTGTATATGTACGTGCATTTGCACATGTGAACTAGGTCATTTAAAGGTTAATTCACTGTTAGTGTTCACAGCACTTTAAAGGTGTACACACATTCAATGGAAATATAAGAAATGATGACTTGCCTACTTTCCAACTTGTTTGTCCAAGATGGATCTGTGAGCCACTTTTTAAGTATGTGCCTAACTACATGTAAAAGGGTAAAGCTAATGACTGATGACCATTTCTATCAACCTGGTGTTGCATGCCAGACCTCCTCAGTGCTTTTTTACATTCAGAACTAGATGCCAGCACAATTTAGTCGTAGAAATTAATTATGAACCACCTTTTTGTTATTGTGTCTAAGACATTTAAGTTCATACAGACTGGTTTATTGACTCATGATAGCAATTTTTAGCAGTGTTCTCTGATGGGAACACATATACTGCCCTCTACAGTTTTATCCAGTGGCACATAAATATTTAGGGTATTTACATTATCATCATCTGATCTTGATTTGGCATTCACTTCCAACAATGGCTGATTGTGTATGCACTTTTGAGAGGATATACTGTGGTACAGCGATTCTCAACTTCTTGCATTTAATGTTCTTTTCACATTCCCTGTATTCTTTCATGTTATGGTGCTTAGAACTGTGCCTTTATTTTACTTACCACATCATGTGACTTAGTTTCTTGTAGATTACGAATAAGGTAAAAAGGTAAAGTTCTCCCTAGAAGAGGCCACAAAGGCCCAGAGGGGGAGTAGATGTATAGCTCTACTCTTTCTTTAAGCCTGGCACTAGATGAGGGTGGGTGGTCAACTCCACGCCCCAGCCGCTTTACCCCCGGTACCCATTGTACAGGAGGCTGATAGATTACAAATACAAATCCAAATCACTGTTCAAAATTCATGATTATCTTCCACCCCACTAAACTTACCTTCCTGACACATCAGGACACTGTGTCACTACTGGGAAAACTAAAACACTGTGTGTCATACAGTTAAAAATGTCATCCATTTATTCATCATGAATAAATATACAGAGAATATACTTTTAATTTCGTAGTAAGCGTAAGTATCAAATGGAATACCCTGTCTATAATGGAAAAGTATTCTTGTTCCTTTGGGTTTTATTATAGACAGGTTTTACTGTATGTGTATATACATCATTCTTGCTCACTTACTCACATGACTTATACTATCTGCCCCCCCCCCCCCCATCTCCCTATAATTTTGTATGGGTGTAAAATGTAGTCCCCCTACATTATAAAAACACAGAATGAAGGGGTTTGAGAACAGGATGCAGGAGAGAATATTTCAACATAAAAGAGAGAAATTAATATGAATGGACAAGTGTAAAGTGAGCAGCTTCAAAATTTATACCACTCACTGATTATTAGTGTGAACAAACCAAGGATGATATCAGAAATGAATATAAAATTTGAGTCAGAAAACCTGAAGAGAAGAGACCCTTCCAAAGAGTGGTATAGATGGAAGGACAATATTATATGTCGCACAGAAATATGGTATGAAGGTATGGACCGAACCTGCCTCAAGAATGGGATCAGTGACAAGCTGTCATGCATCTTCAGGTTCCATAAAAGTCACTGAATTACATAACAAGCTTCTCAGGAAGGACTATGTTTGCTGGAATTATAATGGCAAGTCAAAGATGAGTGGACCATACTACTGAACTGTGCCAAACATACCTTGCACAATGGATAATCATCATATTATCTGGGTAATGTCCAATATAATTCTGGGGAACTGCCATAAATCTTGCTAAATAGTAAGGGACTGTAAATGAAATGTATCTAAAGTACATGGGAGATTCACAAGTATGTTACTACTGTCTTGTGTCTCTCATTTGTTGAAAGGTGACTGACTGCAAGTACACATTTATCTTAATACAAGCACTTCTGCACATGAACCAGGTGGACAAGCCAGAGACAAAAACCTTGATAAGGATGGTCAGGATGCAGTTTACTTCTTGACAAAAGTAATGTGACATATTTTGTTTATTGTCCAATATCAAATATTTACTGCTGAATGTCTACGTGTCCTATAAAAATGAAAAATCAAAGCACCACATAGTAACGATCAGGTCAATACAGATCACTCAAACCCGGTCGTGTAGATGTCCTTGTGCGGCCAAAATTCTGTCTGCTGAAGCTAGCTGCCAGAAATCTCTGATTCCTATCCTGAACTGGATTTCTGATTGTTTCTGCAATCGGCATACATAACAGTTCAGTCAAGGCCTGTGAATAAAATATTTCATCAGCCACATCTGCATCATAATGTACAAGGGAGAGCTGTAAAATGTGTATTGTGGATCTATATTTTCTCTGACTCTAGATGGCCATTTACTGCACATACAGAACTTCAGTTACACAGATGCAGAAACACAAATACTTTCTATTACCTTTTCATTTCATTTTGCTTCTGACTTCAAGTACATTCCTATGGTGAAAATGAACACTACAAAATAGTTATGTAGACTGAGACCCAAATTTCTTGGTTCAAATGTGTAATGTCATGATATAAACAATGACATGATCTGCACAACTGCACTCAGGATCTGTGAAGACTAATATTCAGAAAACCAGTCTTCAAGACATCTAAGGCTTTGGTCCATAAACACACAGTATCAGTAACTACCAATGCAGTGAGTGGTAATGAAAAGCACTGAAAGAAACTAAACGATTTTCTCACTGAAATTACCTGAGCTGTGATGTGATGTCCTTCTCTTAGCCGTTTTTCTAGCTGCTGAAACTCGTGGATAAGTTCCTTGTTTGCAGTCTTATCTACTGAAACCCTTAATTTCTGGATCTGTAAATACATCAGTCAGAATTTAAATCTTGTCAAGTGACAATTCCTATGTACTACAGAACGCTCAACATCATTATGGTATTACTACTTTATAGAGCTCTTCAATGGGATGTATTAAAAGAAAACTGTGTCTAAGTGGCCTTATAAAGAAGTTTGTGTAGCATGCAGTGTGGGACAGAATGGATAAAGTAGCAAACTTCAAATTCACAAGGTTTTCACAGGTGTGCTGCAGTATCTTATTCGCACAACAGTTGCATATGATGTAGAGCAAATGAAAATACCTAATTCAAAAGACACAGTCTGGCAATCTGGAAATTTATTCACCAGAATTCAGAGTAAGTTGTTGGCAAAGTTACAAACAGCTTTAACCTTTAGAGTCCGTGCGTGCCATATAGTTGCCAGGGCCCTTTAAACCGTCAGTCATCCTTTCCTGCCCATGACCGCGGGGGATAGCTCCCACAGCTTTAAATACATGTAGGTAACGTGTATACCTCCACATTCCGCGTTAGATGAAATGTTTGGTTTGTTTCACGCTCCGACTACTTTACCCCAGGAAGGAACTCAGGCTGTAACATTGAAGAGGCTTTATCGATCAGCTCTGGAAGCATTAGGAAGTTACGTAACTTGTTTTGCACTGCAGTGGAGGTCGTGTGGTTTCAGTCGACTGAAAACAACCGCATGGTGAAAGCGCGATTCACTTGTACGAGAGTTTTATATCATATGGCTGAGCTAGACATAGGCGTAGTGATTCACACAAGTTTCCTACTGTGTAGTTAGCGTTAGTGAGAAACAAAACCAAACAGACTCCAGAAATGAAAACAAACTGGACCAGTCATAAAGGAGCTTTTGTGTAGTGTCGTATCGCAGGCAGTGTTATATTTCGTCGCGAAGAAATATTACGTCAACCTTCCTGACAGACGAATTTCGTGTGCAAAAATGTACTATAACTCTACTGTCATTATTCTAATAAAAACGCCAAACAAATCCTTTTATATTATTTTTAAGCGCTATTTGTCTGAAAATTAAAACGTTCAATTATTTCTTGAATGCGAGAATTTCTCTTTGTCTTCTGATATTTCATTTTAGGTTCAAAAATAGGTTTAGTATGTATGTGATGTTGGAGACTGTTTCAGGATATACTTCTGTTTTGCTATAAGCGGTGTGGAATGTTCCTGCAATCAGTGACGCCATAAAACCTTCCAATGTTTAGACTGCTAGCAGAGGCTAGTGTTACGTTTGTGCGTGCTTCAGATAAATAAACTGTGTTCATTGAGTAGGAGAGACGAGATATCAGTAAGGATACAAGCTGACATTTTATAAAGCGCTTGCTAAATGCCTGTTTCATAACAGAGATATTTTGTACAGCCCCAAATATGACGACATAAACTGCAAATTCATACGAATACGGAACATTATTGTGTGTATTTAGGCAGTAAGGATACAAGCTGACTTTATAAAGCGCTCTGCTAAAATCCTGTTTCATAATAGATGTCGCTAACAGCCCCAAATAAGACGACATAAACTGCAAATTCATACGAATACGGAATTTTATTGTGTGTATTTAGGCAGAAAGGATACAAGCTGACTTTATAAAGCTCTGCTAAAAGCCTGTTTCATTTTCTACAAAATGGAAGTAATTCCACCATTTTATCTCTTAAAGAAAAAATAATATTAAAGTTTTTCTAACGAATGCGCAAAAGTTTAAACGGCCAACGCGGGGACCGCAGAACCGATCACACAGGTATTGTGCCGTAAAGTAGGCCACTTATCTCGATTTAAAGGGCAAAGCTGAGAAATAAGTCCGGACGCTAAAGGTTAAAAACAGTATGGCATAAGCAAAAGTGTATTCACTTCTTTTAGGCCAATGAACAGTGCTACAGGAAATGTGAATAAAAGAGTAAGTTTGATGTAGCTAAGGAATAAAACAGTATTATACTTTTAACCCTCTACATTTGTAAAACATACTGCCTGACCACACAATTTTAGCAGCAGTACAGTACGATTTCACTGTATATGGGAGAATTATGTTGTCAGCTACTGCTGAGGTAGGCACAGGCTAGGAGGATGGATAAGATCCTACCTAGAGATGTTGGCCACAATATGAATTACTAAGAGCCATTTATTTCTGTAATGTGTTGAGGTTTGTTTACCACTTCGTCACTAAATGTTTGTTTCCTCTGGGATGGAACATCAGTATCAAGAATGGATCGAAGAATAGGAAGAGCATCTTCTGGTCGCCCTAGGTCAGCTAAAGCTGCCACCTGGAACAATGACACATCATTCAGTAAAGTTGCTTTGACTGTGGATGATGTTGCTATTACCTGTAATTATTTTCTTCATGTCCATATCTGGGAATGATCTAGCTTTCCAATGTTACCAGCAACAGGCAGCCAGAGAATGAAGATGATAATTTGTATCCACCATGTCTCTTAGCTATATGGGAAGAGTTCATCTGTTGTGTTAATTATTCAGTTTACTGAAAAACTTCACTTTCACACAGTACCTCAAAGTGAACACATTTTTGAGAAACATGGGAAGACAAAATTAGCCATCTGCATTGTGTGTATGTGCCGTCATTACAACACTGTAGTGCACAATGAAGTTTCTGGACTGTCACTAAATTTAAATACATTTTAATTCTACTGATGACCAAAGCTAAATGTATAAACATCACACATACCTTCAGATTTCTGACACTGACATAATTTTGTTGCTGCACACCAGAAATCATTTCAACTGCTACGTGTGGTGCATTCTGATTTAGTGCCAGACCTGCAGCAAAAGTCACAGCCCTCCGCATAGGAATATGGCCAACCTCCTTGAGTTCTTTCCACACATCCATTCCATACTTAAAACTCTCTGGAGTATTCTGGAAGCAAACATTGGGAAGCCAAAAAATGTTAAATGTAAGTATAAATTCAGTGCTTACAAAACCAGTTACTTACTTCATGTATTTCACATCCACATATATTAATCTGTTTATTCTCACATAGAAATATGTTATATTGGATTATCTCCCTTCCCATTTAAACAAACTGTGATGCCGATTACAACTGAATAAGTCACTTTTGAAAGTAACAAACTCCAGCTGTATTAAATGCACTTTTTAAAGGTTGATTTAAGTAGGAAATTAGATGAAGAAAAATATGTGGACCCAGGAGAGATGAAGTGAATGATACTAGTGACAAACTTCATACTTTGTACAGGTCATATACTAGTGTTAAAATGAAAGAGGTTAGGGTGGGCTGGAGATGAGAAATGCACATATAATTCTGCTGAAGAACCTCCTGACAGTGACTACTATGAAGCCTGAACAGGTTAATGATACAACATCTGAAGAGTTGAGGATGTGGTATATGGACTTAATTGGCTCAGAATTGTGGCCAATGGCAGGTGACAGCATTTAGTATGAGTGGTAGAGAACATTTGGTTGCTATTACCACAGCCAAGTTTTGATATGAACAATATCGCATGAACAGTCTAACTTCTGTGTAACTTGTACCATGTCACAAGGTACTCTTTTAACACTATGGATTCCTTAAGGCTGTACAGTGAATGCCATTACATATCATGATCTCATTTACAGCTGCATCCCTGGCTGAAGTATCTCCAGCATCATTACTAAAAATGCCAATATGTTCAGTATAAGAAAAAGAACATCATACTTGAAAATGTACTCACCAACTTGAAACATGCTGCGAATGTCAGAATGGTTACATTCTTTGGAAACTTTCCTTCCTGATGTTGTCTTTGTTTTATAATTTCAAAAACATCTAACATATCCTGATATCGTTCATTTTGAAACAAAAGGTCCATAAGAATTTGGTAAGTAACTAGTTGGGCAAAGAAGTCTTCCAGTTCAGGGTCTCTAAATACCTGAAAGACACAACAAATATGAGAGAAATCAAAGCATTATTGAACTGCCTAAGAACTAATACTTTCTTTAATCTAAAATTATACATTTCAGCTTTGTGCATTCAGTTTCATATTAAAGAAGCCATATCCTCAGTTATTATGGCTCATTCAGTAAAGTGACTGGGTATGGGCCAGATGACCAGGGTTCAATCTCCAGCACAGACAAAGATGTTCATCATCACCTGTCCAGATTATCTCATCCTGCAGGAAGTCAGGGCATTATCCTCATTGTTACAGTGCCTGGGGTTTGTAGCTGATCACTCACATTCATCTAGTGCTGAGATTGAGCATTATCTATTAGTTTTAATCGTATTCTTATCTATGTCACATATTTCAGCATTTTGCAGTTCAGTAAGTAATGATCAGATCAGTGAGTTAAACTGACAGGAATTCAGACCTGGAAAGTACAGTTGTTTCAGGATATTAATGCAAGTCTGAATGAATATTGGTATACTGGATGGCAATCACGGTTGTATAACAATTCCATAATTAAGAAAAGGCTGTTACACACACACACACACACACAAACTGGTAGTTTGGCTGCAACTCATAAGACTAAGAAATGAGAAGGAGGTCCTGGAGTAAATGAAAATCTCTCATGTTTTATTGTTACGTGTCAATGTCCACAATTTGTAACTTACCTGAAGGGCTTCATCAGGCTTGTTTAGAAAGTAGTACATCCTCATAACCACTGGGCCAAAGACATAGCTTCCAAACCTAACCTCTTTGTTTTGCTGGTTAAACCTAAAAGCATTACATTTCCTCAAGTAAATTATTTCACCATTTTCTGTAACACTAGTTACAGTTCATTTCTTAAATATAAACCTGATTTATTTTATTCAACTAAGTGTACATTGTTCAAATTCTTACAGAGAAATTTGTGCACTTCTTTCTCTCTAGAGACATGTTTCCAAAACATCTTGAAATTACCATATATTCATAAGGGTTAAAAGATGATTAAGTAATTTAATTCAGCTGTTTATTATTTATCTGAAAAAGATTTTTCATAACATACAGAATTTTGCAAGTGTTTTCAGGTTACTAAAAGTGAGTGAATGTGAGCACCTACAGAGGTGTATGGCCAGTTTTATGAAGTTAACAGTGCCCTGATTTTGGAAACAGAAGTTATTTATGATAAGAGGTATAGAATGATATGAAATTTTGCTTTTGCAACTTATTACAGCATTGAATTTTCAGGTATTAATATGTAAAAACCCATTCTGCCACCCTGTTTGAAAGTAGATCTTTTCACATCTAGCTTCCACAGCTGTTTACTTTTCTCAGTACTTTGATGAGCTTAAGCAATTGTTGCATGGCAACAGTTTTGTGAACAACATACATCTTACAATAGTTTTATTGCATTGGCATAGTTCTTGGAAAATTAAGAAAGCAGGTCCCTTTGGACTGGACCCTACTGCTTTAAGATGCAAGTCTAGCTATAGAGTACATAGATAAATATCCGTTTAAAATCAACTGGTGACCAGTCACCACCTTACAACCAACTTTGCATCACTCATTGATCACATGCGTGTCATATTTGAAGTCAAACACTTGAAAAAAGTCACTTAACTACGAACCACTACAAAAGACTCTGGTATTTGCTGGGTCATTCATACTATTTATTAGAACTAATGTATAATT
Organism: Reticulitermes speratus; assembly: GCA_021186555.1. Taxonomy (NCBI): domain Eukaryota; kingdom Metazoa; phylum Arthropoda; class Insecta; order Blattodea; family Rhinotermitidae; genus Reticulitermes; species Reticulitermes speratus. Next base: position 30,517,527 of record JAJKFL010000237.1, read on the forward strand.
GCATCATAGGTTGTTTCTCTAGTAATACCCAATCATTTGCAACTGTTGATTGATGAAAGCTTTGAAGGACAGTTGTGAGTAATGGGTACATTATTTAAGAATAAACATGCTGACACAGTGATAACACATGCATGGATCTGTGCCCTGCTTATTTTAATTTACCTCTTCATCATTTTAAAAACTAAATTTATATCATCAGATGTAGCTTCAGCCAAATGGACCATGTTTTTGAGATCTTCTGTGAAAATCATATTTGATGAATTTGGATCTGAGAAGTCCAACATTTTTGTCTTAAATTTATCAGCCAGGTTGACAAACTGTGTCTTTGTTCTGTCCCTCATTCTGCTGTAGCCATCCAATCCTAAAGCAGCTGGTGTAAATAGAAAACGGATGCCTGGAAAGAATCATTCATATAAAAAAGTAATGAAAGGCATTTGTCACTATTAACAGATGATCAAATTCGGGAACTTATTGCTACAATTTAGTACAGAATCTTTTCTCTTCCTGTCCCCTAACATACAAAAATGTAATTTTATCTGAAATATTATTTACGCGTTCAAACAAACGATGGGATGGGCACTGCACATAGCTTTAGCAATAGGTTATATGATATTAAAATTATCGTAAACATATTGGGTTGAGTGTTCAGTCTAGAGGCATCTGGATCAGGACGGGGACCGGATTCACGTGAACGCGGTAGTGAATTTTTGGCCTCCATAAAAGACGGGGGAAATTCTTGAGTAGCTTAGAGACTGTTAGCTTCTCAAGGAAACTCTGTGCATGTAATTAGTTGGTGCTTAGTCACAAGTCTCAGAAACTAATTTACACTCCGAACTGTAACTGTTCGACCCACCATTATGTTTACGAAGAGTGAAGTTTCAATGAGATACTGATCCGAGTAACTGTATTAGGCAATCCACATGCTCTAGAGAGGTTAGGTTGAGAAGCTATGTTATTCCAGTCGAAACCTCTCAGAAATTTTGCGTCCGGAATATGTGTCTGTTACTGAAAGAATGTACTACCTTCATATCTGTATCTAATATGGGAAAATCCACCGCCGCAGATTCGTGTCAACAAAAATCCTTCCGGTAAAGCACACCCAAACATCGCCATCTTGTACGCAATGACAGAGATTACAGAGCAGCAACTGCGAGTCATGGATATTTCACCTTCGAACATTTATTTGTAATTACAAAAAATGCCACCAGAGGACACGCTCGGAATACATTCGGTACAGTCTGTTCATATACCATGGATCAGAAGTACTTTCATTTATGAATGTTACTTCTAGGTAACAGCGATTTTAAGAGTGACGCTGATTACTGATACCGTTAGGATAGAAGCTACATTTACAGCTCTACGAACTAAAGAAGGAAAGGGTTCAAAAATTAGGTCTACTCGGAACAATACCGGTCCCAGTGCTACATTGCCCACCACATAGCCCACATGTACTGACCCGGTCTCGAACCCGTGCCACCGCACTGAGAGGTTGGCAATTAACCGCCTGAACTGTGGATTTCATTGTGTCAGTTCATGTCTTATTACCAAACGGGGTATTAGCCTATCTGCTCTCTTCAAAATGCAAGACCTTTCTTGCAAGTCTTCAGTTGTGTTCTTCAAAAAGTCACAGATCTAACCCACATTTTTATGTAAATATGCTGTTACAAAAAATTGCAATGTTTGGGGAAACTTAAGAGGTGAATATTACACAAACTGTTTCCGCAAGGCGTACTTCTAGCTCATATTTTAAAGAGGAGCTCCCACTTTTCTTGCCCGTGCCTTTGTTTCCAAACATTCCTTTAAAGGAAGACCTGCAGCGTGGTACAGGGTCGACAACAGTTCTGTTGTTCCAGTATTCCTTCTGAATTTGGTATCACGCTAAACGGAAAAGGATGGCTTTCTTCGAGAGGTTGTCGAGGGTATATTTTGTATTACAGGAAATTTCATGCACGTCTATGAATTACGACGTCAAATAATGTCCTCCCATTTTTACGCTATATTATTTATATCTGGACTTTGAAGTTGTAACGAGTTATTTAATAAGCTTGTTGGGGTGAGTGAGGATTTCTTTCATATCAACGATTTAACGCACAAGTAGGAAGCAACCCCGAGGGATGGCGTTACTGTTGAATGACGGACAAGATGTCACAAAGCTGAGATGATAATTCCATTGTCTATGGCAATACGATTCTGTTAATATCTGCAACCAAATGCACACATATAATCTAATGGAAGTGACAAATTTTGTTGTAGACGAGGTTGCTAGGGCAGTACTGTCTAAAGTGAAATTTAGATAAGAGAAATGTAATGTAATTTCCTAAGTACACAGCTAAATTCTGGGGAACGTGAGTGGCGGTCATTTGGACATAATGTTTATTTGCAATTTGTTGATGCAGTACGACGAGCATATGGCAGAATTGCCGAATGTTAAATATAAACCAAGGGGCCAAAATCTCAAAGTATTCCCTTAGGTTATGAAAACGGTCAAACTGAGAACAATTTATTATGACACGTCCCTTATATGAAGGGGTGGATGTACCTCCATAAAGCGTATGTTACGAAGGTGCAGTTATTAGGATTTTCAAATTAAGGAGGATGAGATGACTAGGGCATGTGGCACGATAAGAATAGGTGAAAACGGCATAAAAAATTTTGGTTGAGAAATTCGAATTGAAGATGCCTCTTGGAAGACCTACGCGTTGACATGAGAGAAACATAAAGGAAGTACGTATAAATAGTTTTGGACTCGCTTCCCTGTTGCTGTATTCTTGTTTACTTTTACACGACTAGGGTTATGGACATGAATAATTTTGGGCTGTCGCCTGTTGCTGTCTTTGTGTTTCCTGTTACGTGACTAGTGTTATTGTCATGAACATTTCCCATGCTCTTCAGTCGTACAACATATCCTGATTTTTCGACGTCGGTGCTTATACATCATCCAGTGTAACACGCACCCCAACATACGATATTTTAAAGTGTAAAAACGTATACGTTAACATCGAGGAAATACTGCACTTTGGATCTAAAAAGTAAGAACTGAAATGCTCGCAAAAGTAACTGCCTCTCTCTGAATAGGATGAATTTCTTTCTTAGGTTATTAAACGAATCTTTCTCAGATGTATATGATGTGTTATTCTTAGGCTACATAATGTTGAAAGTGAATACGATTGTGGAGGATGAAATGGGTAAGACGTGGAGAGAAAACGTATTGGCAGCTACGTGGAAACACCACGCAAAGACTGTGCAGGTGCCCGGCTCGAGAGTCCAGTCCGGGTCCTGCAGTTAGCGACGCTTCAGAGGCTGGGCAATTTGGTGATCAAGTTTGTTAGCACTCACTGCCTGTTCCGTCCTCTGTCGCAGAGTTCCCTATCAAACCGACAGAATAACTGATCCCTCAGATGCCCGGATCTTTACGATTCCAGTAATAAGTTGTGTTCTTCTAAACTTACGTCTAGATTTTGTTCAGCGTAGATGAATATATTTGACTCTCTTTCTTTTCCGAATGTTGGGGTGTTGTGTTTATTCACCGTCACATGGTTCTGGTTGGAGTAGTGTCCTTCCACTTCATCAACGTGTTATGGCGGCAGAAACAGAGTGCAGTGGTAAATCCCATAATCGTTTTATCCGCTAAGACCAAATACGAAGGCCATCAAATGTGACAACAGTGCGTGTAATAAACTTAATTGAAAATTAACTATTCATTGAACAAGGTATATTCAGATCATATATGAGTGAGGCCAGTATCTGGCTTGCAAGCTCATGTGACCTGAAATTCCAGTTTAAAAGTTAATCTTGCCCAACACCCGAGCAAGCTCACTAGACCGAATGTGAATTCAGAGCAGGAATTGGCGTGTTTCTATCCTTCTATTTCGGTTTAATCCGGCCAATCAGATGTCATGTATCAGCGCTGTGAGGTAACCAGTCGACACCTTATTGCAATACCAGTTTTTAATATGGTTAACAACTCTAATTCGTCGCATGCCTGTGCTCAAATGAAGTTAATCCTAAAGGTTAGTAAGGTACAGGAATGACACACTGAGTGTACATGTGTCTACATTATTGGGCCCACAGTATTTTGTATTACTTTTACCGAAAAAAAGGGGAAAAATTGAAATTATAGACTAATGATTGTGAGTCTGGTTTCCGGAGTCCTACAGAGCGATGAGACATCCCCGGAGGAGAATTATTTCTTGGAAATTCTGTAACAGAATCGTACGGAAGAAAGAAAGTAAGTGAACGGTAGTGTGAAAATGAGGACTTCATGTGAGTAAGATGTAGCAGAATCGGCTTAAGACCGTCACAGAAAGTTTTCACTTTTGCAGGCAAACTTTCGCATTACTCAATCACTGAACTCTTTCTCTTGAGGTACGTGTAGCAGAAGAGGGACCGTAACCATGGAAACGGATTTCAGAGAAGCAAAGTAGAGAATAATGGTTAAGAATGTATTGGGGTCAAGCTTTCTGCCGTTCGAATTTAAATTCAATGGCTGAATTTAGACGAACTGTTTTCCGGATGATTGAGGTACTGGGGTAACTTAAAAAGGAAAGTAATGCCGATAAATGCATTATTTATTTCTTGACTCATCAGCATTATAAGTGGAATGCAGCAGTTATCAATTATTTGTACCTGGGGGCTGCATGGTTCTATTCGGAAGTGACCGCGACAGGAGGGCTTCCTGAAAAGAATTTAGGACCCCGTCTCAATTAATGCTTTTGTTGATTGAACGTAGTTGGTAGATATATAAAATGACCACAATTATAATTCGTACGCGACATTTCGTATTCTGATTAGTGCTGTCATGAAAGAACTCAATCCGGAGTCAGCCTCACTCGGCTTCTTCTTATTTAGTTGTGTAGAGACAGATCCCGCTATCCGGGGTTCGAATTCCGGCAAGGTCAGGAGATTTTCTTATCTGCATGACGTCCTGTACTAACTGAATGGAGATCTTAACTTTGTCAGCAATACACAGATTTTTTTATTAGTGGTTTAAATGCGTCATCTTGAGACCCAAACACTTGACACGAAGCGCAAAAAATTCATGTGTTTTAATTGTTTTAAATAGTATTTGCATATCCTAAGGCTATTTATCAGTCTATCTCAGCATTGTGCCCTGCTACATATAATTATAAAGAACTGTTTATTTACCTATGTGTCTTGAAGTGAGTGAAGGTAGACTCCAGTACAAAAATCTAATCAATTAAATTTTGTATCGACGTCCTGTACATCATTTTTGTAGTTAGCCGAGCTTATGAAATTCTGTGTGCCACTTTTAATAAATTTCTATCATTATGTGCTTATTTGTCATTGCTTAACATCTTTCTATTTGAAGACTTTATCTTCTATTGTATTCGAAGTTATTATTATATTCTCTGTTTATGTAGTCCCAATATCGTTGTAACCCAGATGTGGGGATGGCTTACACTAGATGCACTTTTGCTTTTGCATTCAATGAAGAATCAACTGAAGCTGAGCCATAATCTTTTTTATGTGTGCTTTGGTTTACTTGACCCTGCATAAGAAGGCAATGTGAACCTTCGAAACGTCGGGACCTGCTCGCAAAACGACACAGAGCCACATCTCAGAAGAATTGTAACACTGTAAGCATGCGCAATAGGAAAGTGCGCGTCATGAGCTGACGGAATTTCTTGTTTTAAACATTTGGACTTTGAGTAATGGAAAATTGCTTCGATTATCGTTATGTACGCGGGGATATTTTCATAGGAATATAATACCATATTAGGTCCTTTTTTGAAATAATGAAAACATTATCCGGTGGTTTACAATTTCCTGGAAAATAGTTTATATCAGTGATGATATTGTGAGACAGCAAGAATAACAAGAGAAAAAAAAAAGAAATAGAGAAGACATGTGGAAAAAGGAATAAAAGATCAAACCCCAGTTAAGCAGATTATGATATTCTCAACTGGTTGTTTAATGTCTAGGGCCGTGTATTATTTTTTCTATTACGTTTAGCAGAAATAAGATTGAAATACGCTTAAATAAACAAAAAAAAAAAAAAAAGTGAAAGCTTTTATTGAGAGCACTGGAACAGAATTTAATTTTGTACGGAAATAAAAGAATATTTCGAAAGAATTTCTTTTGGTTTCATACTGTGTATGTACGGATATGAAAGAAAGTGAAACGTGTCAATTTCCAGATTATGAATTGTGGGACTTCTGTAGTAAAGGAAACATCCGTCAAACAGGGATTTTCTGTGGCAGTGAAAGGCCACGTGTTTCAAGTTTTGAAATTAAGCTGTTATGCTATCATGACTGTCTCTTGAATGTTTTATATGCCACGCGTTTGGGGTACGCCTTCTCAGGGTTCTCTGTATTCACAAATCCCCAGCTGTTCGTTCAGATTATGCTGGCATCAACCATATATTTTGTATGATGTAATAAAACACTCAAGTTTCAACAGAGACGTCGCCTACTTTCTCTGGGTAACGGGAAATAAAGAGAAGCTTATAATTTATGGTGGGAACCCGTATGAATTTATGGAGGTACGAATTGAAAACAGCTTTGCACCACAAATCTTATATCAGGATACTTGCAAAGAACATATTTTGACAAAATTGTCTCGCAAAGGAACGGCACACATAATAATAATAATAATAATAATAATAATAATAATGTGTGTAGGTATGTATGTATGTATGTGTATGTATGTGTATGTATGTAGTGTGTGTGTATGTATGTATTTATGTATGTTGTGTATGTGTCTATGTGTTATGTATATATGTGTTGGTATGTATGATGTTATGTATGTATTATGTATGTGTATGTATGTATGCGTTAATGAATGAGTGCATGTAATGTAATGTATTGTAATGTGTAATGTAGTTTTTTTTTTATTTATTTATTTATCAATCAACATGTTCCATTACTCTAATGTAGTGTAAGTAACGTAATGTGGTGTCAGGTTAATGTTATTTCGTGTAGTGCAATTTAATGCAATACATTGTAGCGTAGTGGTGGTGTGTGTGTATGTATGTGTGTGTGTGTGAGAAAGACAGAGCCTGTACGTGTGCATTTCACTTAATGTTAAGGATATATTGTGACAGATAAACGAACTTTCAGACTGAGTTCTGTGGCGCATATTTTTACTTGAAGGCTTGCAATAACGTTACATATGTGTAGTCCCGCATGACACCTTGTGAGGACTTAGAATCGTGAACCGTGGAACGGTCACGAAATGAAAAGCAATCCCATTACAGGCCTGGACAGGCCCTTAGGGTTCCAGGAGGTTGAGACTCCCAGATTTCTAGATAATCGGCACATGAAGGTGGTAAGGTTGTCAGCCCTACGCACCGACCGCCTTTACCCCAGGAAATATTCCTGGTACTTATTTCTGTTAGAGGCTGAGTCGACCCCAGGGCCATAGTGCGACCGAAAGGATTATGTCAATGAAAAATTCCAATGACACCATCGGGAACCAACCCGCGACCTTCCGGCTTGTAGCGCAGTGCCTCAACCAACTGCGCCATCGCGTGACCCCACGGTCACCCATGAAACACATAGAAATGACATACCTGTTGTTGGAAGGGTCACGTATGGAACCCATAGAAGTAACATATCTGATCTTTTTGTGAAGACTACATAGAAAACGCATAGAAATACCATATACTTACACGTTCCTTTTTTGAAAGACCACAATGGCAACTTACAGAAATACCGTATGGACATTTGTTGGTAAGTCACATAGGAAACCCATACAAATAACGTACCTGATTGCTGGAAATATCACGTGGGAAACCCATAGGAATACTGACACTTGAACTTAAAGAGATCAGGATGGAAATTGTTTTTAGAAAATAAAATAAATATTTGGAAAAATCATACAATTTATTTCGTATTGTAATATGCAGGAGCCCAAACAAATTTAGTGTTGGGTCACATTTCACAATGCAGTGAGCAGATTTCTTTCGTTCAGTGGCTTACAGGCAAGTCTTTCGAATCTTGTCACGACCAGATAATGCTGAAGCGTGACAGTTTTATACGAGCCAATCTATACCTGTGAACGATGTAAATAGGTCACATCACGAAAAACATGGAACTGCTAACTTCTTCTTCAGACTATACTACACAGTATTACCGATTTCTGATTACTTGACCTGAATAATCACCGAGTGTTTGTAGAACCGGGTGTTCTTATCAGTAGTTAGTGTTCACAACGAATGCGACTTGTTGCGACTGGGGACTGAGCTATATTACGCTCCGTTCTTCTTTATGACGAATGAAGTTTCCAGTCATTTGAGTTCTTGTTTCGTGAAAATGAAACTAGAAAATAATTTTTTGCTGAGGCTCTCTGTGTTTAGAAGAACGAAATTGTAAAGAAAGTGTAAAGTCCTTCCAAATAACATCGAGGTTAAAAATATTGTTTTTGAAGAGCAGGTAATTTAGGTTAACTTCTGATACACATACACACATACTTGGGTTTATAATCGTGACGTAAAATAAGTGGTTAGTACGTTAAAGAAAATAGCGCTTTAGAATATAAATATATGCGTGGAATTTAAGCTTGATAGCAAATAACAGTTCTTCTCATTTCCCCTTACCACCAGACAAATTCCAACACTTTAAGAAGTGTACAGTGATGGACAATACAGAACTTAAGCTGAAGAGATTATCACTGACGTATGTAACATCACTTAATCCAGCAGGTGTTATTAAGAGGGTGGTCCAACTCAGCAACATTTACTGCAGATTGTAGCATGAAATAATTTATGGGAAAACTGTAAGCTTGAATTTGGATTACATGTTACCATGTTAAACACAAAACAGAAGAGAAACCTAATATGTTAATGTACTATGACATATCTGACGCCAGTATTGGTACACTTAAACAGTGATCACTTAAATTATATATATATATATATATATATATATATATATTGTTGTAAAACTCTTGCAATATTTCTGTCTACTGGAATTATTGCTTTCGGATCTTATGATTTGAATTTGGAGGTATAGCCTGGTGTGTTATTTTTTCCTCACCAAACCACAATACGTACAATAAAAGCGGTTGGTCGATGGGACCAAACATTATGTTTACCTGGTATGAAAATACTTGCTGGTATTTAATAATTTTGTTGAAAGGATAAGGTTATTTTATCTACAAAACTGCAGTGCCAATTATGTTAATTGAGATAAAATATAGGAATAATGTTTTCGGAGTAGTTTGATGGTATCATCAAGAACATCGAAGCTGCCTGCCGGTTGGAGCAAATGTATGCCAAGATGACGGCAGTTTATTTTCTAAAATGTTTAAATGTGACACAGATAAATACTTGGATGCTGTTATTTGAACTCGTCGACAAATAGGCTTCCGTACGAACAGGCAGCAGAAGGAAACATGGCCTGTTAATAAGACCTAGGTCAGGAAACTTAAGTAGATTTATATGTAACGCCTGTCTACAAATCGTCGTCACGTCACATGTAGAGTCCAGGTATATTTCAGCACATCACAGGTTATTCTAGTAAATGAAGGTGATCTGGAATGCATTTGAACCTGAAATAATGAAATGGAATAAGGTCGAGAACAGTGCAGAACTTCTTGTTAAATCATTGTCATCTAATTGATATTAGTAAGTCAGTGCCGTTTTGAGGCTTCCGAATGAATGTAACATTTGGTTCCAGAAGTGTTTCTGTTATGCTAGTAACATTGTAGAGGATAATAGCAGTAATAAGGAGAGAATATATATTCCTTATAAAGTAACTGACAATTTCCTTTCAGGAACAAAAAAAAAGATCCCTGATGAAAATAAAGCAGTGTAAATACGGAGTTCTGTGTGTACGTGTTCTGTTGCAACTTTGTGTCTAATCCTACTGCACGTGTATGGACAGAGATCACGCAAATTGCAAGCTAACAACGGGATGGGAGTACAAAACAAAGAAACGTGTTATGTCTCCGGAAGGACCACCCTCTTCTGTGTAGTCTAGTGTTATTCCAAATTATAATGTGGATATGGCGTGCATAGTAGCACATCAGTGTGGTTAGATACGGCATTGTATTTTCCAGCTAATATTAATCAACAAAGTCATTATATAAGGAGATGATAAAACTATGTATAGACAGGCTATCCATTTATAATGACCACTTATTTTTTGAGGGGTGTAAACAGCAAACGAAATGGTAGATTGAAACATGGCATTGAGTCTTCATGTTGCTTTCTGTGGTTCTACTGCTCATACTTTGTTTCACAATATAAATATTTTAATTTTTTTAGTAGCTTGTACAATGCTCAACACGTTGAAACGACATCAGAAGAAACATGGCAAAACGATTAGAATTGCTGGTATTCAGGAACCGATGAGCGTGACGATGATACTGAGGAGGAACACGCTCACGGGGTACTGGAGTCGTAGCTGACCGCCGTACTGTATGGCTGCAGGGTGCTCGCCTGAAACACATAGACAACACACATTGCTGGGTTTCGTATTTCGAGAGTTATCATAGCTGCAAATGTGTACAGTGGCAATCAAGATACATTGAACCTTACATAGAAAGCTGAGATGATGGGGGGAATATTTTGTTTTGGGACTTAAACACAGTCGTTAGGAGGTAGTGGCGCATTATCCTCTGAGGGACAGGTCAAATACCAGAAGATACCCAGCTGTTTAGACTTGAGATATATCTATTTTATCATATAACGTTTGTTGCACAACAATAATTTCTGTTTTATTTTAAGGGAGACGGAGTAATACGAAGATGGAGAGAACTGCATAATTGATATCTTCATAATTTGGACACGCCACGAAGTATTAATAGGATAACTGAATCAGGGAGGATAAAGTAGGCAGGAATTCAGCATTCGTGGAGGCATGAGACATGCGTACAAACTTTTAGTTAGGAAATGTGAAGAGATGAGACTGTCTGAGAGATATGAAGCCGTTACTTCTTTATTCTTCGGTAGCTTATGTAAGTATAGTCATTAGTGGATAACCAAATTACGCAAATTTTAAAGTATTGTGGGCTTTTTTTCTTCCATGGCTCGACAGCCCTAGTGGGTTTCGAGGTTTCGAGATCACACTCAGACACACCACACTTAGTAGGGCTCCTCTGGACGAGTGATCGGTCTGTCGCAGAGACCTCTACCTGATAACACGCAATACTCTCAAGAGACAGACATCCGTGCCGCCGACGGGATTAGAATCCGCAGTCCCAGCAAGCGAACGGCCGCAGGCCCACGCCTTAAATCGCGCGGCCACTGGGATCGGCAATGTAGGCTTAGATGGGAATATAATAATAAAATGGAGCTTAGAGAAATATTGTGTTGATAGGACTGGATTCAACTGGCTCAGGATAGAGATCAATGGCGCGGCCTTAAAAACACGGTTACGAAACTTCTGGATCCCTGGATGTTGAGAAATTTCCGATCGAGTGTTTGTTTCTCAAGGAGGAAACTGCGTGATGGAGCTAATTAGTTGGTAATTAAGTGTCAGCATAGTACCGATCACGTGCTGCGCTTTTTAACACAGAGTTATGCTCTAAGCGTGTTTGTTTAATTTTACTAATTTTCAGTTTTGACAGTGCAGAACCAGCAGTTTACGTTTTCTGCATTACAAACAGAATATTTCCACACTTAATATGTCTGGGACACTCTGAAGCTACCAAAGCAGAAGCGATACGATGTATTCTGATTTAACAGAACGACCCCACAAAAGTAAATTTAAAAGGACTTTTAAGCAGTTCAAACACGGAAAATTATAGCCAATTAAGCTTTGTGTACAGGTGAATATTACTGACCCCTAGGATATGCTACGCGACGGTGTTAGAATTGAAATTCATCTGTTCCTAACAGCTAAGCAAAAATTAAAAAATAGGGAGAAATGAAATGTCCTGTCTTTGTTAAAACATAGAATAAATAGAATAAATTTATCGATACGCACGGTTTTGCGTCCTAGAAGAAAGAATTGTTCTTAAAATATAGAATTCAAATAGGGCAAAACCATCTGAAAATTCATCTTAAGAACACAAGACCTGTAGAGCCGAGAAAGTTTAATTTAATGTTTTTTACGTCACAGCCTAAAGATTACACCCTATCTTTATATGCGTTTAAATTAGTAAAGTTGGTAGAATGGTGTCTTAGTCCACTATGCCTTTTGCTTTCAGAAATGGGCCGCAAATCCACGTTAAACCTTGCTGACTTAGTTTTAACTAATGTGAACTTTTAACTCATTATATCAGTATACTTTGACGTGTGTGTGTCAGAGGTATTCTAATTTGGTTTGAAGTGTCAGAACCTGAAATTCCAGAATTTGAAGGCAATAAAAGTCAAACGACTTCTGCCACAATGTTAAAATACTGCGGACAAAGCAAGTTAAATTTAAAACAATTAAATTTATGCAGTATTTTGTCATCAAGGTAGGTTGTTTTAATGAGAGAGATTTACAGATCAAGATGAAGATAAAAATAAAGGATTTGGAAGATAAATTAGTACGTAACAAAATAAGATATTATGTATAGGTTTTAAGAATGAATGAAGGTACAATCGCAAAGAGGGTTTTAAATATGAAACTAAAAGAAAAACGCGTGAGAGGATGACAGAGTTCAAGAGGAAATGCCAAGTTCGGGAAGATGTTGCACGAAAGGAAGAAAGAACATGGAAAGGAAATGAGGAGGACCAGCGCTGGTAAAACATGCGTGCAGACAGATGGAGAGACTTCGTTGTGAGAAGTTCCACAGTAAGAGGAAATGTCTTAAGGTCGGAGCTGTCTTGGGGAACTTTAACATACTGCTTCAGTTCATGTACAGATATTCCTCTCTGGAGTACGAGATAATCAATCTTTTTTTGAATTATCGAAATATATCGATTAATTTTAAAGTAACAAATTCTTTGCAACAGCTGATCAAGTGTAGAAGAAGGGAAACGACTTTTATAGCATGGGATGCTCCATAATGTGCACTTTTAACCAAATACTATTAAGGTGGTCACATCAAGGACGGCGAGCTGGACAGGACATGCAGCACTCATGGGGAGGGCTGAGAAATGCATACGACATTCTTATCTGAAGGGAAGTGACCCATTGAAAGGGCTAGACGTAGGTGGAAGGATGACATAAAATGGATCTTACAATGTCCAAATTTTATGCGAGACTTTTGACCGAAGTAACAGTTTACATACGCTGTGTTCAAGAATCTCTTTCATCAAACTGCCCCATTTTCTTTCCAGCTTCTTTTTCCCTTGCCTGTGAAAGACCTCCAGGACTAAATGAATGTAAGGAATTTATAACACTTTGCAACCCTCGGTTATAGAGCAAAGAAAAACGTTCCATAAATTCATTTACCTAGGATGTTTAAGTCTTTTCAGAATATCTTCTGAGACTACTTGATCCTGACACGAAGTATATGTAGGTTAAGTATCCAGAAGTACGTATTTAATGAACAGACTTCAAGAAAAACACACTTAAGTTAATACTGTACAATACTTCCCCGAACGACCTACTGTTATATTAATTTTATGGATTTCCGTAATAAAAAGGATCATAAGCTCTAACACTGTTTCCAATATGCGTCACTAGTGTTAATGCTCCTTTCCTGCAATAATCCTCACTTGATGCTTCATGATCACTGGTTATAACGTTATCATTAATCCAAAAACAAACTAAGTTTAAGAAGTATCATGCTCAGTATAAGACCTTGACAACTAAACTGAAAATATAAGTTACAATAGTGAGGGAGTTAAATTGATTTATAGTCCACTCGACCAAACTGATTTATACGCAGATGTGAACACACGAAACGCCCGCTTCTGTAGGGTCAGCACGCACAGTATTCTTTGGTACTGAAGTGAGATGGGATCGAGTCCTGTGGTACTGCTTCCGTAAATAGATATCTTGTAGATGAGAATAGAGCATTGGTGGAATTGTAACTTTCATGGGAAAAACCAAAGTTCTCTGACTAAAACCTGTCCATGTGCAACTTTTGTCCAACATAAATACCACATGGACTTGCCAGCGATTGCTCTTGGAGCTGCGCAGTGATGACTACTGACAGAGGTAATTTATGTTTGACACTGATATCTGACCGTATTTTAATACAGTATAAAGAATGGTACACAGCTCTGACATTTTATAAAAGCGTGCTTTCAGCTTGCCGCTGCTAATCTGGTTCTCGCGTTTTCGAGAAAGAACCTTTGCGCTATCAGATAAAATCCTCTTACGGCAGTTTTCACTGTACTGGCCAACATTCCGTGCATTATATTCGCTTATAGGTTGCGTTATAAACCGATATGCTTGTGTTAATAAGTACAGATTTTACCGAATTATACCAAGTATTATAAGCATTCGCCTTTAGAGAGATGTATTTTAGGAATCTGAACAGTAACATTTGTAAAAGCACATGTCCTATTTATGATGCGACACAACACAAAATTCACACAACAGTTAACAATAATATCACTCAATACTACTCTAAATCATTGCGCGCCGTGGTATTATTTAGAAATATGGTGTTGAGGATTATATTTGTACCTAATATGGAAGACGTAATAGCATATTAGAGGAAACTGTGTAATCGACACTCATATTGTGTTCTTTTCGCAACATATTTTTAGGGTCTTAAAACTGAGAGTATGAAATGGGCGCAGATGTAACTCGCGTCGGAGAAATGAGAAATATGTAAGATAATTCATTCAGAAAACTGGAGGTGTGAGAAAATTTACTGTAGATGAGAGGGTAATATAAAATTTAAGATTTCAGGCTTCTATCGCGTTGTAGATGAGATCTGCGCTCTTCTGGGATATTAGACAGCGTAGAATGGTAATTCTGTACCGACGTTTCGGGACATCGTATTGGCCCCATCCTCAAGGGTCAAGCAGTCAAAGGACTTCTTGACACTTGAAGATGGGACCGATAGGTTGTACCTAAACGTCGGTACACAACTCTAGGCTGCGTAATGTCCCAGAAGAACGCAGATCTTAAATATAGAGTATATGAAGTGGCCGCGCTGTCTAAGACTCTTTTGCTGGGATTGCTGGTTCGAATCCCGTCGGGGGCATGGATATCTCTTGTGAGTGTTGTGTCTTGTCAGGTAGAAGTCTCTGCGACGGGCTGATCATTCGTCCAGAGGAGTCCTACCGAGTGTGGTGTGTCTGAGTATGATCGTCAAGCCTCGATGAGGAGGAGGCCCTGACCCACTAGGGGCTGTTGTGCTATTGGAAAAATATAGTGTCTGAGGACGCGCAGTGGATTTATCTGGCTTAGGATGCGTTTTAACGGCCAGCTCTTGTGATCACGTGAATGAAATTTCGTGTCCTATAAGGGATAGGCGTTTTTTGACCCGCCGAGCGACTCTCTCCTTTTCAAGAGGAATCTGCTCCATGGAGGCAGTAAAATGATAACGCTGTGTTCACTGAGTAAGGATCTCAAGCGGTAACGTTTCGGGCTTGCATTCTAGAAGTATGCAGTGTGAACTGGGCTGGAACACAGACAGCCCTGACCAGTACTTTGTTGCTTTCCTCAGACCCTGCAGTAGTATCTCAAATCACATCATGACCGTTTCTTTCCACATTATTTGCAATTAATTTTTCACAAATCATAATACCATTCGACAAAACGCCTGGTGTTACGCAACCCAACTGTCAGGCAGCGTGATGTCTTTGAGCACTTGTGCCAGTCATTGATGCATCTTTGTATACTCTATAGTGAGGTCGTTGGGCGGCATTTTTAACAGTTTTAATTGCCGATGTGCTTGTCGTGGTTCGAAATTACGTGAGTATACAAGAAGGCATAGCAGCTTTTTTCATTTTCACCCCTGCATCTCACCCACTTCTGTCCTCACAGAACATGGTGGCAGTGCCAGAACACGCCAAGTGTCAGCACGCGTATCTCCGGTATGATATGAATGTGGACATGCCAACATCAAATTCCGTGCTTACCTATGTGTAGGGAACAGGCACTAGAATTTCGTCGGTAGAGTTCCCGGGTGCTGTTTACAAGCTGAGATAGGAAGCACGTCGTTGAATAAACAACAAATAAATAGGCCTTACATTGATTTAATTTTCTGCGTACTTTCTTATCCTGTTTTAAAGGTAGTAGCTATATTCTGGGAACTTTCTGGGGATTTTTGTTCGTGGACTGCCATTATATGGCGCGGTCTGTTACGTGCAGCACTGTGACAAGCTACACCCTAACATAATTTAATCTATTTGTAACTTCTTTGTGATTGCATTTTCAATAATATATCACGGAATTACGTTACTGATGCTGACAAGTAATCGCACGGTTGATAGACGTAATTTGTATTTCTATAAAATCACTCTGCCTTTTATTCCATTATGTTCAGCTGTCCACAGGGTCCTTGACGCCGACATTATTTTGGACATAACCCCTTCTTGCATCATTCCCTTGCATGGCCGATGCTCGTTTCCGATATAATTTTATCAGTAGCTATCGGTACTGGTTTTTTATTTGTTACGGATACACATATCGATTTGCTCTCTGACGGTCCTTTGAACCTTTCTACGCACGGGCAAACATTTCCTTGTCTCATACAGTTATCGCCAAACTGGACTGTCATTCTTCCACACATTTCACTACTTTTCTCTTAGGCTGTCTGACTGCGGAAATCGGATCAGTGATTCTTCCTTTTAAGATTTAACGTTTTCAGACGGTAAAGGTTTAGACTATGGCTGTCGACTGCATTACGAATGCTTGTTTGCTACGTTTTTACCAACATCCTTTGAACCTGCTGCCTCAGTTTTCAGGATATAATGAAGATGGAACCAGCAGGCTCGTCCGTAATGTCTGCAAACATCTATCAGACTGCGCGTTTTCATAACCCAGAAAATTACAACACAGATCCTTATACTTCGGTGGATTATTTTAATGAAGTAGCCCTGTTACTGTGACAGAATGTTATTTGTTACTACTCACAATACAATGAAAACAGCATTTTTCTGTGTTAATAACATTATCTTTTTTTGTGGTGGAGGGCCCCGCAGCACATGCTACGGACGCAGCGCAGCCTTAAGGCTTATTGTGCAACCCTGTGATGAAGAGGATGATTAGTTTTTTCCTTTTTCCAAGCAATGGGGCAAAGGTGGAATGAAATTGACAGAGGAAAACCGAAGTATTCGGGGAAAAACCTGTCCCAGTGCCAATTTGTCCACCACAAACCCCACATGGACTGACCCGGGATCGAACCCGGGCCTCCGCGGCGAGAGGCCGGCGACTAACCGCCTGAGAATATAGCCTTTGAAGTGAACTAGAATTACATTTACCTTTTCACTTTGGCTAGTTATACTTCGTAGTTCTATTTTATAATGGGTAATCCAAAATAATGCTACTGCACTTCGGACCGCGAGGATCCTGGTGTGTAACAGTTCACTCCCGTCCGCCGGTATCTATAAAGAATGCTGCCTATGTCCGCGGTACAGTAGTTAGCACACGTTATTCCTATTCTGGAGGTTCTGTCTTCAACTCTTGACCCTGTTTTCACCTATCCTGGCTGATATCGTCGTCATTCTCCCCAATTCATATTAGAAAAATGTCGGAACGGTACCTCAAATTGGGTCACGCCCCTTTCTTTCACGCCCTTCACAACTCATTATTGCCTAAGTAACCCATCATTCGACATTATACAGTCCTGTTTTCTGTAAGTGACATGAAATAGACCATTAAATAAGTGTAGAGAATGAAGCAAGTGCCTTGTGTGCGCGGTCAGGTATGTTTCCGTTTGACAAAATGCAGGTTTCCTGGACACCCAGCGTGGGCTTACTTTCCAGGATTTTAGCCGGGAGCAGACCACGCGCTGCTAGCACCAGCGTTTACTGCAGTAGCGACGTCACGTATGGTAATGCAGCGATTAGCACTCATTAGTCTTTCACCCAGCTCATTGTTTGGTTCGGTAGCAGCAGTTGGCTGCACTCATTAAAATCCACCGCCAATTTGTACACAGACCTGCGTGACAGGCGTAATTCTCCTGTTTTTGCGTCAGTCTTTTGTAAATATTGGCTTGTTTTGTTTATTCTTTTAGTAAATACTTCATGCACCATTATTCAGCATAGAAGGAATGTTGCCGAAGGCTCCCTCGACGGTACTGTCTAGTGTAGTGCCTTCACTACCAGAGATTATTTTCTTGCTATTTTTGTGAGTACTTCGGCACTAATTTCAGTTCCCAAATTATTGTTTGATTCTAGTCATTCTGTGCCACAAAATGGCCCACAAGGTGTGACGATTAGTACTGCATGATATTTTACATACATTAATTAATCAGGTGCTTGGGCTAACTCCTCTGGTCCTGAGTCAATCTTGAGAAACTGCTAGTCGCAGTCGCTCATCTAATCAAGAATTTCCTGGCCTATGCGGAAACCGAGGGTTCATTTTCTTTCTCACCACAGCACTCTACTGGGGCCTGTCCTGAATCAATTTTAATCCCGTACGTCCATTTGTATCCTTAAATTCATACTTGCATTCACTACTAGGTCTTCCAAATGTATCGTCTCTTCTCTTCAGATTTGCCGAGTACAGTATCTGTTTCGTCTCTTACATACTACGCAGTCCGCTCACCTTCTCCTACTTTATCTGATCATTCTTTTCGTGAAGTGTACAAATTACGAAGGTCCTCATTATGTACTTTCTCCATTCTCCTCTTATCTTCTCTTACATTCGTATATCCTCCTGTGTGCCCCGTGCTCAATTTGTTGCCTGCTTTCTAACATATACGGGCATTCAAAAGTCGTACGGACAGAAGAGAGTGATGAGAGTTTCTTCGCTCTGAGAAGCTTAAGTTAATTTTTGTTCGTATGTGGCTGCATTAAGTGGAAAATTTACTTTTTTGTGTATCTAAAATTTCAGGCGACCATGTTTAAATTTATTCAGTCTGTGGGTATTTAAACTGTACGGTGCTTGGCGTAAAACTGCTTCTGGTTGAAGCATGGGGTTTATCTCAACGTATGAAAATTCAGAGCCAGCCTCATAACGAACACACGTCGTCTCCATTACAAAGAGGATTCTGTTAATGTTGCTGAGGGAACTGATCCCTCTTTACTGTCAGCTTTATACGAAACACATAAATACACACCGTGTGGGTAAAACGCTGAGCCTTCAATCGTTGAAGAAGGTAGTGTATACAAGTACCACTGTGCTTTAAATATTTAAGTCCAACCGTACCACCAAGTGGTACATCCCCTTGAGACATACGAGGTTGTGGAGACCTAGTCATGGTGGTATAATTATTATTTGTAGCATGTAGGAAGTACCACTATCAGATTGTAAGTTGGATAATATTTGAATGTAGCTATCAAGTGAGTTATTTGGTATGATGAGAGTCTCTTGTTGCTAGTTTGTTTAATACAACGTTAAAACAATTTGATGCAACAATTTTTGTGAGTTATAACTTCAGTTTGAATCAGATTTTGTCGACAAAAGCCGATTAGATATCAAGCACTGCTTCTGTAATAGATGTGTTGCCCGGATCTGCTATGGTATAGCGATATGAAACTCATAATACTACTGGTACAAAATGGGTAAAATCTGTGATAAATATATAGTGATTAAAATACGTTGGGCATTAAGTTACTTGCAATCATATTCCAATTACATCATCTACAACCACGCTAACCGTTAAAAACACTTTATGTGTCAATATCACTCCCTTGTGGCATTGATTTTTAACTGTTAAACACAAGGAGGTTACAGAGGAGATTAGGCCTCATGAAAGTATGCCAAATCTTAGTTATAGTAACTCTGTCAAGTTGAGGCAAACCAGGCGGCTCCTAATTCTTATCCTGATTGAAGTTAACCCAGTTCACTTCCTCCCACCGAATTTTTCTACGATCCAAACTAATATTATCCTCCACTTTATGCCTAGGCCTTCCAGGAAGTCTCTTATCTTCAGAATCTCGAACTAAAGTTTCGAAAGCATTTCTCATCTCCGCATGCGGAACACGTACCCTCTAACTCATCCTCCACTTGATCGAAACAGTAGTATCTGGTGAAGAGTAGAAATTATAACGCTTCTAATTAGAATGCAGGTTTCTCCATCCTCCCGTTACCTCCTTCCATCAGGTCTAAATACACGCTCGAACACATTGATCTCAAACACTACCAATCTGTGTTCTTACCTTTGAGTGACGAAGTTTCACGCACATATTGTCCGCTGCGGTAACATGTGGGATATAAACTCCGTCCTAAGTTAACGAAAACCTCGCCTTCACGTTGTGCATAAACGAGGTTCTGGCAATTATATCATTGCTGTTTTAGTTGTGGGCACGCACTGTGTCAAAATTAAGATTAAGTTTAATTTAATTTTCATTTCTGTGATTTGTTGAACGTCTCAGCAACGACCAAGGCTCGAATGTTCGTTAAAGAACATTCTCCCTGTAACCTTGGAAGTTTTTCGTCTGTGGAGAACGAACCAAGTCCTGGTTCATCGTATTCCGGAGAGTGACCTCGGGCCTTGGTCTTGTTTCTATATTCCTACTACGGACGGAATATCAGGAGTTTGAATCCCGACAGGAGCAGGGATTTTTATATTTAGTACCATTTTCAGACCAGCATTTTGGTTCGCTGAACTTCCTGTCTAATGAATAAAGGGGGTTTTTACACTTGGAGAAAATTTTCCGGAGTTTGAAGTTGATCACTCACATCTGTCAGCTGGCGAATGGTACAATGGATGGCGTATTATTTCAGGGTTGGTCGTAAGGCATCTTCGCCTGATGCCGGAACACAGAGACATTTTTATCGTTACCTGTTTTCCTGTCGTTGAATTTAAGTTTAAGTCACATTTAAGAAGATTAACGGGCTACGATTCGGACTAAATGCACGAGAGCAAATAGCCGAAAGGAGGAAATAACGTCTGGATAGTGATGTTCTGCGTTATGCCACCAATTAACTTCCAAAGTTTTCGATAAAGAGTTTGTCTCCATCTTCAGGGTGGGAATGGTGCTTTTACCATTTACACGGGATCAACAGCTTCCTTCGAAACATTGGTAACCATTTACATTACTACAGATTGCCATAAACCAGAAGCCCAAAATCAAACTTTCGTCGCCGTATAAACCTCAGCAAATATATGGAATCACATGTTTATGCTGATCGCCGCTTGTTACATAAAGAGGACTACGTACTGCCACAATGCTGCAGAGATGCAGTAGGTCAATACAGGATGTTGAATGTGCAGACAAAAGGTCAGAGAGGCAGATGGACGGGCGAGCATTCGAAATCAGACAGCCGGACTGATGAATTAATGTCTGCGATCACTTGCATTGCAGTTGCATGCGGAAATGGTTTGAATATTCATACTGAATTTAGTGTTTATGCCGTACGTTAATGTAATATATGGCACTTACAACCAGCTGCATCGTCACATGAATGGATTACACCCCACGCGTGGGCAGGGCGAGAAACGTCTTTGTATGTGCATGAAGTAAATGGGAAAATCAAGCTCGTTTGTGCTCTGAATGTGTCATAAGGTGTATGATAATTAGCATATTCACTAAGTTGTTTTGATATCAGATATATCCTATAAGGTTTTATGACAAGACTTTTAAATCTCCATCCACTGATAGGAAAGTAACAGACTTAAGAATTACCCGTCATGAAGAATTCTGTCTTCTGAGACGTGACGCCATATTGTCTAGTAGAAATTCACCGACATTTCGGAGTAAACGCATTATTTTTAAGGAGAAGATACAAGCCGCACAGAGCACAAGGAAAATATACGGTACTATACGATGTCACTTCCCTGAAAACTGTATATTCTTCATAATCACCGCCGCGATCAGCTCAAAAAAGATGTATTTCTGTGAGTTACGTAAGGTAGTTTGACACGAGGGTCAGCAGTAGATATGCCTGTTCATAGCTGCACTTGAACACATTTACAAAGGTCGGTGTAAAGGAGGAAACACGCTATGAAGTTGGCAGTTAAATCGTTATCACATCTTACAGATGCTTCAGTGTTACCAAGGGATTCTTGAAAACGTACGTGAGGGCAAGTATATGAACAGTGGGGGCTGCGTTGTGTCTGAAGGGTGACGAATCCCATGTAAAGAGACTGAATCGCTCAGAGATTGTGGTTGAACAGCCCAGCTGCTCCTCAGTCCGTGCTGGTAGACTCCACAAAATTCACAGCTTACCACTTGGTAACGGGACACACGTAACCAAGAACTTCATATGCTGCTTCCAGCAAACATTCAATTTGCGGGGACACTATTAGGAAATCACAGGTTAATTTTTGTATGAGAGAGTGAGCTATTTATATATATACAATTCATAACTGTACCGTATTTTCTGGAAGCCGTCACGCATAATTTCAAAGAATTTCAAAGCTTTTGTTTTTGTAACCAGAAAGCTTCATATACAGTTCGTAGGCATGTTATGGACGATCTTTCTACGAAATTTCACCCACTTTCTATGATTCATTAGTTACAGTTATCAAACGGACAGCAAAATAGTTTTCGCGTGACTGCCTTGTTTTTATTTTTTTATATTTTTTTTATAGTCATCCTCTTCTACCTACTCCGGTTTCCGCTTTTCAGTGTCGAGGTTGTAATTCCTTTTGATCACACTGAGAGACACACCACAGTCGGTAAGACTCCACTGGACGAGGGATCGGCTCGTCGCAGAGACCACTACCTGACAACACACAACACTCACAAGAGACAGACATCCATGCCCCCGGTGGGATTCGAACCCACGATCCTAGCAAGCGAGCGGCCGAAGTCCCACGCCTTAGACCGCACGGCCACTGGATCGGCTCGTTTTTACTTTACAACCTTGACATTACTTTAACAAGTGTTATACATACGTATTTTGAAGAGAGAGGGGATTTTTATTTAGCGACGCTGTCAGTTACTCAAATTATGCTGGTATAGAGCAGACGGTAAATGAGTGAAGTATGATTATATGCGCGGAGCTTTTATGGCAAGATACTGACATGGGAATACGGAAGTACTCGACGAAATACTTTTCTAAGTTCCACTTCGTCAACCACATATCCGATGTAGATATGTTTTGAAACATGTTAAGAAATGAAAGAAGTGTCCCTGTCCTTGGAGCACCATTCTACAAAAATGTGTGGGGGGGGGGGGGGGGAATGGATATAAAGCTCCACGAATTATTGGTTTAGGTTCTACATGTAGAGTCATAGCTTCCGATACATATTACAGAAACGTTTTTTCATGCAAGATGTCAGCACCCTAATATACCCATAACTCTTACACTGTTGGTCCGAATTTAGAAGTTCGCAAGGCTGGTAATTTGAATATAAGAAGGTGGGTGAACTGTAATGAAATGGCATTAAGACGAAGTTTCATGAAACGCATTTAGTTAAGAAGTAATTGGGGGTGACACACACATACAACCCCCCCCCCCCCCCCCACACACACACAGGGTCGGTCAGACAACATTATAATTTTCCTTACAACAGAAAGCAGATCACCTAACTCACCGTTTAGAACGTGAACCACTACAGTCTTCAGGTTGGCATTCGAAGGGTTGCAGGTGTATTTCCCCGAGTCAGGGGTGTTGGCTCTCTGTATGAGCAAGTAGCTGGTTGTGACGTCACCTTTCTCTGTGATTACGCTCACCCCACCTCGTGGAGAATCGTAGTTGATTTCCTGGAATAATCAAGAACGTAAGCCTGTAAATGTCCTTTGTGCAGCTGGACATCGTGCCGATGGGTTTAGAAGCTTCTTTTAATTAGAAGTTCTTGTGCACTTCTGCTTCCTTTCATTCACTCCTTCCTGCTCCCGGCTCGAGGAAGCTAGTTACTCGCAGTCCCTACACTGACCTTAAAGGTCTTGAATTATTGCAGGCTACAGAACTGTGTAACCACTGAGTCTTATGAAAAATACAACATAATTACACAAACTAATTTAAATTGCACGAAAAAAGTGTTCTGCAAATGAAAACAAAACGGGATTTTATATCTTCCAGACTTATGTAAAAACCTCAAGATTAAAATGTACAAGACTCTAATTTTATCTTTTTTTTTATTTGGTTTCTCACAAAAATATCGATTGAGATTTTTTAAAACAAAGTGTTGACAGAATTGTTTGCCCCTGAGTGTGAGAAAGTCAAAGGAAGCTGGAGAAAATTACATATTTGGAATCTTCAGCATTTGTAGTGTTTATACCATTTACGATGTTCGTATGAGGTTGGTAAGTATAGCTCCAGACGTTTCTAGTCTCGGCACTAGATGGACATGAACAATCAGGTTTACACTTTGGCCGATTTTCCTCTGACAGAAAAATCCCAATAAGCCCATTTCATAGCAGAAGGGGTGGGCTCTGGAACCGATACGAACGAGGTGGCAAACAGAAATAAGAGCGCCACTGCCACAAATAAAAATCCAGCTATTCAGCCCCAGTCTGTAACTCTACTGACTGAGCTGTGCGGTTCATGCTGTAAAATAAAATACCTTTCCTTTGAGAGTAAGCTTGTTTATTGTTTTTGACATTGTCCATTGTCTTGGCGTAAAAGAAAAGCCAAGTTGAAAGACAATTCTCAACACACCAGTCAGACTTATTTTAATGTAATATCTTCAGAATTCTTGCATGTTGATTTCAGAATTTTCTGACACTCTGTAGCCTATATTTACAAGCACTGACCTGCGAGTTGTGGGTCCAGTAGATAGCGGGGGGTGGCTCCGGGCTGTGCTTAACGATACACGTGAGGTTGATTGTGCTGCCTTTGTAGATGTACATGTCCGGCTCACCGATGATGATGGTGATGGGTTCTGAGAAAAAGAAAAACAGAAGAAAACGTAGTTTCAAAACCAGTGGCCGTTAAACTTATTCGTTACTGCAACGCTTTGCTAGCGACGTTTGGATAAGTTACGCCTGAAGATAGCAGTAAGTGCCTTAACATGTAGCGAGATTAAATGTATACTGTAACGAGAGGGGGGAGGGCACGTAGTGGCGCAGTTGGTTGAGGCACTGCCCTACAAGCCGGAAGGTCGCGGGTTTAATTCCCGTTGGTGTCACTGGAATTGGCATGATGTCCCTGGGGTCGACCCAGTCTCTAACACAAATGAGTAAAGGTAAAGAAACCCCATTACAGAACTGGACAAGCCCTTAGGGTTCCAGGAGGTTGAGGCTCCCAGATTTATAGACAATCGGCACATGAAGGTGGTAAGGTTGTCAGTCCTACGCACCGGCCGCCTTTACCTCCCAGGAAAGATTGCTGGTACTCATTTCTGTTAAAGGCTGAGTCGACCCCAGGGCCATAGTGCGACCGAAACAATTATGTCAATGAAAAATTCCAGTGACACCATCGGGAATCGAACCCGCAACGTTCCGGCTAACAGAAATGAGTACCAAGAATATTTCCTGGGAGGTAAAGGCGGCCAGTGCGTAGTGCTGACAACCTTACCACTTCATGTGCCGATTGTCTTGAAATCTGGGAGCCTCGACCTCCTAGAACCCTCAGGGCCTCTAGAGGGATTGCTTTGCGTTTTTAACCTAATGAGAGGGAATAGACAGAGGTCTAATTAAAGGCCTTATCTGACGGCAAACTCTTGAGATTAATAACATTTAAAATTGAAATGCTGGACATTCTTTTATATAACTTTCAGTGTAAGAAACGCCACTGCTGCAGAGCCTCGAAACAAGAAGTAAAGTGTTGTACAACACAAAATTAATGGAATCTTCACGTAATTGAACATTAAATGTATCAATAAAACCAACACTTGTCCGTCAAACACAAATATATTTAAAAGGCTGGAAATCACTTGTGTTTGACGGACAAGTGTTGTTTGTATTTGTGTTATAAGGTTACGTGATGAATCACCTCAAAATTAGGTGCATTAGTGAAATGAGGACAACGATTGAATCGTGAAAACTCGCAATCAGAAGTGCGGGTATCGTACGACAAAAATTTTATTATTTTTAATAATTTCACAAATGTCAAATTGACCAATACTTCTTAATGATACGTACGAATTGTATACAATTTCATTCGTCGTGTCTCACAACAAACGTAATTCACTTTCGACGCCTGTAGACTACATGCTACGCCTGAAGATGGCATCATGTGCTGCAGTATGTGGCCAGACTGTGTGTTGTCCAACGAAGAACAAACACAATTTAAGGTTGTATTTGACGGGAACGTCGATATTAATATACATAAATAGAGAATAATGAAAAAATACGTAATCATTTAGTACGATTTCCTGCGTCTTCACATACACTTGCAATATGGTCACCCGTGTTACTGCCACAGTACCCAAGGACAGAAACGTTACAGTAACTTGCTACATTTATGAGCACGTTATACGAAAAGCACGATGTTTTGTTTCATCTGCGACCACTTTTATAATAGTAGCGCTTTTATGGAAGTTTATTTCGTCTAGGTCGTCATTATTTACGGATATAAATGTGTTACAGAAGTCGTGAAGGTTGGCAGTAATTCTTAAACTCTGGAACTACAGGACCAGAACTGCCCTGCAGAGATATATTTGAAGAAATAGGACTTTATTCCATCTGGTTCTCAACTCAAAGTTGTGACGTGCACTAAAGAGATGCTCTAGAAAAATTCTAATGAACTCAGGATTAAATTATAGCATAGGAATTTCTTGACTAGCTGGATGACTATGAACTTCTAATGAAATACTCTTGATTCATGTATTCTTCAGCATGAAACTGGTCGAAGAAGTTGTATAATAGATGTCTGGATTTTATTAATATCTATTTCGTCTGGCGTCCAGAATGTTTTAACTCAAGAGATGGAAATCACTGGGCACGAGCCCGAGACTGTAAGGAGGGTGTCCATTACCTCCCGGCCGTAGCACCGTTAACAGCCACAATCAGGATGACAGCATGGCGATTTACATCACTTTGGTCCCATTAAGAAGCCTCTGGCTGGCAAGCGATTTGCAGCGAAAGCCGGCGTGAAGCAAGCTTTGTCATTCTGCCCACAGACACTCGAGACAGATTATTTTACGCCAGGATGCAAGCCTTAGTGCCACTACCGAACAAGAGCTTAAATGTCAGTGATGACTACGTGGAGGTCTGATGTTTACCATCTGTTACCCACGTGTCATAAGTACATCGAAGCCAGAATGAAGTTCTTCACATGAAAATGTTTGTTACCCTATTTTTGTAAACTGTCTTATGCAATGTGGAAATTACAGTAAGCCAGTCTATCTTGACGTAAATGCATTTGAAACTTTCTCGTAAGTGTACTCTGCCGATCTCAGTGGCCGTGCAGTCTAAGGCGTGGGTCTGCGGCCGCTCTCTTGCTGGCATTGTGGGTTCGAATCCCGCCGGGGCATGGAAGTCTCTCTCTCTTGTGAGTGTTGTGTGTTGTCAGGTAGAGGTCTCTGCGTCGGGCTGGTCACTCGTCCAGAGGAGTCCTACCGAGTGTGGCGTGTCTAAATGAGTGTGATCATGAAGCCCCGAGAAACGGGTCGAACATTGCCACATGAAACAAAAGTGTATTCGTTACATTGTCTTTGTCTACGATGCTGTATTTATGATTAGTATTTTTGATGCTTCAGCCCAGAACTAAATTCATTGTTGACAGAAAAAATTGATATACAGTCAGGGTCGGTCTTAGGCCGATTGGATCGATTTGATGCATTTGACCGCGCTCATGGGGGATTCGCGAATTAATAAGTTTTAAAAGGGACAAAAAATGGATCTTTTAATTTTTCATCTTAACTTACTTTAGTATACCAAAACGTTAGTCCTTTTTTTTTTTTTGCTCTGCACAATAACTTTTAGGGGCCCGCCGCAAGGATCGCAATTGGGCCTTGCTTTTACTAAGGCCGGTACTGTATACAGTTACACACTGTTCACATGTAGTCAACATTACACTGCATGCATGCGAATGTTATTTTATTTCCTGTAATTCGAAGTACATATCATCAATGAACTTTGTAGGGTTAAGTTATTAAGCTCTGATAGTCAACGGCTTTCAGTAAAGAGTTGTTTTTATTTTAATATGGACTTCATATACAAAATTTAATGGAAATCCGCTCAGTAGTTTCGCTGATTAGGCCTGTATCCCTTTATTATGAGGTTACTTAAGGGGCTTCTTTAAAATAATAATTTTTTTCCTTCACTCAAAGTCATAAACGGTACATGTGGTCGGAGCATTGTCGCTTACTGATCGGCTGACTCTTACCACTGTTCGGTCAGGCACTATTTCTTCATAATTATGGACTGTGTGTTGTGTCGCTGTCTGGTCCAACGTTTCGCATGAGGTGGCGACTGTCTGTTACGTATGACTGCCACCCGCATTATCCCGCTGTGAAACATGACGTGTTGACTGACGCTCACTGCTTTGCATTGTGCAGGCATTTCGATAATTATTGTCCTGTTTCCATTGTGATAGTATTAACACGGCACTGAGGCACATCACGCGTTTACCCTGTTGTCTCCCTTGCTGTGTCAGCTTACGTGTAGTAACAACAGATGGCAAGACAGTAATTTTTTAGCCTGCTTTCCTCTCTCAACGCACGTGCTGGGCCTTATGACATCACCATGTTGTGTTTGTCGATTTTCAAATTTTGCTTTATTTGATCAAATGTTACGAAATTTAGTATGAATGTAATGCCACTCGAGGCCACTGAAACGTGATACGTTTCAACTCCGTGCAACCAGTAACAGCAACGTCGTAGACGCATCAGCTTGAGGTGGGAGGGTGTCAGTGCCAATTAATGCTCTGAAATGATGCAGATTTTTTCAGGCAACTCCTTTGTGGATTATCACAGAACAAGGTGGAGGCTGTGCAAACATATTTGTTAAGCTTCCGGTTTTTAAGCACTAGCCAATGTAATATGAAATTTTTTTTATGAAGGTAGATGTAAACTTCTCCACAAATTAGGCACGGAATTAATTAATTATTTTATTCCAACAAATGCACTACACTATTTTAGTGTTTTCTTGTCTGGGACAAGAAAACACTAAAATAGTGTAGTGCATTTGTTGGAATAAAATAATTAATTAATATTAGAATGCACGGTATATAATATAAAGTTCGTTAATGCCCAACAAGCAAAATTAGTATACCACTACAAGAACATCAAAGAGGGACAAGAAAACACTAAAATAGTGTAGTGCATTTGTTGGAATAAAATAATTAATTAATTATTAAAATGCGCGGTACGAGTATATATAATATAAAAATATGCATGTAATATTATTTCCGAGTAAAAAATTTGCAAAGATAGTAACGGCGAAAGACTTTTGACATTATACACGATAAAGGTGACGTAGATAGAATTTGTACGTAGTAATAAAAGGTTTGTATGGCTAAAGTATGCTCAATAGGAAAGCAGTGCTTTGACTTCTGGTCAGAAGTTGTTTTTCTGATGATGTAGGACACGAAAGATGCACTGGGAAGAAGAATGGGAATTGAAACTATATTTCATGCTGATAACACGTAAACCTGATAGATAATGTCGTGGGATGTCTGTAAAAGGTGAAATACAATGGAATTGGAAGCGGTCGTGGTCTATTTTAATTGACGGACTCAACATACCATGTCTTTGGCTGAGTTTCACAAGTTGGATCCTCTGAATACGGTGTAGGAGTGATAACCAGTACGCGACTTCCTCCCTGAGACTTGTCTCCATGTCAGTCTGATCGCTGTCATACGAGACAGCTCCCACATGAAACACTAGCAGAACCTTTTTTTCACTAAGAATTGTCTTGCCTTCTTTATAACAACATAATGTCTGTAGCTTAGTATTTGGTGTGAAATTATTCACCAACATCTCTGGACTTTCCTAATATTGACCGTAACAATTCACTGAATAATTCACGTCAACTTTATCTGTTAACAGGTTTACTCTGTATTGCGTGAAAAATCAGCAGAAAACGGCATTTACTGGTTGGAGTAAAATAAGTTTAAATTAACCCATGTTTTATTTATGTTGGAGCACGCGGTGGCGCAGTTGGCTGAGGCACTGCGCTACAAGCCGGAAGGTCGCGGGTTTGATTCCCGATGGTGTAATTGGAATTTTTCAATGACGTAATCCTTTCGGTCGCACTATTGCCCTGGGGGTACACTCAGCCTCTAACAGAAATCAGTACCAGGAATATTCCCTGGGGGTTAAAGGCGGCCGGTGCGTAGGGCTGACCTTACCACCTTCATGTGCCTATTTTCTAGAAGTCTGAGAGCCTCAACCTCCTGGAACCCTAAGGGCCTGTCCAGTTCTGTAATGGGGTTTTTTTACCTTTTTTCTTTATTATTGAAATTGTTTCTTTTCGCATTAGTGGAAGATGTCTTGTTATGAAGACCATCAAATTGCCCATCTTCAGATCTAAGTGACATGTACGGGTCTCTTCTTCTTCTTTTTCCTCTTCTAGGCTGATATTTTGAAACACTATGATGACTCCTTACAGGACCCTGGATACTACTGCGTAAGGAGGGGCTTCATATATGACATACGATGTTCTCACAGCGGTGAGGATTGAAGTTCTAGGACGTGAGCCCTATAGTTTGGTAGATGTGTACCTATATTTCGGATGCATCTGCTGTCTCCATCTTCACGGTCGATGCTGAAGACGGACGTAGCATGTTTATCCGAAACGTTGGTAATTATCTATCATTCTGCACGAAGTCACATACACGAAGGCAGTTCTCTTAGGAGATTCATATCTGCACTCTTTACCGAATGTTGTTAGAATTAAAAAGTGAAGGAAAGTAAACCTGATAAAATAATGAGACAATTAAAATAAGGAAGACAAGGAGTGTGCTAGAATAAGCCAGCATGTGAAGATGAATTGTTGATTTATTTCAAAAACCTTGGGCACCAATACGATGTGATGATTCAGACAAACGCTACGCTGAATAAAATGTGGGCTCAGTTCTGACAGACGACTGACAGAGAATTCTTCAACATAGTAAGAGTGAGAAAATGTCTGAATCCGACGGGACAAAAGAAGAGCTAAGGACAGGCTCCGTCTTGGTAGCATACAGACTGCCAGAATTAATGGATGCGTGCACTCGCTGGAGATTTGTATATGTACTACATCCGCTCACATACAGTGTGTCAAAATCCACACGTTAACGACGTGACAAGTCTGCTCCTCTGACGGCTGTTGTCTTACGTTACCCGATACTGTCAGTCTTAACTACAACGCTCTCGGCTTACGTGGCCCCTCGCACGCTCCTTCCATGTCGCAGTTACACGAACTTCGTGCAAATGTAGGCCTGGATCGTTAAAATAGATCCAGCTCACTATATACCCTTTTAGGACAGGTAGAAAGTTGGATTACTTCTCACTGTGTATAACGGAGTGTGAAATCGTAGTAGGTAGAGTCCATGTCTTCGGTTATCGCGTGAATTAAATAGGAAGGTATCAGTAAACTGAGATTAACTGTTAATTTAGGAAACGTTTAGTGTTTCACTGTTCCACAGTATCTGCTACAACAGAAAACTTCTTCAAATAGGAAGTAACAAACCAAATACACAGCTGTGTTTACAATCCAGAAATATATTTATTACAAGACTATAACATCAAAGTCGGGAACATATAACTAAAGAATGTGGCTACATGTTTCGGCTACCTGGTATAAACATTTTCAAGCCTCTCCGGATTTATTAGAGTACAATGTTACGAGGTAAGGCCAATCCGAAGCACACTTTTGTCATATTATCAAACGCATAACACTGGCATTTTTATAGTTACTAAATCGTATACATGTTCGGTAAACTTAAAGGATATCTGTCTCTTTACTAACTAGACATCTTACTGTTTTGGTACATATAAAACCAAGGGGGATTCTGAAAATAAGTCCGAATATTTCTACTGCAGTTGGATGAAACTTATTGGTAGCAGCGGAATGCACGATACAAATATTAAGAAAAGTTCTTGAGGAATTTCTTTGCCAGTAATATTGAGCAAGGAACGCACTGAAATCCCATGCAGGGTTTCACTGTTCACAAAATCCTTTTTCACAAAGAAGGTGAATATTCCACCAAGGTTAAGCTATGAGTTTTCATATCAGAACAGAAAGTCAAGTGATACTGAACAAAAATTGTATTCCAGCAAGCTGGGGCTTGCATGTTACCGTAGATCGCTAACAATTAAAACCTCGCTCTCTGTTTTCGAAAATCGTATTAAAGATGGTTCCCATGAGCAGTGGCGTAGCTGGGTTTACGGCATCCGGGGCGAGCAATTACAGTGACTGCTCCTAACAGAAATTACGAACTTCAGAAAAACCGGTCATGTATTGAATTTCCTTTTATTTGTTCCGACAATTTAAAATTTGTTAAGGGCGGAAAAATTTTTTATTTAAAGCATTCACTTTGCCGGCAGGTCAGTTTTTACACAATAATTTGTAACTGAACTTGAGAGAAAGAACGATGTTGGCAACACACAACACAAGTACAGAAGGCGGAAATTCACTTTTAACCAATCAATTGTGCAAACATAAGCGGGTGGCACAGATGACCGGAGGCCAGTGAACCTGTAAATTAAGGACTGTCTTATGGTAGAATTTACCACTGAGCAGTGAAAACCTGAGAGTTATGAAGAGACAATGCAAAGTGTCATGGTCTTAGTTTTCCTTTCTGGCTTCAGCGGACTGTACTTTGCAACTGTTTTTAGTTGCCCATAATTTATTTTTGCTTGTTCAAATTCAGCGCTTAATTCTAATTTCAATTATGTTTCATCCAAATATTTATAAGAGTGATGCACGAAACAAATTTGTTCCAGAAGTAACGCTTTGGGAAAACTGATCATCTTTCTCTTCATCTTCATCACAAGGGTTGCACAATAAGTCTCAAGGTTGCGGTGCGTCCGTAGCTTCCGCTAAGGGGCCCTTCCAAAAAAAAAAAAAAAAAAAAAAAAAAAAACTTTGGGAATTGCCCGGCTCGAATCTCCGCCCCTCAGCGACTGTCCTGATTATGGGTTTCGTTAAGTTTTCTCAGATTTTCTGGACAAATGTCAGCACAGTAGGTTACATCAGGCGACGACCGCTACCTGCCACGGCCTTTGGAACTCATTATTCACTGTCATACTGTCATTTGGTAGTATAATGTGTGTTATTGACGTCGGCAAATAAAGAAGGAGGTACGAACGACGCAGCAGTGTCTGTTTTACATAAGCCTTTGAATTTCAGGCATAATGCAGTACCTCGTTATACTTAGGCCTATAGCTCTGGCTACTGGACGGCAAAGAAACTGGTGACAAATAAAGTGGTCTGGGTCTGTAGAGACACGCCCCCCC
Source organism: Reticulitermes speratus (assembly GCA_021186555.1). Taxonomy (NCBI): domain Eukaryota; kingdom Metazoa; phylum Arthropoda; class Insecta; order Blattodea; family Rhinotermitidae; genus Reticulitermes; species Reticulitermes speratus. The sequence continues at coordinate 30,550,656 of JAJKFL010000237.1, forward strand.
CCCCCCCCGAATTACGCAGTTTAAACTTACGCAATTTTAAAGGAAGGAAAAAATCGAAATAACGACATTTTTGAAAGGCGTTGAAGTTTTACTTGCGGGAATGAAAGTGCAATGAGATGAAGGTGGCGGAAGAATACTGCTGGGCGATAACACAGGCGATGGGGCGGTCATGCTGGGGCCGATCAGGTCCCAGTGTTTTGAAGTTTGTCTTTAAACTAGACTCCCTTGTATATACATATGTATACTGAATTTCGACTTGCGCGAAATTTGAATTGCGCCGGACTTTGTGAAACGTAATTATTGCGTAAGTGAGGGTGTGTCTGCATAGCTATCCAAAGTTTTACATTGTCAATTCCCAGGAGAGACTGCATAAAACCACGAAGAGCTTTGATCAGGCTAGTCGGTACCGGCATTTCGTATGTCTTTTGTTTTTTTAATATGAAGTCAACTTCCGCGCACTGCTGCATTTACGTAAAGAGGATGTGAGCTAACGGAAAAAAAAACTGAATTCAATCCTGCATGGACGCGTATTTATAGAATGGAATACTATGAATTATTGAATAATAAAAGGAAGCTGGCCATTGTGAGTGTTTAGCACTACATAAATACATTGTATGTGAGAGCTGTGTTATTGCAAATTTTGTTGGTTTAGTAACACATATATTACGCCTCCTTTACGAATTAAAAAGAAAGCCTTATTTGGACATGACATATCTTTTGTTACTCTCTGTCGCTGATCTAGTGTTAGCGACTAACCATTTGTCAGATTTTTATGATATTCCCTATGGTATTTTTGTACGTGAAATTGGCAACTATGCATTAATATAGCTAAAATCGGCTCAATGGCAGTCACACTTTACTTACGGCCCTAAATTAATTTATACCGTTATTTTCCATATTTCTTGAGAGATATTGGTGGAAATCTGTATGTTACTTTACGTAGGGACCTAAATTAATATATACCCGTACTTATCAAATATCTGTCTAATGTAGGTGATCTATAAGAGATCTGCTCGTAATGCTGTTGAACCTTTGCAAATTTCGTGAAAACTTGGGCAGGCAAGTCCGTACATTTCTTATGGGCGTAAACGGAATTACATTCAGGCGTATACCGTGGAACCGTATAACTTTTTGACAGTAAAGAACGCCTTGGTAATGCCTATGTTCTACGTTAGGGGGTACATAATGTTCAGTGTTAATTAAATAATGCTAGCATCTGGTGACCTAGCGTGGCAACTCAGAAGCGTGATGTCTTCACATTCGGAAGAAAATTAACTGCCGCGACAGTGAGGGAGAGTCGTTACCGTCCTCAGCTTCTTCGAGCAAGTGACGGAATGGTTTGTTACTGCTGGTTCTTAATTTCTAATTATGTTCTCACCATCCCTCAGTCATCCACTTTCGTCGCCTGACAGCCAGAACATAAAGAAAGCAAACTGCCACGGAAACATTTGTAAGAGTGGACTAAAGCATGAAGTATGGGCATGTACTGCTTAAACTGCTCCTACTTTGAGATCTTTACACTTCAGGGATGTTACGCAGCTCTACTAATACTACTACTACTATTATTACTACTACTACTGGTGCTGGGGTAGCGTAGTCGGTGTTGCGACTGACTGCGTGCTGGACCGTTCGGGGTTTGAACTCCGGTGGGGGCAAGAGATTGCTCTTCTCCGCACCCGTCCAGACCAACTTTACAGTCCACGCAGCCTCCTTTATAATGGGTACCGGGGCTCTTTCCCGGGGTAAAGGGGCCGGCGTGTGGCATTGATCATCATCCCCATCTACTGCCGAGGTTAAAGTAGGAGAACAGCTATATCTGTACTAATGCTGTATGCCTTTATGGCATGTTACGGAGAGACTTTACCACCACGACTACTAGTACTACTACTACTACTACGTATTACTACTTACTGCTTACTACTACTGCTGCTACTACTACTACCACCACGACCACCAACACAACCACCACCACCATCACCACAACTACAACCACCACAACAACCACCACCACCACAACAACCACCACACCACCACCACCACCACCACCATAACAACCACCACCACCAACCACCACCATCACACCACAACCACCACCACAACCACCACCACACCACCACCATCACCACCACAACAACCACCACCACCCACCATGAGTAACACATTGACATTCAGACTCTCAAGTTTACTACTCTTTTCTTATTGGGGAGGAGGCAAGAGTTCTGTTTACACAGAGCGCCATTTTTCCCAGGGATGGGCCTGTTGAAGAAATTAACATGAGAATAATTCCGGGTAAACAAGGTGAGACAAGGTCAACATAATGAAACTTGTTGGTAATGCTTAACATGGTATCAAAATAATGACAGGGAGACGTGCATGATGAAGTTGTGGAAAGATTGTGTTAAAAGTCACGATGTAGAAAAGAAGTTAATTAAATTTAGACATTTCTGTGAAACTTCGAGACGAACATGGTGTAAGCAGAGAAGGAAATCTTGCTGAAAGTTTATAAAGTAAGGTAATGACATGACTGTTAAGCTTTATGGTAGCGAAAACTGATTAAAAAGTACTGAAACAGTTGAACAATAGCAGGATACATGCTGCTGGATAAAAATGCAGTGACTGCAGAACTGATAATGCAAAACATGCCTATATGTGACGTGAACATGCAGGACGTTAATAATTGCAAAGACCACGTGGTGAGAAAACAAGAATAGCACGGGCTTACGAACCAAGAGAAAATAGGGTAATCAGCGACCTAAAAAGAAATGAACGGACCCATATCGTTTGGAGAACGAGCAGGGCAATCAGGCCTAAATCACAATGCTGATGCTTATGATCAAACAAAGGAGGATAAGATGAACAGAGCATGTAACATGGAGGAATACATGAGCATATGTTTGGTTGAAAGACCCGATGGAAGGAAACTACGTAGACGGTCTAGGTGTAGATGACAGGACAATGTTAAAGTGAGTGCCTCGAAATAGGACTTCATTACATAGATTGGATTTGTATATTTTAGAATAGGGTTTAATATTAGTCTGTTATGAACACAGGAATAAAACTTAGGGCTCCCTATACGGCGGGATTTTCTTGTCCCGCTGAGCGATTGTTTATTTCTCAGGAAGAATTAAAACCCGGGCAGGTATCTCAATATTTCAATAAGTTAGATCCAGTTTCTCAGCGATGAATAGAATTTGTTGTTAGTAAAATTTATAATTGCCGTTATTTCTTCGTTTGTTTCATTAGGTGTTGGTGTAAAGTTTAGCTAATTCAGAGTAAGCTAATAAATACCTGAAGTTTGAAGGCGGTTTCGTGGAACATTCTATGTGTTAGTTGAGTGTTATTCCAGTTTTAGGTAGTCATAAAAGATAGCAATCCTAAGGTTATCGCTGACAAATATCCGCCTAGGAACGTAATCGCAATTTCGACATTACGTCTATGGAAAGAAAACGCCATTTTAATTTACGCGTTTTCGTGTTACAGTCAGCGTTTTACAAGAAAGCAAATAACGCGTATTAAATCCGGGAACAGCTGTACTAAAGTTGAGAACTGGTTTCAGCATGCCGTTCATTGATCCTGTCCTTTCAAGTTTGTCAGGCTACAGTGAATACTTCAACGTGGTGAAGATATCAATCAACACTTTAACTTCAGCAACTGTTTGATTGAAACAAAGCTTTCTGTCACGTAGGTTCTATTGAAAATGTCGTCCACGGTTTATAGGGAATGAATACGAACAATGTTTTCATCGTACGGCGGGACACGCAGAGATAAAGCTGGAATAGAAAGGCGTACTCTGACGGAACACACATATTTTCCAAATGTGTTCTTTGATATTTTGTATACGTCATTGCCTTTGATGCTCTGTTCCAGATACAAATGTGTTGTTGCAAGGGTAAGCCCAATACAGATATCACACTGGGTGCTTAGAAATTATTTAAATTTTCATTACATTGCAAATAAATTAAAAGAAAGAATTGAAGCATCGTGAAGTCTATAGGCCTGTATTACACCATGGTCCAAGCTTTTGTGCAATGAGGTGGGAGATTAATATAGCACGCATGGGGAGATACAACTTGCATACTGATTTTAGTTGGAAACGTTCAAGGAAAGAGACTGAGCGGGAATTATAGGCTTAGATGATGATGATAATATGGTTAGTCGTAAGAAAAAGTGTGGTGGATTGGACTGCGTTAAATTATTTCAAAGCAGTGTCTAACATTTGGAACTTACGCTGTGCGTCCACTGATTATGTACAGGTTATAAAATTCTCAACACTTCCTCTTATTTATGAAATTGGTTTGAGTCGGTTTTGTAGAATGTCGATGAATTTTAGATTTGAACTTATGTAAATTAGGAGTTATGCTGACGGATACGAAAAGAAACTTGAAAGTTTTTTTTTAATATTTAGAAAAGGCCTTAAACATAAAAAAGTCATCGAACTCAGTACAGTAACTTCGGAGATAAGAACATGTGAACAGCTTCCGAGATTATGTTAATTGCTTCTTTTGTAGGAAATAAATAACAATTTGCAGGATTATGGTACTTAAAATATGAGAGAAACATTCCAGCAAATCTGACGTAGAAATAAGCTGAAGTTCTACATAGGAAACATGTCTTTTTGTGAAGGGCCCCGCAGCAGATGCTACAGACGCACTGCAGGCTTGAGGCTTTTCGTGCAACCCTGTGATGGAAGGTGATTAGTTTTTTCGTTTTTCCTTGTAATGGAGCACCGGTGGAACAGAAGTACTCGGGGCGAAACCTGTCCCAGTGCCACAAATCCCACATGGACTGACCCGGGATCGAACCCGGGCCTCCGCGGTGAGAGGCCGACGACTAACCGCCTGAGCCATGGCACGGCCTCTGAGGAACATGTCACTACTATCCTACAAGAAAGTCGGCTTACAAAATGTTGAAATTCGCACCAGACTCATAAACAAAATTGCTATACCTGGAACGTTGCAGTATTACGTGACATGCCCACGTGCTTGTCGGGATTGGGTTGGCCCCAGCAACCGAGCGCGTAGCACGTGTGTCGCCTCATACCTCAGCACTATACGTATGTATGCCAGTTACTTTGTGCTTGTACCGCATCACAAGAGAAAGAGGTGTCAATGCGCAACTTTAGTGCACTGATTGTCTGGTATGAAGCGTATTGGGGCGTCAGCTATTTTTTGTTTCCTTTCAGATAGTTAAAAATATCTGTTTAGAGGGAATTGATTTTCTAAATGTTTATTAACCGCTAAAATTTACATCTCCAACACTGTTGTGCTATAACGAACGTAATTAATCCCAAACATTCGATAACATGGTAAACAGATTTTCAATAAAGTGACACATAATTTAGGCTACATCAGACATTTTCCGCCATATCGTTTTACTCAAGAACACGTTTCCAAAGCTGGCTCTGTGAATAGAGATTATCTCCTTCTAGTGGACAGGGTAGCTTTCATGCTTTTATCGAATGCAAAATCTCCATTCAAGGATGCAGATTACTCCATCTGGTGGACTCAACGTCGTATGTTTCGTAATTGTAACTGATGACGGAAGCTGAACCAGGTTCCGAACTGTTGTGGCTCGGCGAACAGGAGGAGGCAGTGGAAGTTTTCACTATATGTGTGACTTTATAAACAGAAGCTTGGCCACAAACATTTGCACTTTGATGTGCAGTGTGTTTTTGTGTGTTAGTATCGCTGTGAATCAGTCGTGAAACCTAAGTTATAATGTTATACCTGGGTCACAGGTTATTGCCGCTGTGTTTTCCCACAAGAACAAGGGTTTGGAGGTGCAGGACTGACACTGGAGATGATTATATTGATGCAGTAAAGTGTTTGTTTTTCATACTAGAGCTTATGCAAACCAATAAAAAAATAGGAGTTTACTGAAGACTGCATAATGAGGAAGTTCTTAATTTGTACGGTTCATTAAATGTTGGGGCAGTCTAATTAAGGAGGATATAGACGGTGCATGTAGAATGTCGCACGCATGGGAAATACATGCTGAATTTTAGGCGGATGACTCGAAGATTTCGGAAACCTGAAGGTGTGGATGAAAAAATAACATGAAGTGGATATTTGGAGAAAAAGTATGAGGGCGAGAATGGGATCCATCTGGCTCAGTATAGGGTTGAGTGACGTCTCTTTGTAGGAATGTTAATGAATTTTCGGGTTTCCGTAACAGGCGCGGAATTTCTTGATCAAAGTGGTGGGCTCTTAGCTTTTCAAATGGACTTTGACTTCATGCAGTTAGTAGTTAGGGTAAAGCAATCCCTTTACAGGCCTGGACAGGCCATGAGGGCTGTAGGAGGTTGAGGCTCCCAGAATTTTCAGACAATCAGCACATGAAGGTGGCAAGGTTGTTAGCTCTACGCACTGGCCGCCTTTACCCCCAAAGGATATACTCCTGGTACTCATTTATGTTAGAGGCTGAGTCGACCTCAGGGCCAATTTCATTTTTCAGTGAAAAATCCTAATGGCCCTATCGGAAATCGAACTCTCGAGCAGCCGGCTTTTAGCGCAGTGCCTTAACCAACAGCGCCACCGCGTCCCCCAGTTAGTAGTTATGCAAGTCTGTATCTGTTTGAAGCCCATTCAATTGCCCTGATTATTCGCGACGAAAACAAATCAGGATAAAAACTTAAAGTGACATCTTAAAACCTGCATTAGTATCGGCATGTTCTTTACAGCATATATCATGTTTTTACTGCCATATATAGCTCGCCAGAGCCTGGCTTGTGTTAATAAATTGCAGCAGTTGAAGTGGGAGTGGCTAATGTAGGAGAGGCATTGGTTTTTATGAACATGTTAATAAACGTTTCGATACCATGAAAAAAGGGAATTGCTTGATAACTGTGAGAATATCTGCTATTCAAGAAATCTTTCATACGGAGTTAAAGGTGTTTTGTTGCGTATCATATTTCGTAGACTCCATTTCCCTATACCGCAAGTAAAATAGGCAGATCTGAAGCCGCAAGATTAAAGAGCTTTAATGAACCCATCAATTCCCACTTTTTGTTGCGACCCTTTTGTTACAGGATCCGTAACTTTAATTAGTACGTACTGTCGTCTGCGCTGTGCTTTCAAAATCTGCCCTGATTCTACAGGCCCCACGACAATGCTAAACTGCTGCTTTGATATCCGCTCGATGTTCGTTTAATGTTACAGAGGAATATGGTTTCAAAAATACTTTCAAGTCCAAGAGCTATTCCAACTCTCGCTCGAAGTAATCTCCCAGGGGCGAACTAGAATTTGCAATTTTTTGATACACCTAGATTTCAAAACAAAATCTGGATGAATTTATAATAAGTGATGCATATTACAAAAGTGTTTTGTTAGGTGTAGAAAAAGTGCCGAAAGAAATAATACTCGCATGTCTGTTTTCATGATTTGTAATCAGAATGGACAGACCGACAGAGAGATATCGAAATAACAGTGTGGATACTTTTGATGTTATAGATAATCTATATTGTTCAGATTGCTAAATAAACTAAAATGAATAAATTAAAATGCCAGAGGACGAAGGGACAGAAAAGGATTATGATGAAGGGAACTGTGATGCTTGGAGACAGAAATGAAGAGAAATCTGGCGGTCACTGGTTTTCAGTATGACCTGAAAGACCGTCGTGGCTGGCGGAGGAATCATGTCGACAATAAACCATGAGAAATGATCACTGGGAATTTGATTAATCAAGGATTAGAGCCTGTGAACTGGCTTCCATTCTCGTGGAAGCATGCGACACACTCGAGCTTCTTAATTAATGTGAACTGTTCTCGCATTAAACACTGAAGTACACGACGTAAAAACGTCCTTGAGCTGCAATAAAGCAAGTGAAAGAAGACACCAATCTGCCGAAATTTCGTCTGACAGCAAATCGATAGATGGTAATTCCGGTTATGTGGATGGGGGATGCCTTGTGTAGTTTCACAGACTTTAAATGTTTACTCTCCAGTGGCATAAGTTTCAGTTTGACTGGGCTTATGTACTTCACTTTCATACACGTAATTATTTGCTTTTACGAGTATTTCAAAATTTATATATAACGTATTCCACATTAGTACGCGGTGGCGCATTTGGTTGAGGCACTGCGCTACAAGCGGTCGCGGGTTCGATTCCCGATGGGGTTATTGACTTAATCCTTCCGGCCATACTGTGGCCCTGGGGTCGACTCAGCCTCGAACAGAAATGAGTACCAGGGATGTCTCCTGGGGGGTATAAGTGGCCGGTGCGTTGGGCTGACAACCTTACCACCTTCATGTGCCGATTGTCTAGAAATTCCGGGAGCCTCAACCTCCTGCAGTCCTAACGGCCTGTCCAGGACTGTAGTGGGATAGCTTTTATCTTTAGCATTTATTTCCACATTATGTACGTGGCTTTTGTACCTATTTAGAAGGATGCAAAAAATTTCAAGCCCTAATATAACTTTCAAGAAATCATGTCTGCAAATAAATTCCAAACGAACATAAGTATTCTCATTTTAACTTGTCTGTGCTGAAGAGGCTGAAAAAATATCTGTCTATAGTTGGGCCCTGTTATTAAGCAGGCAGGGAGAGAGGAGATTGATGTGTGTGTATCCTGGAGTTCCATCCGACCAAAGGGAGCAAGACGCCTCCTTCAAGTACTCTTTTTATTTTCTTGTCCACCGGAGTGCATCGACAGAAACATAAAAGAAGACGAAGAATAAGAAGAGGAAGAAGAAGAAGAGAAGAGGAAAGACGCTCGCTCAGTACCATATTTTTGTCGAAAACGGATATTGCGTTCTTAACGAGTGACAGTAAATTTCATAACTTCAGAGTGACATTACCCTTGGTTTCATTTCCTGATTGGTTGACGGCGTTCAATCGAGAAGAAACTGTCAGCCATGTAAAATGTCCTTGCATTGCTTTCGTCACATAGGAATGGTGATGATTATTATTGAGGTCTCTCGAGGTTTTCCCTTGCAGCAATTTTAAACTCAGTCTGATCTTTCCTCTACATTTGTGCTCTCTGTACTTGATTAATCGTGTTCCCCTCACAGAAATTTATTCAGTCTCGATGAACTGAAAGTGCCACAGGTTTTATTCTATGAAGCCATTGTTCCAGTGGAACGTGTGCTGGAAGGGAATGGGTGTCGTACGAACGTGTTCGGAAAGGATTATTAGAAACAGAATAATACGGTGCGTGGAAAGAATCGGGCCATGTGATACTCCTTAATACGTGCGTATGCATTTCAGTTATGTTGTTGCAAGACTAAAGTAAGTGATCATATGGCGATAATTGAAATTCGATACAACTTGACAAAAATAAATGGCGCCAAATTTTTGGGATCTCAAAGAACAAAATTTATCTTTCTGAACCATATTAGAGAGTTGTCAGTCTGTCCGTCCGTTGCTCTTATGCCACCGTTACAAATATCAATGTTATAACCATAAATTCGTGGGTTTTCGTGGGAATGTATACTGCACATGAAATAAATGTGTTTGTATTCTGCTTAGTAATCGATTTGGTTTGTCATGTTAAGAGGTGGTATATCTTATGTTACAAATAAAGTATTAAATATTAGTGCCTTATTTCAGAACCAAAATCTGTGCCTATGAGAGTGCCACAGGAAAGATTTTTTCTTTTTACTGACTAAGTGTATAATCCTTCGGATTGTCGTGTAAGCCTTCTGCTTTTCCAAATATTTTGGTCAGTGTAAAGCAAGATAGTTCACTGTAACTGGGTGTAGTTATGCCGTGCCATGGCTCAGGCGGTTAGTCGCCGGCCACTCACCGCGGAGGCTCGATTTCGATCACGGGTCAGTCCATGTGGGATTTGTGGTGGATAAAGTAGCACTGGGACAGGTTTCTCCCCAAGTACTTCGGTTTTCTCGTGTCAATTTCATTCCACCGGTGCTCCATTACTTAGAAAAACGGAGAAAAATAATCCTCTTCATCTTCATCGCAGGGTTGCACAATGAGCCTTAAAGGGTGCAGTGCGTCCGTAGCATCTGCTGCTGGGCCCTTATCCAAAAAAAAAACTCGGTGTATTTACTGTTTGTTGTGGCATTTAAGAATAACTAAAGATCAAATTAAATTAAGTAAATGCTTGCAACCACTTATGAAGTCTTTGTCTTCCTGTAACCAATGTAAAGAAAAATATTAAAATACATTATACAGTAATAAAGAAGGCTGTAAAGTGACTGAAACATATAGTGGAAATTGAGAAGATGACACTATTTTTACCTGCTTGTTTTGAGTAGTTGTCAGATGTCTGTCACATTAAACTGCAAATATCACAGTTGGAGGGTGTCAGAGATCAAATTCCTGAGGAGGATTTTGGACTTAAGAAAAAAGAAGTAACAGTGGGTGCAGAAAATTACTCAAAGAGACATTAAGTAATTTTAGACCTCTAATTATGTCGATAAAATCAAAGAATATGATATAATCGAAACCTGTAGCACGCATGAGAGAGAGGAGAAACGGGCACTGAATTGTAGTAGGAAAACCTGAATAGAGACAGTTTCGGTAGTTCAGGCATAATTAGTGAGATGAAATTAAAGTGAATAATAAAGAAGTAAGGTATGAAAGTATAAGTCACGAAGAGTATTTAGTAAGAAAGATTCTCTAGGTCATATAAATTAAATGAGAAATCATTGCAACGTTAAATGTAAGTCATTTATTTCATACAAGCTTCAGTATTTTTCAACACAATTCCTGAACACATTGATGGATTTCTTTCATTTTTGGGTTCCATCGTTGTAGAAACAGACGTCCTGCATTCGCAATCATCACTTTCTCATTTTTGTGGAATCGGCGACCTCCCAAGTGTTGCTTCAGCGGCCCAGGTAATATGGCAGATGGTCCACAAATTCCCAGTCAAACAACTGCAACAACTCTTGTGTCCAACGTGCACCGTGGGTTTCCATTGTTATGCTTCAGTATCACACCTCGTCACGAAGCATTTTCATGGGCCACAGAAACAACACTTGGGATGTCGCCCATTCCACAGTAATGAAGAAGCTGAATGGCTGTTCGTGGGTGATTGTGAATGCAAGAGTCCGATATCTACCGCAACTGAATTTTTAAACACCTTCCAAGAGGGACAAATGCACCAATTTACTATCGTGAAAACCAGTGACAATTCAGTTGAATAAATGAGCCACATTTAACGTTGGAATTGCTTCTCATTTAATTTTTATGAGCAACGGAACCTTACTTTTTGACGTTCGTCTTAAGAGTAATGTGGTACAGGATAGTGTCGAATGACGAGATCTTGCGAACAAATACACTGCAGGGTTTTGGAAAAGAAGGGCAACTGCTTCATCAGCTGAGCAACTGATAGCTTTAAAGGACAGTAAAATAGGAAAGTTCACCCTAGAACAGGCCATGAAGGCCCAGATGGTGAGTAGAGGTACAGCTCTATTTTTTTCTATAACCTCGGTGCTAGATGGGGGTGGATGGTCAACTCCACGCCCTGGCCGCTTTACCCCCGGGAATGACCCGGCACCCGTTGTGTAGGAGTCTGGGTGGGCCCCAGGGCCGGTCTGAATGGGTGCGGAAAATCTCGTCCCCACCGGGATTATATCCCCGGACCGTCCAGCCCGAAGCGAGTCGCTTTCAAGGACAGTACTCTATGGAATTACGATTGAATGATATAAATAAATTTAATGCTAGCAGTAAATGTTGTTAAAATATACAGTGCCAATGACAGATGTACTTAATGCTTATGTGTGTCTAATTGGAAGTGCTATAGGCTACCTCGATCACGATAATTACGATGTGGATGTAAATAGAGAGCAGTGACAGACCTGGCTGTACAAAGGGCGTTGTGAAACGTTCCATATCGTACACAGTGACAAAAAACAGTGAGATTGAAATAAAATAAAAATATGAAGCATAATTCCGCGACTGGCCAGTAGAGACGCATTTAATTATCGCCTTGACAGTCCAGTAAGCTCTGGCCAGTTGGTATTTTGTGGTTGTTTCGTATGGACGTGCTTTGTGCATCGTGTTTTACTGCGCCGTCAGAAACCTCAAAATGGAACAGCGTATCAGCATCAGATTTAGTGTAAAGTTGGGGAATAACTCCACTGAAACACATGAAATGTCACGAACAGCACGACATTTCGGTGGCTTTAGGATTTGCAAGAGGGCAGAGAGGCTGCTGAAGATAAACCTCTTAGTGGACAACCGAAAACGACCTCCAACCCGCAAATGGTGGACAGTGTGCAGTGTACTCGCAAGAGACCGCCGATATACGCTGAGAATGATGCAAAGTGAAATAAATGTGGATAAGAAATCGATAGTGTCCACAGCTACCATTCATTTGTGTAAGAGAAGAATTTGTGTCATGAATGAAAACACCAACGACTGATAGCCTGAAAAAAATTATGTGAAAATAGCTAAGGTGGACCTTGCTCCACCACACGTTTTTCGGTACCCGAAGTTGAAATTGAAATTGAAACGTCGCCGATTTGACAAGATTGTTGTTGACATTGGAAGGAATACGACGGCAGAATTGAATGCTGTCACTTAAGAGGAGCTTTGAAGTGTTTCCAATGTTTATATAAATGCAGTAAGAAGTGTAGTCTGTCCTTCGGGGGCTATTTTGAGGACAGTGATAAAAGTAGCATAATTTGTTTTTATTAAATTTTAGTCTGACGGCTTTCTTTCCGCATTACATCTGACAAACTTAAGGACTATTCTCTGTCCTAGTGGCACTAAAACACTTCAATTTTATACTGGGTACGTAATGTGCTAGTCTACTGATGTAACTGCTGAAGCTACCGCCAAGAAACTGGTATAGTGTGAACCGCGCTTAAAAGGAACGTTCTCCCCTGACGGCCAAAAGATGTGAGAAATTTGTGACTTCCTTTTCGGCCTGTGTTTGGATTACGCAAAAGACCATAGCGAATGCCGTTTTATTACAGTTACTCTTTACACTACAATTAATTTACGTATGCAGTGTAACGTTGTTTCTGTTTAATTCAAGGGTTTATATGCTTCGCTTAATGCATAAGCGCAAGACACCATCGTTATATAGGAATCGTGAGATTTAATTTGTTTTATGTTTCAGGTGCCTTTGTGAATACTAAGATATGTACAGACATTACGGTTATTTTCTTAAATGACTCGTGTACTAGGCACAACTTGGCGAACATCCAAGAATGCATAAGACTTGAATGTTTCAGCTGTGTAATAGAGAAGTAAATTTGTTTCATGAAAAGCAAAATGGTACGGGTCTTCCATCTGAACTTGGGATCACTTCTGGGTCATGGATGTTGTAAATTATGCAGACAGACACGAAGTGTAACACAGTTTTTTCGATGCAGACCTATTGCTCTTGTCTGGTATCAACATGTTAAAAGAACGTGCAAAGTTTTAATTCCACGCCTGCATGTAATCCTTCAAGGCGAATCTCTTAGATACATAACTCTGCCTTTACATTTTCAGATATTCAGCGATACACGGAAAAAAGGGGTAGATGAAATTTACATAGTCTACATCTTCGGGATTTTTTTTTTATTTCGCATATATTTCTTTGGCACAATGAATATTAAGTTATAAAGTTGGGTGTAATATTACGCGAAAAGTGTTTCATACAGTTGTCTAGTAGCTTATGGCGACTGGAAAGGACGAACAACGTATATTGGTCGAAATTAAAACTTGATGACTTGGCCTGATTAGGCATAATGCCAATGTTGGTGTTGCACTCTGAAGTGTAAGGTAGCAGTACTGCACTGCCGACTCCTTATAAAACCTTTTTTGTCACTTCTTCATTGCTGTTTCTAGAGCCTTTAGAGTGTCTAAGAGTGTAATGTGGTAACTGTGGATATGACACAATGCTGAAATAAGTTCATTTGTCCTCACGATACTGCACTGTGTACTTTAAGGTGTAGGAACTTCAGTCATTAATCTTCCTTCCGTGCAGATGGCTGCTCAGTCCAAGATCACACATTCTCTTCCTTTGTGCTTATAGCAGACTTTCAGATGAGGAACTTGTTTTCTGACAGTGTGATTAATTTTATTTTTGATTGCGTCAGTAAATACGAGTATGAATAAAAAACCTTTATATTTTGTGTACCTGTTCGACTATGGGAATTGCGGTTCTGATGAAGGTGACATTGACAATTCACGTTTTCTGGGATAGGACGCCGTGTAGCCTGGCAGATAGGTACAACTCCTACGATGAAGATAATAAGAGTGGTTTTTTTCTAAAAATTTGGTATCTGTCTACCAGAGTATACGATGTCATATCTCGCAAGACAACCTTTATACTATTTCCGAGTATGTGTATGCATGTACGTATGTATGCTTTCCACATGTATTCTAGCTCTTCCATTAATCTCAGCGACATAATATCGAGATATAAAGTACGAATCGATAGTCGATATGCGAATGTAATGAATGAATAATAGCGTCTAGCGATTTTAGATTTATTTTTTAAGTTTTATAATTTGGTTTGTATTTTCGTTACCATTGACACACGAAGGTATTATCTGCAGTGCAGTGAACATTGGCTACAGTTCACCGCCTTTATAGAATGCCGAGGCGGCAATTCCATACACAACTGAATTGCCTATTTAAGGGAACTCCGCAAGGCAAACACCCTCATTTGCGTTTCAGTGATTCAGTGGTGAGAACTTAAAGCTCCCGTAAAGCTATTTTGTGATAATGAAAAACTTTGGTTTATGACTGAGCATTCAAGGTAAGTGAGCTGTGTTGAATTTATATTTGTTTTTGTTTAACACTAACTGGAACAGAGCACTTTTAGTATACTAACATTTTGGCGACAGAATTTGAAAGCGTAAATTTATTTTGTAGCGCAGTACAACAGTCTTTTTATTTAAGGAAAATGGCGAGCAGTTAATTTAATTCCGAAGTGGCAATTTTAATTTGCAAGTTTGTAAATAATATTTGTAAAGTTATTTTTTTTTGTAAATAATATAGATTAGTTTGCTTCAAAATCAAAGTAACTGTACCACTTCCTGCACGTTCGCAAATCCCTTACGCCAGCAATAGGGAGTTGTGTGATTAAGAGCAAAGTGCAGGCCAACTCTCGCCTGCTGCTAGGAAACCTTTTGACACGCTGGATAAAATAGAATAGGAAATAAAGGGCAGCAGTTACCGATTGCTGCTTAGGTAAATAAATCAGTTGGTGGCAGCGATTATAGAAGAGGAGATCCAGTGATTGGCTTCTCGGACTTTACCTATAGAACCTCCTTTAGAAAATTGAGCTGCGTAGTGGCAACACACCTTGGGGAGGTACTACACGAATGCACTCCTGTGTTGTGTTTGTGTGAAACTGCAGTCACACTGTAAGGGAAGAACGTGGATTGAGGATGTCTGAGAAAAAAAGTGCTGAGGAGAATGATTGTTACTGGTTGTCAGAATTGGATAAGGAAGGAAACAGAGTTTCAGTTAATTCAGGCTTCAAATTTCTTTACGTTTCTAACAGATTCTTGTAAATCACTTTTGTGACCTTAAAAAGGTGAAAATATAAGGAAACGCTGCCACTCTGCTCATGCGTCAGTTCTTTAAAATTAGAATTCTAAATAATTTCAATGACTTTAGTTATGGGACATCTAGAAGCTGAAATTTGTCCGACGATTTCAAGTCTGGACGGCACTGGGCTTCTGAGATTTCTGCTTCATATGAAGGACGAAGTTTAAACAAGAGAACTTATTTTAAGAAGAGTAGACCTTCCATAAAGCACATGACTTATCGAATACGGACAGCTTTCTCTTGATTTATGTCTGTTTAATCAAGTACAATAAACTGGAAGGTGCTTGTAATGTGTGAGGTTAGTTGTTCCTAGGCTGAAACGTCACATCATAACGGCGTGTGTGAGAGTGGAGATTAGGGCTTACTTATTTTTAACCTTGACACTATATGGGGGTGGGCGGAGTGTTCGGCTTCACGCTTCAGCTGCTTGGCATCCGCGAAAGAACCCCAGGTACCCATTGGATGGGAGAGTGGTTGGGCTTCAGGGCTTTTTAAAACAATGGGCGCTCTTTCCGGGGGCTAAACTCCGGTTCTCCACCCCCACACGCAGTCACTTTACCGACAGATATATCTCGTATCATATATACTGTATATATACATATATATGTATTGTATAGCTGCTATAATACGTATGGTAGATACATACGCAGAAGTAGAACTTTTTGGAAATACAGTAACCAGAGAAATAGGCTAATCTTGTAGCCAAAAAGTAGGAGAATTAATATTTTGTGGCCCTTTTCTTTTCTCTGGCCACACGTCGGCGAGAAGACTTTTTGTCGCTGTCGTACTCTTTGTTCTAACCAGACTCAGGGCACATATCGTATAAAAAAGAGAGATTAATATTTATGACTTAGTAGTTATATTAATTTTAACTTCTTTGGAGGAGGTTCGCTATTTCATCTGTGCCAGAAGCAAACGAGTGGAATTAACAGAACTCCAAAACCCAACCTCCAAATGCCAGGTGAGAAAGTGTCCTTGCCAGCCAAAATTCCCAGGCAACTTTTACTCACAACCAGAATACGCTTTATATTTTGGCGTGCTACTGCTCAGACGCCTTTGCAAAGGACGCCAGAACTCTTCCATAAACGACAATAAAACCTTTTGAAGTAACAAGGAGTAACTGGTGATTTATTCAAGATACATATTGGCTTCATAACACAGGGCGTCTTGCTATGGAGAAATATGTTCGTGCGTTTTGGGGGATACACGGTAATATTGGTTAATTATTAACCCTATCGTTTTAGTGCACCTTGCAATAAATGTCTGAAGCTGCTGCAGCAACCATGAAAACTTAATAATTAATGAGCCATGTGTCTATCTAAGCGAAGTCTGTATAAAGCTTGCAGAACTTTATAAATGTGAAGATATTATGTATGCGCTCGTAACTTTGGGGGTTGGATCATTGTTACGTAAATCAACATTGTGACGGCAGCCTTCAATAATTTTATGATCTGTTTGATCCAGATTGCTGGTTTGAGCTAGGATAAAAATTGTATTTTTGTCCTGACTTTGCTTTTTGATGAAAGGCTATTGGGATCCTGGTGTTGAGAAGAATATGTGGGTGTGAATAACTGGAAGTAATGAGAGGACGGGGTGGATTGCCTAATGAATTACTTCACAATTTTTGTATTTTTCCAGAATGTTATTATTATTTTCTTTTTGTGGCTCAACGGCTCTATTCGTGCCTAGGCCGCCTCATTGTTGAGATTTTCGAGATCACACACAATTAGACACACCACACTCTGTAGGACTCCTCTGGACGAGGGATCAGCCCGTCACAGAGACCTGTACCTAACATCACACAATACTCACAAGAGACAGACTTCCATGCCCCCGGCGGGATTCGAACCCACACTTCCAGCAAGCGAACGGCCGAAGACCAACGCCTTAGACCGCGCGACCGCTGGGATCGGCAGAATGTTATGTTTCATGAATTTAAGTTACATAAGACGGGCGGGATCTGTAGCACACAGAAAGGCGATGAGAAATGTGAAACACATTTTAGTTGAGAAGCTCGGAAGGAAGAGCCGCGTAAGATGATAGGAAGATAATACTAAAATTGAACTTAAAAAAACAGGATATGAGGGGTGTGAACTGGATTACTGTTGCTGAGAAAAGGGACCGGTGGCAGGCTCTTGTGAACACGGAAATTAATCTTAGGTTACTATAAATTGAATTTATTTAGGCTTTTGTCAAATACCAATTACCTTTATCAGATGTGTCACAAGTATTCTTATGACATACGCACTTTGAAGCCTCTGCTGGTATTATCATGATTGTCAAATTCGCTAACGTAGGTTTTATTCATGTCAGCCGATTAACACTATTATGTTATTGGATTTGTTGCGGTTTCTATTGTCTGGTTGTGTTCCTGTTTGATTTTCCTCTTTGTCCATTTTATTCGTTGTGTCTTTTGTGGTTGTGGTATTTAATAAACCAATAAATAAATTCAGTTACTGAAACCACACAGTATGCACAACATAAAGTTTCAACACAAGGCCCGAAATTTCTTGACCAGCTTAGACACTATCAGATTTTCCAGAAAGAATTTACTGAATCCAGTGCCAGAGAGAAGTGTTTTCAGAATAATATAACAAATTAGTGCAATTTCCGAGAGGTGCTTATTTCGACTAAGCCTGATTCTTCTACTAAACACTCAACTGCACTCTCAACGCATCAAATTGTGCGTCATTGCCACGACATGAAACAAGTGAAGTAAACTATTTACACACACCAACTGGATGCAACTTTATTTAAAAAACTGTATAGTTTTTTAAAACATATTTAAAAACTTTTTAAAACCCGACATATGTTTCGGCTCTTATAGAGCCATCTTCAGGGGTTTATTGTCGTTAAAACTGCATATATTAAAACGTCGTTTTCATTGGTTCAGTTTTTGGCAAGGTTTTTTCACTTTTCACTGCTTTGTATGCACAGACACTATTTGTTATTCGTACTAAAATAATGTGTTAATGTTTCCGTAGGTATTGTATTTGATGCATGGTACTGGTTTATCTTGTTCATTAGGTCGTATTTTTCATGGTGTAGGCTGTACTGTTTGTGTCTACGAATAACAAATAGTGTCTGTGCATACAAAGCAGTGAAAAGTGAAAAACCTTGCCAAAAACTGAACCAATGAAAACGACGTTTTAATATATGCAGTTTTAACGACAATAAACCCTGAAGATGGCTCTATAAGAGCCGAAACATATGTCGGGTTTTAAAAAGTTTTTAAATATGTTTTAAAAAACTATGCAGTTTTTTAATAAAGTTGCATCCAGTTGGTGTATGTAAATAGTGACTGTGAAAAGATGCGCGGTGATTACAGAATAAAGTGTATGAAGTAAAGCTTCAAGTATTCTTCTCAGTAGATGAGAGAAGCCAAATTCACTATCTGGCCGTCTTAACTCCGGTATCTAGTCGATAGGAGGAGACTGTGATATTCACCTCCAGTCTGATCAAAGCTGTGACGAACAGAAAACTGCCCGATTCCGCCGAGATGTGAAGTGTGGTCGCAAGACCGTAGCCAGACCATTTTCGTAGCTGAAGAAATATAAAGTCAAGAACTTTAAAATTTGTACCAAACTCAAACAAATGCAGCTTTTGGTGGTGAAAATGTTCCAGACTGGACATAACGGATATGCCGCCATGCCACGTTCGCCAAATTGTATCAAGTGAAGGTACAAGGGGCTTTGTATTGCGCAACGTTCTTCTTGCTTAATAGAAATGAAGAAGATTTGTATTTTTCCGTTTTCTTCGTAATATATTTACAGATTTCGAAATGTACCATCCTCTCAAATACTTATACCGCTTCATATAAGAATAGACCCATATTTCAGATGAGTTCATCTTTTCATTTGCTTACTTCTTTGTATCCCTTTATTCCATTACAAATCTGATATTTGCTTTCCTTGAATGTCTTTGTGTCTTCGACATTGCGTAGAGCAACACTGCTCTTCGCTTTGCAGATACAGACGTATATTTGAAAGGCCTATACTCAACTTTATCCATTGCTTTCAAACATATTGGGAACCTAACGGTATTTTATATTTTATTTTTTACAGTTCTTTTGTTACTGTAGTTGCTTCTGAATTTTTCCATTATCGATTCTGTCCTGATTTATTATTCATATTTAAGAATACGTACTCTGGCGTGGCTTGTGCGTTACAGGTTTATGTGCAATGTCTTCGTCAAAGTCAATTCCACGTGAATCCAATAGATACCGGGGCGATGGTAGTGTTTTTATGGGGGCTACGACCTAATTTTCACTACGGGTAAAAATTTTCAAGGTGCATTATCCAAAATAAGACTGAGTGCTTCGTGTTACGTGTGAGGAAAAATTGGTGAACGGGACAATTTGTAATTGTAGGATGTGTTTTGATGTATCCAACTAAGCCAGAAAATAAAGCTTTCAATTTCAAAAAAGATACCGGGGCAAAGCGACCGATGCCTGAAGTTGACTGTTCTAATCTCCATTTGTGCCACCGACCATGTAGGTGTAAGGCAGCAATCAATGGAGGAGGCACCCTGTTCGTATATAGACCGGATTATGTTTTATACTGACTGAGATATTTCGTGATTTTATTTAGTGTATCCAGGCGAATTCCAGGAAGTACGCCGTCTACTTCCAGATGCACGCATGTGCAAGGTGAATACGTTTTCAACTATTGGACGCTTTATGGCAGGGTTGGCGCGATAACACAGACAAACCAAGCGCCACTTGGACCACAGTTATACCATTTTTTTTTACAAATTTGTTTGATTATTTTCGTTACAATGTTTGGGAATTTCATGTTATTAATTATGGTGAAGTTTTGAACAAATTGAGCTGTTTTTAATAGCGACGGCAGGGACACAGAATTTCTCTTCTCCCGAGGCGGCGTTGGGGCATGCGACGCCCCTGCTCTGTGACTTGTGTACTTAACATATCGTCGTTAAATACCATAATAATGAATTAATAAATGAGATGTAGAAGTTTAGGAAGCATAGATCTCCAGTTTCACGCCGCTTGTACGTCTTTATGGCTCAGGATAAGGACCAGTAACATGCTCTTGTGAATAAGGTAATGAACATTCAGGCTGGATGAAAAAGATGAGCGACATTTTTTTAATAGCTGAGTCTGTTAACCTGCCAAGAAGAGCTAAGCTGTATCGAGTTAATTATGCATCTACATGGCATGGAGTCGGACATAGAGGTGCTTTCACATCTACATCCTAGCCCTTGATTACTTCTCATAAGCTGTCTAATTACACAATTTGTCCTCGTTTCCTTTCTAGCTTTTCTGCCATGAAACAGTAAAGGCCCTCTTTCGTTTCGTAATAAGTACTTAGTCGTAATGAAAGTATCGCGCACCTTGCAGCAACCACTTCCTCTCGTGCCTTCGCTCTCTACAACGACTAGTCTGCATTCCACCGAAGCCCTACCGACACTAGAGTACCAAGCTGACAGTTGCCACGATTGTGATCGACGCTCGGGCAGTACCGTCTCGAATCTCGAAAAATGAAGTAAATGAACAAGTTAGGATATTAAAAATAGCTGACGCTGACAAGGAATGCTTACAGCTTTCTTTTTTTGGGGGGGGGGTGCCTCTTACAAAGAAACAACATGAAACACTAAGAGGAAGATAATATTAAGAAGGATATTAGGAAAATAAGTAAGAATGGGAGGGGGATGAAACTAGCTCAGGATCTTATCGAAGGGTAGGACTTGGTGTCAGCGATTTGAAACGTAGGATTCTGCTACTAATATTAGTAATGGGCACACATGCTCTCCAGAAGCTGCGTTCTCTCTCTGCTTCCATTACCCCATAAATAATTGTACTATCATCTGAAAACCTGAGACCTTTATTTTCTTTATAGTTTTCTTGTATTCGTAATGTTAAAACTGTTTCTAATTTCTTAGTAAGAAGGCCATTTGTGTGTTCAGTTCAAGTGGACTGATTATTCACGACTGCCAACAGGTAAGACTAACAAAATCCTAAAATAATTATAAGTATATGTTGGTACTAGTATGTGGCAGCTATTTGCGCAGTACTGAATCCGTCTTACAACCAAGCGTGTAGCAGTCTGAAGGTGGGACTGACGTTAATGCATGGCCTACTGTTGGATATAAAACCTATACATACATTATAATGAGACAGGACTTTCTTTATATATGTATTTATTAAGCGCGTTCGCAAAATTGCGAGAAGCGACTATTAACGTCGTCATGTCTGTCCGTCCGTCCTTTTTCATGGAACAACTAGGCTCCCACTGGATGGATTTTCATGAAATTTGATATTTGAGTATTTTCGAAAATCCGTCTAGAAAATTGAAGCTTTTTTTTAAAGTGTGACAAGAATAACGGGAACTTCACATGAACAAATATTTACATATATGTTATCTCGCTGAATTCTTCTTAGAATGAGAAATGTTTCAGACTAACTTTGTAGAGAAAATCAAAACACACATTTTATGTTCAATAACGTTTTCACTAAAATCGTGCCGTTTATGAGATAATATGGAAAAATATGGTAGAGCTGGACAGGCCATAGGCGACAATGCAATACAGCGCACGCGCTTTACATGCTGGATAATTAAGGCTACAGACACACACTGAGAATGTGTAATACTTATTGCTTTCCACGGCAACAATGGTTACACGAACGCGCCTCAGTGTTGCGTTATACTTACATTGCCTGTCTTGTTTTCACATAAGCTACGAAAGTATAGTCAATGCAGTGACTGGCAACTAGCTGGGTGACCAGGGCTCAGTTCTGGGCAGTTTTCATTTCGCTACGTCACGCAGCACCGCTGTGGGATCCAAGCAACATATTACCTAATGAGTGTGGGTGTAAAATGGCTGGAGAGTGACTCTGACCACTTACTTCAGTTTACTGCCGAAGTTAAAATGCGTGGAGCTTTACCGCCATTCCCATGTACCTCAACGTGGCTGAGAGACAATGGTACCTTGAACTACACCTCATAGAAGCCGTTTATGAGAGACTTGACAAAATTGTCCTTCAACGTAGGGATTAGATTGACGAAAATGGAAATATTCGTAAAAGTTTCAATGCAAATTCAGATTTAATTTGAAACCAAAAAGTGGTCGGGAAGGTGAAACAGACATTCGTATTCTGCCCACTTTGTATTTATTGCATGCCCTTCGGGCAAGGAGTACATATAGGCTGCAGTGGTGATATTTATGTTTTCAATTAAAGACGTCTCACTCATGCGATCGCGTGTCTGTCCATGTGTGTTCGTGATGTTCGTGATGCTCGTGATGCTCGTCACTGAGTGCGTTTGAGGATAATCTTTCAATCGTAAGATGGAATTTGTGGCAATGGTGCGTTCCAGTTACATTCAGGAAGCTACAAACAGATGGGGGGAATGTTGTGTGTCATGGAACCCAGTGCTGACACCTCTCAACAATTCAGACCCGAGGTCATCTACAAGACATGTGATTACTTGTGGTTAGTCACGACTGTAAGTTAGCAGCTTTGTGCATGGTGTGTCGTCGGACAGATATTGCTCGACTTCTCACAGTGATCTCTTGTTGACCATTTCCCGCACAACAAAAACTGGGCCCCTGAATTAAATCTTCACGTTCTCTACGAAGGTGAGTCTTTCTTGAGAGCCTTGTAGTCTTTATGATGCTCAAAAAATTCACATCTTATATAGATCCAAGTAGGTCACTATTGGGATTTCAGAAACCTGCCATTAGACTCTGTTCTGAGCCAGTACGTTTTAGTTCACAGCTTTATAACTTATTTTTTAGGATCCATTTTAATATCATTCTTCCATTTAAGCCTGTATCTCGTGACTTACATATCCTTCCGGTCGAAACTCGCTATTGACTAAAGTGTAACACATTAGAAGCTACATAATTTATTTTTATTTTGAACATCTTGGGAATTAGCTTTTCGTCTTTTAAGTTTATTCAGTCGGAACATGTTGGGTTCTTTTTGAATTATAATGTTTTATTCTTCTGCCATTTAACTTCTTACATCGACAGGGTCACGTGTGAAGACTTACGCGTGTTGTGATCTAAGCACGGTTACTCAAGTTTTTCATGCAACATCTCTTCCACTTCATGGCCGTCATGCTGGCATTCATTCATTCTGTAGTCTGTCTTACGACAGGTCCGTAGCCTCTTCCAAAGCGAGTTCTCCACAGGGTGCGATCTAGTGCTTCCTCTTTCAATTTCCAGTATCTTTCATGCTGGCATTATTCCTTATAAAAAATTAAGTGGGTTGGAGGTGACGTCTGGCGACTACTCTTTGTACAAAGTTTTACAAAAACCTCTTAATCTGTTATAACTTACTAGCGACGATATGTGTGCACTTACATGGACATGAGAATAGTAACATACGTGCATACAAAGATATGGCCGTACTTCGAACCAACAGTTCCTTTTGAAAGAAAAACTTTTAAGTGGTAAAAAAAATCTAAGCGTGTGTGTGGAAACTGGCTTCAGTGCGGTTAAGAAAGAAGGAAGGAAAGAAGGAAACGAGGAAAGAGAGCACCACTGTGCAGTCCGAAGGTAGACTGGAAATCGTTATCAGCGAATATCAGCCTACAGACAGTCTGTCCTGAGGTTATTCACGTGCCTGTCAGCATATATTTATGTAAAATCACGGTTACTACTTCAAAGAAAATATACAGAATTTTGTTACAGGGTTAAGCTGTTTATTTACATTTGTGAAAATAACCGTATTTATTTTGGAAACCGCCCGAAATCCGTAAACACATTCTGTATAATAACTTGTGTGTTCGAACGTTATGGCAATTGGTAACAATTGCGGGCGCCATGAACAGTCACTGCTCTCAATCCGCTTAGTTCTTGCACTGCCTTTTGTTAGGTTAAAGGTCGAGAGGCACGTGATTTTACTACGTCCAACTGAATTTGGGGCAGCAGTTAGGTAGGTGTTTCATGTACTTACCCACCACGGAGAGGTACATGGAGTGACCGATAGGTGGCGTGGTGCTCACTTGGCACTCATAGAAGCCCGAGTCCCTCCTTTGCGGGTAACGGATCTGCAACATCCAGTCTTCTGTCTGAGGCGAGTGGATGGATTGGAACCGCTGGTCGCTGGTGTAGGTGTAACGCCCGACAGTTAGCAGGTGAATGTCGCGGTGACGCACCCATGACACCTTCAAACAAGTAGCATGTATCAAAAATCTGCTTATACAGATAACCAAGAAGTTCTATCCTAAATGAGCAGCTGGTATTGTAACTAGGCTCCGGGCTGGAGATGGAAAAATCGTGCTCGATTCCATATCTCTTCTTCAAAACGTCCAGAGCGGCTCTGGCGCCCAAGCGGCCTCCAATTCAGTGGGTACTGAGTAAAGCGGCTGGGCCGTGAAGCTAACCACTCCCCTCCATCTAATCCCGAAGTTAAGAATGAGTGGATTTGTACGTCCACTCCCCCATCTACCTTATGGCGTGCACAAAGACAAATTTATCTTCAACTTTACTTACCCTAAACCAGCTAAATCCAATCCACACTCACGCATCCTGTTTTTGGAAGAAAAATTTTAGGTTCCTCCCTGCCCACTTTAACATCCTCCAAAATCACCTTATTATTTCAATTTTTCCGATAGAGAATGTGAATACATTCCTCGTGCCCTGTAATTTTTATGGCTGATTATTCTTGATTTAAAATTGTGGGCTTATTTGTGTGAAGTGTATTAGTATTTAGTATTCTGAATTGGGGATGTCATCGGTCCGCCCACACATTCCCAAATCAGGGACCATGTGATTACTCTTCAACTGCCCAGCAATGTATGCTACCAGCAGCTGCCCCATCACCGGCATAGAGAACACTTCACGTGCATGAGGTTGGTATAGGCCACAGTTCATGTCGAAGAATGCGAATTATTGGGCTTATATGTGTGTAACTGTCTGTAGTCCGTTGTTCCAGCTTTCCTTTTTCCAAGCTGTCCCTGCAGCACTCCGTTCTTCCCCATCCTGGATCTCGTACATTAATAATTCTATTTGCAGTCGCAAAACCTTTACCTGTACCAACATGACGACGTTGTTCAGTAAGCGGTTTTGTACCTGCTAGTGTCTTTACCGCATTTTCAGTTGAGTCTGCAAACACGATCTTTACACAGAATATCAACACTAACGTGTGTACATAGGGGAGGGGGGGGGGCAACATATTTCTGTGTGTGAAGCAGAGCAATAATAGACATGTTAAACTGAATAAGGAAATGGCATGTGCTTTGATGTATCCTGTGAAAATACGTCATTCCAAATATGTTTTTAAGTAACTTTTATAGATCCTGTGATTCAGATATCCTTATTTTACTTTATGTATTCCTTTCTTGTGCCGTGAATACCTTGGCGCAGTTTAGGGTCGATGTGAGCAACATGTAAAGTAGGGAATACTTTGGACCGATAAGGACGGAAATGTAATTAATTATACAAGCTTCAGCGTGAGCAGTATATGCTAAATATAATCGGAATCCATTAACTCCTTCTGAAGATGAAAAACTTGCAGGCGGAGTGGGGTGGCGTTATGTGCTCCGTGCTAAGAAAGCGTGAAAACCTGCTAATTTTATGTGAAAGAGACGGAGAAATAAGATTAAAATGAAGCAGGAAGGAATTGTGTTGATTTGAATGGAGGATGGGATAATTAAACGTGGGGACAGAATATCAATTATTCAGGAAGTATAAATGACAGAAACATGAAACGGGAAATACGTAGTAAGCAAACATGTAGAGCGTAGCAGCAAATTGGATAAATATTTAACATTTATGTACTGTGGAGAGGTTCTCTCCTATTATATCAATAATACGTATCTCGCTGGCAATGGATGCATCAAGCAGCCCTCATTACCTTTAATTAAATATCGGTTATTATTCTGGTGCAGGAAACTAATTAGCGTGAAGCTGTTTTGCAGTAAATATGCTCTGCACATAGGAAGGAAAATGTAAAATCATTCTTAAACGCATATAAAATCACGTTATATACGTCATCTCACAACAATTGCACATGTTATTCGTTTACGAGGAAAGGAAAGTTTATGTGTACTCGAATTTTTTCGAGGGCCAGGTGCTGAGAGAAAATTTGGGTGTAAAAGAGAGGCAGTAACAGGGGGCTGTCGAAAATCGCATAACGAGGAGTCTTGTAGCTTGTGCTCTTGAAGAAACATTATTAGGGTGAACAAATCAGTGGGGGTAAGATGGGAGAAGCATGTAGCACGAATGTTAGTCCGAATACTTAAACGGAAATCCACTTGAGAATCTTGGGTGTAGAAGAGAGGATTAAGATGAATTTTAAAAAAACAGATGTGAGGGTGTGTGCTGGATTTATCTTGTTTAGGAGTAGCGGATTGTGGTAAAATAGCTACATGCATTTCGAAGGTGGCGCTGAAAAACAAAATACTGTTTATGCCGGCATTACCTTGTGTGTTTACTAACATGTTACCGTAATGACCATTAGGCCTATCACCACCTCAAATTAATGCGGAACTTTAGAATGCATGGATATTCTACTTCAACTCTTCACGGAACAGATTAGCATAACAGTGATATATTTGACATGTCATCTGGAGGCATTTTGTTTTAATCCTGGCCAGATAACTCACTGTCCTAACGTTTTCCGTGGTTTTATTCAGTCCTTTAACTCGACGTTACGAATAGACCACGGCTGATTACTTTTCAGTTTTTAAAGTACGTAATAATTTTCTGATTTTATTTAATTCTGAACAACTGTATAGCTGATTTTTTTTTCCCTATGTCTCGACAGCCCTATACGGGCCTGGGCCTCCTCGTTTCGTCGAGGTTTCATGATCACACACTTTTGAGACACACTACAGTCGGTAGGACTCCTCTGGACGAGGGACCAGCTCGTCGCACAGACCTCTACCTGACAACACACAACACTCACAACAGACAGACATCCATACCCCCGGTGGGATTCGAACCCACGATCCTAGTAAGCGAGCAGCCGCAGACCCACGCCTTAGACCGCACGCCACTGGGATCGGCTGTATAGCTGATTAGACGTTGTTAAATAACGCCAAGACTCAACTGCATGCCCTGTAGGTGACTGTCAAGTGAAAGGGCTAAGTTCCTTTGTGTTTTATGGTTTAATATTTCTAATCTGATATTGTGAGAGTGCCGAAGTATCTTTGTAACTAACGTAACTACTTTGTGGGAATCGTGCAGCATTCCGTCCTATCTTGCAGACGTAAGAACAGCTGTAGGACTAAGCTAATATATTATGTTATCAGTTAACGAGTGAGGGCTGCTCCCCAGCATTTCTAAAATTTTGACGTTCCACACAGTGATGATGCAGTTGTGGAAAGGACATGCAACTGTAGCACGCGAGCTTTCATATCCATCACAACGGTCTTACAAGTCACGTGATAGCGTGCCCTTTATATTGCCTGCTTGCACTTCAGGATCCGAGCAAGATCACTCGCCTGGGCTTCAAGGCTAATGTACACGTATTTCTATTGTTATTTGTAGAGGTAGTTAATTGATTTTTAGCTTGTGAGGCTTGAGTCTCTTGACAATGGTGACAGTGAAGATTACTGTCTTCCCGGATGTGACGCCATGTATTCTGGCAGATACGTACTGATATTTTGGAGGAACGCCCTGCCTCCAGCCTCATGGTAGAATCATATTCTACTCCCTTGAAAATGGAAGAAACAGATTTCTCCGAAACTTCTACACCTGTTACCTGACTAAACGGTATCACAGGGTCGAAGACAGTATTCTTTTGATTCCTTGCCTACTTGAGAATGAACGGGTTATATAGGCCTACAGAAATGGGGTTATTGATGTGGAAATGTATCATAAATGTCGAGATGTTAATGAAGTGGAAAAAGTCGTTCTTGGCGTATTCGAAATAGCAATCCCGGAATTCGCCTGCACAAAATTTTAAAAATCACGAAATGAAGGTGGCTAGTTATCTTCACGCTCTGTCTGTCTTATCCCCGGAGAAATAGCCACCGGTACGGATTGGATACGAAAAGTTTTAGCTCCACATTTTTCTGATTTTGGCGCGAAAAACAAATCATGTAATATACAATTATTACTTATGTCTACAAACGGAAAGCCGTATGATGTACATTACTTCTGTCTGCAAGCGGAAAACAATAAGAACACAAATTTAATGTTATTTTCCATTCTAAACAGTTAGGTTTGCTGGCCTATTCCAATTAAAAATTTTGACCCTGACTCTTCGATGTATTTTTTTTAGAACACCTCATATGTGGAATCGGCAAATAGCAAGGCCTCTTACATACCTACGACGACAAAATGGAAAACAAACGCCGAAATACGTACACGTCCCGGAATGGATTCGAAATCGCGATTCCAGTTTTCCACCTGGTCAAGCCTGTAGGATCCTCAGACATAGCGACTGCTGTTATAGACACGCAGTCTTGCGATGACTGATACGTACAAGATTTTATTTGGGAAAAACTGAAGGAAAAGCAACTTCGGAGACCTAAGCATACATGTGAGGATAATGTTAAAGTAGATCTTACGTAAATGGTGTTTGAGGGTCGGAAGAAATACTCTGCTACACGGAGTTAGTTATCAGTGCCCTCTGTCGTGTAATAGTTTCAAGATTAGTAACGAGCTTGTCTGCCAGTCGGTAAGGCTATGATTATGTAGTTAGTACATGGAAAAAGTGATGCTTAGAGTTTTCTGGGGTTCAGTGGGTCTTATAAGTTGCCGGTACGTTTATACCTACGTATAGACAGAGCAACAACAATCTACACTTTTCGGTACTGTGACACGCTGCGTAACAGATTGAAGGAGTTCGATCAACCGCAGTGGACTACTTTCAAAAGCCGTTCTTCAGTTCCACGAAAATTTTCGTCGTCGTGCAGCTTCCCACACTGTCGAAAGTATCGACAACACGAAATTTTAAATCTTTCAACATCCATCGTACAATCCTGACTTAGCGTCATCCAACTGTTATACCTTGTGGAGCGTCTGAAGGGTGCATTAAGAGGTCGGAAGTTCTTTGGTGACGAAGGGAGCAAGAGTGGCTTCAAGACCTACAGAAAAGGTTTCATCCTTCTAGACGCTGTATTACATGCACTGAGAAGCAGCGTGATAAAGTACAAGGATATGATGATGTCTAAGTTCTGTGAGAAAATGGAATAATGTGTAACTTCTCTAACATTTTTATATCGTAAGGCAACCATATGATAAAACATGTTCCAAGTTTCTTCAATAAAATATTTATTTCACTGCACATAAATTAGCAGAAATTACGCCATCTTCAGAGGTGTTTAATTAAATACGTAAGTTATTGAAAATTTCACATTACATGAATATAAAACAACTTACTTACAGACACGATGATATCATAATTTTATTAATGTCTGATGTATGATTATTTACGGTCAAAATTTGATCAGTTGTCATTAGTAATCTGGTATGCAGCGTTCTGGTTGTTCACATATGCAACCCAAGCATGCCGAAGGGCCTGCAGTAAATTTCGATGTACATTATTTTGTTATGCATGCTTGCGTTCCCGCTGTTTGACAGGTTGCTTGCCCAACAGCAAGATCAGCTGATGTTTGTTTGTTTATGATTATCTAATGGCATTACCACCTGCGGGGTTATGGCGTTGAATAGGACGACTATTTGTGAACAGTGAATTGGGGGGGGGGGGGGTGTAAAAGGAAGAGATCGTGGCTTAAATTTGGGTAACATTGCAGAATTTGTCTGGTAGGACTGAAGAAAAGCACCAGGCATCTTCCGAGTACGAAGGAATGCAGCATTTCCACTGCTACGTTCGATTCAACTAAAGTTGTATTAAGATGACACACGACCTGTGAGGCACGTCAGTAGTGACCACGTTGTTCGGTTTGTCTAATTCCTTCAAGCAGCTTACTTATTGGGATCTGGTAGTTGTTCAACGAGTCAGCAAATTCCCCTTCATTTCATAGAATTAGAAATGTCACTAGATGGAATAGTTTAATGACCGTGTGGCTGTCAAATAATAGCAACGGTTTGAAACCAAATGGCCTTTTGTATGCTTCGGCCCTTAAATGTAATGTGCGATAATTTCAGTCCTTAGCGACTGTCAACTTGACCAACTATTTTAAGATTGTAGTCCATTGTTATGAAGCTATATCTCAATATCTTCACACTATTCGACACTTAAAATTACTTCTCTTACTGGTACATATGGTACAACTTCTCTTTGTTATTAACATACACCTAATTGTATTAGCCGATCCCAATGGCCGCGCGGTCTAAGGCGTGGGTCTACGGCCTCTCGCTTGCTGGGATTGTGGGTTCGAATCACGCCGGGGGCATGGATGTCTGTCTCTCGTGAGTGTTGTGTGTTATCAGGTAGAGGTATGTGCGACATGCTGATCACTCGTACAGAGGAGTCCTACAGAGTGTGGTGTGTCTAAGTTAGTGCGAGCGTGGAGCCTCGATAGTGAGGAGGCCCTGGTCCACTAGGGGCTTTTGCGCCATGAAAAAAATATATTAACTGTATTATCACTAAATATGTCAGTCAATACAAATGTTATGTGGATATTATTTCATATTACAAACTCGCTGCATGTTTCGGCATAAGATGCCATCTTCAGGTGAATATCCTATTACAAACTACTGTAGTTGCAATGCATGATTTATTTGGGTTTAATTAAATTTACTATTAAACCACTAAAAATGTGAAGAAATAAAAAATTTATGTGATTGAGCTTTCTTGTGGATTCACTCGCTGTATTACGTCAAAAGCTGTAGCGTTTTGAGTATGAAGTAATAGCCGCGTAATAGCTGCATTGACCGAGACGTTTAATGATATCCAGTTAATGCACTACATTAATATACAATATTAACTATATGAAATATAAACATTTGAACCTGTTTCATCCACGTGTATGTCTGGTGTGACTGTTAATACCGTTCACATTTTAAACATGTCTTAACCATTTACAGGCTAGTGGTTACTTTATGTACCACAAGGTTGGACAATAAAAAATTCTACATTATACCCATACATTGCATCTATGTATTTTGTATGGCTCTCAGAACAAAGAGTGATTATTTCTTTTTACAGTATTAACTGAATTGATTTTTATACCCGGGTGAGGGGAGTGTGTTTAACGAAACGAATATTCAAATACAATTCAGGTTTCTCTTAGTCTTTAGAGGGTTAATGGCATTTGTAAACACAAGCTGAATTGAAGCACGTCTTTGAAACATTTGACATATTTGACCCAGAACACCGTTGGCTAACGACAAAAACGTACATGTGTTACTATTAATGACTACAGTATAGTAAAGGATGTCTGATTTTACTTACCTTTGTGAGTGTGTTTTTGTATATGTATATATTAGTATATACACACGTACATTTAAGTGTATATATTAAGCCTTCTCACACATACATACAGATATAGCCTACACGCAGCGAGATCGCTGGACGGACATGCATGCAATATGATCGTACTTTCAATACAATAAGTAGAACAAATGGATGGAAACAAATGAAGTTCGTTACTGAAATGGAACATTCGGTGGCCAGGTGCTTGTGCATGTCATTGTGAACACACGGCCTGGCCACTCGTCACGAATGCCAGCCCAGATAATTAATGTACGCGCCGTAAAACGACTCCTATAATGGCTGTCCAAATCTCATCAACCTAATTGTGTTCAAGCAGGCCAACTAGTGACACGCATCAGACCCGCGGTCAATAAGAGGACAGCAAATCGCATGGCAGTTAATTGCTTTGTACAACGGCATACAGTAAACAGAATTCGCGATGAATAATACCGTATCAAGTGTAAATGTTTTGTGGTGTTACATAGGATTACAGGCTGGAATACAGCTGAGGTGGACTGAAAAACGTAACGTCCTGCCATTCGCATGTAGGGAGTGAGGAGAACCAAGAAAATCGTGAGACGACGGCCGATAGAGCGAGTCCAGTACCGGGTGCCTTTTCATTCCACTTCGTATCATAATCATCATCAATATCACCATTTAATATTACCATGTCATTCTGGATATCATTATAGTCCTCCCATCTGTGTCTAGGTCTCTCAAATGGTCTCTTTCTCCGATTCTTTTAGACTAAAATTTTGTATGCATTTTTCCTTTCGCCATGCGTGCTGTATACCCCACCTATATCATCATCTTCATCATTATACGTTATGTTCACAACATAGTACAAGCCAGTTCTCTACTATGTACAAGGCAAAGCGAAAAGTTGACCATAAAGATTATTATATTATTTATATGATTTGTATTTTTTTTTACATATTTGTTTTTGTTGTTTCTTTATTGTTTTGTCCTGTGTATTTGTATTGCTTTTGTGTTTTATTTGTGTTTTTGTGCTGGCTTTGTAATTGGCGCTTGTGCTGTTAAGCCTGCACGTTAATAAATTTCCATTGAATTCAATTATTTAACTGTGCACTTCTAATATCAGAAAGCTAGTTATTATGGTATAACTGTATCATGTCGCGCCAATCTCGTATGAAGGACAAGAAAAAATCGACAAATTCCGCTACGACTAAGCCTATGACTTTTGGCACCCATTTTCGGTGTGGTTAAAGAAGTATGTAATAAATAATGGCGTGATTTTGTGCCAAACAACTATGACCTGAAAGGGAAAGTTATATACCCTAGAGGCTTATAATGTTATTAAAGGCGGACACGTCTCGGAATACCTACCACCGTGGCCAGTGGTCGAGCTGCCTAATGATAATCTCCTTGCCAAAGCAATTAACGTTTTATGATCACAGATTACAAATACTTCTGGTATGTTCTCCGTTTACATTTTCTGTGAAGAGAACAGTGTTCTTACGCGTTGGATTAAATTTAGAGATGGAAATTAGGGGCGAAACAATCTACATTACGAGTTGATAGGACAATTTCTTTTGGCCACTATTGGTCCACTGTCCTCTTTACATGAATATGAATCTTATAGACCATACTATGGTATACAGGGTGTCCGGTGACTTCATGCCATGACCTCAGGTTTAGATTATTGACCCCATACCGAGTCAAAAGTATCATATCAACATGCGTATGATTCGCAACCTTTACAAGGCTACGGGACTTTAAAATGTGAATGAATAAGGAGAGGTGGGCATGAAAACACCCATAAGTTAATGGAAGATATGGCTATGTTTGCTTTAGACAATGTTACAATATGACAGTGTGTTTAGAGCAAGTGTTCAAACTGGCCGCCTCCGGTTAGATACACAGCACCTACAGGAATGGGCTGGTGCCACGTCATTCTGGTAGTATATCTGACGGCGTGTGTTGACAGAAATGTCTTCTAAAGGTGCAGGCAGATTATTTTCCAAACCATGAGTGTAAATTTCACGTGTAAGCGATTTTAGGCGTCCGCCATGCGACTTACTGAAAGTTACCGAGAAGCGCAATTATTCAAATTTCATATTCTCTTAGTTTTATAACGGTTTCGAACCGGACGCTCGTTGCTGTCATATTTTTACCTCGGTATAAGGTCAGGAATCTAATCCTGACGTTTTGGCGTAAAGTCACCGGGCACTCTGTGCTTGCGTCATTGCAAAATTACGAAAATTAATTTCAGCTACAAATTAAGTAAAGCTTTTATGTATTTTCCATTTTGCTAAAGATTTCGGCGGTCTCTTTGGGAGTAGGCTTTGTTTTTACTATAAGATTTACTTCATTTTTTATGGTTTAAAAATATGAAGTTTGTTTTAAGGTATTACATCTTTTTTACATTGTTTATAGCTTTACATTTTTGTGTAGCCTTGAGCGCTCCAAACTTCAGTATATAACTGTTGGTTGGAAGTCCGTTACAGCGACGGGATCATTTAACTTGTTTGTAAGCAAAGAAATTTGCAACCCTATGATATAATAGGTTTGTCAGTGACTTAAGTGGCATATTATTATTATTATTATTATTTATTATTATATTACTGCAATTGGGTTTTCACCCGGTGGCAGTAGTCTTACACTAGTACACACAATACAAATGTTTTCACCCGGTGGCAGTAGTCTTACACTAGTACACACAATACAAATGGACATATAATATACATAAAAGTAACAATACAAAACAAACTATACACAATTACAAAACAAAATACATACAGTAAATACAAGTACACACATTAGAACACCATACACACATTACAAAAACTTCCACACCTTAACAAAAACATCCACTCCTTAACAAAAACATCCACACCTTAACAAAAACATCCACTCCTTAACAAAAACATCACACCTTACAAAAACACCCACACATTAAATAATACAAAAACAACAAAACATACATACTGCAAAAAGAAAGAGTAGCTAAGCCTAACCTAAAACCTAACGTAAAGCATGTTAGTTATCTATTTCACTACTTAATTCCACGCAGCTAAATGTCGATGACCTTGCACTCATTAAAGGTTTTAGAAAAAAAAATATTTGTTTGTCCATTTCGGATTATGTTCTTACGAATACCTATGAAGAAAATTAGAGACTGAACTATATTTGGCGTATTTAATGTACACCGTCACTTAAAGTCGTGTTACTCAGCTAAATGTAATTCTGCCGGTATTTAATTTCCCCCCCCCCCCCCCCCCCAAAAAAAAATTGCATTGTGCTCCTGATTTTTTCCTCCTTCCGTAATCCATAACTGAATGTGCAACTTTTCTTACATCTATAGACCTTATGTTTCATTTAGCGCATTTTACTCTATTTTGGTGTTATTTATTGTTACTTCGTATGTTATGTTACTATTTTGTTTGTACTTTCTAAACGTTTTTCTTTCAGTACTTTCTTCTTTTCTTTTGTCAAGCTCTTAAGTAAATGAAAGTAACTGAATTATTAATAAGCCTCTCACCAGCCAGTTACGGACGAAGATTACAGAAGCGCTAACACTTCTAACTTGTACTCGGGAGGTACCGAGTTCGAATGTCGGCTGGCACACACAAAATATTAGCTGACTTTGTGGTTTTCCTCAGTCCCCTAAGGCAGGTTCCGGGATAGTGAACCTAATTTATATTTGGCAACAAGCGTTTCTTTGCAGATTATTTCATATTTATTAATATGTCGTCCAGCCTTTCAACGCTATATAGTCCGAGTTACCACTGACATTTTCTTTGAACAAAATAAGTAAATATATCTCAGAGATTCGGATTCATTTCTTGTACGGTCACACTAGACTTTCTGGTGAACAAGGTGTTATATTCTGAGTGCTTTGGTTTTCTACAGCTAGTCATCATTCCTCCAATGATCCTCTCACATGCAATGCTGTTATTGTGGTGTACATTAGGCCTGACCAACCAGCAAATTGTTACAACATCGATCATTCATTCTGGTTTGATTTCGGATCCATCTCTCAGCTGGACTGTACGTAAGGAAGTTTACTACAGCAACTGCTGCTACTGATGATATCAAACGTCCCCTGTCTCAGGTCCTCTGAAATTATATTACTTTCAATAACCATGTTATTATTGTGTTTTATGATGGATATGTTTTCCTCTGAACATATCCATCACATCTTCACTTTTCTAAGTCACAAAGTTAGGATAGCGCAAAAGAGTGTTTGTTTATGTGACATATATTTATGAAAGAAACTTCTTTTGTTCTTTTTTACTATTAGGGATAAAGGTTCTAAAGTTTCACGTATTACTGGTATCAGTCCGTTCTTTGTTTGCAGTCATTTCTCTTTCAGGGATATTTATCGATTCAAAACTCTTCTAATAATGAGTGCACATTGCATGTCAGTTCCAGTTCGATTAATCTAACTCGCTGAATCAAAAGCTTAGCCAACTGCGCTGAGCGTCTGGTGTGATAATTCTCATAGAATTCGCTTCATCATCACTGCCAGATTATCGAGCGTTGCGCGCTGCTGGTAAAATCAAGATGGCCGTGAGTGGTCGAAAATTTCTCCTCTTTCTAAACAATGAATTTGAGATGGAGGACCCGTAACATTCGCTTGTAAATAACATTTCCTACGCAGTTTTAGCCCTGGGCATACATAACGCTCGATGTATTATATATATATATGGTAAAGCGGAATTTAATATAAAACATTTTTTGGCGCAACTGCAGAGGCGGCGAAGAAATTCGAAATCTGTTGAAGTCGACGACCAGTCAGATGTCCCTGACAGGGCTTAATGTCACGAGCAACGTAAAGCGAAGGAAACCAAGGGCCTCTTTGAGGATATATTTGTTTGAGAGACGCCTTACTCACGTTCTATTATTATGAGGAATATGAAAATATGGGATGTTAGTTTGAACCGTTTTACTTTTTAATCTCTGCGGTATGGAGGGGGAAAAATATAAGAAGATTCAAGGGGTGAATTTACAAATTTCTTTATTTATACCGTGCATATTCCCACAATTAATACACTAACCAAC
The DNA here is from genome assembly GCA_021186555.1 of Reticulitermes speratus. Taxonomy (NCBI): domain Eukaryota; kingdom Metazoa; phylum Arthropoda; class Insecta; order Blattodea; family Rhinotermitidae; genus Reticulitermes; species Reticulitermes speratus. The sequence continues at coordinate 30,587,433 of JAJKFL010000237.1, forward strand.
ATATTCAGTTAATAAAATACAATTCTATATGATACAGTGCCTAGATTAGCGTGTTGATCTTGTACTCCTTCATTCTAAATAACACCCTGATGATGGCACCTCGATGGCGAAACATGTAAAAGTTTAATACGTTCCTTGAATTGTATTTTATTAAGTGCATATGTTGGTTGTTATATGAATTGTTACTTTACAATTATGCAGTGTTTATAAAAGCACAGGTTATGAAATTTATACGTTACCTTTCACAGATTTTAGGTAGAGGAAAATTATTCTAGCAGAAACAATGCTCAATATTATACAATTTTTATGCAATACAAATATTAATTTTGAATGATAAATTATCGTATTGCAGGCAACGGCGTAGTAAAGTGACAAGAATATGAGTAAATAACTTCTATTGATCTAATCAATACATGTGACAAAATGAATTTGGTGTTAAAAAGATTTCAAGCAACATGCGACTAGGGCGAATAATTCAAAATATTCACTTTCTTAAAACTTTCGGTTGAGAATAAATATAATAATATATTTTCCGTCGAATGTTTTGTTAATTTCATGTGGCTAGGCTTGTTGTCGCTCACAAGAGTGATTATGATAAAAGCCAGTAATAAACGTAATTCTTTCTCTCTTAGTTCTGTCATTCTGGTGAGGGCTTTTTGATTTGTTTACGAAGAAATCCCACCTACAGCGATATTGCCTGCAGAGAGTCGTTTAGACTACACGCATAACAAAGGTGTCGGAGAAGTTGCCGTCCCGACACGGCGATTTTCTGTACTAAATTTCGATTGTAACAATTCATGTGGCCACATTAAATGAAAAAAATTAAGCACATAACTAAATTACCCCGTGGAACAAAGTCCTTCAGGAGCTAAAATCGTTCAGTTAGTCAAATATGCATTCTTCCCTGGAGCCCGTAGTATCATTACCGTTTATATTGTTCATTCCATGTATTGTCGATAACTAATTTTCAACATTCAGACCAACACAACGCACAATATTTTTCTTAGATATTTTTATTATAATATCAAATAAATTATCTCTACATGTTTTGAGCCCCAAGGGATGATCATGAGGGAACCAACCAATTAGTACTGCATAAAACTAAATTAGCAACTTTAGTACTCAGTAGACATAATGCAAAAGAGTCGAATAGTTAAAATATAGACAATTCTTTGTTGTACTGTAATACCGTAGTACAGTACTGTGTTGTCCTTCCTTAAGTACGTAGGCTGCCTCCGAGATACTGTATACCAAGATCCAGTACACTTACACAACTATAATACAAAGAGTTGTCTATACTTTTACTATTTGACTCTCTTTAAATTACGTCCGTTTTTGCCATTTCCCTCGACATCCATAGAAGGTTGGCGTCCGTGTTATAAAAAGTCTAAGCAACGCTTCTGCTGTTCATGTAAGAGAGATTTTTGCGCTTTTAACGTATGCCGCTACAGATATTGGATTCTACTAGATGACTATATATTCCGTCGAGAGGAAATACGTTTACCTCGAAACTAGCGTCTACGATTCTTGACCGAATTGTCACACTGTGCCAGATCGGGAAAGACCGCCCCCTTCACTCAATATACACTTTCCAGTGGTTCTCTCTAGCTGTCCTGGAGAGTGAAGTTTTCTTTTTGTGTCTGATGCGCTGCCAGCACACAGAGTCACAGTCTGATTCTGTCATCGGAGTCCAGTTGGGGTTGGTAATACATCCTCATCCCTGAAAATGATGGACAGTGAAATTATTAGCTTCGAGGGACCACTTCATGAAGTACTGGCACTTCTCCCATTAGCATAATGTGTCCTATAATCTTGCCACGACCTCGAATGACGTGAAATGTGCTTTACTGGGACCGGGACGCCTTTTCCTGGCAGCGTCAATACGCCGGTTGATATCAGCAGAGCAGCTGCTGTAAACTCTCTTCCTATCCCCGTTTTTCTTCTCTTACTGTCACCCATCCTTTCTTTACCTTATCAGTTTCGTTGCCTTTTTACTTTTTACCGTCCAGTTTCTACAGTTTATTCCTTCATTGGTTCTCTTCCACCCGTTTTTCCTTATCTCTGTTCCTCTCTCTGTTATCCTTTTTTGCTTTACGTGTCTCATCTTCTCTTTGCTACTTTTCAGTCGTCGCATTATTTTCATCATTTCATCCTTTTCATTCGTTTTTTTCTTTCTTTCCGTATTCGTCCGTTATTTTTTCGTCATTTTTCTTCCTATCAGCTACATTCAACTGAATCTTTTCCTCCTTCTTCGTCTTTTATTTCTTCTGTTTTATCTTATGCCTGTTTTCTACCGCACCTTAATCTCGACCTCCTTTGCTTCTGCTTACCTTCATTTCTTTCTATGCTCGAACTTGTTTCTTGAGGTCTTATCTCCCCCATCTTTAACCTACTAAGCTGTCTTTTAGTTTATTTGTTTTAGTAACGTATGTAACGAAGCTGTTGGCTGCTGAGACTATACAGATTCGAATGATAGGGTGATAAGAGAAAATCACATTGGAAATGAAGCAGAAGTAAGGGGTCGTGTCCTAATTACAGGTAAGGTGCCAATACTTTCCTGGAGGGTTTTACGAAAACCACGAAACACCTGAGTCAGTGTAAACAGTGTTCTGTCCTGGGTTAGAAATGGCACCCTCCTTGCTCCCACGAAAACAATTCAGAAGCACTGCCGCTTGAGCCAGCTTGCTGTCTTCGTTTGAAATTCACATTTAATTTGTCCCCTTTCCTCTTATATCTCCATTCATCCTTTCGTCTCTCGTCCACTTCGCTTGCCGTCCACACGCCTGTGTTCAGCATCGTAACCAAACACTGCGGTTCTAGACAGCTGTATCGCATTTCTCGCTGCAAACTCCACTGAACATTTGCAGACTCCTAAATATTAACGAAACGTTGAAGTGTTATGACCTCGGGGATCGTTAACTCAAATTTCTGGCATCTGTTGCACAGCGGAGGAACTCGTGACGTATGGAGCTGTTACTTGTCCTTACACCAATGCTTGTTTACACAGCTGGCCCCACGATGTTTGAAGTCACACACGTCTCAAGTTCAACTTTACCGGAACGTCAGTATGTTCCCTCCGCCGGCACAGCTGAATGCTTTGTGAACACAGTCTCTTGCACGACAGACAAAATGAGTCCCGTCGATGGCGAGTGACGTGTATTTATGCATTTATTCATACACGTGACAAAATCTGACAAGAAATAACTTGTGAACGCATGAGAAAACCCCTCTGTGGAAAGACCAGGGCAATTAGAAACATATTACTCTTCCGTTTTTCTTTTTCCTCCTACTACTTTTTGGCCCATTGCCACGTTTCGTATCAGAATGAATTCTGAAAATGTGAAAGTATGATTGATTTGGATATTATATACCAATTCTTGGGGAGGGAGTCGTCTCATTGCTAAGTTTCTACCTACACAGGGCGAAATAACAAAATAATTTAGGCTTACATACACGATCATGTACTTGTGTCTATGTTGTACTGTCTAATTATGGTTTTACGGTCCTTTAATCAGCATTCTAAATCCTTTATTATGCAGTTATTTAATTACGTTTTATAAACTATAGCCTATGGCACATATGGCGTCGGAGATAATAAATAATTTTGAGTAGGCGGTTCTGCTCTCTTTGAAGCCACTGCCTTTAAAGACGAAAGAAAATCGCTAATAACACTATTCAAAAATATCACGATAATGCCAAGATTACTCGACAGTAAGCAATTTGACTGCACGAAGCCATACTTTTAACGAAATAAAAACTAATTATGCAATAAATTAATGGTTATTGGTAGCCGGATTGAAACGTGTGTAGGGAACACTGGTTTAAACACAGTGAGGGCGAGATGCCAATTTGGAGCCATGCTGCTAATATGAAACTGTCCCCTATGTTACTGCGAATCTGTCCTTTAGACCTACCTTCAGTATCAAGGATTACTCTTATTCCAGTGGGTAGTGTAACAAATACAGATTAAATCAGGAAATGTCACACAGCTTCTACATAAACGTACTGGTATTTTGTATTCAAATGCTTATAAAATGCAGCGAGAGTGACAAACGACACCATAACTTATAAATACTCGTATTAACCCGTTAGGCGCTTTCCACATAGTCGCGAAAAGCGCCGGTTGGCTCCGTCACATCCGTATGTCTGTCCGTACGTATAAACTCGGCTTCTGATGGACGGATTTACATGAAATTTGATATTGTGGCCTTTTCGCCCAGAAAATCCAAATCTGGCATAAATATCGGGCACTTTTCATGAAGACCGAAGTACGTTTTATTGTTGCCGGCGAAATCAAATCGCCATGAAAGCACTCACATCTAATGAAATGGTATCAGACTCTTAGTCCGTCGGTCAGTCCGTCTGTCCGCCCGCTTCTATGAGCGCGGCTCCCACTGGATGAATTTCCGTGAATTTCGGCTTTTATGAAAGTCTGTTAAATCCAATTTTGGTCAAAATCGGGCACTTTGTATGAAGACCTAAGTGTGTTTTATTGTTGCCGGGGACGTAAAATCGCCATAAAAGCGCTCTCTTCGAGTGAAATTGTATCAGGCTGTTACGACAGCCAGGAAGTGTAAACGTAGCGCGATGTTAAGTTATACGTACATTGCGTATCGTGTTTAACTTATTTTTTGTGTATTTGTTTTGACACAATTTGCAATTGAAACTCTGCTTTCAGTCTGAAATGTTGATATGTATGAGGATAGAAGAAATGAAGTCGGTTTCTTTTAACTAGGCTACATTCCACATGTCACAGATTGTAAATAGGGCTGACTGTCGCACTTCTGGTTCTAGTCCACCCGACGAAACATGGAGGACATTTGTAAGGTGAAAGCGCGGTTCCACTCACAAGCACAGAAGTGACAGGGCCGTTTTTATTCCCAGAGAAAAAAGACCAGTATTACGTATTTCAACAAGCTAGAAAATTGCGTTTTTTCCACAGCTCTCGGAATTTGCTGGTATCATATTCCATCAAGATGGCGCATCCCCACATCTCGATAAGCTTGCGGGTAATCTGAATGCCCAATTTAGGAATAAGTGGATGGGTAGGAAAGGATAAAATTGTTGACCTCCCATTTTAACTGATCTCAACCCAGTATACTTTTCTTGCAAAGTACACAGAAGAGGCCTAGTCGAAGCCTACTGCTAAGAAGTGACGTCACTTCAAGAGTAGAAGCAAGAATATCGGAAGCTACAGCTAGTTTTACCCAGGATACTTTAGAGTGTACGTGAAGGCAGCTGAATTACGAGTTACGTTTATAAGAGCTGCAGACGGCGTTCATATGGAAATGATGCACTCAAAAGGAAAACGTAAAATGTGATTTGTAAGAAGCAGTTTATTTTTCTTTTATCCGGTTCATTCAATATACGTATATTTAAATTTGAAATATTAGCATTATTTTATGAAAGCGCTGTATTTAATAACGCGTATCAGTCGCGAGAAACTGACTTCTGTTATATTCAGAGGAGCGAAACTGTTCTGTTATAAACTCAGAACCAATTTTGTGTAGATGTAGCTTCAGAAGAAAAATACATGTAATTAATTCTACATAAAAATTGTACACGCGGAGATCAGATTTTCGCAAGTCTGAATGCAGTGATGTCAGCTGGTCACGATAGGCCTATACCACATAAGGTTCAAATTAATGTCGAGAATAATATTCTCTGTGCGCAGGCCCGCATTTCAGTAACAGCTGCACATGCTTTTTTACTGCTCTTTCTAATGACGGGCGATTCTAATTTCGTATTCTGGGTACCAGACCCACAGGCCCTTTTTCCCTCACCAATTTTTTTTCATGACTTTACGGATTCCAGAATGATAAATGACCCCTCACACAAGTACATTTGATCCAAACGATGCGAGATTAATACTATAGAGACCAGAGAACAGTCTGCAGATCTTCACGGGGTTGGAAGTAAGCAAACATGACCTTAGACTGCAAGATGTGTTCGCTAATGACTTTTCTATGGCTGGTAATGAGGAAGATTCTTTTCTTGGTCTTACTGAATAAAAAAGAAAGCTCTAAGTTTATACTGCTTCAAGAGCTAGGATTCTTATCCAGTTTTTCGGTTTTATATTTAGGCTACATTTCAAATCTTTATTAAAAGGATGTATTTCTTTATTAGAAAATTTGATATTGGTGTGATTGACAATTCTGGGATAAAAGGAAACGGTTTTTATTGGTCTTGTTGGGAGAAGTATTTAAAGCTTAAGAGGGAACAATGTAACATAAAGCGGCAGTTGTCTATGATATGGTGTTATGCAGTATTTGTCGGGGTAACTGAGAAAGAGGATGAATGAATCACTCTGTATAGACGACCTGCGAGCCAGTAATCAAACCCTTGACTTTTAGGTTATAAACCAGGAACTATAGTAATGTAACCACGATATTCGAACGTTTGCAGTTGACAGAGCTTGTTTAAATAAATTGCGAAATAAACACACAATTTCAGGATACTGAAATTGGTTCGGTTAATGTAGCTGCAGTCTCGTTCGGACAGCTTGAGAGCAGGATGATTAATACATTCCGGTGTGTTACACACACGTCGAGTCTATTCATTTTTGTGGTGAAGTTTGAGGGTTTGAAATTTCAGTTAATACCAGTCATAAAGGGTATAAATTTAACATTAAATTACAAAGTTTGTTTAGAAATAGCAGGGAGTTTGTATCGTTAATCTAGTGCGAGTTTTTCTTGAAACTTCGCACAATGTTAATATTCTCGGTTATCGCATCATTTAGTTTAACTAATTTAAATTAAAATTCATCGGTTCTGTAGAATATCAAATTCTCTAAATGTTTGTTAATTTTCAGTTCAGATATTCTGATCATCCCGTCTGCTTTATAAAACGCGTAAAATCGGGATTTGGAAAACAATAAATTTCCATCTGATATTCGTGTAAAAAAAACTTGTGATGCATTTGTACAAATTAAAATATAATGATTTCTCAGAAGAGGCGTGGCTAATAACACTTCTTTATTTCGCTCTTAGCTTTAGCCCTGGTCCTTCCCTCTGTCAGTGACCGTTCTCCCGTGCGGCTTACTTTTCTACCCTGAAAACTGAGGCAGCAGAACCGTGCGAAAGTTCTGTACTTGTCTAACACAATGTACGGCACTCTTCCCAGAAGACCAGTAATGTTGATAGTGTGAATATGCAGTATTCTGACAGACATTTTACAACCCAATTCTGCGTCCCCTGAATAATTCGGTGTGAAACGCCTGAAATAAACACACAGGGGATCTAAACGCTGGGATCAGTTGGGCTGGATGTGTGACGGGCTGCTGGCGTGCAATCGCCATGATTGATGGAGTGGGGAGAAGAAACTTGCACAAGACACACGCTCATTCTGCGCACATCTTTCGGGAATCGATAGCCCCAGCCAGAAGCGACCCTTCATTGCCATGCCTTTCTTTCTAGGGCGAGGATGTTGACACGGAAGATGTAGCCGTAAAAAGAATATTGGAAAAGTTATTTTACTCTTTATATAGGGTGTGTAATGGACAATCTGACAAATGTTGCGAAATTTAATTACTGTATCTGTAAACAACACCAAAAAAATAGAAGTGAGGTTCACGTAAAATTAGGAGAAGAATAAAATAAGGAAATGCATGTTGTTTGTCACTTCAAATACTGTTATTTCGTGTACATTGCAAGACGTTGAAAATCGGGTGTACAAAAGAATATTTTAGCCAGTTGCTTTTGTTTGGATATTAGAAGCAGGTCCTTGATTGCAGGAAAGAACACAACGTATCAGTTCAATGTTTAAAAAACCCAACACAATGCACTTCACTTTCACTTCAATATGTGTTGATTAACCCCTACATATGTTTCGGTTTTTACGTAAAACCATCCTCAGGGGGGAACAAAACTACGAAAACCGAAACATATGTAGGGGTTAATCAACACATATTGAAGTGAAAGTGAAGTGCATTGTGTTGGTTTTTTAAACACTGAATCGTAAAATGGACGGTGAGACTAATATAAAAATACAACGTATCATTTTTCACACTATTATCACCGTGCATTTCTATGAATCAAATTAAATAAATAGACCAACTAATGCACTATTTGACCACTTTAATGTAGTGTCTTTCTTATACACCCTACACGTGTTTCGGACCTAGGTCCATCTTCGGGGGTCTCAGTATTGTTAAAACTACTAAAACAAGCACATGTTTAAACGAACGTACAGCACTTGCGTACCGCTATTGTGGTAGAATTGTCTGGATAAAATTGTAGAACATAAATATGTATATATTTAGTTCAAACCTTATTAAAATTGTGAGATGTATGTATGTTCACTGGCGCGGAAATACTGGCTTTTGTTGTTTGACGTCTTGTGATGCATATTCTGTAAAGTGAATGAAACGTCTGTATAGTAACTAAAATATTTTATTATCTAGCAATTAGCGGATGTTCTTATTAGCCAGAGTAGAATTAAAAATATATTTATACGAATGGCTTACCTTTCGTTGTGTGGAACTGTATTACGGTGCTGTTTGTACTTGTTTTAGTATTTTTAACAATACTGAGACCCCCAAAGATGGACCTAGGTCCGAAACACGTGTAGGGTGTATAAGAAAGACACTACATTAAAGTGGTCAAATAGTGCATTAGTTGGTCTATTTATCTAATTTGACAACGTATCATTGTTTGAAAACATACTGGGCAGGGAAATGCTCGGACTTTACAGGAACTAAACAGAGAACAAAGGGAAACTTCATGACACATATACTGTCTCCTAATACAGTAAGGATAGTGAAATGCAGAAACGTGAATGGGGTGGGTATGTGGATAGGATAGAGAAGGCAAGGATGAATACAGTATTTCGGTGAGAAAACCTTTTGTGTAAGAGATGTGAAGGTAGCATCATCGGTTTAAAGGAATGGACAAACTACCAGATTCTTAACTAAATCTTTGCCTTCTAGTCGCAGCCTTTACAAATACACATTTTTTTTTTACTGAAGAAATTAATGAATTGATGTTTGGTAAGTTTGAATGAACCATATCAACTATGCGATGTAAACTGTGGGCCAGGCACGTAACGTGTATCATTTTATGGAATAGCACTTGCAATGGGCCATAGCTTTTATCACATAAGGTGCTGCATCTGTACATACTGGCGACACTCTGTCATACAAAATACCATTGGGCCACAAAAGACACAAGGAAATATTAAAAATGCTGCAATAGTAGAACGATGCCCTCTCCCATGGTACCATGTTACTGACTGTAATTAGTAAAAGAACAGACTTTTAAAATTATACAACAATGAAGGCCTGACAGAAGGCTGTACATACAGTAATTAGTAGAAGGCAAGTTACGCCAACACAGCTGCGGCCGCAGTTTACAAGAGACGATGATTAACAAATAACAAGTGACAATCTAGCTGCCACACTCATAATTTGCCGCGCCTTAATGAACTACAGTACAGCAAATAAAGACGCATGTCCTTATAAGCCTCCGAATATTGCACTGTACAGGCCTGGGCAGGCCATTAGGGCTCCAGGAAGTTGAGGTTCCCAGAATTTTTGGACTTTCGATACATGAAGGTGGAACCGGCCGCTTTTACCCCCAGGAGATAGAGGCTGATTCGATCCCAGGGCCATAGTGCAGTCGGAAGGATTAAGTCAATGAAAAATCCCAATGACGCCATCAGGAGTCGAACCCGCAACCTTCCGGCTTGTGGCGCAGTGCTTCAACCAACCAACAATGAGGGTCATCATGAATGACGAGTAGGTAAGTTCCCGAATGTGTTGGTTATGACGAAGTTCAAGTTGTTGTCATCCTGCAAATCATACATTAATCTACGGTAAACTTCAGTCAGTGTGGCCTATATTCGGGGGGGAGAATCGAGTGGGAGACCTTCGACTGCAAATACAGAAAGCTGCCACTGCACCAACCTGCTCGGCTGTATTGTGTTCACTCTTATAAGAAAGAAAAAATAACGGAATAAAAATAAGCAAAGAAAGCAAGAACGAATGGAAGAAAGAAGGAAACGGACTAAAAGAGCGAAATGAGGGTATAAATAAGGAAGTAAACAGGAGGAATACAGGATAGAACGGAAAAGAACGAAAGGAAAAATAGAGGAAGTAGGGAGGAATCAGCGAGAGCAGAAAGAAACTAAGAAAGTTCCCGTTTAACGGTAAAACTAATTACGACAAGTACCCTTGTTCTTAATAGGGTTCAGCGCCTCGAGTCTGGGGGCTCAATTAATAAAAGGAATAAATTATGGCGGCAAACTCGGTTTAGTCAAAAGCAAAACCGATCGCTAAAGGAAATGGCGACGGAACTGTTTGTCTAAGTCAGAACTGGAGCACTGGTGTGAAATGGACTTCTGTGACCCCAATTTGACTTGAAGCAAAGGTTAAATTGCAAAAAGAAAAAAAGAAAGGAAAAAGAAGACCGAAATGCGTCAGAGGCTGCAGCGAACACGAAGCTCATGTCAGCTGAGAAAGTATTATTGGGTTTTGCAAGTTCGCTTCTCCCTTCTTCTGTTGCCTTTTTAACATATTTAGATAGTGATGCTGAAATCCGCACTACCAAAAAGCAAAGCCTGATTTATAACAGAGCGCTATTACCAACTCCATATATTATTCATGTAGTGTTTTGTTTAACGTCAGCCTCCTATTGTTAAAGCGGAATACAAAATCCATCTTGGTGTTCTCGACAGTTTTCCACAGTCTCGTGTAATCGATTAGCACGAAGTAGTTGAATGTATTTCGGGTTATCGCTTTCATTTCCATTGGGACTCGAGTATTTAATTTTAACTCAACCAGTCCCACATTTCTAATAGTGCACTACAAGAAGAAGAGGTTACATTGTAGCGAGAATTGATTACATTTTGAGTGACAGCCGACGGCGTTCAAATTAACGGACTGGAAGAATTATGCATGCGTTCGTACTTAAAAACGCCAGACAGACAAAACAGTGTGACATTTTTGTTTCAAAATCTGGGTGAATATTGACGGGTTGGGTGTATGTTTAGGATCGGGAGAGAAGAAATAAATGTAAACCTTTGAAAAGCTCAATTAAAAGAAAAAATAATATTAAAGTGTAGGTTTATAGAATGGGAGGTTGGTGGATTTGGGGGGGGGGCGACTACATCCGCAAGATATTAGAGGTAGTGTTCTTTATAAAATTTTTAAAAATAGATTAATTTCTCTTGCCCTTTTTTCATACCTTTACCATTAATAGGCTATACGCTAGACATGTTACGTAACAGTGTAAACAAGAACGTTTTAAGAATTACGATTGCAGTGACACCTTGGGTCAGTGTCTGGAAATTTTGTGAAGTCGTGAGGAAGTGTATTATCTTAATTGAGGAGGAGGACGACGAAATTTGTCGTCTCTTGGGGCGGCGTTTGGACAGCAGCTGGGTGTGCCACGGATCGTGAGTTTCGTAACAGCGGACTTGAGCCGTCTGGTTCTGTTACGCCAATATTATTCAGCAATTTAATCGACATGAAAAAGTAGCAGTAAGTATAGAAACACCCTTCAAGGCATGTTTTACTGTGCTCTTGGTCTCGGAATAGAATCAAGTAACCTAAAATACGTAAGCAGTAGAAGAGACTGAAGGAACACTTCACCTTACATATCCTAGCCATGGAGTTACGCGTTCGTCTGGTTGCTAAGTCTTTAAAATTTATTTCCTCGTAAAGACGCTGCTGCCTCCATTCTCATAAAACCAAGAGCAAAGTTATGCGACATAAAATGCCGTAATGTAACGTAACGAGACATGTTTGTTAAAATTATCAGAGGCCGCTGATTTCTATATATCAGACGATGTTAATTAGCCAGCACTAAATTATTGTCACCACTAATAATGTAACACGCGGGAATAAGAATAATATAGGCAAATAGTTGGTTTTACCCATGTGAAGACATTGAATTGTATTTCAGCACTCAGTTTGTATCGCGCAGTAAATACACTCCGTCTCGGTTATAAAAATAAGTTAATGCTGTATAGGGAAATAAAGGCTGCTTGTTTTTAAAACCACACAAAGCACACAAATACCCTCTGTGGGCAGAATGTAGAATTTTTTTAATGTTAAACCTTGTGGTTTAGTAGTTAGTAGTTACCCTGCTGGTCAGCAAATTTCTCGCGTTTTATGAAATTCAATTGATAGCTACTATATTTGCCCAAGCCCACCACAGGTCTGCATCCGGATCTAGATTAATTCGCGTGTCAATTCACTTTTCTGCTGAGAATGTAAGGTACGTAATTAAAAGCTGTTGCTAATATATGCCGTAAAATGTTACGTATTTTTATGACTTAGAAGCTGTCTAGGAAGTCTGAGGTAAAGTTTCACGCAATATGAAACTTGGCTATTATACGGTCGCAAGTGGCCAGCTTTATGTTCGGGCCTTTTCACTCCCAGGGAAAACATCGCCTGTATCTACTGGATATCAAGCGGAAGGGACTGAACGCGGAGACAGTAATGGTCCTACCGGGGATAGAATGTGGTTTGTCCAGTACGTAGCCAGCCACTGGAACTGTGAGTCTTGTTTTTAAGCTTATTGGGCATTTTATATGCATTTTTAATGAAAGAAAGAAAGAAAGAAAGACGCAGGGCAACGAAGTGCATTATTGACGGAGTTAATTTATGTTTGTTTGCAACCAGTTCTGTCTTACTAGAGGTGCTTTAATGAATGGGGCGATAGGCGGTTCTGCTTCTTCCAAACAGCTGCAACTTTAACTCCGGCAACTGCAGTTTATCTCTCAGAATTAGGTACGTACTGAAATTTATATTTTGCAATTTGCCCTTGCTCTAATGTCCTTAAATGCGCGCGTTCTTGATATTATCCGATCCCGTGTTTCTCTCATGGCATTAGAGACTCAAATTTATTTCCTGTGGTTTGACCGCCCGTAATTTCCATAAACCCGTGTTGGTGATATGTTTGCAAGGCCGCCACCTCGGGATCTGGTTTCGACTGTATGAGATTCATGAGAAAACATAAATGCGATGTTGGCAATATATATTTACCGTTTGTTAAGGTGGTTATATCGTGGAATATTATACATCAACCCCTTAAAAGCAGAGTGGTTGTAATATTTATTACGTGAATTAAATTAAAAATACTCTACATTTTGTCCACGGAACGAATTTACTTTTTTCATATGATTTCCCATATAAACAGCAACTGTTTCCCTAAATACCAATAAACAGGTTAGGGCCGAGATAGCCTACTCAGTGAAGTGATTAGGCTATGGACCGGATACTGTAGGAACCGTGGTTCGATTCCCGGCAGGGAAAATTATTTATTTCTTCTCCAAAGCAGCAAACACTAGGATAGGCATATGGTTGTCATCTACATTCAGTTTGCTGCTTAGAATTTTATCCTGAATTATTCGGGCAATCGAAACTAGGAGGATTAGATGGTCGGGGCGCGTAGAACGTTTTTCATAATCAATAATGGTTTTCGAAATTTTAGTTCGGGAACCTGAGGGAAAGACCACTTGGGATACATGTACGTACACGGAAGTATAATCGTATAATGGTTTCTAGTGGTCTGAGAATGTTGGCTGAATCTAGATAAGGATAGGATCCACTGGGTGACTGTGGCCAATACGGCAATGAAATTACAGGTTTTATAGTACGAAGGGAATTTCCTGGCTAGCTGAGTGATTTGGGCCTATTAACTTATCGATTGAGAATCTGTAACATGAAATTAATTTGTACACTGCGTTTGTTTGTGAGCGCGGAGTCGGGCGGAAGTGTCGGACGCTTCTTCCGTCGAATCCGGCTGAGCCATTACGCGAAGTCCGCTTGAAGCTGAGCCGTCTTGAGACTCGCTGTCAGTTCTACGGTCAGACAGCGTTTTACGCTGCTAATGTCGACAGAGCTAATGTTGTTCGGACGCGTAGCATATTGGTCTCATTAAAACTGTGACGTCAGAGAGACATTCGGTTTTGTTGCGTTAAACACACATTGTAAATTTATGTAAGAGTAACTGAAAGGACACACAAGTATCATTTCTACCAGATAGAGCTATATTCCCTTTCACGTCATCAAAATTACATAAAAACTGCACTAACTCCCCGCCATATCTTAAACACCCTAGAATTATTTGCACTCATCGGATTCTAGAAGAGACGGTTGTTTGAATCCATTGTTCTTAATGAATTTAGAGACCAGCTGTGCATATTTCATATAAATGAAATCTCCCCAACCAGCTGGTGGAGGCCATTACTGCATGCTCTCTCGGGAATTCTGTTTAATCCGTGGCACTGTAGTAACCCTGCTGCAGGCCTGCTTGCTAGACGGATGTAGGAGAAGTTGGCAGTGTTGTTATATGGAACCTATGTTGATATAGTAACAGCAAGGAGATTAAGCTAATAAAGATACATTCATTCGTGATGAACAGCTTGGTTTATGCTCTTGTGATAGCTCACTTTTAGCTGTGTTCTTACACGCGGTCTGTGTTGATACAGTAACTGGAAGAAGATTAAGCTAGTAAAAATATGTTCATTTGAAATGCTCTTGCGAAATTTTGAGCTTCAGTGGAAACCCAACGCAGCGCACAGATCGCACATTAAATCTGATAAATTTATGGGATAATTTGGGGGTGGTCTTCGTTGGATTCGATTCCCTTCCACTATTATTTGCACACTTTCGAGGTTCTGCAGAAAATCCTCAAGAGACGATGAAAGTATCAGGTTGTTCTACCTTAAATGCATTCAACGCTCGGCAACTTAATGGAATTTATATCTTTGTGGTTAGGGTGACATCTTGTGTCTGGAGAGTACAGGTCTCCTCTAATCACCCTTGTGCTGGCTTCTATTGAACCTTCCTTATAATTCTCGTAAGAACATTAGTAAACCTATATTTCAACAAAATCTCGTAATTTAAACTGTATCATATTGCAGAATCTAAAAGTAGTCATGATTAATATTTCACAGGAAGCAAGAAGTTTAGAAGGAATTCATAAAACAATGGAAGGTAGAAATTTTAGTAAAGTGGGCTCGTGTGGATGACAGTTGTGGAGTATTGAACGGAGAATTTACGACAATAGGAAAATCCCATTAAAGATAAGAGGAAGGGGAAGGAACACGACGGTGAGAATTTTGGTGTTTTGTGGGTGCCTCATGTTTGGATGTTAACTTACAATTTGATCTGTTTGTTAATTAGCATTCCTGCTTCTTATTCGAGAGAACTCACATTCAAATCTCGGCTAGAATTCAGGCTCCCTGTCTTAAGATTTGTCGTGGTTTTGCTCAGTCCCCTGATGCAGATCACGACGTAATGCCTTATTATTCGCCACAGTTCCTTTTGCATCGTTTCGAACTCCCCGTTCTGTTCACTAATTATACGATACGTAAGTTGGTAATTACAACATATTTTTTAAAGCAACCAAAAATTAACCATTTGGTTAAGAGCTGAACACCATGCATGAAACCTTCGAGCATGCTGTAAGAACATGAGGATTCAGGTGTACTGCGGTGTGCCGTTGTGTTATTGGGCGAGCAGCCCTCGAGTTTTGGAAGGAGATCTGTGCTTTCCTGTTCAAGAAGTTCAAGGCACTTCGTTTTATCCCTGTCAGTATCATCCCACTAATGCTGCATCGTCATCTTCATCGTAATATTACTCTTACTAGAGGGACAAGGGGGCGAAGCCTGGGAACCTTTAAACAAAGCAATGCTTTGTCGGATATTGGGGATCATTGCACAGGAAAGTACGGTGACACGATTTAGTCTTTAAAATATTTAAGTACAAGTGTCGTCGTGCTGAGATTAACATCGAATGCCGCGTCGCGGCGCACGGTGCCTTATCCCTTTGGTCTGGCGGGCCTCTGGGTCCTCATATTTAGCTATAAGGCTTTGATTTGAGAATCAATAACGTACCATTGGAAAGAAGGCGTGCACGATATTTTGCAGACTTTTCGTTTCCTTTCAATATTACGGCAATAAGATTTCTTCTAGTTGGTTTTAAAATGCACTGCGAGATATTTGTGGATATACCAAATGAAATCATTTTTACGTTGGCTTGTATCCCTACGGAGTGCCCGTTAACGTCGCACTGCCTCCTCTGTGCCCCTGTAACTACTCGGGAACGGCTGAAAGGGTCTTTATGAAATGTGATAGGCCTCTCAGAGAATTTTACGATAATCTGACTGGTTGTTTCCATTTTTATGCAGATCCGACAAGTTTCACCACACCATCTTGCTTGATGTCGGCTCTACGTGCTGTTCAGCGTCCGTCTCGAGCATAACTCGCTAATTTTTTTTTTTCAATGACTCGACAGCCCCTTGGGGAGGCCTAGGCCGCCTCATTTTTCGAGGCTTCACGATCACACAATTTTTAGACACACCACACTCGGTAGGACTCCTCTGGAAGAGGGACCAGCTCGCCGCAGAGACCTCTACCTGACAATACACAACACTCACAAGAGACTGACATCCATGCCCTAGGCGGGATTCGAACCCACAATCCCAGTAAGCGAGCGGCCGTAGACCCACGCCTTAGACCGCACGGCCACTGGAATTGGCCGCTAAATATTTACCAGTGGGAAATATGTTTCGAACAAACTTTGTACAGAAGAATAAAGTATTAACTTTATTTTTATACGTATTTTAACAAGTCTTAACAGGTTCGAGACAGAAAATAAAGGGGAATCTGTACGCGCTTTTCCGGACTAGTGTATTCAACAGCGTTCTTTTCAGCATACACGTGCTCCCAAGTGAAAAGCAAAGGAATATCTTGATTAAGTTTATACTGCTCTGAAATAAGATATGTTTTGCTCTTTTTAATGTAGCGTTCTATTTCAGTGCAGATTCAATCATGTGTTACACAATGACTAAACATATGTAACAATAATTGTTATTAAATTACACTGCGCTATACACGTATGACTTGTCGCCAGTTTGAATAGTGAATAGCTGCATGTGAATTGAATGTTTGTTTATTGCAGGGAAATACTTAATCATAGATATAATTGTTAGGTCTGTGAAAAGCTTCACTTCCACGGATTATCTCAAAGTGGGCTAGCGTGTTGAATGTAACTGTATACTTATAATATTGTTCCTAAAATTTCAGGCAATATTTAAGAGCACATTCAGTGTGGAGAATGCTTGTTACGATTCAGTTCAGAATTGCCTTTCAATTTTATTTTTATAAAGGTAATGACTGAGATATGAAGCGCCATAATTTTACGCGATTTTTTGTATGGATGTAATATTTTGTCTAATATGAAGGGTGTGCTGAATGCGTTCAAGGACTGGATGCACAGGAGAGTATTTGCATCTAAGAAGGGGAAAATAAGAAAAAGATGGCAAAAATTACACGGCGAGGACCTTTAAAATATATACGCTACTGTACTGTCTTAATAAATCAAAGATTGGATGGGTGGGATATGTAGGACGTATGGGGGAGAGGAGTTGTACGTCACGAATTTTACTCTGATAACCTCAAGGGAGGAGGCCAGCTGGGAGACCTAGCAAGGTTGTATTAAATGGATATTAAATAAACAATCTATAATATTGTGGAAGTTCTTTATCTGGCTTGCGACAGAGAGCAGTTGTGGAATATTATGAACAAGGCAACGTAGGATTTTTATAAAAGGCGAGAAAATACTTGATGAAATAAGCAATTACTAGTTTCGCAAGGAGTTTGCTCCTAGGGGTAATTTCTATAAAAACTCTCGAAAATGGGTCTGAATATTCTGCACGATAAATGTAGAGACTTTATGTAAAACTAAATGACTCAATTATTTCTGTTACGCCACCTATTGTCATTTAATTCTGTTAAAAGTGGAAGTCAGTATCAAAAGACCTGTCTGGGCTGGTTTGTCAATGCTAGATATGAGACAATGACTTTCACTTTTTCATGTATCATCTTCATATTACATGTCATATTCTCGACATAGGTTAATAATGGCTTCTTGGCCTATTTATACAGCAAAGCACTGCACAGAAGCGTCTTTCGGATAAAAAACTAGTGCCTAAGTGCTGTTAACACAAAATGAGTGAAAACGTCATAACTGGGGGGGGGGGCGGTGTTTGGGGCGATTGAATATACTTTGAATACTGGGAAGATATAAAACTGGTTTATAATAACAACAGAGAAGTGTGAAAACCTTTCCGGGCTGAAATTCACTTTTCATTGGATTCACAACATAACTGCTGCACAAGGTCTGAAAATCCGAAGGCGGTTCTCAACTTGTTTAAATACTCATATGTCGTTCATTTTTACAAGAAGAACTTATGAGGCCTAAAACATTCATTGGTGACTGCAGTGTCAATGCAAGCATGAACAGCATTATAAACTAGTAAAGAAAAATATTTTATAAGATTTGTTGGTAATAAGGGAGGCCGGGGTAGCTTGGTGGGTTTAGCGACTCGCTACGGGTAGACAGTCCGGGGATCGAAACTCGTTGTGGCGAGATTTTCCGTACCCGTCCATACCGGCCCAGAGGCCCACCCAGCCTCCCTTAAATGGGTACCGGATTTCTTTCTGGGAAGTTAAGAGGCCAGAAGTTCGCGTTGACCAACCATCCTCATGTAGCGCTGAGGTTGTGTATGGGTAATGCTATACCTCTACCTCCCTCTCGGTGCTTGCATCGCATGCAATAGTGCGATCTTCACGTTTCAAGCTGGTAATAAAGAAACAAGCAATTCCGTTGCATTTTGACTCAACCTGCCTTTTAAAATAAAACATTTTTAATTCATCAAAATCTATACGTTTTTATGGAGCCCGTCTGCCACGGAATGCAGTACAGTTGGATTATTACTTACGTGTCGATTTCAACCGCTGTTAGCTTAAAAGCATCCCATATATTTATCGCTACATGAGTTCATATTTTAAACTGTATAATAGTGTATACAGACTACATTATGAGTTGAATCTGCTGTCGGTTCTAGACCGCGTGTATGAATGGACATGTACCAACGTTTAGATAAACATAACCGTTGCTGTCTTCACCGTGAATGTATTTAGAGAGCCCTTACGTAGATCTGACAGTGAGTGGTGCAGGGGGGGGGGTGACTCTTTTATTCCCCTACGTGGCCTAATCCCGACATCCGACCTCATGCACTGAACGCCAGCCGCCA
The DNA here is from genome assembly GCA_021186555.1 of Reticulitermes speratus. Taxonomy (NCBI): domain Eukaryota; kingdom Metazoa; phylum Arthropoda; class Insecta; order Blattodea; family Rhinotermitidae; genus Reticulitermes; species Reticulitermes speratus. The sequence goes on from JAJKFL010000237.1 coordinate 30,606,479, forward strand.
TAATCAAAGCATTAAATTCTATTATAATTTTAGGAATATACAGCTTTAAATCCTATGGTATCAAAAGTAAATACAAGGCCCAGCATTTAGGCTGCAGACCGGACGGACACAATCTGACATGGGCGAAGAACTTTATATCTCCTTCACCTAATCCGTACCCGTACCAAATGTGTCCCGGGGGGCTTTCTCCGGAGATAAAGGTGCTGGGGCCTGAAGCTGACCAGTCTTCTCCATTGAGTGCCTAGGATAAGAATGCGTGAAATTGTGTTTGCAAGCCCTGTTTATTCTCGCGGTGTGTGGTTCAGTATGTAGAAGAAAAAAATGTATATATATGTTTAAAGTAGCCTATTTGTGGTACATCCGCTCAAGACGACTCACCTTCTCGCTGTGCTGTGAATAGACCTACCTCTCTCTTTGGCTGAATTTATGGTATTAAAAGCAAATATAGTCACTACAGGGATTAATGGGGGCATTTTTGTGAACAGGTGCTTGTTTAAAATAAACATTTACTGACGTACAGACAAATTTATTTGCTGCCAATTTGACAATTTGAAACCCCTTTATGAAACGGTCTGTCGACAGCACAAAGAACCTCGAGAATTCCAGTTCACATGTCATTTCAAAACACGCAGTTGTATGTTAAATATTTGTGTTGGACAAATAACGCTGACAGCAATAGCATATTTAAACCCATTACAAATATTTACACATTTTTATGTTCTATTATGAGATAAGCTACAGACCGAATATCGAAGTATAGGCCTTATTATAGTCATTTTGTTTTGGCGAAACAGCCCAAGTTGGGCCTAGGTCGCTTCTTTTTGAAGTTTCTAGATCACACACAATTAGACACACAGAGACAGCACGGTGATCCCTAAATATGCCAGCATAATGTATTTTTCCCTTAAGGTTAAAAATTGGGCAAAATTGGGTAGATACAGTAAACGTGTGGATTGTTTGTAGTCTCTTAAATCAAAGTAACGGATGAACTCAAATTATTCTTCAGAACACACTTAACCACGTCTGAAATACAAACAATACCACATATACCAGAGAGCCCACAGTAGTTATGATTGAATTTTGTTAATGCTTTCGAAAGTGTGTTATCACTGTGTACCACTGCACAAATCGGAGAGTTTCACGAACCGAATAAAGTGTTACATTCTGTAGAGCTCATCTACGATGATATATATTATATAAGGATTTTCTTTTAAATTTATCCGAGAGGAAAACATCTTTCGAATTGTGTCTGCCTGCGTCCTGTCGCAACACCGAGTGCTGCATGATTTATTTAAACGTTTCGAAACTTTGGAAAACTGCCGCGATGTTCAGACATGAAAGGAAAAGAAAACTGAATTCACTTGTTACTACTAAAACTATACTACGCATACAGTACTCCGCTTAAGCAATCGAACCTCATGAATTATTTATATACAAGCATATCATATGTTCTGTATGGGTGTGAAACTTGGTCTCTCACATTAAGGGCAGAACATAGGCTGAGTGTGTTTAACAGTAAAGTGGCCAGGAAGACATTTGGGCCTAAGAAGGAGGAAGTAACAGGGGATTAGAGAAAATTGCATAATGAGGAGCTTGGTGATTTACCAAATATTCTTTCTTACTTTCTGTCTCTCTTTCTTTCTTTCTTCCTTTCTTTCTGTCTTTCTTAGTCTGCCCAGTTATACCTACTCATTGTGGGTGTACAGGTTTATTGTTACATCTGAGCACACTCAAGAACACGCACACACACACACACATTAGGACTTCTCTGGACGAGGGATCGGCGGTCTGTCGCAGAGACCTCTACCTAACAACAAGACATTCATAAGAGACAGACGTCCATGCCCTCGGCAGGACTCGAACCCACAATCCCAGCAAGCGAGCGGACGTAGACCTACGCCTTAGGCTGTGCGGCCACCGGGATCGGCTTTACAAAACATTTGGGGATTAAGTAAATAGGATGAGTTGGGCGGGCCATGTGGCACGTATGGCGGAGAAGAAAATGCATAAGGGATTTTGGTGGGGAAAGCTGAAGGAAAGCAACAACTCGGAAGACCTAGGCGCACACTGAAGAATAATATTAAAGTGGATCTTAAAGAAAGAGGATTGGAGGCTTGCAGTGGATCAATATAGCCGGGGGTAGGGACAAGTGATGTGCCATTTTGAAGACAATGACCTTTCGGGTATCATAAAATGCGAGGAAATCCTCGACTGTCTGAGGAATTACCAGTATCTCAAACAGGGCTTTTCTCAATGGAGTTAGATAATGTAATCATATGTACTTCGTTACATTTACAGCCTTTGTCTGCAGAGTAACTCTTTTAGAAGTTAGCGTTGCCTGGGTGGTCAAAGAACGCATCCAGCTTAAAGAATGACAAAACCGAAAGGAAGAAAAAATATATAAAGAAGGAAAAGAAGAATGAGGGCAGGCAGTACGGAGAGAAACCAATATACAAACGTCTTTTTTGTACAGATTTTTAACAAAGCACTTTCTAAATAAATTCTGAAAATGATACTCAGCTCTGAGTCTTATTAACAAGCGATACTGTTTTTTTTTTCATTATAGACATTCTCATCTCTCGTCCGTACCTGGAGGCCGTTTTCCATCTGAACCTTGCCTTGGTGAAAGTGGTTCCTTTACGTCCCGTGGGAGGTACGTACACACACATATATAGGCCCAATCCGATGTGTAATAATTATGTTAAATGTAAGCTAAAAGTCTGTTACGGTCGTACACGGCGTCACAATCGGCTCTACCAAATGTCTCTTTTAGAAATATTTATTCTGCTTTTTCATGTCACTTCTAAACGCTTATCCACTTACGTATATAACTTATGTTTTATTGCACTGAATGTAATAAATTTCCGTATTTTACGTTTAACTCATTCTTGCGCAGCTCTTTATCATACATACACATACATACCATTTCAGCCAACTGCGGGTTGCCTTTCTCTTTTTCCCCTGTTGTCCAAGTTCCATTCTCCTGCGTCATTGGTGGTGTGCCATTGTTTCATGCAATTCTATTTGCGTTTTTATTCTCGTTTTTCTCAATAAACAATGCAATTTTTTCATTCTTCATATATACAATTTTCAGAGGTCTTTTGAGTTTTCTTGCATATTGTAATAAGAGGAGTCACGTTGGCCCTAAAAGTTTAAAAAAATCCGTGCAAAGTGGATGTAATTTTTTCTGCAAACTTGTGGAAGAAGTAGAGCTGGGAAATATACGCCCGTATTTATGAACCGCGTTTTTAGATTTTAAAAGTGACTGGATTCACATATCTGTACTATAACACTTGTGAAATTCGCTCGTTCAGTGATAAGAAATAATTTAAACTGTTTTGGAGCAACATTCTGTCTACGCTAACAGGTCAGCTGTTATAGTATGACACTTACCGTCTTGTTCCCGAGGTTATGGACACGGCAGTTAAGGTACGCAGTTTTACCGACCAGGGCTGTCACGTTTCTGGAAGCAGAGGGTTCGAAGTACGGTCCACGCAGACCGGTGGACGTCGGTATTCCAAGATCTTCATCTTCCGTCCCGATGGTTCTGCTACCGTGGTACGCATCATCTGGACGCATCGAGTCTGCCAAGAACCACAAGCAAAGTTACGAAGAGTATTTCCTTAGATAGAAAGCATATTTACACCATAATCTATTCCTCACCAAATATGGAGAAGCAGAAGGACGGAACTTGTGTCACGTATGAAGGGGAGTACGACGTAGAAATGCGTACAGTTTTATGGCGGGGAAATCTGAGAGAAAGAGACCACTTACAGAACATAGGAATAGAAGGTGGGGTTGGGGGTGGTTATATTAAAATTGCTTTTAAATAGGAGGGGAAGATGTGGGTGGATTAATCTGGCCCAGGATAAGGACAAGTGGCGAACTCTTGTGAATGCGGTATTGAACTTTCGGGATCCATAAAATGCTGGATTTTGTTGACCAGCTGACGAACTCTTAGCTTCTCAACAAGGACTCTGCTGCGCGGAGTTAGGTAGTTAATTGGCCATCATACTCTTCTTCTTATTCTTCGTGTACGTTTATGTGTTTGAACATAAATTCAAAGCGAAGTTATCATTGTCAGTAATGTGTTGTGCCTTGTAGGTCTTTGACAGATTTATTTGGCGTTCAGGTTAGATACACAGCCACTTGGGAGCTCATATCGGAATGATGTACCCAAAATAAAAAAGTGGGGTTTTATTTGTATATTAATTTTTTGTGATCCATCTTATAGCGTTTAGTAAATGTTTAACTAAGAATTACGGGCATTATTTTACGGGAAATCTATACGCCACTAAACGCGCTGGACTTTACACAGCACGTCACGCACGCTCGGTAGTGCAGCTGTGTTCTTAGAAATATCATTAGCCTACTCTAGAAGTCTGTGACTGCTGAAGACGTGGGGAATATCGATAGGAGATCAAAGCGCTAAGTGTGTTTATTTGTAGTAAATATTGATACACGCTGGAGTGTTTATGTAATGTTTATCTAAAGTACAGCGCGCCTGCGCCTAGAGAGCTGTGTATAGTTTACTAACACTGTGGAAATGTTTCTCCTAGTGGGCAGATCAAACCGACCGATAAATTATGAACTTTTGAGATCTGCAGTGTTTATACCGAGCAGTTTGGCCCAAGAGATACAGTTTCTGGCTTGTATTTGGAAAGGGTTCGTTTCGAGTCTGGATCGACACATCGGCTGTCCTGACTTAGAAGCTTTGTGGTTTTCTACACTTTCTCCAGTACAATGGCAGGATGGCTTGTTTAGGCTCTAATTTAACCATCGCCGTTCATCATTTCCAACTCATAGTTCACTCAAGAGTTATACCAGGCCACATTATATCGATTTAGATACCGAGAGATTTGTTAAACAGACCGAGGATTTCAGTCTTCTGGGATGCGATACTGTGTCGCTGGGAATGAGGTTCCAGATGTTTCGAAGGAACCTATCACCTTATCTTTAAGGGTAGACTGCTCGATGCATTTTTTATGGTGTTTTGTGTAAATTTAACTTCCCTTCGTATTAATTATTTGACATGAAAATCACATTAAACTTTACCAACACCTTGAGAAACTTATGGTACAAGAAATTGCCATAAACATAAAATATGTATTTGAATAAAATATACAAATTTGTTTTTAAGCGTTTTCGATAAGATGTTTAAGTCTGAAACCCAAAATTATGCCAAAATACATCTCTATCTTGATTAGCTTTTTGCATAATAGATTGCTTTGGGTAAAGATTGCCACCTGCCATATGGATCCATAACTATAGAAGTGATTTGTTGGATGGGAATAGAATCAGGCCAGAATTTCAACTCTTAAGTCTGTGTAATATACACAGGCATGATTATTACTCTGCAGAACTTCAGTAAAGTTTACTTTTCGGGATTTGTTAGTAGTTTGCCTCTTACAACTCCACAGAACCTTCAGTTCTGTTCAGTTTTACGTTGACACCGCTGTCTCTATCATATACTCCATGAACTGCATTCCGAATAATCAAAATTCCTCACTTATTCAATTATTTCATTATCTAAAATAACATTTGATACTATAGTGTACTGCGTTCTTTTACACAGTATTTAACCATATTCGCGAGACATGCTGTGGTCTCTAATTTATGATAATGGCCTCACTTAATGTACACATGGCCCTATAAAACAACATAACGTAATTGTCTGCCATACGACCAGTGCTGTAGTGTCCCATAATCTCATTTATGCAGAATCCGTACACCCATTCGCTGTGGAATTAGTTCAGCTATTTCCGAAATGATTACTTTTTGTTTCACATTCCATGGTTCATAACTACTCACTTGCTTTATGCCGTACTACACTGCACACTTTACATTTAAATTCGTTATGCAGTGTGAATGTGGTAAAGATGCGCACTTACTTGGGCATCCCTGAACTTTCATGTGTACATAAGTGTTTCGAGTGGTTTCACAAGCTAATATGCGCTGCAGCTGAGTTGATTGAATAATTATGCCTTGCAAGTGGTTACGAAGTATGGTGTGATGTGTTTTGTAAAGCGGCAGTTTGGTGCAGTGAAGGGCCACGATGATAGATTATCTGTTACATAAGGGACCACACTGACCAGCACAATTAGTCCATTATGCTCCTGATAGGTCGAGCGTCCGTAATAGAGACCGGGGGCCGAAATGAAGGACATGAAAGACACTGGAAGTTCGTGCTTGACAGTCAGACCGGGGTTAGAATGGTGGGTATAGTTATTTCTCTTTCCATTCCCGGTAGGGGCCTAAGGGTTTTCCCTGCTCCAGTATGCCCATACCGAAACCGAAACCGGGACCCAACCCAGCCTCCCGTTCAATGGCTATCGGGCTATGTTTCCCCTGTGGTAAAACGGCCAAGGCGTGACGCTGACCACTTACGGCTGTCTAGTGCTGAGGTTAGGAATGCGTGGAGTTACAGGTCCACTCCCCCATATACCTTCGTGGCGTGTACAGGGACCACGTTATCTTTACCTTTATACTTCAGAAGTCGGGTCGAGCACCGACAGTGGAAGACAGATGTTGTGACAAGGTACTAGACTTCTAACCCCGGAGGTACCTGATTCGAATCTCGACAAAGTTATTGCCGAATCAGACTGACACTTTTGTTGTGTTTCTTCTGTCCCTCAAACCAGAACACTGTATTCACGTTCAAATAGATTACGACTGACTCTTTTTAAAAGTCTTTATGTACATAAATTTGTGATGACATTACCATATCATTTGCTGCTATGTAGTAATTGCAGCTGAAGGAATATCGTTAAATAATAAGAATCAATCGATACTAGAGTAGTGGGGATTTCTGGAGTTGTAACAGGAAGGGTAAACAAAGGTACTGAAAGGAAATATTGACCTAGCGCCATTTTTTTAAATTGCAGGTCCCACGTGAAATGCAACAAGGTTTATTTCGGGCCTTCGAAGAGAGAGATTATCGACTAACTGCCAAATCCAGAGTAACCAAGCCAATGGCTTGCCTGCCACTTTCAAAAATTCAATTTTTTTTCAAGGAAATATTTTGGTAAAGAACAGAAACTAAAGTACCAATAAAATGCTAATTTATTTGTATATGTGTGGTTGAAAAGAGAATTTACGTTCGTGGAGGCAAAATTAATTTTGAAGCTTAGTGTTTAGAACGTTTGTCAATCCCGGCCTTTGCTGTGGTGCGTCCTTGAAGATAAAATAATAGGAGTACAAGGAACTTGTGTTTGCCACAAGTAATGAAGGAGACCATGCTGATGCATAGTAATTTAAATCCTGGCCTCTCACCGATGAACCTCTGCTTCCATTCCAGTGAATTCACCTGAAATTCCTGTTATACGAAGTGGCATTAGCTCAGGTTTTTATTTGAGTTCCTCCAGTTTCCTCCCTGTAATCATCAATCCAGCATTGATCCATGCTCATTTATCATCGCCTCCTGAGTTGTGCGATAACCCTGAACAGACAGCGCATTATCACTTCCACGGTCTTTAAGTTCGGGGCTTCATCTCTGACCCAGCACTTGGCTGGTCATATAGTAAGGAAGTCAAGTTTTTATTGAGCGATTCTCTCGCGATCAGGGCATGGTTCATTCTCTGTTAACCGACGGAGACAACCTCCATATGCGCCTTAAAGTTGAACAAGCGGGAGCGGAAAGTTGAAAAGCGTGATCCTGCAGCTTGGGGATTGGACGTGTCGTTGGTAATATTTTCATTCATTCATTCATTCATTCATTCTGTAGTCTGTCTTACGACAGGTCCGTAGCCTCTTTCAAAGCGAGTTCTCTACAGGGTGCGATCTAGTGCTTCCTCTTTCAATTTCCAGTGTCTTCTCTTTTCCTTAAGGCAATCCAGTAGCTGCTTACGCCTTCTTCCTCGTCTTCCCGTCATTTCTATCCTTCCTTCTATCTTTCCTTCAATCACGTGTTTTAGAAGGCAGTTTCTACGCAAGATGTGATAAATCCAGTTAGCCTTTCTTCTTTTTATGTACGTAGGATACTCCTCTCCTTCTTGACTCTGTGTAATAATTATTCAGGTAATATTTTATTGTAAATAAAATGTATATGATGAATTGTGCCAAAAGGCTGCATGAATACTCTTCTTCTAATGTTGTTAGGATGATTATATCAAAGAGAATGGGACGGATCGGACATTTAGCACTCATGTCTAAAATGAGATATTAATTGAAGACTTTAGTTGGAAAAGCTGAAAGGAAGTGACCACTTGGGGACATAGACAGAGGCAGGAATATAGCAATAAAACGACCATTCAAAGAGTAAGGTTTGAGGCAGTGGACGGGCTCAGAATAGGGCCCAGTGGCACACTACTGTGAACACAGTAACGAATCTTCTAGTTCCATATGGCGAATCTGTTTAGCTAGTGAACCTGATGAAGACGCTGCAAGCTACCGCGCAGTTCGTTGAGGAAGTTTGTTAGGTTTCCACGGCACGTAAACATTTTTATAATTATAGGAATTTCATGCAAGTTGTGACTGACTCCTAGGACTAAACGCGCGGCCCTGCAGCACTAAAAAAGTTTTGGTTTCATTAAACCTCCTTTGATGCTTGCACAACCCCATTACCGCCTGCCTCACTGCTATTGATTCTCCATTTTCTATCCGACTTTCCTTTTCTCCAGCTACTTTCAACATTTATTTTTTTCTAACTTAAAGGTTTATGATTTATAATGGTTTTTATTTTCTACTTATCATTTTGTTTTAAAACCGGAAGTTTTTTATGCTGTCTCCTCAAGACATAAATGCATCCTACAGACGTCACTTCCGTTCGTCTGTTCGTTTGTTGTATTTTGAAAGGATTCGAAGAATTTTGCTAAAATGCCCTACTGCAGTCCTAAATTTAAGTTGCGGTACGAATATCATTTACCCTGTATCAGCATACTATTTGCCATAATTTACACGAAACTCACAGACTGAGGGTAACCGACATTATAGAACCTTGCAATTCACGTTATCAGAAGAAATCCAGAACCAGATATCGCATTTGGATTTAAATGTCACGAATAATGAGGGAAATATTGAATTTGAAATTTGTATGAAGTAAAGTATAGCATATGCGGTGTTCGTATGATTTCACAAAGAGGAGCACAAAAGCATTTACTGGCTGGATACTGAGAATAGTTAACTTATTTGTGAGATGAATAACAGGACATATTTGAACACAATCACAAATATAGCCAAAAGAGTGGCTGTAACAAAACCCAAATAATAAAACTGCAAAATAGAATCCTGAATGAAAGGCAAATAAACTGTAGCATATCGCCAGAGAACATAAATAAATTTGTCGCCTTCACACATTTTAGTAGGTACAATTACTAGTATTAATTGGGAACGAATTTTAAAATCGGTTTCAAAACAATAAACACCATTAGATATATCCAGCAAATACACAATATGATGAATCTGAAACGACAGATAGATTAAAGACTTAGATGTAGAATTTTCAGAATTAAACTTTATTATATACAAAGTTGTTACACTTATAAATAGGGTAACATAAAACCTCAATCACAACACATATTATATATCTTTTAAATTTCAAACATACAACATATTTCGGCGGCAGGTGTTAATTATAAAAATACTTAGAAAACATTGTATGCATATATGCATAATGTACTTAGAAAGAACTTTATGTGTATGTACGTGTAATTTCCTCGAAATATTTTTTTATTTTTGATATCTGATAATGGCATCTTGCAGCCGAAACACGCTGTATGTTTTAAATTAAAAATCTGTAAAGCGTGTTGTAATTGACGGTTTATATATTACCTTCTTTTTTTCCAGAATTTTTTCATAGGTCAAAACAGACATTTACTAAATTCAATCCCAAGGCAGTCGGTGTGGGATTTGTGGTGGCTAAAATGGCACTGGGACAGGTATTTCGCCAAGCACTTCAGTTTACCACTGTCAGTTGCCTTTCTACCAGCGCTCCATATTCATACGCGTATTTATCTATCTGCCACTGACGCATAATTATAGATTACTGACACTGTCGTTAAATAAGCCACATTAACTATCAAAAATATATAAAATATGTAAGAGGTATTAAAATAACAAGTGACATTTTGAATACACGCTGCATATATTAAATGTGCATATTTTTGGAAGAAAGGAGCGGATAAATGATAAAAGAGATTCCGCAACAGAAGGCCAAATTATGGGCACTAAAGAAAATTATATGCTTATGAAGTGGAGTGGCATTGAAGGGCAAAGAAGTAAAGAGACTGAACAGTTTGAATTATGTGGCGTTAGAAGAGCTTTGAGCTGCTAAGTTGCTATAGAAATTAGCGCAGACGCAACCCACCTAACTCTGTGGATGCACAATAAGCCTTCAAGGATGCGGTGCATCCGTAGTATCTGCTACGGGGCCCTTCAAAAAAAGAAAAAGAACTCTGTGGATAGTGGCAGACACAGACCGTACACGTACCACAGAGACAAACTCAGGAACGTGTGAGAAATGCACTGGACACCATAAATATTCACACCAGGAACCGCACAGCGTGAATCGAGAAACGTGTGTTCTAATTCCACTTGAGACTACTGGAAAACAAAACCTAACTAAATGTATGTTATATTCACAGACCTGATGAAAAATATTTAGGAATGACACATTTCTTCACGTATAAAACACTACTTCCAACGGCGTACAAGATTATAGAAGTATCACAGCGTAACGTCAGTGGATGAACTGCAGATAAACGTGCAAATAGTATCATGGTTAATTTTAAACAAGAGTGTGTTCTCCAATATAATGCCGACTCTAAACAGTGTTTCTTTAAAGAGAAGTCAATCCTGTAGATGACACATAGGTGTCGAAACATGTTATATGTTGAAGTACAAATGTCTGAAATAATTTTATGAGATCGTAGTAGGTGGTTTTTAAAATTGTTTCCATTGTTATCATAGATCAAGTAAAATTAGTTGAACTACGCATATAGCACGCATGAGACAGATAAGAAAAGCGTAGCTAATATATTTTAGTCAAAAGTCCCTGGAGAGAGGAGACCACTGGGAAATTTAGCGTAGGTGGGAGAATCATTAAAATGGGTTTCAGAGAAAGTGTGCGTTACGATGTTGGCTGGATTCATCTGGATCAGGATGAATATGGCACACGTCTTTTGGGCAACAAACAGTATTTTAAGCATTTTTATTAACTTCCGATGTTAGGTGAATATTAGACATACATTGGGCTATTAAATTTCAGCTAGTTCCTTAGGAAGCGGATTGTAGGTCACGCGGTCAACAAATTCCTTGCCTTTTAGGTAATCCGAAGTTTTATTATCATGTTTGCAAGATCCAGTCCTGAACCAGTTGAACTCTCATGCCATACTTGTTTAAGACTCATTTCAATATTAGTCTCTCATATAAGCTTATATCTCTCCCCCCCCCCCCCCCCCCCCGCCTCTGCAGGTCTGTGGTCTAAAGTACTGTGCCCAGTTTTCATCTCCACCATGCCGGTTAGATGTTCCGCTCGCTGTTAGAATAGTACTAATAAAACCTGTATATGTCAACAGTAATTTAGATCTAATATCTCATGCTGATTATCACCCAAGTGTGGTAAATGGTTTCGGAGATTAGGTTGTAAGATGTCAAAATGAAGTAGTACGGTAACAAATTGAAGTTGCTAGGTGACAAGGTGAGAAAGTGAAGCTGCTAGATGACAAGGTGAGAAAATGAAGCTGCTAGGTGACAAGGTGAGAAAATGAAGCTGCTAGGTGTACAAGGTGAGAAAATGAAGCTGCTAGTGGTGACAAGGTGAGAAAATGAAGCTGCTAGGTGACAAGGTGAGAAAATGAAGCTGCTAGGTGACAAGGTGAGAAAATGAAGCTGCTAGGTGACGAAATGAAGCTGGAAGGCAGAACAAAAAACTGAGATGAAGCAGAAATAAGATGAAGTTGCAAAGCGACAATATGTAGCTAGAAGGCAAAAAAGATGAAGCAGAAATAAGATGAAGTTGCAAAGCGACAATATGTAGCTGCAAGGCAACTATATGAAGCAGCAATAAGATGCAGCTGCTAGGTGACAAGATGAAGTTGCAAAGCAACAAATTGCATCTTCTAGACGAAAATATTAAGCTGCAAGTTGACACAATGCAGCTGCAAGGCGATGCGGCAAGATGAAACTGCAAGGTTACAATATGAAGTTTCAAGACGACAAGGTGCAGTCACAGTGTGAGAAGTTGGAGCGGCAAGGTGACAAAATAAAGCTTAAGAGAGAGAAGATTAAATTCTGAGGTGACACAATGAGGCTGTGTGGTGACTAGATTAAACACGCTTAAGGGAGAATATGACTGCCGGTAAGGCATTTACTGTATGCGCTGTTTACAAGGAACGCATACAAGATGCCCACACCTACACGTATTCATGCTCTGTATGGCCCTTAGCAGGTGTCCAATCAAGTAATGCTGTGGTCATACCTAACACAATACACGTTTGCACATCTGGACCGACAGTCTGCGCATTTTAGTCTCAGTGGGATTATCATTCTCGTCATTCCATTAATTATCTTCGGAATGACATCCACCTACGCACCCATTGAAGCTTACACGGCGGGTCAATAGGTCAGCCGACACCATGTGTGTAAACAAATATACGTAATGAAAGGCATGGTCTGGCATCCAGACAGACATTGCTTTGCTTACTGCAGAGAAGTGGGTCACTATTGCTCGTTTTGGGTTGTGTAATTATGCTGTCTCAAATGTCTAGGCTATTTTTCAAGCGATTGTCTTATGCTGTCGATTTACGTAACGTTTAGGCCAGTTTAATGTACGTACTTCATGAAGAAAATTAGTACACAAGCTGACTATAGTGTGATTGTTTAAAAACAATGTAAGTTGGAAATGCTGTCTAACTTTCGAAGCGTGACTATTAAATAACAAGACTGCGCGCGCCCGTTGATGACCGAAGTACGTAAATATGTACTAGTTGTCGCTGAACTTTCCCTGTCGCATGCCAAGCTGTGCTCCGTTACGAGATTGTGAAGCTCATGCTTGATACGAGAAATATGAGTAACAAGTTAACATAATTTTTTTGTGAAATTGAAGAAAACTGACATCGAAACTTTAATTTTGTTGCGTGAGGGGAATGGACAAGACCCCGTTTCAACAGCACATGTGCTTGAACGGAATGAGACGTTTTCAGAAAAACGAGAGTTGGCCGTCTGGTGGGGATGAAAACTGATGAAGATATGGAAAATATATGTAATAAAATGTATAGTACTATACATTAAAATAAACACAGTATACTCCTTTAATCCTATAATAAACAAGATCTGTACGCTTGCTTTACACATCTACTTCGCTTTCAAAGGCATTTCTGTTTGGTGAAAGTCCGACCGCTGCAGTTTTTTTTTTTGTAAAAACATGAAAAATTGCTGTTCTCTGTTTTAAAACACTTAGCCTGTGTTTACGTATGAGTTTCAGTAGATCTAGCACATGCATACAACTTGAAATGATAACTGCAAATAATCGTTTCATAAGCAAAAAAAAAATAATATTAATACGGGAACGTTGCTGATACATGTTTCGAAAACAAAAAGTTTTGGAACGAATCTATGCCGCCTATATTCGTCCAGACATTCGGGTCTATATACTCAAGTTTGCAAGAATTAGACTTTAAAAGGCTGTCACCAGAATGGATACTGTGTCGACATGGGACCGACACGAGACATCAACACCACCTGACGCAAAGTTCTGAAATTTGTGTTGCAAGAGATTTTCGCAAAACGTAGAATGTAAAAGATTATAATCGCGGCTGCGCGAAATATACGTTTAGCTTTCGGTTTAACGCATATAATCAATGGACTATATTCCATTTCAGTATAATAAATATTGCATGCAGATATATTATATGTACAGCTATGTGTTCTATACGAAAGTATTGTTGAAATGTGAAGAATTAAAAACCTGCCGATGGTGCAAAAACGAGGTAATATCTGACAAAGACTACTTTGTCGCATGTGTTTAGCGGAAGTTACGAAACGGTGGACACTATATTGTACAATAATTAATTCTTGCATGCTTCTTTTTAGTCTCATAATATAAACTGAGACATTTGAAAGTAGGCGAAGCTCATTAATACGATAGCAGTGGTTTTAGTGTCGCCTTCAACTTACACGTCAAGACGACCGAATGCTTCTAGTGACTTGATGTTAATATAAATACTTATGAAAATTCCTAAACTGGTTTACAAGCTGTTAGGAGAGACAGACACAGATATGTTGATACCACAATCCTTTGTTGTAAAGCTGGCTTCTCACCGCAAAGGCCCGGATTCGATTTCAGTCCGTGTGGGATTTATTGTGGACAAAGTGGCAATGGGAGTGGTTTAGTGGTTTTGCTCCGAGTTCTTCGGTTTCCCTTCATAATACCAACAGTGGCCCCTGTTCGTATTCATGCATCTACCACAGACGATGTGTAGCCTGGACGCCGACAGCGTTGCTGAATAGACCATATTTTAAACCTCTTTTTCTCTGAAATAATAAAATTCCTCTACAAATGTGAAAGATTTATCTGCTTTGTAGATGGATCTTTATTAGCTGAAATTGTGTAGGGATTTTCCCCGTCGGCTACAGAGCTTTCGCTTGTATAGTGTTAAATATCGGAGCGCTAGATAATAATAAAGCTGTCTATATAAAAACAAGTTCCTCAACAAGACTAATTAACTTGCTGCCTTGTTAATGCTTTTGTTTATTTTGTTGTTCAGCTGCCAACAACAGTTCTCTGCTCTTCGTTTTACTTTCTCATTTCCTAAAGAAAAAAATACACGTGACCTCTGACACACAAGTGTGAGCATTCATCGCTGTAATACGTAACATGATGATTACTTAAAATTAAGACACAACTACACTTTCGAAGTCTTTGAATTCCTCACAAGTATGTTGCGAATTTCATTTTAAAAAAATGGTGTTTATGTGTGTTAATGCGCACTTCATTCTTGGCTGTGGAAATGTGGCAGGCGCATGGTATGAGGGTCTTTGTGATTGGGTTAAATAAACTGACTGCAATATTTATAAAGCACAAATACTGACGTGACGTCAAGTGTTAACAAATAAATGTCGCCGTGGCGAACTGCAGTAATTACAATGAAATGCATAGAGGTTGTTAGTTACTAATAACACAAAAGCCTGATGTTAAAAGGACACAAATTAAGTATGATATGTACAGATTTTCTCGCTACTGATACGCAAAGGTATTACGTACTACTATTTGCGGAATGAAAAATGCGACGAGACATAAGGAATAACGGAGGCTGAATAAAGGATGGATATTTCCTTCAAATTAAATTGTCTGGTTTTTGTTACTGCCACATACTTGCACAATGCATTTTGTCGAAATTCTGACAAAGTAGATTAACCAAGAATTCACGGGGTTTCGGGTTCGAGCCCAACCCTCGCCATTAATATTACAATTAGTGATTTTCATTGTAATAATGGCCAATCGCATGAAGACGGAAGTACAGCCAAGTTACGAATCGTCGTGTGTATCAAACACATCAGACTATGTACAATATCAAACATAGGTAATATTCTGTTGCATGTCGTTAGGGACTCATTATATTTCATCTCTCTGTCATCAACAACAACTACACTGCCGAGTGAAAGAAAAGATATGCCCTGAAAATATAAACTCTCTCCTAATTTAGTGCTAGCATTACCGTCCTGCGGTGCGCCGTTTTCACAAACGAGTCTCTGAGAACAGAGTCATGGCGGTATAATCATCAATTTTGCAGTGAGAGAGATGCTACTACCTAATTGAAGATACCGAGTATAATCATTATACCTGCTGAGAAGGAAATATAGTGACAAAGTTTTAATTAAAATAGAGATCAGTTTTAAGTTTTCAGTTGAATTAGTTAAAAATTGTGACAATCAGCTCTGTTTAATTGGCCTCGAAATCCATAAACTGATATAAATTCTCTGGCTGTGCGAATTTTTTGAGCGGGAGAGCTCTGACGCACTAGAAGGCACTCATTTAAGCTTTTACATGGTGACAGTTAAAAAAAAAAACTTCTCTTAGGTGACTTTGAAGGTAAAGTTGTAGCTGGGTTTGTATAAGAACCACGCCATGAAAATGTGGAGGGAATGGAGACGTAGCATCAAGAAAGCTTAACTTAGGCACTAAATGTATGTTAGAGGTCACCTTCACGCCCCGGCCGCTTTGATTCAAGAAAAAGAGCCCACATGTCCATTGCATAGGAAGCTGCGTGAGCCCTCGAACAAATCTGGAAGTTAAAATTAAGTGTATGAAAAGATGGCGATCACGCGAAATATTTTGGTGTGATGATGAATGGTGAATCATTGTACCTGGAATTGATTTTTTGATTATGAACGACGATGTTTCAGCTGATGGTATTATAGACAATAAAATGTGGAGGGGAGATTTGGTCCTTAATGAAAGAAAATGTAGATGTCGAAGGAAGTTTTCAGACGTTTTGAAGGTGATGCGATGGTATTCACCGGGACAGTCTGGTGACAAATATGGACGTCGCTGTCCGGAGGTTCCAACCGAATTTCTTCTCAGTAAAAATTAAATGCATTATCGCTACACCAACCTGATCAAATGTATACTGGAGAACACAGTCTGCCTTACAAAATACCCTTGGTTTGAATGTAAAACTCCGCTCCATGACATCACAGCCTGCGGTTTCTGTGGTCACGACATAAGGCACTGACGTCACAGTCACCGGTGTCCATATTTACGATTGAGTGTGGCTTACGTAATGCGAAATATGAAGTTCCTCTGTAGTGAAGGATGTATTTCACTCGATTGTTTACAATTTATTTTGACTATGTTATTTCGGTAAGTATGCTTAAGCTATATATTATGTTGTGATGAAATAGTGTTGATAAGAAATTGGAATCTTTTGATATGATTGGCAATTGGTGTATTATTTAATAAAGAAGATTCAATGAAATATTAAATATTGCGATCGGCATTGGCACTTTACTGATGACAACAGAGTTCCATATCCGTTTATTCTACTTAATCGGGTTGTTATTGAGTTTAGGTATTTTTAACGAACTTTGTATTTGCAAAGATGTTAAACGTGCACAGAAACTGTTTCCTTAATAAACTTTATACTATAATTTCAATATTTGTTTTTGTAACCGCAACAGTTTTCCATTGAAAGTTTAACGGCTATGTGCTAGTATATTTGATAGGTCGTTGGGTTATTTTTGTTAATTTTTATATCTTATGCCCGACTGTGCTCCGCTGTGAGTTCTGAGCCCGGTGTGAGTTACTGGAGAGTGGGAACTACTTCGCGAAATGTAACGTTGTGCTTGCGGACATGGCTACTGAATGAATTATAAGGCTTGTCCTCATCCTCCTCAGCAGAACGGCACAGCCACTCATGACTAGAGTCTGCGTGTCTTCACACTGCAGAATTATTAAACACTAGAGCTGGTTAACATAAGACTGGAAATATGTACATCAGAGGGCCATATAATTTCGATGTTACGGTATTTGGAAGTTTCCTTTCTTTGGTTCCGTATTTTATGTATTTCTGCTAAGGATCTATTTTTAACAAACTTAATCAACAGAATAAACAAATCACAAGGATAAGATCTACGTTGTCTTGCATGAGATACTAACCCATTTGTGTAAATTTGTCTTATATGGTTTCACGTTTCGTCTTAAATGCCGTAGTCAGTCAGGAGCTGGTAATAAAAGACAGGCAACTGGAAGCGTATTTACCGAATAACCTGTACACGTATTTTTTTTACCATAAACTGCTGGTTGCTTCTATATGTAGGAACAATCACAGCTTTAGGAAACTTATCTGCTTATAAAAATAACGTGAAAGTCATTCGTTTAGTCGTGTGTTAAAGTAGTTTTTTTTTAAAGTTAGTGTTTGGCCGTTTAAAGCCCATTGGTAAATATATGTGGCGCCTACTGTAACATTAACAAGACAGGCAATGTACGTATAACGTAATATTGAGGCGCGTTCGCGTATCCATCTTTGCCGTGGAAAAGGGATAAGTATTAAATATTATGAGTGTGCGTCACTATTCTTGCCTCAGTTATCCAGCATGCAAAGCCAATCTTTTCTGGGTCGTATTATTTGTCATCTGTGGCCTGTCAGGCTTTACCATATTTTTCCACATAATCTCATAAATAGCGCGATTTTCGAAAAAAAAGTTGTTTAGTGTAAAATGTCTGTTTTGATTTTTTCTACAACGTTTGTCTGAAACATTTCTCATTCTAAGAAGAACTCGGCGAGATATCATTACAAATATACATAGGTCTTCATGTATAGTACATGTTATCCTTGTCACATGCTCATAAAACTCGAATTTTCTCAACTGGCTTTCGAAAAATCCTCAAATATCAAATTTCATGGAAATCCATTCAGTGAGAACGGAGTTGTTCCATGCAGGCGGACGGACGGACAGACAGACAAACAGACACAATAAAACTAATAGTCGCTTTCCACTAATTCGCGAACGCACATAAATACTCTTCATTTAGTCACGGAGTGTATTTGTTTGTTCTGTATGTCTCACAGTAAACTTCGATTATCTGCCTAAACAAAATTAACACATCGGTTTTTGCGGTGGGGACAGTTTATTATCAGTGAGTCAGGAACTGAGTTTTTAGATGAAGTTCACATTTCAAAGGTTTTCACAATGCTTGTTGTCCGCTCGTTTGTTTGAATACCTATTCAGTTCTTTCAGGTTTTGGTGGTTGGTCGGGAAATAATGTGTCTGTAACGAAGTAAATAACTTTATTTTACATGTATGTATGGCTTTTAATGGCGTATTAACTTTGTAAGTGCACATGTTTATTGCCGTGAGACCAGATTTACTGTTTTTTTGGTAATGATGTATAGTAACTTATTATTATTAATTCCCAATTATTTAGTTGTATCACATCGTGGTGATGAACAGATTATGGAGATTTAATTTCACTTGTCTATGTACCAGCTGGACCTGTACCGAGTCAGCAGTCTGTGTACTCGTGTTAACTTCTATTATGGTCATTAATGACTTCAGAGTTTAGATATAGGTGTCTCCATAAGTGTCTTTCAATTCTATGTTTCTTTTAACCTTTTTTGTAAATGTTATATCTTTAAAGTTATTTTAAATGTTTTTGGTTACATCCAAAACATCCACAGAATCATGATTTGTCCCTTAGGCGTAAGGGATGTCTGATAAGTGCCGAGCATATCAAAATGTATAGGCTGTGTTTCTTGTAAGTTACAGATTTTTATTCGTGTACAGGGTGTGCTGTGACTGAAAAAGCATGAAACTTCGTGCAGAAATCAAAGATCCTACGTTCCGACTACATAGGTCATACGTTTTTAATGTTATTCCTGTGATTACATAAAGTAAATCTATATCCGACAATGAAATGCAATTTAGTGCAGGGGCTAGAATGCTGAGTTTGGCGAATATGCTCATGAGATCGAATTCTACTCGAGCCGAAATTTGTATATTACTTTAAATTGTAAATAGATCAGAGAATGGTATTATTATTATTATTATTATTATCATCATCATCATCATCATAATAGCAATAGTGGTCATCATCAGTGTTTGGTGGGTATTATAAATTATTAAGCTTCTTATCATGAAGTTTTCTGTTACTTCCTTTCTGTTCAGATCATAATATTCCCCTCAAAACCTCTTCTCAGACAGTCTCAATCTGTGTTCTCCTATTAGAATGACAGGTCAAATTTCATACACATACAAAACACAGACCACTACTCTGTGGAATTTGAATAGGGGAATGGCTTTACTGTCAACTTGTATAATGTAAATTTTATACTCCATATGTATTTTACTACACCCATATAATATTGTAGCCACACTTGATTTTATGTTTCATTGCTGTGAGCTAATTGAAAGCTGTAAGGGGACATCGTATTGAAACACATTCATGCTTAAACAGTCGCCCTAAAAATGGTTTCGTTTCAATGCTCCAAAAAGCAAACTGTGCTCAACCGATCTTTGATTTCGGGAATCGATTTGTCAATCGTCAATATGTATCTAAATTAATATGTATTCACGGTACATGTGTTTCGATAATGTGTAATGTTTATAGCGGAAGTATGCCTCAGCGGAGCACATGAATGCTCTTCATTCAGAGGCGGGACTTATTCGAACATGTGACTAACCGTTTCTGTACCGACGTGAAGTATTGATTGTGTCCATCAGTTTGCAAAATACCATTTGAAAGAACAATATCAATGTACAGGACTAGCTGTACCTAGAACATGACAACTCACTGCAGGACAAACACGGGAAGATGTTCTGCGGTTTACAAATTTGGTGATAATATCAAGGTTGGTGAGATGGGTGGGAAATGTAGCAGGCTTGGGGATGTCAGAAGTTCACGAAAATTTCGTCGAAAATCCTGAAGGCAGGACATCAATTGGGAGATGTAGGAATAAATGGGAGAATAACATTAATATAGATCTTTGTGGGCTGGATTTGGGATAAGGTACAGTGGCAAGCTATTGTGAACATGGCCGTGAAACCTCGGGTTCAGTGAAAGGCTGGGCGGCTGTCAGTTTTTAAAGAACGTCGCTGTTTACAGGAGATGGATAATCATAAGTTATAAAAAAGGGAAAATGGAGGAAAGATAAATAGCAAATAACAGCCTTGTCATTAGAGTAATCTAGATGCATGAACAATTTCACCAGCAATTATCACAATTTTCTTGCAACTTAGCGGACTCTATGGAATACGAAGAATGATGTACACACGAAGACAGTCATAAGCAAGTAGCCATAAATTTAGAACATGAAAGAGGCGGAAAGGTCACTGACTATGGACTAAATGGCCGAGGTTGGACTCCTGATAAGAACGTTAAGAGGGTCTTTCTTCGTCAGCAGGTCCAGAACGACGCTGTTGTCCACTCATAATGCTGTGGCGCAACATCTCCAGGGTTCCTGTGTTCTGTGTTTATATATGGCGCGCTGCAAGTGAGTCGGATTTATGTTCCATGTTCTACTTACGAGCACCAGTGGTTCACTGAAGCGCCATCTTGTATCGTAGCACTTCAGTCTGCTTCAGCTCTGAATTTGCTCTCCTCCTAAGGAGATTACCAAAGTTCCTTTGAAATTCACTCCTTCCTCATCAGGAGATTTTCATATAAATTCAATTCCACTTAAGTGTTTCTCTGATTATAGCTGAATGTTATAATAATTACATCTGCTTCTACACCAGTCTCTAATTAATTTCTAATTATATTACATTTCGCCTACGTTGCTTTGAGGGGGTTTTCTTTTGATTACTTTAAGCATGTATATTATTTATTGCTGCAATATTTGTTTTAATAATTATACTCAGCGATCTGCCTGCTGTTACTTATACACTTTCGTCAGTTTTGTAAACACTAAACAATTCTTAGATTCAGTTTAAGTATTTAAAGCTTTTACACCCTAATTTCCGTTGACACAATAACACTTGCTAATTAAAAGCTTGACCTTTTCACGGTGTAGTGGAGTCCTTAACTTAGGGTAGTAGGACTTTCCTTCCCGATAAGGCTCGAACGGATAGGTCAGTGGCGTTTGAGAGAAAAGGTTAAGTGGTAAACGTCTGGACGTAAGATATTTAGCTGCCTGGACGTGCAGGACACTACGCGAAGCTGTAAACGGACTAACACAGTGAGACAGGACGGCGACAGCTCCAACAGTGGATTCTACCTGCGATAGAAAGGTAACTTACTGCTGCTAATTCCATTATTCAAAAACTCATGGGACGTAATGCAGGACAGCAGACCGCTGCGTCACAAGTGTGAGAACTGAGAGTGGAAATTAAGACCGCGTATTTCGTGATAAAGACAAAGCAAACTATCACGATAACTTTATGTGTTAAATGTGCAAGGTCACATATAATAAACATGCCTATTTTAGCGCCAAAGATATTCACACACGATATTGTTCATTGCTGTCTTACTAATTATCGCCCTTATGACTGGTAAATTAACAATTTTTTTACATTTGTAATACTGCCATAATTAAGGTTGCACAAGGCAAAATAGAAGGAAAATCGTCTGTCATATCTGACACAACTGCTTAGACATTTCTGAACGTTATTACTCTACCTTTTTGGCTATTGCCATGGCTCAGGCAGTTTTAATTTTAAGAGAATTCTTCCCCATTGTGCTTTTTAACAATTAGAATTATGATAAGTCCAGTCAAAACACAACAATTATATTATTCTCAACTACATGTTTCGGCCTGAAAGGCCATCATCAGGTTGAGCACAAGATTAAAAGAATATATATACATATATATATAAACAGTTTTGTATGGAATCGAGATCTCGAAACCTCACAGTCGTTATTGTTATGTGGGTAAACATAACATGGGTAGAATAGCCTTGGAAAATAGAATTTATGTAAGTATGTTTATAGCTTAAAAAAAGACTGGATCAAGAATATATGAATGTGAAAGTGCATAAGTTAAAACGTTAAAATATTAAAATGTTAGAAAGTAAAAATCAGTAAAACCCTAGGTTTTCTTCAGAGGACGGCCAGTGTGAGTTGTATAGTGGTCTTGCGTTTTTGAAGGGGCTACTCGTCGGCGTTCGACCGCGGAGGCTCAGATTTAGTTCCAAGCCACTTTTGGGGTGTCTGGTGGACAACATGGCACTGGGACAAGTTATTCTCCGAATACATCATTTTCCTTTGTCACTGTCACTCTACCAGTGCTCCATTCTCACATTCATTCCTCTAACATCGACGCTGTATGATCCTAGCAATTGGAAGTGCCGCTAAATAAAACAGCTCTTTCTCTCCCTTGTATGCGGGAGGTGTTATTTTCAATGCAGGCAGGGGTTACAGTTGTTTTGACGTGAAGTTAGCCTCCAATCTTCTAGGCAAATACATCCACTTTTATGATGCTAAAACGTTTCCCTCTTACATTCCCCCGTCAACGTAGATAACGACATTCTTCTTTATTTTCGATGTTCGACAGGTCTCTTTGTAGGGTGTGTGTGCTCAGCCCACCCGAACACCTAAACATTCAAAACGTAGAACAAATGAAGAAACTGAAGTGAAACAAAAAACTTGTCTCCAGCAGGAATTGAACTTGGATCGACAGTTCATATTTCTTGTTGGTGTGTGCGTGTCTTCCACATTCTCCACACGAAACTGACTTCTGAAACTTATTTTGAGACAGAACATTCAGAAAGAAATTATTAGATATGCTTTGCAGTAATCATAATGGCGACCGTACATTAAGATTCAGACCGAGTGTGGCTTCATATAGAGTGGGGCAGACGGTGCACGAGTGTGTTACTGAGAATGAGGCAGATTTATTGGCGAGGAGGGGCACATTGTTCAGGGCGTTATGAATTGAATGACAACTAGAGCGAGTAATGCAGCCGGGGACGGAACGAGAATGCGGGTAATACTGGTGTAAGGCTTCGATTCCGTGGTGAGTGTACTCCGGTATGGAGTACACAAGATTTCAATTCCCTGTCTCATTTTTAATACATAATTGACCATAAATTCTAAAAGGTTCTGACGATGGTATGTAACATTGAGAACTAATTAGTTTCTGGACTTTGTCCAGCGTCCGGAAATCTAAGATCACGACGTTTCGGAAGCAGATCCGGCTTCCGAAACGTCGTGATTTTAGATTTCCGGACGATTGACAAAGTACAGAAACCAATTAATTCTCAATAATTGGCCGTGCTACGTACACTGTTTCAGATGTGAATATAGGCAGTGTTTCTTAGAGTGCTCCAACAGTGAACATGGAACTAAGGAACACAATTAATTAAATATCTGCAGGGAAGAGGGGCCGTCACGAAAATCTGATAATCGTTTAGTTAGCCTTTTAAAAAGGTAAAGGTAACGTTCTCCCTAGAACAGACCATGAAGACCAAGAAGGGGAGTAGAGGTATAGATCTACTCTTTCCTTAACCTCGGCGCTAGATGGGGGTGGGTGGTCAACGCCACGCCCTGGCCGCTTTATCCCCGGGAATGACCCGGTACCCATTGTACAGGAGGCTGGGTAGGCTCCAGGGTCGGTCTGGACGGGTGCTAAAAATCTCGCCCTAATCGGGATTCGATCCCCGGACCGTCCAGCTCGTAGCGAGTTCATTACCGTGTTTACAAGGTATGTCACTAGTCGATGTTCTGAGCCAAATGACTACGTTCCTGACCGTGATATTGTATGTACATAACGTCCATTTGAATATTATCTACATTTAGGTTTTTGAGTTGTCTCTTGCCTTAAAGTATTATAGCTAATATCCTATATTTATTTTCCATTATCCCATGCGTGCCTAGTGTCACACCCATCCCGTCTTCCTATGTCACACTAGCTACTAAAGGTACTGTTTGAAACTAAGAGGGAGGAAGTAAAGTTAGTATAAAAAAACGTAATAAAAATGTAATAAATCTATAAAGCTTTCATTCTGTAGTGATGTATTTCATTCGCCCTATTAGGCCTACTTGCTAATTGGTAGCTCTAAGTATTTCTAGGTAGACCAATCTCGTTACCTTTCTGTACCAATTAAAATCTCGGAATGGATTTCTGTCCCCACGAAGCAAGTCATTCCTATAGTTACGGGAACTTACGCTTACTCTCAGTGAATGTTGAGAACAGTCTGTCCTTATAAAGCAGTTGAGAGGTACATAGGTTTCTGTCGGTACTGCAGCCGCGACCTTTGTCAATACAGCGTTATCTATAGGCAGACACACCGCTTCAGTATTTCAAGGATTTTTAAAATTTTTGATATGCGTATGTGGTACAATTGAGCTTCAGTGAAATTGTGATTTCATGTAAAGTAATCAGTCGATGGAAGGTTATTCCGTGGAAACCGTTGCTAGTTTTGAAGTAGGGTGCACATTCAGTGAAATCATGTACTGTGTTAATATCTAAAGTGGATCAGTGGAGAGTTAGGTATTCAGTGGAAACCGCAGCTTGAGGTATGAATTGTTTGCTTCGAATAATCGGTATACTGCACGTACCGACTAATGGGCCTACAGAATATTATTGAAAGAAACTCGCCACTGGCGTGGCTTATTTTAAGTTTCCAAAGGATAAAGCAGCGAAGTTTTGAAACAAGTTTGAGTATTAATTGATTTCCTCGCGGTACTCCTATATGAATTTCGTATATGATTAGGTCAATTCGAATGAGAGTGGCAAGGCATGTAGCACAAATGAGAGCTATAAGAAGTGCATATACAGGGTGTTTCAGGCGGAATCTGCCATAGTTCGGGAGAAGGTTTCTTAGGTTAAATTCTATCGATATAACCACACATACCTATATCCGAATTTGAAAGGTTACGGAAATGATGGCGAGATAAATTTTAAAGAATGAGAACTGTTGTACATTTGTTGTTTATTAAATGCATATTAAAACGAGATGGAATTTGTAAATTGTAACGCAATCCCTGTACAGGCCTGGACAGGCCCTGACGGTTCCAGGAGGTTGAGGCTCCCAGCACATGAAGGTGGTAAGGTTGTCAGCCCTACGCACCGACCGCCTTTACCCCCAAGGAAATATTCCTGGTACTCATTTCTGTTAGAGGCTGAGCCGACCCCATAGTGCGGCCGGAAGGATTATGTCAATGAAAAACTGACACAATCGGGAATCGAACCCGCGACCTTCCGTCTTGTAGCGCAGTGCCTCAGCCAACTGCGTCACCGGGGTACCATCTTCAAATGTAAATAAGCCTTTCCCTTTGAAGATGGGACCGAAAGTTGTCCCGAAACGTCCGTAAGAAATTACCATTCTGCGCTGCGTAAATCCCAAACGAGCGTAGATCTCCAATTATTTCTGTACAGTGTACATTTTTGGCTACATTAATGAAATTGGAGAGTGCTTTAATGGTGTATTACACAACTGCTATGATTTATTTAATTG
This sequence comes from Reticulitermes speratus, assembly GCA_021186555.1. Taxonomy (NCBI): domain Eukaryota; kingdom Metazoa; phylum Arthropoda; class Insecta; order Blattodea; family Rhinotermitidae; genus Reticulitermes; species Reticulitermes speratus. The sequence goes on from JAJKFL010000237.1 coordinate 30,632,309, forward strand.
TGTTTGGAGCGCTTTAATTACCTTATCTTGCGGCTTCTAAATGCGTGATAATTGACTGCATCCTCAGACTCTTTGCAGTGTGACGCACAATAACAAACAAACACTAAGGTTATAGCAAAGCCATCAATTCAGCAACTAAAGTCGAACTTCAGGTACCATCTGTTTGCTTAGAATGTCGCTCCTGTCACCAGGAGAACTGAGTAGACTGATGTTACTTGAGAATGAATTGTGGCAATGCATCTACCGCAATGGGCAGCAGTGTCTGTCTGTCTGTCTGTCTGTCTATTTCACTAAGTGCTAGCCAGGATCTCGGGGTTTGGCTGCCGATGTGTATCGCAGAGAAGAGGAACATATTGCTAGTTCCTTGTACCTTCTGCGCAATGTGGCTGTTTGTCACGTCTAAGCGCACATGCGCAGAAAACATTCACCAGAACCATGCTTCCGGATAGTATTGAACAAGAATGGAAATGTGTGTTAAAATTGGAGTGCCTATGTTTTCAAAATCCGATGCTTGTAATTTTGCGTGTTCCATTGGTCTTGAATTTAATTAAATGAAAATACCAATAATTTGCTGAACACTAAGAATATTACGCTGTCCTGGTCTCTTGTCTAAACACCTGAGGATAAGAATTTGAAAAATTATGATATTAACGTTAATTTTGTGCGAGTAAACACTCTGGCCCCTTCCTGTAATAGAAGAATGAGTGCTGAGGATTTTCGAAAACAAAGTGCTGAGGAAAATATTTGAATATATAGGAAACAGGAAGAAACAGGACAGAGAAAACTGCATGAGGAGCTTCAAAATTTGAATTTCTCGCCGAGTAATTTTATGGTGATTAGATGAAGGACGATGAGATGGGCGGATTATATATCATGCTTAGGACAAATGAGAGGCCTGCGTATAAAACTTCAGTCGGGTAGCCCGCTGGAGAGTATAAAAGGTCTTCAAAAACCAAAACGTACACAGGAAAATAATACTGTCGCCTTTGTGAGGTGTTGCGCCGTGTCGACAGAGACATAATTACCGATGTTTGGAAGGATTGTGTGGCCTTTACGTTCAGGTTCAAAGCGTAGGAGAAGAGTGAATCTTCTCAGACTTCTTGACCCTGAAGACGGAAAAACTACCAGCCCGCCAAAACATCGAATATTATTTCCCACTTAAATTTTTAGCAGCATCGCTATAAGAACCTTATATCTCGCTCGAATATTAACATGCATGTTGCAGAAATTGTATTTCAGGACTGGATTCAACTGGCTGAATATCGAGTCACGTGGAGGGCTCTTGCGAATACGAGAATTAATCCTTTTAGTTCCATAAAAGATAAGGGATTTATTGACTAGCTGAGCAACTACTAGCTGTTTTTTCTAGAAAAAGTTTGTTTTTGTCACACTTCTTACTGACCACCCAAACATCTAAAAAATCTTATATCTTCAGAGATGTATCTCTTTGTACAGCGGTTCTTACAGTGAACGGTTCTCCATAGTATTTTCTTCAATGTAGAGTTTACATTGGGCCGTTTCGGACCAAGATAAACTTGACGCAGCATCCAGTGTGTTTGAAGTTTAATAAAAATCAAGAGATCATCGCAGTGATGTGCCGCAAAGGCAAGACAAACAGCAGAGAGTACAGACAAGACGTAATTATATATTCATTTTATGCATTTTACGTAAAGGTCACGCAGTATCAGATACGGTAATGTCGGACTGCAGATCTTACAGTCCCAGGCGGTTTTATAATGTACTGTATATATTAGTATAAAATTTCACTTTCTATAAGCGTTACGTCGAAAAGCGGATTTTCGAGTTTTTTCTCCAATTCTATGGTATACAGTATACAAATAGGATTATAGGATTTTTCAGATCTATGTTAGGCTACTTATGCGAAGGAAACTCCAAGTATTGACTAGGGATTTATAAACAAGTTTGGAACAGTAGGCCTATATGGTACTTTCATCTTACAGACGCGTTCTTTGCACTTTCTACGTAAGCTTGACGCTCGCTTATTGTAGATACAAATCCTTCCTCTCAGGGCTTACTAGCAGCAGACGTATTACACTGTAGGAGTTCCCTTAGAAGATTATTTGCTGAATATGCAGAAAATCGAAAAGACTTCAAATGAAACGTGTCTGTGTCGTATGTTATTTTATACATACGTCACGTACATAGGCTACGTGTACAAGTAAATTTATTTTTTATCAGTATCAGGCCATAAAGACATGTACAAGTAAAATTGTCCTTTAACTTTATCAGTAGCCGGCCATTAGCGGGATGAATTCCACAAAAGTAGGCCATAAAGAATTGTGATGAAGTGCAGGTCTAGCCATAGGCCTCTTGACGTTGAGATTAGGTGGAAGTGAATGATCAGTTTTCGTGGTCCAGTATCTTTATCCCCTGGGAAAGGGCCCACAATGCTCATTATGTAGGAAGATGCATGAAATTCAGATGATTTCGAAGTGGTGGTGAAGGGAATAATCCCTGTACTGACGGAAGTTGAAACCCTGTCAACCAGCTATGGCCATGTCTAGTCACTGTACTGACAGAGGTACTGTGGATTATATGTAGGCCGATGGCTGTTATACATTCATTTTTATAGCAATTCTTTTTGCTTTCAGCTGCTCTTTCATAAACTTTTATACACGTCGATTTTAGCATAATATAAAAGACTGGGTTACTGTGGACCAACACGGACCACAAATCGATTTTCCCGGCAGATATTAATGTTGAAGCACCATATTATAAAATGTCACTGAAGTATTTAAATAATTCAGAAGAGAGAAAAATCACACTGTTTTAACAAAAACATAGATACGCGATACAGATACACTCTCACATGCTACTAAGATCTGCAAATTATGTTTTAAAACCCTTCGATGTAGTACATAAATTACAAGCAAGGTAAAATAGTGTAGGCATGATGCTTCTATGCACCAGTACGTTTGAAGATCTCTTGTTGTTGAGGTTAGCCAACAGTACATTTGTCGCCATGGTCATAAGCCAAGCAGCTATAGGCTTTGTTCCTAAAACGTGCTCTTGGTTTCTCCATATCTTTTTCGGGTCTCCAAGATTCTTTCTTCCCAGTTTCTTGTATTCAGGTACCTGGTTTGGTAGACTGTATATTTCCTAAGGTTCTTTGTTTTTGATAATATTTAAAACGTTACATAGTGCAGGCATTAGTAACGTCATGTTCTTGCGGTGTATCCTTTTTTAGGTAACCGGGCCTCATTGTAATACTTGTTTGTCAAAGTTTTTACATATTATTATTATTATATTTTACTAATCTTATTTTTTTCAAAATATCTTAATAATTCCATTTATTTTATTGCCATATCCAGTCCGTGGCTTGAGACATGATATCACACACATATCTTTGCACTTGCTAGATACTCGTAGTTTTTGTAATCGAACCCTTTGAATGCAGTTGCCACAGACTGTAACATAGATTTTTATCTGAATTAAATGTACGTGAATGATCGAAGGTTGAGTACTGCTGCAATAGCTGCCAGTATTTCTTCTACAAAATTATATCCAAAGTATAAGACCGCCTATAATTATGTAATACAAGGCGCTTAGGAATGCTAACTAGAGCATTGTACCGATATTACCGAAATGTTCTTGCAGTGCAAAATCCACATTAATACTCGCTCGTAGTAACTGGAATCACAGAGATAAACACCGATGCGCAAGTGGGTAGAAGTATAAGACAAAGGGTAATTTGCCCCACAAAACGGATTGGTTTTATTTATATCTGTCTTTTCACAAACGAAACGGGCACAGTATAACATACTGCAATGGCTACAGGATTGTTCCAGCGAAATTGTAGTTTTATCTCTTCTCTTGCCTTATTTGAACAGGCTGCATTTTTGCCGATTGGACTGGGTCACAGTTCCCTCTTTAAACTGGCTTCCAACCACTCCACTTACGAGTATTTTTGAACAGAGTAAGTGTTGCGAGAACACGCTTTAAAATTAAACTAGTTTTGTGGAGGCGACAAACGTAAGTCAAAACGCAGTAATTCAGCGGGTAACAACAGTGGTTGTCTTAGAGGTTCTGGACAAAATTACTGGAGATGTAAGGCAATGAAATAGTAGGTCATGTGGTTCTGCATTTTATGGAACCTGAAGATGCATTACCGTGTTAACATCATCACGCAAGTCATTCTTATCCTCAACCAGTTGAACTGAATCCACATCCTGTTACTGAGATGTGTTTTCTTACATAATGCCCAATAAGATAAGATCCAGAAGTGGCTAGTTTCTTTCGTGTTTCCAGACTAAATTTTTATGAATTTATCATCTCTCCCGTACGTGCTATATTTTCCGCTCATTTTACCCCTCTTTGTTTTGATCTCCTAACAATATTTTTGAAGAATAAAGATTATGAAGCTGCCCTTTAAACTGCCTCCATTTTCTTCTCTTTACTCTAAATATTTTCCTGGCAACGTGACCTCAAACCCTCAGTCTATAATCACTCCTCAGGGTAAGAGGTTTTACCATGAATATTAATTCTGTTTCAGGTTGTTTGACGGAAGTACATGTATTTGGACTTGCTTCTCATATTCCTTGTTTAGTTCACAAACTTTGGTGGATGTGATTACGTTAGCGGCCAACCACAAGAGTAGCCACGTTTGGTTTGTGGGCAGTAGGCACACCTACTAATGGAACTCCAAGCACGAAATAGTAACCACGCCTGTACTTAGGTTTCCGTACGTCGTGTCCGCAAAGTGAAAAACGTAAACACAGAATCGTGGGATTATTTCCTTTCATCTGCAAATTTGATCCCCAAAGAGGCGAACTGATTTGTATTGACTTTAGTATGGCAGTTAAACGTTAACATTTGTCAAAGGAACTTAATCTTATATATAACCATAGATATGTCAGCGATCTCGTTCCCTGTGTTTCCATCTTGTTCCCAGGTGTCCGTAGCGCAAAACCTATCTATGTCTGCTGCTATTTCGTTGCTTGGCAACAGTTTAATGAACCACGCAACCACTATGAGTTGCCACGGCAGTGAATAATACAGGGTGTGCATTTTATCATGTCCATAAATACGGCAGTTGTCAAAGAAGCTTTATCGCATAGGAAGCCTGCATCCTCCGGGATTTAGAGTCCGTGCTTCTCCTGAAGTTAAACGTACGTTATTTCACAGAACAGATGGAAGTTCTTTAGATTCCTGGCAGTCTTCCTACGAGAGAAAGCTCCCGTGTTCAGCGACACGATAGAATGAACACCTATAGAACATTGGTTAGTAGCAATATGTACCTATATTTATAAGACGGCAAGAATAAATATGCAATTACTTTATTTCGGTAAGCCAATTTACGGGTATTGTTGGCAACTTTGTTGTCTGGTGAACAGGAATAAATAGGCCATGTGTTATCAACTGGAAAGGCAATTACGGCCATGTCTCGGAATTAAAGCGGGCCAGTTACAACGTTTTCTGCAGGTCTAAATCATGAGACTGCTTTACACGTGGGTCTCGCTTATATGTAGGCGCATTCTGGAGGATATATCTAAGTGAAATTTATGAGCCCCAGATGGATAATACCCGCAAAGCCCTTGAAGTCAAACAGACATGCTTAGGGGAGAGATGGGAGAAAATATTTGTAACATGCTTAGGGGAGAGAGGGGCGAAAATACTTTTAGTACTAGTATTTATATTCCATTCTCCTGTTGGTGAAACCTTTCATATCATTACGTTCGTTGAACAACTCATCCTCCCCATACTGAGGCCTGATATTTGTCTGCTTCATTTCTTTGTTACTCTGGATAAATGTATGAGGTTATGAAGCGCTGAGTAAGGAAAACATTAAACTAACACTCTGTGAGATTTGAGAACCTCGCGGCGGTGAGATTAGTGTCGCATTTGACTTGATGCCATGTAGGCTGGTTGCTATGAGTCAGCGTTTCAAATGAGTGTCCAGCCCTGAAGATGGTAGCTGCAGGTAACTCCACAGGTTTGTCACTAGATACCGGTCAACATGACGTCATATCCCAAAATCAGTAATTGTCAAACTGTGACTGTGACTACAGAAAGTACTATAGGTTTAACATCGTGAATACCGAAGCCGGTTATTGGATAAAATTTTAGCTAATTGCATCCACTTACCATCTTGACCACCTCTACTTCTAACACCCGAGGTGGATGTTTTCCAAGTTTCACCATCAAAATGTTACATGCATTTCTTCTGTCTCTCACTTTAGACATACCTGCAGTCCATCGTAGTCTTCTACACTTCACAACTGTAACGCTATATGACGACTTGAATAAATAAGAACGTGCATAAACAGCTCGTTTATTTTTTTTCTTCATAGACACAATTGTTTTTCTGGGAAGTTGTGATTTGTGTTCTTCCCTCAAAACATGCTACTATATTTCCTACGAATACAAAAATTGAAAAGTTACTGTTGTGTACATTATATCCTAAATTTTAAAAACGATACTGCATGAAGTGTTTTCTTGAAATTAATAAACACAGGCAATTTCAAAATGTATTATTATTTCAATTTCATTACGAACGTCTGTTCTATTTGTTAGTTCCGCTTCCAAGTACTTATGTTGTGAAATAATGTCAAATTATTTATTGCAAACCTTTCTGGGGTTTGTGTAAAAGTTTCCTATTTTTCAATTTTATTGCAAAGAAAATTTAGTCCTACGCTCAGCCTGGAACCTGGAGTACTACCCCTTACCGGGTACGTGACTGCTTCTTCAATACATTTACTGCCACTATTCATATGTGGAGGCCATTTCCTCCATCAGCAACATGAGGACACGTCGTGCCGTTGTGACAGGGTATCCATTGATGTGGAGTAGGATTTTGAATGATAAATCGAAAGGCATGTAACTGGAATCTATCTCAGTCTATTTTAAGGCACTTGACAGGCGCTTGCTTGGACAAAGACTGACGAAAACACTAAAGACAGAACAGCCAGTTCACATCCGGCATTCAAACGTGTATGTTCCTGCAGTAATAAAAGCCAAAAGCATCTGAGATGCCTTCGAAGCTGACACGCCTTGAAAGCTGCACCAGCTTATACAGAAACCTCACAGCTTGAGTGCAGTAGAGCAACAACGGCAAATTTCTGAATTGGAGAAAATAAAGTTTGGAAAAATAAAGCTAATGCTAAAGTCCATCCTTAATCGAGCCAAATTGACAATTTATGCACATAAAACGTGCTCTAGATCACTGTGCCTTCTTTGCAATACTGTTTCATCGCCTTTCTTGCCGCATCCAAGGAATAGTGTGGTTTTAGCACTAACTAATATTCTTGAAACTTGATTTTCTCCAAAATCAGTAAGAAAGAAACTCTACTCATTTTGTTGGAAAATCTGAAATATTTAGGATCATTAGAATCATGTGAAAGTTTTGTAACAAGTCACCAAGGTCTATGCTTATTTCTTATAAATCAGAAAACAAATTAATTCGTAAAGTGATTCTTGTTTCAGATCATAACAAACTAATACCACGAAGCAGTGGCTTTCTTGAAAGGCTTTACGAGATCAAGAAATTCCCCGCCTTTTATAAACCTGAATATTCATTAGCGTGTCCACAAGAATCCGCTATTCTGCCCTGTCCTACACCAGATATTTTGAAATTCACTATCCCCCCCCCCCCCCCCCAATCATTCATTCTGCAGTCTGTCTTACGACAGGTCCGCAGCCTCTTTTAAAGCGAGATCTCCACAGGGTGCGATCTAATGTTTCCTCTTTTAGTTTCCAGTACATTCTCGTTTCCTTAAGGTCATCCAGTAGCTGCTTACGCCTTCTTCCTCGTCTTCCCGTCATTTCTATCCTTCCTTCTACCTTTCCTTCAATCACGTGTTTCAGAAGGCAGTTTCTACGCAAGATGTGACCAATCCAGTTAGCCTTTAAATTTTTATTGTATGTAGGATATTCCTCTCCTCCTTGACTCCTCCCGTCAACACCTAAATTTCTCAAGTGATGTCCTCCCTTTAGGGTTCCCGACCAAACTTCTATAGGTATTTGTCGGCTCTTCCATACATGCTGCATTTCCTACCCATCTCAACCTCTTAGTTTCGATCGACGTGGTAAACAGTACAAATTATGAACCTTCTCCTTTATTCACTTCCCCTGCATTTCTGTCACTGCCTCTGTCTTGGATTCAAATATTGTTCTTGGCATCCCATTTTCAGGCACCTTCAATAAGTGTTCTCAAAAGGCGAGATTGCATCGTATGTATTCATACGAAACTCCACTTCGTGCTCCGGCTCTGGGAGAAACATGTCTTTTTTAATCCAAGTTCACGAATTTACAAACGCCTTCTGTAAGACATTTTAGCCGCCATTCTTCTTAAAGCTTATTTCTTTCAGATAAAATTCACTGTCGCTGACGATAACCAATTTTAAGATATTGACTGCAAAACATCTTAAATGTCATTGTCGATTATGCCAATAAAAGAATGGGGTACAATATCTCCTCCATACTGCGGCCACAGATATTTCTTCTTTTTAAGCTACGTGCAAAATGTTTTAAAAGAAATCTATAGGCTTAATAAACTAAACATGTTACATCGTGTACCGATGCGTTGTATTCTCACCCTCTGTTAAGAACTTCATGTAAAGTTGCTGTTGTAGTGGAGCCGTTGCGGAAGAAATGAAGTTTTAGCCAACATTATATAGGCCTTGAATGACTAAACCAAAATTGTTGGAGCCTGTGAGATGAGACAAGTGCAATGAGCTTGCCTCCTCTCACTGTGCTTACAGCCTAAGAGTTTCTTAAAACAATTTTAAAATTCTTAAGAATTAATGGGCAGATTCAAGTGATACCTTGTAGGTTCATTACTTATTTGTATTGTCGTGCAAGGCCTGTTAAAAATTCAGCAAGGTTTTACCGCGATAATAAGACGGCGTTTAGTTACTGGGGAGTACCTTACTGCTAATAACTTGTACCTTACTGCTAATAACTTGTACCTTACTGCTAATAACTTGTACCTTACTGCTAATAACTTGTACCTTACTGCTAATAACTTGTACCTTACTGCTAATAACTTGTACCTTACTGCTAATAACTTGTACCTTACTGCTAATAACTTGTACCTTACTGCTAATAACTTGTACCTTACTGCTAATAACTTGTACCTTACTGCTAATAACTTGTACCTTACTGCTAATAACTTGTACCTTACTGCTAATAACTTGTACCTTGCTGCTAATAACTTGTACCTTACTGCTAATAACTTGTACCTTACTGCTAATAACTTGTACCTTACTGCTAATAACTTGTACCTCATCAAATTCATCATCACGCGCTAAGAATGTTACTGTCTTCTGGGATGTGACGTCATGTGTAGCAAGTACATTCATACCAGACAACATGGGGACAGTCAACTTCATAGCCACCGTCGTGAATAAGGCACGAGAAATCTCGCTTTAGGAGCTAAATATCAGCGAAATTCTCAAGGTTGTTTGGGATAGGCCGGCCGGCCGGCCGGCTGGCTTTGCTTGTGCTTTTTACTCGGTTTGCAACTAACTAATAAAACAAACAGTCGACCAACTCATTCAGTGACTATAGTGAAGAGCTATTCTTCATAAACTGGATGTTGCTCATCTGGTCAAGGAATTCCCCACTTTTTATGTATTCCGAAAGTTCATTACCGTGGTCAACGGGCCTCGCCTCTGCACCAATGCTAGGTCAGCTGACACCAGTCAGTCCCTCATATCCTAGTTTTGTAAGGTACATTTTAATATCATCCTCCTGTCTACGTCGCAGTGTCCCAAGTATTCTCTTTTCTAGACTTTACCAACATTTGTCATCTTCGAATATGCATTGTTACATCCTTCCGTCTTATCCTTCATGATTTGAATTTGATGGACGAAAAGTGCGTATTAACTAGAACTTGAAACAAGTGGAAAAGCGTCTTTTTCTGTACCCCGATATTCATTACTTGCTAAGTCTGAAACTTGAGCCACCCTCTTTGCTTTGTAGGTGTTGAAACAAAGATGCGACACTTTGTTGGCTGGGCTTAATAAAAGCTCGTCCAGTTCCGTAGCTGGGTATCGATCATTTGCAGCAGCCACTGCGAATTGCGTGCAAGACTGGCTTACGCACGATGTTTGTCAGTCGTGACTGCAGATTTAAAACAAACTCGTAGGTCTTAATTCCTGTTTTCTGGTTCACTTAATGTCGTATTTTTAACTAAGCATTCCTAGGTTATGTCGCATTTAGTGGGAGAAAGATCGTGTAAGGAAGCAAAAATAAACGGCGAACAAGCAAAACGCCATGAAAACATAGAGGGGCGTGGCGACAAACGTCTACCTATTCTAGAAAGCTTAAGGCTTCAGCCGCTTAACTGCTGGTACACATTGGATAGGAAGACGAATGGACCCCAGAGCCGGCTTGGACCTTATGGTAAAGAAAAACTCATTGCCCACTGGAAATCTAATACCGGCCATCCAGCCTGTTGTTTGTGACATTACTTGCGGAAATGTCATCATAATTCAACACTTTGAAGATTACCATTATTGAACTTTATATACACTTCAGGTCGTACCTGAAAAAGAACACAGTCCGCGTTCATTAGAAAGACAAATCACTTACTACTGTTTGAGAAAATAACGGCATATAGTGTGGGAATCATATTGTGCGCATAAATACACCGTGTGGCGAAATGTGGACGTAATTATTGTTGCAGCAGGTGATAAAGTACCACTGGGCTTTAGAAGGTTAAGCGCTATGTCATGAGAGCGTACAGAATGTGTAGGTGTAAAGTTCACACTATCCCAACCTCGATACTAGTTGAAGATGAGTTGTCAGCTTCACGCCCTGATCGCTTTAACCCAGGTATCCATTACGTGGAAGGCTCAGGGGCTTGTAGTGTAAAGAAAAGAAGCGGTTTTGACGGGGAGCCAAACCCGAGTCATGTGGCTCATACTTACTCAGTTCATTGACTGAGCTAAGCCCTACTTTCAGTTTTTTTCTTGGAGGGACATTAGAAAACCACGACACTTGGGATTATTTAACCGCGAGTAGAGAATTGAACTTCCGAAGTGACAACGTAAGAAAGGGGCGCTGGACATTGAAGCGGGGTTTCTTATACACGTACTTGAGGAACAATTTCATTGATACATCGTCATAAAATCTTCAGAGATTTTGTTAGAATATTGCGAGGTTGAGGTTAAGATTTGGAAAGGGGTGTGTTTACGTCTCTGCTTTGAAGTGTACAGTATGTAGTTTCCATCCATCAGTGTAGAAGTGCCGTGAAAACGTATTCAAATACATCACGAACATTTCCATAAATCCTCACTAATTTAAATCCACTTTCGAATTTTTGCCTAAAAACGGAACTTACCGTGTTGCTCGACTCGGGTGGAGTAAAAGTTCATAAAAACGTCAATTAGGAAACTTCTGAAAAGTAGACAAATGTAAGGGCGTGAAAGAGACGGGAAAATAATGTTAAACTGTATTTTAAGGAAAGAATTTGATTGTCTGAACTGCACTGAAATGGCAGAAGATCGGATCAATTAGCGGGAGTAATATTAATACTGTTGAAACTTCGGTTTATATTACAGAAGAATGTCTTATTCTGCATGTGTTACGTACGTACGGGATCTGTTCAAAAAGTTCTCGGACTGATCAAATAAAGCACTATATACAGTGCCAGATAAATTTTATTCCCTTCGAAATAGTTTCTTCCTACATTAACACAACAAGTCCAAGGACGTTTACATTTTCCCCGGAGTTCCATGAGAGATTTTGAATCAAAAAAATTAGGTTAGCTGCTCTAGCATGTGTTTTTGTATTTACTCAACTGATTAAAATCGATACTCTTTTAAAGTAACTTTAAATTTCGAGAATGTAGCTGCGACTATTTAGTTGATTATTAATTTTGATAATTACTTTCTTTTTACCCTATTTAGTACATTAAATTAATTCCTTACTTGGCAGTGGATTTTATTTCTTCCTTAGTAATTTGATTTTTAATCAGTCAGTCGGTGGATTCGTTAACTAGTTATTCACGGAATCACTGTGTTGATATTGTACGTATACATGTTGGCCTCTCTTGACAAGCGGCCTTTGCTCACTGACGTCATAATTGACTTATTACGGGCTAGTCTTAAACAGCCTGTCTGTCCGTCTAAACAATTCGCTACACATTTATCAGAATGGCAGAGTGGTGACTGACACGTTCGCCGCTAAGAAATCGATTGTGACATGCAGGGCAAGTGGTATGAAGCAGCAGCATAGGGACTACTGTTAAAACGCACATGTACAGAGGAAGATGAGGAAACACTGTAGACACGATGGAAAATAAAATGTTCCTCTTTTATGAGAATATATTAATCAAAGTCAAAAAGTAAAAGCAATTTTATTTAAATCAAAAGCGATGTTGACAGCAATGAAAGGGGCATAAACAATATGAATATTCCCTCATTTTCACTTGATTTTATATATTTTATTCATCAGTGTTGATACTGTGACACATTTTAACACATCTTTTGTATAAAAAAGACATGTTAAAATAAAAGTACGTATCAAAGAAGAATAATGACCTGTGATTCGAATTTTTTGGTTTTGAAGGTGAGAAAATGGTAAAATTTACGGAATAAATACAGTTAAGCATGGCGATAAATGTTATCAGCCAGTCTGAGGTTCAAGTGATACCGGATGAGTGTCGATAATACGCGTTTTGGACTGCCATCGAGTGTAACATGGGATGATGTTAAAGGAGTACTTCCTGCGGGATAGCCGAAAACATCAGCACTGATGACTTTACGTCCGGAACTGTCATCATGTATGAAAAATAGGGCAAGAATATATTAATGACTATCTGAAAATATTTTATTCTGGTAAGATCAGGAAACTGGTGGACCAAATGAATTGAAATGAATGGCGAAAATCGTGGCAGTGTAACCGTTATTTATATACTTTGAGCAAATGTCGCTACTGTAAGGCTCGTAACAACAGTTCATCTGATGAGATCTTCTGAGCTTTGAATTTGAGAGTACGGACTTTGACCGCTCCAACACTGGGGAAAAATGGTTCACATTCCCCTCAGGAGACTGATGTATGTTTTTGTGTATTTTGCCTTTTGTGGATAGAGAACTTGGAATGGACCGATCCCCCGTCCAAGTAGTCCTTCTGCATGCGTAAATATCCTTATTCTTTCCGAAGGAATTCTCAGTAGGAACAGGACACGGCATAATCTGTCATCGATGAATTCGCAGTGGAAGAATTGTTCTTGTTGTTGTTGGTGGTGGTGGTGGTGGTGATTCTATTCGTTTATAATCACATTCATTTCTTACAACGTGTGATCATATGTAACAAGTGTCATTACTTCTTCATCTTATTTCTGTTAACATAACGTTACCTACATAATCAACAACCCATGGACCGGTAACGATTGCATGTCGGACCCAAGTTCATAGGACATACCTGATTGGTAACGACAACAGTAATAAGCCCCTAAAGTACAAACGTAAGTGAAAGAGTCGCTTGCGTAAATCAACAAAGAACACATTAACCAACGACAGATAATATTGCTGGCAGACGATTTTTTTTTCACTGTTCTTTTCACGTGACGAAATGAAGCCTGATCTGAGCTCTCTATTAATTATTATCTCATAATAATACAACTTCGTCTTCATGTACAATGCTGGGTGGGGTAAGAGAAGAGTAAACTGAAGGTGTAACTCACAACTTCTCAACTTACTCGTGCTTAGGCCTTAGGCATTGTGTCGCTCTTTCATCAGTAAATGAAAAATATCTTGTTAAGATTCAGTTCAAGTTACGCCTTGCAAAATCTTAGTTTTCAGTGCGAAACTGACTTTGCTACATTTCTACACCACTGGTAAAGTTTCCAACTTAGAAAATGTAAAGGCTACCTTCACTAAGTCGAAGGAACTCTTGCGGAAGAGCTTAGCCGCGGCTCTGCGAGGAACCCCTCACTTAGTTTTACGTTTTGGGGAGTTATAAATGTTTTGTACTGTTACTTTAAGTTCAGTGGATCTCCGACTTTACTAGATCGTGTCACCATATTTGTCACAGAGGAGGACCAGCTATGCATGTGCAAACGAATATTTGGGCTCATTTACCTTATTTTTGGCAGTACAGAGACGGGAACAGATTCAGTCAGTCACTTCGAAATAAGTAATTTTTTAACCTTCATTTCAGGCTTCCGCCGCGATGTTGATGAGATATGCGCTCGTCGGGATATTACGCGCGTCTCTCACCCTGGTTCTACCCTGTTGGCTGTCATCACGCCTACTGATTGCTACCCCGCCGTACTTTCCAGAATCTACGTTATAGGTTGCTGGCTTTTGTTCTTTCCTATTCGGACTCTTGACCCGTGAAGACGGGACCGATACGTTGTCCCGAAACGTCGGTAAACAATTACCACACGACGCCGCGTAATATCCCAGAAGAGGCAGATCTCAAGCAATTTGTTATGCAGTAAACAAGTTCTAAATACAGCGTTTTATTTTTCATTAATAATTTGTTCTTTTATGAATTTGAAGGAATCGAACATATTAGGAGATTTTGGTTTCGATTGTGGGTACAAATATCAACTATCCTAAATGAATATTTGTGAGTTGCGTTAGATCCTCTAGCTGCATGCTTATAAAGAGCCTCAAAACACTTCACAATAGCCGCTTTTCACCTCTTTCCTATTACGTCACTCAAAGCAAACCTAAGGCAAGAGTATTAGAAGGCCTACTTTCAAGAGATGAAGCGAAAATGATTAGAATTTTCAGAACTGTTTTCAATATTGACAAGAAAGTAGTCCGTACACACATGGCATATGACAGTGAATTGCAAGACCAAACAGTCTTCACTTGGGGCGTGTTTTGCGGTCCTGAACATTTTGTGCAGATTTCACACCGTGTGGGGAAAGAAATTAGAAAAGGAATGGCGAAGAATGCTGTGCTGAAATAGAAAAGACACTCAAGATCGCCGATTTAACGACTATTTTATGCCAGGCCCGGTCAACGTTTTATGTGGTGCGGGTAGCTTCGGCAGGATGTGGTCAGCATGGAGGCAACATGAAATTCAATACACAAAATGAAGCTTGAATAAGTATATGTGTAATTATTTGCATAATTTTACCTCTGTGTTTTTCTGCAAACCATGCGCCATAAAAGTACACCGATAATTATAGGGAAAATTTATAAAAAATTTTGTGAACAGCGTAGGCTCTGGTTCGCCATTTTTAGCATATTATTTTACAAAATGAACTGGTAATATAATATATTTTGACTTCATAAAAAACCAGCTTTTAAGTTTTCAAAATTGCGTCGGCGTTCTATCTCGACTTTGTTAGGGAAAGGGTTAAAGATGCTATGTCGTTTTAAATGTCTCCTCGGGTAACATAACACTGTGTCGTGGGTAACAAGTTGCCCGCGAACTGCGGGTTGAGGGGGACTGATTTTTGCTAAGATTATTATTAAGCCTGCTTGGGAACTGCAGTGGTCGAGTCTGTAGATCCACTGCCCTCTTATTTTGACTTGGAACTTGCGGTCGCGGTACTGATGCAAAAGCTTTCGTGATGCTCTTTTGAGCTGCTTACAGACATGTGGATCATCTCGTGGAATGCTTGAAGGAGCATCAGGAAGAAAGTCAGGTGTAGCAAAATTATTTTTAACTGTTTTTGCTAATGCTGCTCTTTGATATTTCGCCTGTTATAGGTTGAGCTTGGCAAGCATCATGCTAAAGATTAAGTTGCAGAACTTTCTCGTTTATATGCGTACATTCTGTGATAAATTGTATTCATTGTATCCTATATATCTTAAAATTCTAATAAGCTAATTATCTATGCCCAGTCCTGCAATGTGAATTTCTGAAAATTGGCCATGTATTGAGTGTAAGGTGAGTTGCTTCATCTCTTCGAATTGTGCAAGCAATATGGCAGGCTTGTGACCTTCTGTGGGAAGCTTACTGAAAAGAGAGTGCTTATAATTCAAGTGCAGTGTAACAAGATGCAAGTATGAGGAAGTAAAGAAGGTATACATTTTTCAACATTCATTCAAAGTTTTATTTTACTGCTGAACACTGTTTTGGAGTTGTCGTAACGTCATAATGTGCGCCTTGTGAAGTAAGACAGAAATGGAAATGTTATTAAGGTACTAAAGTGACAGAAAAAATCACGCAATTTTATTTTAATGCCCAGAAGCAGACACTAAGAAGAGATTTCTTGGAGTAACGAGGACGAATATTAAAACAGCTGTCGTAAACAGGTTTTGAGAAATCAATTATTAACTCTTTAAGGCCTTGCGGTTACTATATATGCCACTAGGTTTAAGAAAAAATTTTTACTTTCTGCCCACAAAGTGCAATTATATTTTTTCTGTGCTTCTTCTTAACAAACAGCGATTATTTCCCTATATAGTGTTAACTGATTGGTTTCTATAACCGAGACGGAGTGTGTTGACTGCGCGGTACGAGCTGAATCTTTAAATATAAATTAGGTTAATCGTAATACTTAAAAGGTTAATATAAACTTATGTTTGCTTGCAGAGATTACTTAACTTTAAAAAGAAGAATGTGGAACTTAATTAAATTTCGCGATATATGAAATTTCGTGGTTGGCCAGAGGCCTGAACTTTATTATGAAGATATTGAGAGTGGTAAAATGGCAAAACCTTTTGGTTTAAATGGCAGGGAGTGTGTGAAGGATTATGGCGAATTAAAAACTCAAAAGGGAAGTCAACCTTGACTGCTGTGAAAATGATTTCAATGGCAACAGCCAAATGTGAACAAAGCTTTAGTGGAATTAATATACACATGCCACCTCAAAATGCTATGTTTAAATTTATAATCTGTCTTCTTTATTCTTCATAAAATTATGAGACCTCTTTCTAAATTCATTCTTGGTATGTACCTGAAGAAGTGGCTTTGAGTGGCAGGAGGCGTGTTGAAGAGACAGCGTGTAGGAGGGAGGAGAATGTGGAAAGCGAAAACGCTGGATGCGTTTCACTGTGGGGCATCTTGTAGATTACGAAGGAAACGTCTTCCAGTTTTTACATTGCAGTAGCTTGATGAAAATTCCGCATCAGCAGTCTCTTGTAGCTTGAAATATGAAGTTCATATAATGCGGGAAATGGGAAAATAGATTTTGCGTTATTTGAAATATTTAGTTCCATACTACACTGAGGCGAGCAAAACGTTTTTGTTTTTGTTTTACTATATTAAGAAAATTTTAACTCATTATTTCATGCGCTTGCAGACACGAGCGACGACGCACTTTCCGCAAACCCGCATTTAGCAATTTCCTTTATCATAGGCTTTTATCATTTCCTGGGCATGTCAACGAATGCTTTAGCGACTGCCTAGTTCCAGAAGCCGTTTGCATCCGTGGTCGTAAGGGCTGCGTCGATCTTACAACAAAGAATTTAGCGTCTGCTTTCACAGACACTAGAGTCAGTTTGCTTAAGATTTTTTTTTCTATGGCTCGACAGCCCTATATAGGCCTGGGCCTCCTCGTTTCGTCGAGGTTTCACGATCACACACTTTTAGACACACCACAGTCGGTAGGACTCCTCTGGACGAGGGACCAGCTCGTCGCAGAGACCTCTACCTGACAACACACAACACTCACAAGAGAGAGACATCCATGCCCCCGGTGGGATTCGAACCCACGATCCTAGTAAGCGAGCGGCCGAAGACCCACGCCTTAGACCGCACGGCCACTGGGGTCGGCTTGCTTAAGCTTTAGATGTGTAAATTAAAACACACAAATACGAAGCCTACGTTAAAGAAATGGAAGAATTATAAAGGAAAGACATAATTTGTGTGAGAAAGAAATCAAAATTCAGAGTCCAATGAATGAACAGGAAACGTGATGACGTAACTATGCTAAATGAGATAATTACAGCAACTGTAATCTACGCAGGAAACCAGTCCATGCTATAGCGGAAACATGTTTGATATAAGACCTCTCTGCGGGAAGAATAGGCTGGCCGGTGCTGGCTGGACCAGCAGGAAATACCCCCACCCGCGAGGTTGCCCCTAGAGACGGCAGAAGGAGCGAGCACAAAAGTGTAACGACGGGCGCACTTCGTTCTTTTAAACAGCGGTTAGACGTAACAGACATGACAGCACCCAAACAAGCCACAGGGGAAAAAATTATTGTGTGCCATTCAGCTCATCTGCTCTTCAGACAACTACTATCCGGTAAAGTGCAAACCCGGTCGTAAGTGTATGATAAATGTCCTGTTCAGTGTAAGTGGCAATCCAGTGCTGTCTTATGCACGAAAGTGGAAACAACTAGCAAGAATAAATTGATGTTGCTCCCCATAAATCTTCTTAAATGAGCGTTACAAAGATTTGTGGATAAAATGATAAGGAGACTGTTAGAGAATGATGTTAGGGGTCGGCTGTTCATTTAAAAAACACATGTTTTCGCCCTGTATTTACGGAAGTAATCTGTACTTTTATTTTACGAGTACACCATTCTTTACTATGTACGAACTTCACAAATAAGAGAATAATGGCTCTGTAACATGAAACGTAGTGTACTACAAGAACAGAAACGGCGTTAGTATTGCACTGGGGATATAAAATTTATGTACGTAACATTACACTTCATTTATATTATATGCCGCCATGTTGTCGAACGTTGATCTCTTGATGCATTAAATGCTTTCCATGGAGTGAAGCAGCGCTTGTAGGTCGAGTCCACCGACAAACATACTATGGCTTCTACAATTACTTAAGAAACTTAACGATTGTGACTTCTGTTTTTAACTTCTGAGGACGTTTCGGGCTGATGCACCTAATGAATCGCTTTTAAATTCAGAACTTTCTGACAAAGCACGGTCCCATACACAAGTGTCATTGGTTTTCTCTTTGTAAGGAATTAATGCGATGTCACCCCTGTGTATCTCACTACCACAGCCAGTGGTATAGGAGGGGGGACCCACCCAAGGTTAAAGAATTACCCTAAATGCAATGTTCTGTAACATTATAGCTGTTGGATTGACAGTACAAGTTAAAGAAAAAGTGTATTCTTATGCGGTTTAACTTTGTAATGTAGGCCTACTAAGGAATAACATTGCTTTATGCAAAAACAGAAAGTGAAGAAACTCTTGAGGCACTGTGTGTGTGTGTTTGACTGCAGAAGACTTGAATTTACGGTCTCCTGATCCCTTGGGACAACTTTCTCAGCAAATTTGCAGCAGTTATTTGTATTAATGGATCTAATATCAAGTTTTTGACGTTCTCACGACGGTGACCGTAAAGAATGCTGTCTTTTGGGGCGTGACGCCGTGTAGTTTGGTATATATATACATAGCAAAACACCACAATCGGTGGGACGCCTCTGGACGAGTGATCGGCCCGCCGCAGAGACCGCTACCTGACAACACACAACACTCACAAAAGACAGATATCCATGCCTACGACGGGATTCGAACCCGCAATCCCAGCAAGCGAACGGCCGCAGACCTACGCCTTACACCGCGCGGCCCCTGGAATCGGCGTCGAGCGTAGTGCCGCTCCTTTATCCCTTCCCTTTCAACCGTTAAAATCAGTCGCTATGAAAGCCGGAGAAAGCCAAAGGGTAACGCATCTGACAAACAGGCCTACAGTTGAGGACATCGAGAAGAGATGGGAATTTCACACAGTTTTCTTCAGAAGTTCAAACAAATACAGCGAAGGTGTCTTAAAATATGCCACTAATGCTTTTCCTTTTCCGTACATTAGTACAAGCATTTATTCAGTTCTCTGCAGCTGGGAGAGCGTTGTGAAATGAATATTCAAGAGAGCAAGAATAAGGGTCATTAAGGATAAGCCATCGCTGTAATAATATTGTTTACATTAGAATTCTAGAAGCAGAATAAAACAAGACCACGTTCACTAATTGTTTGTCCACCCATAGGGTAATGTTTCATGGTCGTCTCGAAAGGCGAGCTTGGTATTAGCGTATTACAAATGCGGCTGATGTCACCAGCCTCAGACAGCGCACATAGATCTGTGGGTTTGACAGAGAGACTATATATGTATGAATGTATGTATGTATGTATGTATTTATGTATGCAGCTTACGTGTCTGTTCATGCACGGCTAATTCTTGGAAGGAAAATCGTATTTCATGTTTAAATGAAGCAGTAAAATATCTGTTGGTAATTTCGTAAATATCCGATCCCGGTGGCCGCGCGGTGTAAGGCATGGGTCTGCGGCCGCTCGCTTGCTAGGATTGCGGGTTCGAATCCCGCCGGGGACATGGATGTCTGTCTCTTGTAAGTGCTGTGCGTTGTCAAATAGAGGTCTATGCGGCGGGCTGATAACTCGTCCGGAGAAGTTATACCGACTGTGATCTCGAAACCTCAACAATGTGGAGGCCTAGGCCCACGAGGGCTGTCGAGCCATGAAAAAAAGTCTTGTAAATATTCTTGTTTCACTGGACTTCTAAACCAGAATATTTGCTAGGCGCTTGGCTTCTTCTGTTTTCACGTTTACACAGAAGCCAGCGAAACTTAAAATTAAAAATTTTACAAATCATTGCTACAACTTCGTGCTAAATTTCCACTAGTATAGATTTGCAATATCTGGGATTGTTGAGTTGGAACATCAAAAGTTTTTACAGACTATTTTTGTAATTTTCAACATATAAAGCCATATCATACACATATAACTTGTATGCAAAGTTACAAGCTCCCATCGAGTTGTCGTTGTGCAACAAACAGTAATACAGAACTCCATCTCCAAATATTGGCGTCTGGCAATACAGCAACCCCCCCCCCCTCTCCCGCGGCTACGAAGAAGAGTTTTTAGATACTATAAACGTTTGTACTGCTAGGATCGCCTACAGTGTTACTGTTTAGCGAGAGAAATCTGTTACAGTGACCAGTTATGTACGTACTTTGCACCTGTATTTGGTGTCTAGTGAAATTTGCATAACCATATTTTCTGAAGTGTTTTTGGAATATGTGGTTTTTACTACTAATTCCAGCCAATCCCAGTGACCGCGTGGTTTAAGCTGTGGGTCTGTTACCGCTCGCTTGCTGGGATTGTGGGTTCGAATCCCGCCGGCTCATGGATGTCTGTCTGTTGTGAGTGTTGTTTGTTGTCAGGTAGAGGTCTCTGCATCGGGCTGATCACTCGTCAAGAGGAGTCCTACCGGGGGTGGTGTGTCTGAGTGTGATCGTGAAGCCTCGATAATGAGGAGGCCCTGGCCCACTGGGGGCTGTTGCGCCATTGGAAAAAAATTACTGATTTGACGTTAATCTGGGTTCAGTTGTAGTGTAAATAATCGTAATGTGGTGATAATAGTTTTGAAAGAAGTAAGCCTGAAGACGGTGACCGAACCTGTTCCTGAAACATAGTGTAGTTTATTTCAATACATATAATGGAAAAAGTCTAAAAAATCTATGAGTTCAAAACCCCTGTGATAGGAGAATCCCGCGGTTGGTGAATGTTAGTGTACGTGGCGAATAAGGAACGAGATTAGCTGCGGCTGTACTTACGTCACTTCTTCACCACTCACAACACGCGTAAGGACCGTGATATTATACAAATATGCTATGAAAAGGTGTCTATTACGCGGAATTAATATGGAACAGTTATCACTCAGCGTGTGCTTGCTGCTGTACCCGGTGCACGAGAGATACGGAGATGCACTGGTAGGGAGAGATGGAGTGCGCGATTGAATACGGAGCAATGAGCCATGAGGGATGAGAGATGAGACAGCCCAGTTCACGACAAAATTTGAACTGGAAACCGGCTCTACAGAAGGTTTTCTAGTAATTTTTCTCAGTCTCGCCAGGAAAGTGCCGACATAGTGTTTAAAATTATCCCACGACCTCCCAATTTCACGTACGTCCTGTATTTATTATTCACGAACCATCCAGCTGTTTGACCTTTTATTGTCTGACCTCCAAATGGACTAGATAAAAAGAAACAGAAAAAGAAAAAGAGAACAAAATTTCAGTTTTAATCTTGGTATTATTAGATAGAATTTATCTCCATAAGGCGTTCGTTTTACATACCAAGATCAAACACTGGAAGTTACCTTGGGTAGCTACCCTATCAGCACGGTGCCAGACTTGTATCCACACGCTTCGAATATCAGGATGATAGCACAAATCAAAGGAAACGAGTCTTAGGACTTTAAGTCTGATCAACGACGTTCACGTATATTAAGGGAGGGGCGGGTAAGAGTGCGCAGCTTCTAAGAGTGCGCAGTGCCAATTTCTCGAAACCAACGATAGGTAGGAGCACAATGCACACGGTGGCAGTTAACGCACCTACTACAGGCAGTGGAGCAAAAGACTCATAGAGATGTGACGCTTGTGTTCAATGTGAGTGGCATTTATCTGTTTTGGTTACAAAAACTGTAACTCGTTTGTGCGACGAAGTAAGAATTTTCTCCTGAAAGACTTTCGGACAAAAGGTAAGCCTATGTCTTATAAAATCCCAGTAATCAAACCATTATTTGGCTAATTACTCAAACACAAAATGTAACAAACTTAGTGGTTATAGGAAAACGTTATAAAAGTGAGCGTGTCGTCTAAGAGTGCGCGGGGTAAGAGTGCGCGCACTTAGACCAACCACATTCACAGGAGCTACAAAGATATCGTGTTCTTGTTTTTTAAAGAGCGGTTTTCATATTTTGAACAGTGTTTTTCTCTGTTAGAGGCAATGGGCAAGTACAAGAGGAAAACGGACAGGTCATTAAAAGTCACGACCGAAGTCATGGATAATGCTAACCGACGTCTACACACTGGAGAAAGGAAGAGGTCAATCGCTGGAGACGTGGGAGTACCTGAATCAACCCTGAGAAAGAGGTTGAAGCTAGGGACAGTACCGACTTCTCTAGGTCGCTTCAAGGCTACATTTTTCAATGAGGAAGAGAAAAAGTTAGCTGATTATTGCAGAGATTTAGTCGCCCGATTCTATGGTCTAACTATTAGAATAGTAACGAATTAGCCTTTTGAGTACGCTGACCGTAACGGTGCTGATAACAGATTTAGCAAAGAAAAGAAGAATGCTGGAAAGGATGTACGTTCCTGCAGCGATGATATTCCCCGTAAAAGAATCTGTCACGAACTGTGTTCTGAAGCTCCAGTCGGAACTCTACCTTTGATATCTGACATAGGATATATGAATACAGATCTCTTCATACGATGGCTACAGCATTTGCAGAACCATGTCAAGGACACGGAAGCTGGCCCAGTGCTACTTGATTTGGATAACCACATTTACCATTGCAGCCTAGGAGCCATTATGTTCTGCAGAGATAATCACATAACTTTGTTAAGTATTCCTCCTCATGGATCACACAATATCCAGCCTCTTTGACTGTGGATTTTTTGGGTCCCTGAAATCAGCTTACTCGCAAGAATGTGATGCTTTTCTTGTAAATCATGGAAACCAGCCGATAACACAAAGAAATGTAGCTGGCTTATTTAAGAGAGCTTGCTTGCGGATGGCCACACTTGACAAAGCGGAGAACAACTTCAGGGTCTGCGGAATTTATCCCTTTAACCCTCATGTGTTCCCACATGAAGATTTCGGCCCTGTACAAGTTTCATTTCTTCCAAACATAGAAGCAAAGGAAAGGATTGGTGCAACTGTTATGCAACAACGTGATGAGGCGTCGCCAACACCGTCAACTCCAACCAGTGATGCTGCGCATTCAGATAGATGTACTTGCCTCTGACACATCAAGAGAAGAGCCAGCATCAAGAAGCTACACGCCCTTTTCAAAATTTCACGTTTCTCCAAAAATGATACGCCCTCTGCTACCAACAACTGTGGGTAATCAAAGAAAGAGGAAAGCAAGAAAGAGTGAATTCTTGTCAACTTCTCCATATAAAAACTATTTACAAGAGAAACTTCGAGAGACGGCTACTGAAGATGGGGAGAAGAAAGGAAAATGTAAACGGACAGCTGTAAGATGAAAGCTGGTCGACAAAGCTGTTGTCTCTGTGTCTAACATCATGTGTCCAATATGTGGAGAGGAATATCAATATGCACCAGAGGAAGACTGGATAGTGTCACAGATGTAAAGAATGGTGGCATGAAGCTTGTACAGCTTACGAATCAGGACAGTTTGCATGTGACTACTGTTCTACTTAAGAATCTACGCAAATTATTGTCACTTTCCTGATGCGCACTCTTACCCGACCTTCTGCGCACTCTTACCCGACATGTCGGCTAAGAGTGCGCATTTCCCATTTCTTGAAAATTATTTTGTAACTCAAAATGTATTCAGTAAAATATCAGTTGGTGTTCTAATAACGTAAGTCAATGCTTCAGCCGTTCTGCATTCCTTAAATAAACTACTTCCTACGAATCGTTTCCGAGAATTTTAAAAAAGTAAATTAGGTGCGTACTCTTACCCGACTTCCCCTTATATGTATGTATATATGTACATAAAAATTCAGTTCTTACCTCACAGAGAACACAGTTTGTGTCTGTTATAGGGACGAAACTGTTAGTGATGTTTAGGGAAATAATTTGTGCTTGTTGTGAGAATAATAAGAAACACATGAACACTCTGCTGGGGCACAGTGCAGGCTAGTACATGTGGTTGGTAAAGCAATCACTGTACAGGCCTGGACAGGCCCTGAGGGCTGTAGGAGGTTGAGGCTTCCAGAATTTCTAGACAGTCGGCGCTTGAATGTGGCAAGGTTGTCAGCCCTAAGCACCGGTCGCCTTTACACCTCAGGAGATACTCCTGGTACTCATTTCTGGTAGAGGTCGAGTCGACCCCAGGGCCATAGTGCGGCCGGAAGGATTAAGTGAACTGAAAAGTCCCAATGACTCCATCGGGAATCGAACCCGTGACCTTCCGGCTTGTAGCGCAGTGCCTCAAATCAACTGAGCCACCGCGTAAGCCGCATATGGCTGGACTTTTTAAAACAATTTAGTGTTGGAAGCATGTGAATCGCCTGGAGGTGGCTCAGGAGGGTGTCGAGTAGCGCGTATTAGTGACAAATTTGGAAATGTCCGCAGGGCGCTGGACTTCTGGGGCGTTCGCTCTGAAACGCTGTCAGTTCAGTCCAAACGCAATCACTATTATGCTTTCTTTCGGCATGGGGTGACATGTTTAGGTCGTCAACTGTTTATCCGACGACCTTTCAGACTCTGCCTTTCCTGCAGTTATCGCATAACGTCGAGGTATCGTATTTCATGTATTCTGTAGCAAACAGCGGGATATCGTGTTTCGTGCTCATCTCGTAAAGGGCGAGATATCTCATTTCCTGCACTTGCTTTGTACAACGCGAGATATTTCGATTCCCGCTTGTTTCTCAGGCCCCAGCGTACCTCACAGAGAACGCAGTCTGTTTCCATTACGAAGACCAATCAAATACATGTACGTAGGTTTTCATATAAAGTGTCCGTCGTTTTTGTCTAATTTAACTAAAGTTAATATTTTATTGAAAGTCCAGAATAAAAAATTTCACGCAAGTCCGTCTGGTGGCAGTCGCGTTTTTTCAATGCGAACAGTTGGACCAAAAGACAAACGGAGGGACAAATATGACAAGGTCAGCAGCCGCTGTTCGCAACCGCATGCCGAAGGAGCTTAAAAACGGTAAAGAATCTTCTGGTTCTGTAAAAGCAGAACATTTTTTACCAGCTGAAGATTTGTTTGTCAATCGCTCAGTTCTGCATACCTAGTAAGTCCTGAATTTTGTTGCAATGCTGATCACACTACGTAGTTCAGTACACATAAATCCAGAAACAATTTTTCCTTTTGTTTGTAAATATTTATCATATTGGAAATGATTTAAGTGAATGTTATAGATTTGAATGATCTCAATATTTTATGGCATAAATCAAGTGTCATTATATAAGCTGAAGGTAAAATACGCAGTGGATGACATAACCAGAGACAGCAGTACTAAAATTTGTCTTAAAGAAAGATGGTCTGAAAATATGTTTTCCGCTGTTGTGTGTCGGATGGAGCCCAGTGGTTGCCTCCTAGGAACACAGTTATGAATTTTCTGGTTCATTTCAAGGCGGAGAATTTCTTGAACAGCTGAGCTACTCATAGTTTCCCGAGAAGACTATCTATGATCCATGGAGTTCGTATTTTAGGTGCTTTCGCAAAATTGTAAAAAGTGACTATTAGCTTTCTCATATCTCGGCTCCCACTGGACAGATTTACATGAATTTTGATATTTGAGTACTTTTCGGAAATCTGTTGAGAAAATTGAAGTTTGGTTAAAATCGGACAAAAATAACGTGTACTTTGTATGAAGATTTGTGTACATTTATGATAATATCTCGCTGAATTATTCTTAGAATGAGAAACGTTTCAGGCAAAAGGTGTAGAGAAAATCAAAACACGTTTTTGTGTTAAATCTTTTTCTTTTTCGAAAATCGTGCCGTTGATGGGACAATGTAGAAACTTTGGCACAGCCAGATGTAACACAGAAGACTCTGCAATACGAGGTAGAAAAGATAGATTTGCATGCCGGATAACTAAGTCAAGAATACAGAAACCCTCTCATAGTATTTAATATTTATTGCTTTTCAACGGCAGCAAAAGTTACGCGAACCCGTCTCATTAGTACGTTATACGTACGTTGCCTGTCTTGTTTGACATTTGAGTTAATAAGTTATTAGATTATGTAGTGATTTAGTAATAGGTTAGTTAATGAGCGAGTTAGTGAATTTATTTGGTCGTCAGCTGAAGATGACTAAGAAGTGAACGTAAACGCGTACCTGACGACTAACGACAAAATGTGGGCACATACTGGCAAGCACACAGGAAAGTTACCAAGAGCGCACGGCACGTGAAGTCACGGTTTCTTACACAAAACAGCAGGCAGCCAGGAATTTTTCTTTTGTGGAGAAGGGCCCCGCAGCAGAAGCTACGGACGCACCGCAGCCGTAAGGCTTATTGTGCAACCCTGTGACGAAGATGATCAGTTTTTTTTTTTCATTTTTCCAAGTATGGAGCACCAGTGGAATGAAATTGTTAGGGGAAAACCGAAGTACTCGGGGAAAAAACCTGTCCCATTGCCACTTTGTCCACCACAAATCCAACATGGACTGACCCAGGTCGAACCCGGGCCTCCGAGGTGGGAGACCGGCGACTAACCGCCTGAACCATGGCACGGCCTTAGCCAGGAATTTAGTAACAATGTGTCTGCCCGTGGAATAGCTCAGGTGCCTGCCTAGTCGCCAAATTCCCACTGCTATGACCGGTATTCAGTTCCAGGTCAGTGCATGTTTGTCTTGACGAAGTATCATTAGAACAGTTTGGTCTTCCTCTGTCTATTACTAATCCTCTGTAACAGGGACCTCCAAACCACGGCCCCGCGGGCTGGCACACAATCCGGCAGGCGAAGACGTTTGAATTGTAGGTCACGAACAGATTATTCCACATTGTTTCATTAGTCATCCGAAGGAAGGAAAATGGGCTTGTTTGTGGCCGCAGTTCCCCAGAAACATAACCTCATAGCCTCACCCCCCAAGAAGATAAAAAATATGCAACCGTACAGTTCAAAAGCTTTGCCGTAGTTATGTTAGCATTCGATGACCAGTTGTAATAAAGCGGGTCGGGAAATTTGCAGCTACTTTGGACAACTGTTAGCTCGTAGTAAATCGGACTTTAAGCCTGTCGGCCCCGACGACTTGCCCACGCGTATATGAACCTGTACACATATCTAGTCATTCCGTTCTGTTTCTCTGCCGCGTTACATTGACGTCATCGGGTTTGCTGAAACTGAACGAATGAACTAATTAAACAAAACAAGCCCGGAAGCCGCACTATCTCTCCTCTCGAGACTCTCCGTTTATTTTAGAAGCTTAAAATGAAGATTCATAAATGTTTTATTAACAGACAACCGGCTCGGCTGGGTTACATCCAATCGTCTTACAGGAAGGGAGAGGCACACGGTATATATCCAAACAAACGAGAACTCGGCAATATCATCTGGATGTAATCTTCTCTCCACGTGAGAACGTGATTCATTGGAGTGGTTTTTCCTCTGCCTTTGGAGGCTCCAAACTGTGATATACTGATATAATTAAACTTCAAATAAAAATTGGCTCTGAATGCGCAAGAGTCGTAACCCAGCCCCTCTATTCAATTAAAAAAAAAACCCAGTGTATTTGTACCATACAAGTATTTAAATATAGCTGACAATTATTTTTCGCCCTTTCCAAGCTCTGCAATCAGTCTTTTGACAAGATAGCTTGGGTGCCCTCTCCATTTAACAGCCATAAAAACAAGTCAGAAGACAGGAAGTAATAGCAGACTGGAGAAAATTTTATAATGAGGAGATTCATAATTTGTACTCTGCATAAAATGTTATTCGGGGGATCACATCAAGAAAGACGAGATGGACAGGACATGTAACATGCATGAAAGGGATGAGAAATGCATATACTCTTTGAATAGGAACATCTGAATAACGAAGTCAATTACAAGAATTGGATGAAGCGTGGAGGGTAATATTAAAATGGACCTTAAAGAAATAATTGTGAGGATGTGGGCTGGATTTACCTGATTTAGAATAGGAACAAATGCAGAGCTCTTTTGAACTAGGTACTGATACCCTAGGTTTCATAAAAAGCCGAGAATTTTTCTACCTGAGCGACTTAGCTTATCAAGATGGAGATTTAAGTTTTCTGGTATAAAATGCCGTGTTGACTGGTAACTATTTACCAGTTGACACGGCGTCTGGGCTGTGCCACAAGACAGACGGTTAGTCGCCGGTTTTTCTGTGAGTACTTCGGGTTTCTTCTGTCGGTATCATTCCAACAGTGGTCGTTACTCAGTTATGCATGTCACTAACGGTATATAATCTTAGCAGCTGACAGCGTCGTTAAATAATACAAAGAAACAAGAGTCACGGTGTGACTGGCTACACGTTGTTGGTAATAATTGTTCGACGAGTCGTCCTTACGCAGAGAGGCAGAGTTGAATTCAGTTCGCTGGGGTGTTTGGTCCCGCATAATTTTAAAATTAGTTCATCCGGACGAAGCAGCACACACGATATAGTCGCCCTCGTGCAAAATAATGAACTGTTCGTGTTGTCACTTCCACCGGGAAAGCAAATTTTATTTTGATGCATTATTCAACGCGGTATAATTGAACTAGAAAGCAAAATGTTTTCCTTGTACAGATGGCTTGTGTTTTATAAAGTGGTGTTCGACTGCAATGTGTATGTGGTCCTTTGTCACTGCCACCGCGTGATATTACAGACATCCATAACAACATTGCCTAATCCATGGAATATTTAGAATACCTCGGTGCAGGGACTGTTACCTACTTCCACTGAGGGATTCCCCCAAACATTATCTTTCCCACCCCAGATATAAAGTCTCTTTAAAATTAGGTAAAATTCTATATATAAGTATAATGAAAAAGCTAAGTAAATGCCATTTACTTGTGTTTCTTCAAGCTCTGTGTTATTATTTGACAATAAAATAAAATTTTTCTTTGTGCTGTGTTAAACCTCGCTCTTTGGAAAGTATGGAGATTGGAGGCATAGCTCCACGCATTTTTCACCGCAGCTCTAAACAAAAGCCAGTGATCGGCTTCATGCTCAGGCTCTCTGTACTTATATGGTAGGAAGCTGGATTAGCCACAGGGCCGGTCTCTAAGTGGTACTGGAAATATACCTTTCTCGCTCTGCCGGGAATCAAACTGTGGTTGTCCGCAGTGAGTTATGTTACTCTGCTCTCCCGGATCATCATAACAGTAAAATACTGCTACATGATGTGTCACCGACGAACCTTGAGGACAGAACGTGGCTTGGACAGCCACGTTCTGTCCTCAAGGTTCGTATTCCCGTTTCGTAATTCGGAGGTAAAGCTATCCCATTATAGGCCTGGACTGGCCCTTAGGGCTCCAGGAGGTTGAGGCTCTCAGAATT
The DNA here is from genome assembly GCA_021186555.1 of Reticulitermes speratus. Taxonomy (NCBI): domain Eukaryota; kingdom Metazoa; phylum Arthropoda; class Insecta; order Blattodea; family Rhinotermitidae; genus Reticulitermes; species Reticulitermes speratus. The sequence goes on from JAJKFL010000237.1 coordinate 30,662,097, forward strand.
TCTAAACAGTCGGCACATGAAGGTGGTAAGGTTGTCAGCCCTACGCACCAGCCGCCTTTACCCCCCAGAAGAAATCCCTGGTACTCAATTCTGTTAGCAGCTGAGTCGACCCCAGGGCCAATGACCCCGTCGGGAATCGAACCCGAAACCTTTCGGCTCGTAGCGCAGTGCCTCAACCAAATGCGCCACGGTGTACCCCTCGTAATTCGGAGGTCCAGGTTTAATTCTCGGACCGAATCTGAAATCCCGACTATTTGTTGTTGCGGTTTTTAACATTCTGTCCAGAACATTCGGGCACATTACCTTAAACAGACCGCGAGCGCCTCCTTCCACATTCTTCGCACTGCACCATTTTGTTATATCGTTTATTTAGCTGTCTGGGTAATACAGCAGGAACACCGTGCCTAACACTATCATTGACACTAGCCTCACAGGATACTGTGTAATGAACCACCACTTAAAGAAAGGAGACTCGACATAGATGGCGGTGTTGCAGGCGCCGACTACGCGACACGCGTACTAAGTTTTATGAAAATTTGTCATGCGATGTAATCGGAGCCTTATAAATAAACAGCGACTTGCTACGGGCTGAAGGGTTTGGGGTTCGAATCCCGGTGGAAGCAAGATATTTTTTTCTTTTATACACCCGTCCAGATCGGCCCTGGGGCCAACCCAGCCTCCTGTACAATGAGTACCGGGGCTGTTTTCATTGGGTAAAGCAGCTGGGGCGTGGCGTTGACTACCCACCTAATTTAGCTCCGAGGTTAAGAACGAGTAGAGCTATACCTCTCTTCCCACTCTGTGACTGCATGGCATGTTACAGGAAGACTTTTAGCTTTATAATTAAACGCGCAGTTCTGACGCTAGTATAAACGTGAGTTTACTTAGAAAACTATAGACTAAACATTTGTATCTATGCTTAGATCTTTATTTACATTCGTATAATAAAACTTCGTCTATTTGTCTTAAGGTGTTTCTTGTCTAGTTCTATCTAGCTGCCTTACAAGTATAACGCTTCTTACATTCTGCAAATAAAGTCGTTTAATTAAAAACTACAAAAATGTTTGTATTTTCCAAAAAAACGAGATCCTGTTATTACAGAAAAGCCAATTAATCACACAGAATACGAGAGGAGCTATTACGTTTTTTTTTTTGTAGATTATGTATTTGGGATTTAGCGTTAAAACAAGATGTAAACAGTGATGTAATGTTGTTTTTGAGCTCTGTGCGAATATACCATATGATTCCAGTTATATGTGGAACATGATAAGCTTTTTTATAATTCGCACTGCTCTCTAAAAAAGAAAAAGTTTACACGTACATGCATCCATACACACGTACATGTACACGTCCTGTCTCTCAGTTTCTATCTCTCAGACACGTGTGTACGTAACAATAGCCACGCCACCTATATTCAGCTTCTGTGTCACATGTGGACAGATAGTTATCCCTTAGTTTATGTAGCTTACCGTATTATCACTTGTGCCTGGAAATTCAGGGAAACGTTGACTTGTTATATGCAAGCTTATGCGTTGCTTGCACGAAGTAAATAAAGTGGTCTTATTATGAAACGTCATGTACGTCTTTCTCTCTGTCCGTCTGTCGGTATACTACAAGTCAGAAACCAATCTCTCTTCTTCTTCTTCTTCTTCTTCTTCTTCTATGGCTCGACAGCCCTATATGGGCCTGGGCCTCCTCGTTTCGTCGAGGTTTCATGATCACACACATTAGACACACCACAGTCGGTAGGACTCCTCTGGACGAGGGACCAGCTCGTCGCAGAGACCTCTACCTGACAACACACAACACTCACAAGAGACAGACATCCATGCCCCCGGTGGGATTCGAACCCACGATCCTAGTAAGCGAGCGGCTGAAGACCCACCCCTTTCTTTTTGCCTGTCCGGGGTTTTTCCCCTTTGATCTATTTTTGTACTGTTTAAATCCTTTCGTCCTTCATGTCAACTTACGTTCCGTACTACCGTCCTTATACAACTAACGCAACACAAACATCCATGCCCCCGGTGGGATTCGAACCCACGATCCTAGCAAGCGAGCGGCCGCAGACCCACGCCTTAGACCGCACGGCCACTGGGATCGGCAGAAACCAATACAAATATGTATTTTAAATTTCATATAGGCTGTTCATCCTGTAAATAATGTAACTACTGATTTTTAAGTTTTTGCTGTGATTCATTGTTTAAGTGTATCCCGTTTAGGCATACTGGTGTCGCGTGGCAGTGGACTGTGTTGGCGGCTTTTTTTTGAGGAATATGATGCGTCCTTAATTTCCACATTGAAGATGATGGCAAATATTCCTCCGCACCGTCGGTAACACGGCCCATTTCAACATGGTACCAACACCAGAAAAGTGCCGTGCCGTGACTCAGATGGTTAGTCGCCGGCTTCTCACTGCGGAGGCGGAGCCTTGATTCCAGTCCAATCGATGTGGGATTTGTGGTGGACAAAGTGGTAATGTGAGAAGTTTTTCTCTGTGCACATTCCACCAATGCTCCATGCACATTTATTCGTCTATCACGATGCTATATATTCTCAGCAACTGACAGCGTCGTTAAATAGCGCATTAAGAATACACCACAAAACAGGATCAATACCAACATACTCAACATCCAAACCTCTGCTTGATGCAGCGTCCTCTCCCCCCAACATGAAGGAACAGCTAACTCCATGCATTTGACGCTATCCGTCCCATTGTGTGTATAGAATTACATAAATAACACTGCGTATTCCGTCTGCCACATCCCTTGTTGATTATTACTATTATTATTAGTATTCCTTACTATTCTGCATTAATCTGTGACATTTTTAAATCAACTTATCTATGTTTTGTCAGGGTATAGGATTTCTGGCCGATCCCAGTGGCCGCGCGGTCTAAGGCGTGGGTCTACGGCCGCTCGCTTGCTGGGTCTGTGGGTTCGAATCCCACCGGGGGCATGGATGTCTGTCTCTTGTGAGTGTTGTGTGTTGTCAGGTAGAGGTCTCTGCGACGGGCTGGTCACTCGTCCAGAGGAGTCCTACCGACTGTGGTGTGTCTGAAGTGTGATCACGAAGCCTCGAAAAATGAGGAGGCCTAGGCCCCCTAGGGTCTGTTGAGCCATAGGAAAAACAAAAGAAAAAAAAAAGGATTTCTGTCCCCGTACTTCTTTATATATTTTTTTTAACATTTTTGTTTTTGTTTTTATTCTTTAGTGTTTTGTTTTTGTGTATTTTTACTCTTTTTATTTTATTTGTGTTTTTGTGCTGGCTTTATAATTGGCGCTTGTGCTGTTAAGTCTGCACGTTAATAAATACCCATTGAATTGAATCTGAAACAGTACCTGTTTCGATCAAGCCGATCATCTTCGGGCTTTGATTATGATCGGCTTGATCGAAACATGTAGTGTTTGAGAAAATAATACTAAATAAGCATTGTGTCAGACGGAATACGTAGTGTTATTTATGTAACTCATGGAAGAGGGTTCTTCTTGAGATGGCAGTAGTCGCTAAGCTACCGAAGATATGTAATTATTTGATCAGATAATTATTTATATATACTTGGTGAATTTGTTGTTTCAGCTTGTTATTTAACTAGTTAATAATACGATTACTTGATTAGGCAGTCGATATATTAGCATTAACCGAATTATATACATGGACAATTGATTTCTTGGATGATTATTTACTTAGTTTTTCGTTAGTTATTTGGAAACTTCAGTAATGAAGTAGTTCTTGGTTTATTGATTATTTATTTCAATATTTTGTAGTAAATCTTCCTTGGCTGGGTAACTACGTATTTATTTACACTGTTAGAATTTCAGGAACCTGCGCTGTATCAACCACTGTTCTGCACGAGTGGCTAAAATACCCTATGATATCAGCTTCTATGTCTGTGACTTCGTCTGGCATCAGACGTAGTATGAAAAGTTTTTCAGATAAAATATCTTCATATTCGTGCAGACAAATATTGCAAGCCTCCTCCTGAGTGCAGAAAATTTTCTGGGAAAAATGACTTGAATGGAGCCGACAGTCAAATTGGACGAACTTCATATGCGCCAAATATTTCTGCCTCTCTTGATGTATTTCCATCTTCTTATTTTCCATCTACCATCTCAGTTTCCTCGCTTTTCATGAATAAAACAACTGAAAATTATGATTACTTACGTATAAACAGCCAGAAGCTAACATAGAACTTTCCTACTTCCCGAACAACTTCATAATTTTTATGAGAAATCGTAATGCTTCGCAATTCTATAGGTAAGAGATGACATATGTAATGCAATGATATTTGTAAGATTTTCTCTAGTTTGCTGTACATAAAATGTCGGGAAATTTGCATTCTTCTGCCAGTGGTCATTTACAACAAAATCCACCCAACCCAGCACATCTTGAAATCTGGGATAGAAACCTAAACACAAGAATGATAAATTCTGTTATGAGAGTCACTTGAAGACGGGAATACAGCCAACTCCTGAAACGTCGTGTATGCCTGCATCATGTAGGCCAGTGCTTTTCAGACATTTTTTCTCGTATACCACTATCACAATACAAAGGATGTAGGCGTACCACTGGTACTGCAGATGTTAATGACTACTGTCAGGACACTGGTCTTCCGGGATGTTTCGCTGGTTGGCAGATGGAAACGTCAAGTTTCGCAGTTGCTACTTTTCTAATTTAACGCGATTAGACGACAAATGGGTCTGTATTTATTCGAACAGTGAAATAGTATCTTGATATACACTTTATAAGTGTTTTTCTCTATATTTCAACACATTTAAAATAATTCAATAGTGCAATTAGCGTTTCTAAATTTTAATTACTGAAAAAAATAATGCCTACATTTCTTCACGTACCGCCTGGCTACTGTCCGTGTACCACTAGTGGTAGTGTACCATTGTTTGAAAAAAACTGCTGTAGGCTATACCTTCAAGAATTCGAAATGTCAAACCAAGATTTATGTTAGCATAATTTATTGACTATCGTCACGAAACTTTAGACAGGGAGTTTGTAGGTTGAATTAGCTCAGGATCAGTTCCAGGGGGGGACTGTTCTAACATTTGTAGTCCGTAAAAGGCAGAATTTATTAAAGAGTCAAGAAACCTCTTGAGAGGGTCTGCTCTGTGGAAGTAATTAGTTTATTTGACAAGTCTTTCCCAGTTGTATAAGTTACAAATCGTTGAATGGGAGGACGAATTATGAATGATAAGTAGTAATAATGTGGAAGAAGCCATTCGGAATTCATTGACAAGCTGAGCGGATAGTAAGCGCTTAATGATCCTGCTCCATGGAGTTGAATTCAAATTTTATTTTACAGGGCGTCCACCTGAGGCCGGAAGCCGTTCATAGAATCTACAAACACGCTCATAGATGCGTGGCTGCCAGCGACCGGTGACGCCGCCCACTCTGCAGTAGGCCCTTACTCGGTCCAGCGTTAACGCGGGCTACGCGTTCTAGAGCGGACAACGTCTATCTTTGCATACCGACTGACGACGGCCCCCATTTTGCGGTACTCAAGTCCGTGTTCAAAAACCTCTCTGTCGTACTGTGTGTGTGTTGGGGGGGGGGTCGGTATAGCGTAGTCAGTATAGCGACTCGTTACGGGCTGGACGATCCGGGGATCGAATCCCGGTGGGGACAAGATTTTCCGCACCCGTTCAGACAGGCCCTGGGGCCCATACAGCCTCCTATACAATGGGTACCGGATCTTATTTTCGGGTGTAAAGCAGCCGGGGCGTGGCGTTGACCATCCACCCCATCTAGCGCCGAGATTAAAGAAAGAGTAGAGCTATACCTCTACTCCGCCTCTGCGCCTTCATGGCCTGTTCTAGGGTGAACTTCTAGTGTGTGTTCTTGTTGCACATTATATATTCATATTACATGACCTTTCATTTAGGTCTGTTTACTAAAACAATATTAGACGCAAATTACGAGCCATGATGCTGCTCTCAGTATATACATTTCTCCGTTCTCCTGTTACTTAGTCTCTCCTGAGGTCAAATATTATTTTCCATTCCTGGTCCTCAGCGTCCTTAGTCTATGTTTATTCTTTAGATTCCAGAATCATTTCGGGTTTGAACTTTTCAACATACACTCCTTTATACTTCTGCGATGGATGAATATTCACTTCTCCATCTATTATAGCGATGATTTTCTTTAGGATGTAGCTGTAACTCTGAGTCGTCCAATTGTCAATTTTGCTTCTCTGTTAGCAACAGAGTCTTATTCAAAAGCAATTAGTAATTAGGCACGCAATGTAAGAGGCACTGTGTCAGCACGATGACACGATACTAGTAACTTCTTTTTGCCTCGTGGAAGGATTATTTCACAGAGCTGTATTTTGGCTACTTTTTGTGAGTTACTTCTCATATTCTGTATCTGTTCAAAGTAATTTATTTATAAAAATTTCTTACATGTCTCCGTGCAAGAGCCATTGTACGTATGTAGAGTGAAACAAGTTAGCTGCAAGTTGGAGCATCGTGTGTTTCATCATCATAACAAAGAACGTGGTGATGGATGGTGATTTTAGTAAGCGACAGTACAAATGGTGGCAAAGATTATCAAAAGCTTAGTTAATATTTACAGAGAGATTGTCCTGACTCACAATGTAATGGTAGGATTTATCAGTGTTCGCGTATTTAATTTCAGTTTCTTGTAACATAATTTGAAGATTGATGGCATTTAAGTTATAAAGACCGGGGAGGTTAAACCTGTAGGTGAGGAGTTCAGCTTATGTCAAAGCTCGGCAGATGGGCCCATTCAGTTTCACTTATCTCTGATGAGAAAGGTGAGATTGATAATGGAAAACAAGGTAGACGTCGAAAAATTTAACGATTAATTAAAGTGGTGATTCCGTTGTGTGACGACAGAAATGGAGATGGTAACCGTAAGTGAAGATTATGTTTGCAGTCTGTGAGGTAACTTTACCTACATAACTTGAAAGCGTAACCTAATGTGAGTATGTATGTGAGTAGAGGGGAATATTCGTAGCTAAGAGGGATGAAATAACAGGACTGTGAGATTTGTAATTTTTACTGTTCGTCACTTATTATTATTATTATTATTATTATTGTTATTATTATTTCATACTCATTAGTTACGTAAAACTACAAAAGATCGCGTCCGCTAATCCTCACATATTATTAGTATAGCAAAATCAAGGAAGAGCCAATCCCGGTGGCCGTGCGGTCTGAGGCGTAGAGAAAATCAAAATACATTTCATGTTCAATAATTTCTTTTTTCGAAAATCGCGCCGTTTATGAGATAATGTGGATAAATATGGTAGAGCCAGACAGGCCACAGATGACAATACAACAAGGCGCATGCTCATTGCATGCTGGATAACTAAGGCTACAGACACACACTCAGCATATGTAATACTTATTGCTTTTGCACAGCAACAATGGTTACTCGAACGCGCCTCACTGTTACGTTATGCGTACATTGCCTGTCTTGATGCTACCTATTCTTAACAAGATACGCAGTTTACGTATAACGTATCATTGTGGCACGTTCGAATAACGAGTCTTGCAATGAAAATGCAACAATGCGTTCTCTGTGTATTGTTGAGCTGCATGTCACTCAACAATGCAAAAATGTGAGTGTTGACAACAGTGCTTTTATGGCGAATTTGTGTCGCCGGCAACAGTGTAAACGTATTTAGGTCTTCATATAAAGTACCCGACATTTTTGTCCGATTTTAACCAAATTTGGATTTTTTCGACAGATTTTCATAAAAGTTCCCAGTATCAAATTTCACGGAAATCCGTCCAGTGGGAGCCACCCTGATACATGCGAGAGACGGACAGACAGGCGGATATGATGTGGTTATTAGGAGCTCTGGCAGCTATGCAAACGCGTCGAACACTTGATGTATTGTCTTTAAATAACGTACCGGCCAATCAGACAATTCAGTGCTTCTACCGGCCTAAGAATGCGGTTTCTAAGGTCTCGAGATGAGATCGTCGCTATTCTGAGATTTTACGCAGCGTAGATTGGTGGTTAGTTACCGACGTTTCGGGACAACCTATCGGTCCCATCTTAAACGGCCAAGCATCCCTTAGTCTTCCTCTTATCTATCGGTCTGCAAGTTTGTAGTGCCATTCTGTTTGAAGCCCTTCGCCCATTCCATGCTCCTTCCATCATTTCTTATACACAGTACGCTCTTTAACTGTATTATTGATCTCAATTTTCTAGCGATTTCAAGTGTTTCTTGCTTCATATAACGACGGATATCTAACTAAGCATCTGGAAATTCTCGTTCGTGCCCTTTACTTATTCATACATACATGAACACAAACATGTGTATATACATAATTTATGTTTTTAGTCCCTGTACATTTGCCGCTACATATTTTATCGGTGGTTTAATCAACGATTATTTTGTATACCTTTCAGACGTACTCGTGTAAGTTATTATAACACAGTGGCTGCAAAGTGTCCTACGTGTTTTTGTATTTGCCTCTTATTTTCCGAAACTCTGTCCCCGTCTGAGTTTATGAAATTTCCTAAATATTTAAATTCACTTATCTGGTGTGTTTGTTTCTTACTCATCTCTGGCACAGTCTCACATATTACCAGTAATTTTCCTCTAAGATGCAATGTTTTACTAACACAAATTTTGATATCACTTTCTTCCATTATTAATTTCACCCAATGAATATTTCCTGGTAAAATCGTATCTTATGTGGAATGAAAATACGTCATGCTGAGCGTGAATGTGCGATGTTTTTGCTACCACGATGATAACCTAGAATTTATAATTCATCTCTTCTGTCATTATCTTCGCCAAGTGTATTAAATATGATGGAAAATAATCCTCTTCCCGGTAAAAGTTCTTTAAGGAAATTTTAGTTAGAACACTTTGAAGAGAATAGACAGCTTTGGAGACCCAGACTTCAATAGAAATAGTTTTTCGTTTTTAGTTAATTGCGCTGTCAATTGATAAGATTATATGCCGTTGATGGTAAATTAATGAATGAATGAGCATGGAACCTTGGTGGACTGATACTGAGAGGGGAAGTGCAGACTACCCGAAGAAAAACCTATTATTGTGCAACTTTGACCACCACAAATCCCACGCGGCATAGTTTGAGATCGAACCCGGATAATATTATTAAAATAGAACTTAAGGAATTATAATTTTAGGACATGGACAGGATTTGTCTGTCTCAGGATAGGGTCCAGTATGTGGCTGTTGTGAACACAGTAATGAACTTACCGGTATGATGAAAATTGGGGATTTTTTGACCAGCTGAGCAAGTGTTAGCTCCCCAAACAGGGCTTAGTTTGTATATTTCTACACAATATCATTTCAGGTTTGCGACAAAGTCATTGAAGTTTGTGCAGTCAGACTTGTGTTACATAACACTTTTTTGGAGCATTAACTTGCTAAACACCTTCCGTTATTTATTACTATATTTACTGTTACTAGTGACTTCCTTTTAATGCTAGGAGTTTTGTTTTCGTAGTTTCTATCTATTTCAAGTGCGTATGTTTTGCCGTGTTGCATATCGCGTGCCCTGTCTATGTCATTTCTCATTAGCCGCACGAATGAAAAAAGGGAAATGGCAATTGCAATTATAACTATGTGCTTATAACATAATTATGATTAAAAGAACATTGTAAAGATAAAACAAAAGGACTTTAGTTAGTCGCTGGTGTTTTTATTAAATTCATGCGACTCTTAAGAAGTGTTGAGTTTCAGTTCTAAATGTGCATTTCACATGAACCAGACTAGTTTAATTTTTTTTTTTACAAAAATCTGCAGAATTAAAGTACTTGTGCAACATCATTAGTCCTGATGACTCAGGAAAGGGAGAAGACAAGTGGCTAATTTTAAACCCAATTAATTATTCCTAAGAGTAGTTCACCTGCCTAGATGCTTTTACATTATACCGTAGGTGCTGACGATTCTGCCTCTCTCTTTTTTTACTTGAAACTCGATTTTATACACAAAACTGAATAGGCACTTCTTTATCTTTTGTGGACTACTTTTCTTATGTGTGAATCTAATTACTTTATAAATACCCTACTCTTACCTCCTTTAGAGATAAAACCTGCTCGTAAATCCAGGCTTTGAAATTCTCACCCTAAAGTACTGGCATTCAAAAGGATAAGTACCTTAGCTTTCTGAAACATCTTATTCGTTTCATAGCTTATTTAGCGTTTTAAGAGCTGGCTAGTCAAAAAGAATTAAATGACCTCGACATGTACGTACGGAGCATGTCCACATGCATCGGGGTAGGGTGCAGTGGTGGACACGTGTGAATAGGGTAAAAGGCCTTCTTTTTTTTGGGGGGGGGAATTCCCTGACCATCTGAATGACTAGTAACCTCTCAAGATCGTCTCTTCTCTGTGAGGTTAATTAGATTATTTAGCGAATCTTTCTCGAGTTCATAAACAACAAAGGTCGAATTAGAGGGTGTGTATGAGTTATAAGGCGAGAGCCGTATGGACAGAAGTCATCAGCTACGACCTTAAGGCGAATTTGAGTGGAGGGGTCAAGGGTAACTATGAAAGACCTAAATTAGGATATCCGGCCAATGGGCCGTACGTCGTGTGTACGGAACGTCTGTTGTGATTCCTAACCACTCAGCCGTACGTCACGTAAGCGGTAGGATGATAACCACTCAGCCGTACGTCACGTAAGCGGTAGGATGATAACCACTCAGCCGTACGTCACATAAGCGTTAGGATGATGAACCACTCAGCAGTACTGCGTCACGTAAGCGGTACGATGATAACCACTCAACCTTACGTCACATAAGCGGTAGGATGATAACCACTCAGCCACGACCTTCAGACATATACTTGCTGGTGTTTTATTTTGTGCTCTCTTTGTCAAATCATCGTATTTTAAAATCATATCCATTCGTACGCTGCATGTTTCATCTCCAAAACTGCTCAAAGCTGAAATTTTATTGTGATTCATTCCGGTAGACAGTGACCTTAACTGCACATAAAGCTGATGCAAGGCTATAACATTCATGAGTAAAGGGCAGTGCATTCCATAAAATATGCATCGCTTTAAGTGCTTCTGAAATATACTTCTCTCCAATGTAGGCATATATTTAACTCAATATAATTCTACATTACGCTTAAAGCAGTAAAGTTGTTCTTGAGAAGCTGATAGCCGCCCAGCGAGTCAAAACGTTGTCCTTCTTTGTCTAAACTTTAATGTCTATTACATGTTGGTCATACTTTGAGGCAGTTTCATGCATTTTATACCATATTTATTAAGAATATTGTCATTATTATTCTCTAATCTCGCAACTGGTCTTCTGTATACAGGTGTTAGATTACGAGTTTTACGTATTTCTCGCACTACATGCCCTGCCCATCTCAGTCTTGATTTCAGTACGATAATAGCCTTTTATGAACAGGACAAAACACGACTTTCTTGATAATGAATTATAAGGAACAATACATAATAAATTTATATTTATTATTGGTTAGCTTTTTCAAAAATAAATTACGTATACGCCTGAGATCTTCGCTGTTCTAGAAAGTTACGCATCGTAGATTGGTAGTTATTTACCGACGTTTCGGGGCAACTGATCCGTCCCATTTTCAAGGGTCAAGCAGTCTTGGACTGCTTGACACTTGAAGATGTGTATCATCCCGGAAGAGCGAAGATGTCATTTACACTATGGCGAAAACGTGAAATCATAGGCATACACGTAATTACACAAGGCACTACCTGTACCTTTAGTTATAAAGTATGGGGTTGACGCAGCAGTAACCTTCTACATTTGTACTTGGAAATTACACGGTTTAAATTTTAGGGGGGGGGGGGATTACGATTATCATGGGCAGTATTGTTGTGTCTTTTTTTCATACTCTAGCGGTGGATACTGGGAAAAGACCTTTATTTAGATTCAGATCGTCTCCTTGCAAATCCCTAAGCACTCGAACAATACAATCATCTGTCGGTGTCATTCAATACTGTGTAGCCTCTGAAGGTGAGAGAGAGAGCGTAATTCGAAACTAAGACAAATAACAACATACAGTATGTCACGGGTAACAACTGTAAGTTTTATTCCTCCTTGTACTTGTTCTCCGTTACATCGTATTGTGTGCAGTTGATGGGCTTTGTGTTAGAATTACATAAAAGTGCATGGTGACTGATGCATTAATTTGAGGTGAAAATCAACAATTACGAATGGCATATCTGCAATGCTTTGTTACTGTCAGGCTATAATATCTGCAAGACTCAGAATTTCTTCTTTCTCATTCTGACCTCTTCTGCCTACTCACTGTAGGTGTAGAGGGTTATTGTTGCGCCTGATTACACTCAACGGCACACACACTCGGTAGGACTCCTCTGGACGAGGGGTCGGCCCGTCGCCGAGATCTCTACCTGACAACACTCAACATTCACAAGAGACGGACATCCATGCCCCCGGCGGGATTCGAACCCTCAATCTCAGCAAACGAGCGACGACAGACCCACGCCTTAGACCACCTGGCCACTGGGACCGGCCGTCAGAATCTGAATGTTTTTTTATTGTAGACGCTCGTGCCAATAACGAAATTGCTATTCTCTGCATAGTACGCTACCTCACAACACAACACAAAACAGCACAGCACAGCACAACACAGCACAGCATAGTACAACACAGCACAACACAACACAACACAATAGAACACAATGCAACACAGCACAGCACAGCACAACTTAACACAACATTACACACACATAACACAACACAGCACAGCACAACACAACACAGGACAAGACGACACAACACAGCACAACACAACACAATAGAACAAAATACAACACTGCACAGCACAACACAACTTAACACAACATTACACAACATAACACAGCACAGCACAACACAACACAACACAGCACAACAAGACACAACACAACACAGCACAACACAGCACAGCACAGCACAATACAACACAGCACAGCACAGCACAAAACAACTTAACACAACATTACACAACATAACACAACACAGCACAGCACGACACAACACAACACAACACAATAAAACACAATACAACACAGCCCAGCACAACACAACTTAACACAACACAGCACTGCACAACAAAACACAACACAATACAACTCGCGCTCTTTCTCTCTCTCTCTCTCTCTCTCTCTCTCACTGGCCACGATATTGTTAACGAACCACAACTAACGCCCGTTACTTCCGGATATGTAAACAACTACAGATGTTCTAAACAATGTTCTGTTTACTCAAAGGTAGCACTGGCTAGCAAGCTGGTCTCAGGTCCTTCTTCTGGTAGTTTCAACGGAAGTGTTGTCTACATAAATTAAACTCCACAGGGCCGTCTTGTTCTTGTGTCTACTAACTTCTCATAAGCAGAGTGCCACAGATCATGGAGCGTACCATAAGCTACACGCCTGTGTGACACATAAAATGGAATTAGGGATTTGGGAAGATGTCGACAAACAACAAAATTGTGGCATGAAATTTTATTGAAATGTGTTACGGCAGCGAGAAATATAGCACTTAAGTACTATACAGTAATTAAAAGTAAGTTAACTCATAATGCAGAAGAATGACTGAAGACTTGATGAGGAATATTTCATCCTAAATCAGCAGAAATATTATATAATTATAACAAGAGAGGCAATGTACTTATCACGTAACATTGGGGCGCGTTCGTGTAAACATTTTTGCCGTGGAAAAGCAATAAGTATTACATATTCTGATGGTGTGTCTGTAGCCTTCCTTATCCAGCATGCAAAGCGCATGCGCCGTGTTATATTGTCGTCTGTGGCTTGCATGTCTCTACCTTATTTTTCCACATTATCTCATAAACGACACGATTTTCGGGAAAAAGATATTTAACTTAAAATGCTTTTCAGAAAAATCTGTCCAGTGGGAACCACAAGGACGGACGGACAGACGAACGTACAGACAGACAGACGGATGGACAGACATGGCAAGGGTAATAGGCGCTTTTCGCGACTTTGAGAACGCGCCTAAGAAGGAAACATACGACTACAGGCTACAGTTGTAAGTAGGGAATATTTCTTTGACCCGACACAAAATTACATATACAAGCATTATTTTGATTTGCAGATAGAATGTAGCCGCAGTACCTTTGCAATCTGTGACCAGTATTAGTTGCATCTATAGATCACGCTTCGCATACATAGGATTAGAAGATGCGTTACCGATTTATTGACATTCAGACACAATCCACATAGACAGACGTACAGCTTTGAACAATGATATGTTAAAGTAATTTATCCACGTATTTACATTCAATTATAGTGGATACTGATTTAGGCCGGTTTATCCCATTAACCATGTTCAGCGAATTTTTAGGTGTGAATCTCAGGCATTGGTGTGTAGAATTAGCCAGCCACTAGAGAAGCACGGGACCTCTTGCGCCGATATTAACAATGCCAAGTATGTTAGTTATGGAGTACGCCAGTGTTTAATGTGCAGCTCCAATGGTTTTCAGCAGCTATAAATGAAAATTTACGAACAAGTGATTTATCAGGTTTCAAGTAAGTCTAAACCACTATTGTGTTCACACGTAATAGGGTGGTTTTCCTTTCCACAATCAATTTCATGATGGCGTTAATCAAAAGCAACGCTTTCTGTAGTCTGTACCATTTCGTAGTTCATAAAACCCTAAACCCGTGTTCTTGCTTACCCACAAATTTCTACTGAATCATCCGTTAGCCTCCCTTCCTGTGTGCGCTGTTTTTTTTTACACGATGCTTGGATTTGGAATGTCACCGGCCAGGATACATCGGCGATTTACCTTGCCAGCTGCCAGGGTAAATTGTTCGCAGTATGTGTTCCAGCAGGAGTGAAATTAATGTGTTGGTATGCCTGGTTTAAACATACTTTTAATCTCAGATGTAAAATTTTCACCTGAAAGTACGCTGTTTTTGTCTCTTCCCTCACGTACCCTGTAATTTTAGGCAATTATTACGCAGAGGTGTCTGATTATTTTTAGCGCGTTATTTCCACATAACTGAAAGTGCTAGTGCAGCTGCTCCCTAGAGAACACATACATGTATCCACCTGACCCTAAGCTGCTTCAAATTACACATGTGATGCTGGCTTATAAGATAAAGTTGACTTATGGGATAAATATTTTAAATTCTCTAAATACAAAATAATTTATATTTTATTTATATAAAAAGCAGTTTTATTAACCTTTTGAAGAATAACAAAAGAATGAGAGACGTAATAAATAAGGGAAGAGCAGACGAATGGGAAACCAGTGTTTAAAGTGAGAGAGGCTATTTTTGCGGGAGGAAAAATAAAGGGCATCACTTTTTTAGAAGGTTCCAAGGTTTCGTCCACTCATATTTCTGACAGAAATAGCGTGAAAACAAAGAAGGTGGTTTGCTGGAAAGTGGTAATTGGAGAAAAGGGCGGCGGAATTTTGCTTTACTTTTAAGGCTGAAGTGCATAGTTTATAAATAAGATGTGTTTGGTCTTTAGAAAAAGCGGTTAATTTTAATTTAAAGAACTAGGGCTAATGAGAAGGATGTACTAGCAACTGGGAACTTCGGAACCATCTCATAACTTTCCTGAAGACAGAGGGAGACGAAGAAAACGTGTGTCGAAATGGTCGGTCGCAGGACCTTCCGGATAATGGCTTCTGGCCAGCAGTCCGGCAAACAGAAGACGTAAATGCCCCAGACTTTAAGACCACGTCTCAGTTACTCTGAAATTGACAGTCTATCTGTCTTGGCATCGAGCCCCAGTCTTATTAAGTGGTGAGTCTGACCACTACAGTCATATTCGCCTCGGAACGTCCTCTGTGACGACAGGATAGGTCTGTCTTGTGTCCTTTGTCTTGGTCTTTCTGAAGTATACATATTTAAATAGGAAGGAGTATACTATTAGAAGGGCCGATCGCAGTGGTGGCGCGCGCGGTCTAAGGCGTGGGTCTTCGGCATCTCGTTTGCTGGGAATGAGGTTTAGAATCCCACCGGGGGCATGGATGTCTCTTGTGAATGTTGCTTGTTTTCAGGTAGAGGTCTCTGCGACAAGCCGATCACTCGTCCAGAGAAGTCCTACCCAGTGTGGTGTATGTGAATGTGATCGAGGAACCTCGTAGAAGAGGCCTAGGCCCAGTAGGGCTGTCTAGCCATGAAATAAAAACTATTATAGGAGTAAGTAAATGTTATTCTGTAAGGTTCTGACGATAGCGTATTACATCCGAATTCGTTAACATCATGGACTTTATCCATCGTGTGTTTTAGATATATGTTTTGTTCACTAATTTCGACTTCCGTCCGAGGATAATCATAATGTAAATAGTTATTACGTAGCAACAGTCTGTTTTGGAAAAAAAATAGGCCTCAAGACGGGGACGGATCTTTTTCGCGAAACGCAGTGTGTTAAATTTCATACATTCGACAGAAAAAGTCCATAAAGTTAATTAATTAAAATCACATGCTATTTAAAATTGTAGTTGTGTGCAATAACTAAAAGGCCCCTCTTCAGTTCAGGCTTTTGTACTAGTAAAAGAGATTATGCCGCCTTTGCTTTAGCTACTACCTCGTATAGAGGCAGATTAGTCAATTGAACGGCCGTAAAGTTGGTTACTTTTTATACCTATTTTCTGCGTTGGGTTTCGCCTTGTCCAGTGTTGCGCATAAGTCCATTCTCATGATTTTGTATGACGTTAGTTTGCTGCCTGTCTAATTTTCTGGTCAAATTTTACAAGCACAGAATTTTGAAACTGCACGCAAATCGCGGGTCGATGTGCGGTGTGGAAAGTTGCACAGTGATGCGGAGATGCTTGTTCCGTGGGCCGCAAATTCCCAGGAGGAGCAGGCATAAGTCATTATAGAACTAATGAGTGCAGTGTAGAGGGTCAATATAATGTTAGCGCTTAATGTTTCACAACCAACATACACATTTGTTGTTACTTCAAATGGAGAATATTCCAGGGACGAATTAATGCAGATGAAACTTGATATGATGATAAATGAAATGTGCTTTGCTGCATTTTAACAAATCCTGAACTTAGAATTTCCTTGTAGAAATATCACTGCCTTGTACAGTTGTTAACAAAGACAGGCAGTGCACTATAAACGTAACATTGAGACGCGTTCGCGTAACAATTGCTGCCGTGGAAAAGCAATAAGGATTTCCACTTTCGTCTTCGTTAGGTAACTTGCTGACCTTAATAAGTCAAATATTTGAGTCTGTTCAGTGACTGTACGATTGTGCACTTTGTCTTTCGCCCGTTAGAATAAATGATACCGCGTGCTGTGCAGCCCCCCTTCTTGCTTCTTATTCTGTGCAGATATCTATTGCTTCTCTCGTGGTCTAGTACTTTCGGTAATGCTGCTTCCATCTATTGTACAGTGTCTTCGTAATGGTTACCGATCAATACTTCATATTGTCTGCTGATCGTTCCTTAATCTTGCAATATACGTTTCAATGACAGCTATGTTGATGTTTTCTTGGACTACCCTGCGTCTCTGTTACTTGTAGCATGCACGATATCTAGATCACTCGTCCGATCTGGCCGGTGTCTAGGTCGCGTGTCCGACGTGGTCGGTGTCTAGCTCGCTCGTCCGAAATAGTCGGTGTCTAGCTCGCTCGTCCGAAATGGTCGGTGTCTAGCTCGCTCTCCCAACCTGGTCTGTATCTACCTCAATCGCACGACCTGGTCGGTCTCTGGTTTACTTGTCCGAACTGGTCGGTGTCTAGGTCGCTCCTCCGACGTGGTCGGTGTGTCTGACCAGGCCGGTGTCTAGCTCACTCCGACCTGATCGGTGTCTGGTTTACTCGTCCGACCGGGCTGGTTTCTAATTCACTTCTGTCCGTTGATTTTACATGCCTTAAGGCCTCTGTTCCCGGTCTGGGGACTATATTGTGTTAGACAACTGAATCTTAGCTGTGCTGCCCTAACACTCATGCAGAAAGTTGCCGGTTGCCTAAAAAATTCGCATAAAAATGGAAAAGTTGTCTATACAGAACTAATGAGTTCTGGGAGGAACTTAAGAACACCATCGCCACCATGTTTGTGTGATTTTTGGCTGATATTCAGTGTTTCATGCAATACATTAGATATCTTTATACACTACCCCCCTAACAAATGTCACCTTCTTATCTCTAAAAATTAAGTAGTTACCCCAATCAAACGGTAAAATAAGACAAATTTTGCACGGACGTTATATTGTTAGTTTACATTCTAATAACAATTTTTCGCAAGGTCTGTTACCATACATAACTTCAGGAACCTAAAATAGGTGGCATTAGTGTCGACCCCGCGTATTTATTTTGCGCGACCACACTGAAATAAATACCGATTTAAGAAAATTATTCCATGGCATTTGGGTTGTATCCGAAAGGAAAATTTTTGTGCCAAATTTCGCTAAAGTGGTTGAAATGACTTGAAAGTTGAAAGAAACACACAGATACACATACATTTCGGCAGTGTGGTGATGTCATGTGCCTGCTTCTTGCTTTGAAGTGAGGAAATTGGAAACAACATTGGTCTCAATAAAACTTCTTATTAATGTAACACAACTGAATATTTAAATTCAACACGGAAGCATCAAGTAACTTCAGTAAAATGGGAAAATGATAATTATTGATTCGAAAATAAGAATTTAGATTTAGGCGATTTTGTCTCAAAAATATTGGGCCTTGTGACATTCTCTTGGAGATTGAGGAAAACCAAGAAGAACCCCAGTCAGGATACCCAGTAGCCCATGCCGAGATTTGAGTCAGATGACTCCTGAATAAAAGTCTAGACGTTGCCGCTACAGAAGGCTGTCCATAGCAAAACTTAAGAAAATACACAAGGTGTATTCATTAAATACATTAAAAGTGTTGCTCAACAAGCAAAATACACAACGTGTGTTAAAATAATTTTCTTTCGGGAAAATAAAATATAAAATGTCTTGTTACTAGGCAATGACGAATAAAGGTTACACTTTTTAATATACGTACGTTTGGGCGAAGAGGCTTTGGAACATCTAAGAGCCGATTCTTCAGAAACGCCTTAACCGGAAGTACTTTCGGTACGTCTTTTTATTGCAGCGTGAGGTGTTTGACGTATTCAGGAGCGATGTTATATTCCTTCCCTGCCGTTTCTCCTATCACGACACGGCTCTGTATATACAATAGCTTTACCCATCAAAGTATTTGTTTGTTCCATATATAAACACAATGTCTAATCAACATATATCAGAAAAGAGAAAAAGTGTACACCGATTTGGGGTAAACATATTCTTCAAACGTTTATTTTGTGATTTTTTTATACCCTATTGCTCTGGAGGTTTATTTATCGTCAATATCAGATAATACACCCAATGACTGCTCCGTCCCCTTAATAATTTCGTTTCACTATTCAAATTTGTATTTCTCTTCCATAATTTCTCTTCCATTGAAGTTTGTACCTCACTTCAGAATTCACTTCCCGCATTTCAACATGATCCTGTTACTTATTTTGATGTTCAAAATTCCGTCTGTAACATTTTTATCCATAATTTCTCTCTGTTATTATTTAATTCTGAACGTAACCACTGTTGGTCTAAACATCTCAAAAGCTGCAGCTCTGCGGATTTTGTCCTCTGTGTCTGAATATTATTTTTCATACTCTGAATGCTGTGAAGAAATACGACTTGACATTTATAGAGAATTTTTATTAAGTGTACTTCATATCTTTAATCTTAATTCACCGTGCATTTTCATATATTTAAAAATAAACACCAACAAAATGCACAACTTTCAAGGCGCAGACCAGCTCCTTATATCATGATACTATCCAACGCGTTTCGGCTCTTTGCGAGCCATCATCAGGGATCCTTTACTCTTATAAAAGTGCTTCACAAATGCAGCATCTGTTGATTATTTAAAAATATGCACTATCTGGAGCATGAGTTAAAAACACACGAGTCATAAACAAAGTTAAAAAGATGATTTGTTAAATAACTTATTAAAAACACTGTTCACACGTCTATTGTGTAAAGGATGTTCGCACTTCTAAGGGTTTCATGAGATCGCGCACTACACTGTACTGTTTACGATGGATTTTTGTAGCACGGCGATAGACACTCGCGCTGTATGTAGTGTTGTCGTTTGTTGTCGTTTGTTTACTTCACGTTTCAGTGCGGTCCTCCTGATGTTGTAGTATATATAAATATAAAATTTGATATGAAGAAGAAGTGGCTCTGGTGCAGTATATTGTGGGGGTTGCGTCTTGAAGTGTATTCGGTGAGAGTGAACTGTGTGAATAAGTTATTTAACAAATCACCTTTTTAACTTTGTTTATGACTCGTGTGTTTTTAACTCATGCTCCAGATAGTGCATATTTTTAAATAATCAACAGACGCTGCATTTGTGAAGAACTTTTATAAGAGTAAAGGATCCCTGATGATGGCTCGCAAAGAGCCGAAACGCGTTGGATAATATCATGATATAAGGAGCTGGTCTGCGCCTTGAAAGTTGTGCATTTTGTTGGTGTTTATTTTTAAATGTACTTCATATATTAATTTTTGAATTTCTTTCTTGTTGGATAGCGTAGTCGGTACAGCGACTACACTTCGGGCTGGACGACCGAGGACTCGCGCTCTGCTGGGAGTCCTCGGACTCTTGACCCTTGAAGACGGGACCGATACGTCGTCCAGAAACGTCGGTAAACAATTACCACACGACGCCGCGTAATATCCCAGTAGGGCGCAGATCTCATCAACATCGCGGCGGAAGCCTAAAATCAAGACCGAGGACTCGTTTTTCGATTCCCGGCAGGGACAAATGAAGTGTGTCAGCCGGATATGTATGCATGAGACAGGGAACATGTACCTTCTAATCCGAAAACCTGAAAGGGGGAAACAGTTCAGGAGGACTGGGATTAGGTGGGAAGATATTTTTAGAGTGGATGTGAAGGTATAGAATGTGTACGTGAAACAGATTTTTCCGGCTCAGGACAGGTACCAGTAGTGACATCTCGAGAACAAGGTAATAAAGCCCCGGCTTCTACACAAGACGGGAAATATCTTCATTAGCTAAGTGACTATTAATTTCTAAACGACGATTCTGTTTCACGATTTTGGTTTGTTTTTCATTTATTTCCTCGTGTTTCATTAATTTTCCCTTAGGATTCTTATTTTAAGCAGTCTCCGCAAGATTAATTTTAATATTATCCTTCCATATTGTCGATCCTCAAAGTGGACTTCTGTCGTGAAGCTCCTCACTAAAATTCTGCATTCATTTTTATCTTCTTTTTTCCTACCTACGTGCCCAGTCCAACATAGCGTGTTTTATTTCACGAGTATACATGACCAGTTTCGTTGTATATTGATATCCTAAACTGTGATTTGAGGTTTCCGTGGTAATGCATATGAAGGCTAAGGTCTTCTGGGATATGGATCGTGTAGTTTTGTTGATATGTACCAAGGCTGCGGAGGAGTGTACTGTCTCCTTCTTACGTATGCACATATTGACCAACATACCCCGAATTGTTCATTGAAGCCTCGCTCGTCCTTAGTTCAAACCTTTGCTATGTATTTGGTTTTCAAATGCTTGCAATTTATGCTCTTCACACTAAGCAACTTCCAGTATGGTTTTTTCTATCCTTGTTTTCGGTGTTTATAAAGATAGGCATTATGACCATTATTGTCCAAATGAATGGAAAAATCATATCCGGAATACATTGCTTTTCTAGAAAGATATTTCTTTTTGTTACGAACCACAAAGGCTCATTTCCATCATAAAAATGTCATATTGGACCTATCTCCAGCAAATGCTATCGAGTTTATATTTTCGAACGATATTTATCCAAGTTAAATTCAATACTGTTGCCCTCTTTATGCCTACGGCTCACAAGTGGCCCTTCCACCATCAGGTTTTATAGCCAGAAATTGCGCTAGGATTCCATCAAGAGATGTATAATGTTTCAATTTCAAAATTTCACTTTCATCAAGCCCACAATCAGGTACCGTACTATTGCCCAGTGACCGTACCAACGTGTCATACCAATATAAAAACTACTTTAAGGCAATATTTCCACCCATAACCTGCTGACTGTAAATTAATGGAAAATTATTATTTAACTGATATTTTCATAATTAACGACTCAACCCTATTTCTTTCGTAAGATGAGTTACGTTACTATATGAGATATAGGCCTATGTTTAAACACTTTTTGGGTATACGTTCCTTAACAAAAATAATAAAATAGGCTTTTGAGATCAGCATGCTGTGTGTGCGTGCTTTTGTGTGTATGTTCGTGCATGCATATCTGTTCCTCATTTCAATATTTAGACCGGTTGGCCGACTTGAGAGTTGACAAACTAGTTTGAACTTTATGCCACTGGTGAACATGCCAATATTCGTACTTTTCCTACATTTGTTAATTACAACGTGGCGGATACGCGAACGTGTGAGGTGGAAGTGAGTCTAGCGACACGTACTTACAGGTCGTGAAATGCTGTGTGATAATAGACCTTGGAAAATATGCAGCTTTTTTTAAAGTAATGCTTCTTGTAGAATTTTAAATAACAAGATTATGAGCATGCAAAATCTGTTTTAATTTTGAGTTTGATGGCGCTAACTAAAGAACCCTCAGAGCTACAAATGCGAAACTAATGCTGGTACGAAGACAGACCATGAGCATAACTACACATTATGTGGTACGTACTGTGCAAGACGACGATTATAAACATGGCGACGTTGCGAAATTTTGAGGTTATCTCCGAAAAAAATGTATATAACATGTGTAAATATGTAATAAAATCTTTACAAAAATAAAATTAAATATAATAATAATACTAATAGATATGTGGAACTAAAGATCTAGACAGCAGAAACGTATGTTGTGAGTTATGTTTGGAACTATTTTTGGAAAGCATCTTCTTATTACGCATTTTAACGTAACGCAGATCTTCCTAGGAATGAGTAAATCAGGGTTTTATGAGGGCATTGCGAGTGGAAAAAGAGTTTTAAATTTTCACATTATGACTTCATCGAAACTAGAATCAGAAATAACAATGGTTTTATAGACCGTATTTTAATCTTCCTAACTTCATTATAACATGCAGGCCTACACGTAATATCCGGTAAAGGTAATTTTTCAACCTATTCTGGATTATGTAAATCCTTAAGTAGATTACCGTTTCATCGTTGCCAAGTTTGTTCTGTTGTTGTGTACGCCTAGTTACAGCAAGAAAAAAAAAATTACACTGAAAGAAATAAAGTGGAAAAGTTTGTTCCGTGAAAAGCATACTGTTAGGAATATTAACAAATGACTTTGTACAAGCTACTCGTATATCTATCTGTGGCTTAGAACTTTTATGGATATGCCCTAGCATATTTTGTTACTTTTTTAATACTTAGCAACTGGTTATTCTCAATGGGGACCTTGTTATTCACAAGCGCCTTTGATTTTAAAGCTTAACCTTACATTAAGCACAGCAGGTCTTCTTAACGGAGTCCACGGAGTAGAGACCTCATTGATAAGCCGATAGTCGCTTATCTAGTGAAGATATTTCCATTATTTTTGGAGCCCGGAAGTTCATTAGCATGACAAGAAGATTTTGTATCTCTACCCCGTTCTGAGCTAGATGAATTCACTTCACACCTTCACATCCTTTTGTTTTAAGATCGTTTTATTCAAATCAGATGAATGAATAAACGATTCTGAGCTGAACAGCGGTATATATTTTCTGAATTCATTCTAAACTTCTTTGGCTGTGGTAGCAGAGTGTTAGTGAGTTTGATATATACTCTTAAGTATTTAAAGCGCATATGCAGCGTAAAAATAAATCCGCACACAAGCTGTTCATAGTGTGATTCCTTGTTAAAAATAAGTCGAAAATATTATGAAACATAAGTGCTGAGACTTTCGTTTATCGAGACACACGTCATTGCCCAGTTGGTTAAAGCAATTCTGAGCAGCGTTTTTTGTCACGCCGATAAACCGCGTTGTGAGGTGTCCTCAAGACGCTGTGCACAGTAGGACTCAGTCGAGATCGAATGATCATGAAATACACACACGACGAATACTGCGACATGGTCTTAAACTTTGGTACCCGTAATATTCGAGCTGTCACCGCTGCAAGGGAATGTGCGCTGCGTTGTGCTGGTCGACGTTATGCAGGCCCTAAAGTCTGGAGCAGCGTCTCTGTGAGACAGAAAGTATGACACCTGCAGCACTTATGAATGCAGGTCGTACACGAACTATACAGAGATTTTCGTGGGCCGCTATGAGCTACCCGGCAGGCAGACTGATCACTGGAAAATGCTTTGCCGGGGCTCTTTGAAGATAGGCCTTTAAGTCTGAGGTAGAAGTTGTGGTCTCAGAACAAAGGAGCTGCGGCAGTCTATGGGGAAGATGTCTGGAAGTGGTTAAAAGCAACCTATCCAGAAAGGTGGATTGGACGTGGAGGACCGCTTACATGAGCTCCTTGATTTCCGGATTTAAAGACGACAGATTTTCCCTGTGAAAACACCTGGAAGAACAAGCTTACACAGTCCCTCCCAGGACTGTTGAACATCTTGTGTACAGGCGTAAGGCAGCTGTGATAACCGACGAGTCCAACCTTTAAGAAAATGTCTTGCATGAAAGTATGTTTGGCGTTAAAGTAGAAAAGGCTTTGTCCATCTTGACTTTTCTCTGTTATGTAAGCCAGACACAGGCGGGAGTCAGATTGTGTTTGTTTTGATTGGGTGTCAGGCACTCTGCTAGAAATTTGTGTTGAGAAGTGGGTGAAGGTTTTCGTTATTCTGCGGAGTGAATAAACATGAGGTATGGAAGTTGCCCCTAGGTCTGTATAAAATTCAAAATTCAAATACGTTGCAGGTATAAATTTGTTATTTTTTCAGATATTTATTCACGAAGGCAAGAACTGCCATTTATTTAGAGATGTAATTGCGAGGAAATGTAAACTTGTATATTTTATTCCTCTTTTCTCTTCCGCATTTCTTTCTTTTCTTCATCATTAATTTATTTTTTTCTGTATCATTATTTTTCTCTCGATGATCTGTGCTGGCAGAAACAGATAATTTTCAAATTATAAGCTCAGTTTATTTCAACTGATCGAAATCAAGAAACAGGCCTCAACGTGGACGTGAAACGTGACGTCATCCTCTCTGAATTTGTATACAAAAAGCTGGTAATTACATTTACACTTGAGTTTTCACGGCACATTGCAATGAATATATTAAACTGGAGCGCATTCTCGTACTGATCGATGGCAATTAAGCCTCTCATTAATTTTAATGAAACAAGAAGAGAAACACATACAAGTTAACGTGATGTGTGTTCCATTGTCATTTTAATTGTACTTTAAAATCAGCGCTATTCTATTTTACAGCAGTACTCATTTTACGTACCTCACTTATTATCGAAACTGAGGATCATATTTAATTACAATTGTTTGGTTTCATCTTCAGACGCACACACCGTGACTGAAGGTGTCGGATTCAAAATCACCACAGTTATTTCTTCGGAACTCTACTAAAGAGTTTCACGTAACAGTCACCATTGGCCTCCTGTGTCAAATATGGACGTCACGTTAGTGAGAAGGGCCTCTTGAATTCAGCAAGAGTATGATGCCACTATTCTGCTTCTTCCCGCATCTCCGTCTTACGACACCAATATCTCGTACGCGTGATTAGTGGTACGTGAAATTTTGTAGATAATAATTCTATGGAGCAAAGACTGTCTTAAGACGCTAATAGTTGCTCAACTAGTTATGTAATTTCTCATATTTACTGAATTTTACTGTTCATTACACCAGCCACAAGAGCCCGCCACTGGACCGTATTGTGATCCAGCTGAATCTACTCCACCTACGGCATATCTCTTTACGATCTACTTTAATGTCATCCTCCCATCTACGCCTAGGTCTTGCAAGTGATTTTTGCATTATGAATTTCCAAGTAAAATGTTATAGGTCTTTCCTATCTTCCAGTACATGTGGAATATGTTTACTAGCTGAGCGACTATCAGTTTTCCATACAAAATCTGCTTCATGCAACTTGATATTACGGCTGAGCACATGCATATAAAAACGGTATAGGCAGAATGTGAATTATAATTCGGAGGAAAGTGTGAGGTGACGGACGTCGCCAATTTTAAGAAACTAGTCCAAGATTCCTTCAAGTAAAACCCCCAAAAGAACCTCAGCCAGTAAACTCGTTTTCCTGACGGGTGTAGGTGTTGAGTGAGATTCGTGGAGGGAGGATGAAAAATTTCATGTCCCGTCTCCCCCAGGAAATTCAAAATTATTGTTCAATTTATTAAAATAGGCAGTTACTGCGTCATCACCCCCCCCCCCCCCCACTGAACAGCAGAGCGCGCCAACCCCAGCCATTAACATGACTGGAGCCGTAATTACATCACTAAAATTTTGCACGGCAGTGGTGTGTGACATGAAGGTGCATTACGTCATTAACAACACTAGCATCTATTGTAACATGCAGACGATTGGAGAGGCACTTTATCACGGCGCGCACACTGTTTCGAAATGCGATTTTGCAACCTTCATTGGTTTAGATAGTCATTTATTGCAAATTCACATTTTGTCAATAAGATTATAGCTTTGGCCCGGTGCGTCCAAAATGCGGCCTGTCTGAGATTTTTTAGCAAACATATTTTTTTAAATCTAGTTAGCTGGAACACACGAACTGGGAGGTCAAGAGAATACTTCGGTACGTTAAGTGTTACTGTTCTCACTGACAAGATCAGAAGTGACCGGTGACTGTAACTAGGACTATAAGTGCACATTTTTGTAGGAACGAAGCTGATTAAAGTGTTTTTAGGCGCGTTCGCAAAATTGCGAAAAGCGACTATTGGCTTCGTCATTACTGTCTATCCGTCCGTCCGTCTGCATGGAAAAATTCGGGTCCCACTGGATGTATTTTCATGAAATTTGATATTTGAGTATTTTTCGAAATTCTGTCGAGCAAATTCGAGTTTCATTAAAATCTGACAAGAATAACAGATACTTTGCATAAAGACCTATGTACATTTATGATAATGTCTCGCTGGATTCTTCTTAGAATGAGAACTCTTTTAGACCAATTGTAGAGAAAATCAAAACACACATTTTATATTCAATAGCTTTTTTTCCGAAAATGGCGCCGTTTTTGAGATAATATGGACAAATATGGTACAGCCGGACAGGCCACAGATGACAATATAATACGGCCCATGCGACTTGCATGCTGGATAACTAAGGCTGCAGAAACACTCAGAATATGAAATACTTATTTCTTTTCCACGGCAACGATGGTTACGCGAACGCACCTCAATGTTACGTTTATACGTACATTGCCTGTCATGTTGGTATTGCTTTTGCATTACTGCTGAAGAAATTCGTACTTTTGAATAGCTAACAGACTACACTTTGCCACTTTTGTATCAATAAAATAATCATGCTGCATGCTCTTGTTTTTGGTGTTTTCTGCCTCTCTTCGTTTGTCTTTTAAGATTCCAGCAATTTATTTTATAGAGTTCGGTTTAGATTCGTTCTCACAGCATGTTACACCTGAAGAATACTAAAGCTATCATCAGTAGTACTACTATAATTATCTGTAGCACTGTACCATTCAGTAGTCTTAATATATTTGTTACATGAAATTATTTTCTTGTTTCCTCGTAGGTGTGATCATAAGATGTGCATCTTCTCAATTATACTGAATTTATTGTTGACAAACCTAATCAGAAATACAGATGTTACACTGCATTAGGAGCAACAGATTGTGCTGTTAACACAAACTGTGAAGTAGGTACTGAATTCTTGCCTTAACATAACTGCTGTTTTGGTCATTGCTCATCGTCTTAGGTATTTTCAAAGACAATGTTTCGGAAGCTAGATCTCTTTCTGTCGTCAGATATAAAGGCTGTTACTCATTTGGGGCTCTTGACAAGAGCTGATCTTAGTCAATGCGCGTCGGGTGGAACTTCCACAATACGAAACGTTGTTATGGCCCTTCGACTTCAGAAACGGACCTGCTTGTTAATTCCATGCTTTCATTTATTTAGGCAATATGCACCACATAGAGATATTGTTATCGAACGAGTGGATTTTGGTGGTGTGCATTTTATGAAAAGTTACCATTTATAGCTGTGAGGAAAAATTTATAAGTATTTTTATGAAGATTGGTTTAAGCGTTGAATAGAATATTGATATGTGAGAACTGATTAGGACAGAAGAAACATTTGTCTGACGGCTATTAATATACAAGTCCACGCTGAATTTGGTCGAAACCCATTAAGTTGTTTCTGAGAGTTAACGTACTCACCCTCGAATGGACATGCGGGTTTACATGACTTCTCCACTGCCTACACTTTATGCACCCCGAGCAAAAGGGGCATAATAAACGCGAATTTAACACAGCATTTTGAAAGCGCTTAGGATTTATTTGTATCGGTTGCCTGTAAATTTATTGTTGTTGATGGTCAAGACACATATAAAAGCTATTATTATTATTAGCAGTAGCAGCAGTAGTAGTAGTAATAGTTACTTTAGGTCTATTAATACAATTTAATAGCATCATGAAACCTGTATTGAGGGTCTTTGACAACAGGATAATGAGGAGAATTTTCAGACTCTATAGGGAGGAAGATTATGAAAGTTGCATAACGAGCAGTTTTTCCTAATACTTTGGATTAGGGAGATAACGTGAAGTCAGGTGGATGTAACAGGTATGATTTAGATGAGAGAGACGTATGTAATTTAAGCTGAAAAACTAAACAAAAGAGGTCACTTGGGTGACCTGGACATAGATGGAAAGGTAATATTAAAATGTGTCTCTGGGAAGAAGTTGGGTGTCAAGTGTTTTATTCTGGCTCAGAATCGGCTCCGGTGGTGGGCTTTTGTGAGGAGAGTAGTGGACAGGTATGGTTCATATAACACGTGGGAATTTCTGGAGTGGCTTACGGACTGTTACCGTCTTAAGAATGGCACTACTCCGTGGGGTTAGTTAATCAGGACGTTCTTTCTGCACTGGTACGTCTTTATGTTTATTAAAATTATATCAATATTATTCTGATCTTCGGACGTACTCTGCTCCTCGGAACTTGCCTCCGGCCTTCCGCTACTGAACACTAGCCTTACCCCTGTACAACATGGATGCCTTTATTAGACTCACAGTTAAAACAACATTTAAATTTAGTCTGCGGGTTAAGTTTATTAAAATATTTAATTCATCACATAAAATGTGGCATTTAATAGCGCATGTCTTTGTGTCTCCAGAAACAAAAAAAACGTAATCTACAGACATGCTTTTTTTTTAATTTACATAGCTTTATTTCCTTGACATGTACATACAACAGTATACAGAATATGGGCTAAATTGTTCCTAACACCAATTGACACGCTTAAAATCTTTTTACATAATGGATATCGTAATTGTTGTTAGGAAGTAATTTGATCTCTTACAGAATAATTGAAATTAATTCGGTGTAACCCTATAGAGAAAAAGCGGTTACTATATGTACCACCTGCTTTAAGATATAGGAGCTCTCCATTTTACCAAACAGTGCAAATATACGTTTATTTTAATTCCAAAAATAAACAGTGATTTTTGTGTAAACAGCATAAAACCTCTGATCTTTTTAACGGAGAAGCCATGTGTTTACTGTGAGATATAAACTGAAGTTCTGAAGACGTACTTTAGGCTTCAAACGGTTATGTGACTTCCACAGTGTTAGTACAGTACCCTAATGTTTTATTTAAAAATAAATAGCACTGGACGGAAGCTGCCCTGTTATTTTATTACCCATTGCACGGAAGGTGGTGTAGTCTCACGGACAAAACACGGTTAACTGAAGTTTAGCAGGCAGTTTTACACACACGTGGAAATCCATTAACCCTTAAGGCCCGGTTGTTACTTTACGTACCACAAGATTAACATTAAAAAATGCTACATTCCGCCCACAGGGTGTACTTCTGTGATTGTTGTGGATGTTAGAACAAACAGGATTTATTTCTCTGTACGTCATTAACATACTGACTTTTATAACTGAGAAGGAGTATGTTTACTGCACGGTACGAACTGAATTCTTTAAAATTCAATTCAGTTTAATTTGCAACCTGTAAAGGCTTAAACTAAGGATCTTCTTTCCTTAAAACTGCTTAGACTAAATGTTTAAGATTGGTGTTTGTGCAAGAAAAATTTATTTATTAAATTTGCATCATTCCATGAATAATTTCTGAGTGACTGCTTACCCCTACCTGTTAAAATGATGAGGGTTAATACAGCCAGAGGCGTCAACAATCCACCGAAGTCGGCCATAATATCAGCTGGAGAAGTATTCTGCTGTTTACTTCAGACACATATATGTCAAAAGTTAATAGAGCTAATCTGTTACAGTCACCATCATATTTGCCGTCTCGCTTTGTATGACCATGTCCTTCAGTTTGACTGCTTTTACATAGATACGACACGTTTTCCCTTCATTAACACACGTGTCAGAATAACAATAATACTTAAACAAGCAGTTTATTTTGAATTTTAATGTCTCTGTGAATATTATACTTTTCTCGTTTAAACTACTTGTAATTGAAATTTGGAACAACACTTCTTGATCATAAACACTGTTGAAAACAAAAATAAAATGTCTAAGACAAAAACTGTCAAAGAAAGCGAAACATGAATCTTTACTGTCACGCGCACTATTTCGGACACACAACAGCGTTCCGGCTTTGAGACTGTTCATAAACAGGACACATGTAGTCACTGTCACATTGTCTCCGCGATGCACCTCTCTCAGCGCAGTGAGTTTACAGCTGTCTCTATTAATATTGCGTCCATTTCAATTGCCCTGTATTCGTGGCGATAATGATGTCATCAATTCCTGGCCCCCTTTCCCCGCTAACAAGCTGTCTGCGAATAAAAGCTGCAACACGCACATAAAGAAACGGAAGTTTCAGGCAAGATGACTCCTGGTCAGACGGCCACCCTCACATCATCACTTCTACTTGTCCACAAACTGCTGATATATATTGTGAATCTAAATTTTTTAAAGTAAACGAAAATAACGGAGATCTGAGATACTCGCGTAGCTATACGTAACTGTCAGTATTCTATCTGATGACATGTGCATTGACGTTTTATAGAAATTGATGAAAGGATTCACACGCATGAAAAACTTAATTAAAGAGGGCGATTAAATAATGCACACAATGCAGCATTCCACTCGGGTAGGCGTGGGATACAGTGTCCCGGGCATGGCGCGCCAGCCAACCAGCCAGCCAACACACTCGAGGCTCTGGTGGTATGATAGGGACGACGCCAGAACTGACTCTCCCTCTGACCCGCGTGGCACTGCGCACCACACCGCGACGCTCAATACGCCGAGCTCCCCCGTGCAGGGCACCCCGCCAGCCCGCCGCAAGGAGTGTCTGCACACAACCTCATCGCCACCAACACACCACATTTTCTCCAGCTTGTTGACAATGCGATTTTTTTTACATTGCTTTGCATTACACCCAATCCATAAGACACTTGCTAAGAGACAGTATTAACTATTTGCCATGAAGCGCAAACAAAAGAAGTACACTAGCCGCCAGCCAAACTGAAATATTTTCCCTTATCGATTTGCACTACGATTCGTATGTAACATACAACAGAACAGTATAATAAGCAACGTCTCTCCCCACTCTCCTTTTCTTATTTCTAACTCAGCTCTGAGCTATCCTGTGTCGTGCAGCGGCAGTAGCCGAGTTCATAACCGACGTTGCCCGCATTCCGCATTCAATTTCAGTTAAAAAGAGGTGTTAAACCGCATCTATTTACATATGCAAGCTCACGCGAATGTTACATTTGGGGTAGGAGATGACGGCGGGAGCGTCGAAACAAACGCGCTTTGCCGAGTCACGTTTTACTCTTCAGGAAAATACAGGAGAGTGCGTCAGTGCATAAAACGGATCATTGCCCAAATCCTTAAACAAGGAGCTGAATATGTACCTTCATGGACGCTGAGCGTAACAGATTCTGTGGAGCATAATCCTTCTTGAGAAGCTAGGCAAGAATTTCCTAGTCTCTTATGGGACCAGAATGGTTATTTCGGCTTTCGCAAGAACCCGCCGCTTGTCCCTCCCTGTCTTTGGTCAGACAAATCCAGTTGACGCTTTCCTATCGGATTTTTAAAAGATCAATTTTAACATTACCCTCCCATCTAAGACTTGATCTTCCAAGTTGCCTCTTTCCTTCAGGTTTCCCCATATAAACTCGGTATGTTTTTTTGCTCTCCCCATGCGTGCCACGTGCGCTGCTCATCTCAAATTTCTTGATATGAAAACCCTAATAATGTTTGGTGAGGAGTGAAATTAATTAAGCTCAAGTATGCAAGTTTCTCGAACCTCCTGTTACTACCTACCCTTAGGCTCAAATATCTTCCTCAGCACCCTGTTGTTCAATGTCGTCAGCGTATGTTTCCCTTCATGTGACAAACCAATTTTCACGCCCATTCTTACCTGTATAACGGGTCATCGGTTTTTGTATTTGTAAGAGAATTCGATTACTTTAGGAAGTTAAAGGACTTCCGTAATACCCAAGGATATGATTGTATCATACCTGATCTATCATTAAAGATGCTGGATACTATGGTGGAGTACTTTAAAGTAATGGCGAATATTATACAACTCTCAGTTTGTCCCGCTGTGGAGTCGCAAGTGAAAACCTGACCCGCTGTAGTTGTGGAATGGCGATGGTGTTTTAGAATGTGCAAAAGGAGCCTTTCTTATTTCGTGGCACAGTGATGTGGTCCACGCCGTTTTGACACACAAGACGAATCAGTGCAGTGTAACTATTACTCTTCCTGTGGAGAAAACGCCATTTTCCCCCCTATGGCTCAACAGCCCCTAGGGGGCCTAGGCCTCCTCGTTTTTCCGAGGTTTCACGATCACAATTTAGACACACCACACTTAGTAGGACTCCTTTGGACTAGTGACCAACCCGTCGCAGAGACCTCTACCTGACAACACACAACACTCACAAGAGAGAGACATCCATGTCCCCGGCGGGATTCGAACCCACAATCCCAGCAAGCGAGAGACCGCAGGCCCACGCCTTAAACCGCGCGGCCACTGGGATCGGTGGAAACGCAATTACCAAATAAAAATCACGTGACCCGGAAGTTTGTTTAAATATTTGTATTTAATAGTTGATTAAATAGTTTAGTTATTTCCCGGACTAATTAAGCCATCCTTTTAGCTGCAAGTTTTTTTTATGAGAGATGAAGATGATGGTGACAGAGCGTAGGTAAGGATTTGTAATGAATTAGTCGTCGCTAATTTCAAGTTACATCCGACACCCGCATTCACCCACAGAGACTGAGGATGACCGCGAAAAATCTCAGACAAGGTATTCGGTATTGTCCAGCACTGCCACTACACCAGCTGACTTCGCGCTGTGTGATGTGTTGCCGGTTGGCAATAGCCAGTGCAGTTGATTTATATCAACCGAACATTTACACTTTTCTTCCTCTTTGCTGATGAAATATTTTGGACAATAAGAGTAATTTTACCTGGGCCAATTTCAGCCAGCTCTTACGACTCGGCTCTTTCGTTGCTGTGTGTGCTTCAGCGAACAGGATAGAGTTTATTTGAACACAACCCTCCTTCCCCAAATCAATATTTTCAAACGCTGATCCAATTTTGTATTGCGTACCCCAAATCACCTGTTTGCCTCGGGGTTTATAGACATGCGGTTTCAGAATTTCGCAACTAATGGAATACGTAAAATATTAATTGCTCCGACAGCGAGCCAACCCTGCCACATCGATGCTAACTGTAGTGCAATTACGAATTGTGGGCTATTTTTTACAAGAGCTTTTCTTTAACAGACCGGACAGGATGACATAAATTTTCATTATGTAGTCATCCTGCCAGAACGTTCGACACTGTGTAATACATGTAGCTGATATAACAGCGTTAAATAATGCACAATACAACCAACCGAAAAAACTGACTTTTTTAAGACGATGTTTATGTTTTAATAATAAGTCCCTATGTCTTTAATTTTACATAATTTATTATACCGTTTTCTTCTATGGTGCAACAGCCTAACTCGGGCCTAGGCCGCCTCACTGTTGATGTCTCTAGATCACACACACACTCGGTAGGATTCCTCTGAACGAGTGATCAGCTCGTCGCAGAGGCCGATGCCTGCAGAACACACAACAAACACAATAGATGAACATCCGTGCCCTCAGCGGGATTCGAACTCGCGATCTCAGCAATCAAGCAGCTTCAGAACAACGCCTTAGACCGTACGGCCACCGGGATCGGCACATTGTACCACTAGATTTGCAAATGAGAGGAGGACACTGACAAATATTGACGCAGGAGAAGGCCTCCAGATACGAAGTTGCCAGAACTTCAGCATCTTTTATCCTGCTGACTCTTGATTAAACGTGAATATTAGGGTATAAAAATCTGGATTTTTACCTTTTGTTTTGTATGGATGTGCAACTTGGTTTCTCACGCTAAGGGAGGAACACAATTTCACGGTTTTTGAGAAAAGGTTACTGAGAAGAATATTTGAAAGTAAGAGAGGGGAACAGAGAGGCGGATAGAGAAAGTCACACAATGACAAAATTAAAAATTTGTACTCGTCGTATAATATTATCGTTTAGAACAAATACAGGAGAATGAGATGGATGGGCCATGTAGCACGCATACTTGGCGATGGTATTTTAATACAAGTTTCTATTTGGGAAACCTGAGAGAAAGAGACTCTTTGGGCGACCTATGTATGTGTCCGCGGAAAATATTAATTGAATAAATGGTGAGAGGGTAAATTGCTTTCTTCTGGCTCAGGATACGGCCAGGTTGTGAACTGTTTTAAAGGCAGTAATGAAACGTTTAGTCCTTAGAAATCTATAAATTTATTGTAGATAAGCGGCTATCAGATTTTCAAATTGGACTCTTCTGCATGTAGCCGTTGGTTCAGCCCATCAGATATTGGCCTAAGGCTCGGAAATCGCTCTTCATTCGAGTACATCATAAGAGACACTCGCTCTTCTGAGATGTTACTCAGCTTTGATTAGTAGTTTCCGAAGTTTCGGGACAACACATCCGTCCCATCGTCAAGGGTCCAGCAGTCGACTGGTAGAAAAGTGTTATATGTCAGTTTTAGGGATGACAATGAAAAAGACTGCTTTAATAATCGAATGCGACTGAGAAGATTGGCATAAGCTGTGGGTAACACTTGTAACTCGTATTATCGAGGTGCCTGCTTCGATTCTCTGCCAGCACCGGCTATCCTGAGTTAGAGGTTTTGTGGTTCTCCTCAGTCACGCCACGCCTCGGTTGGCTAACAACCTCTTTCTTTACCGCATTTCATGCCACCCGTTTAAAAAAAACATACCACTTATCCCTGTCCTGAGCCAGGTGAATCCAGTTCACACACTCCCATCCTATTTAAGATCGATCTTAATATTATCCTGCCATCAAGCCGAGTTCTTCTAAGCGGTCGCCGTAATTCAGTTTTTCCTATCAAATTCTACGTGCATTTCTCTTCTCTCCTATAAGTATCTCATGTCCCCCCAGCTTTCCTATTTTATCACTGTAATAATATTTTCTAGACTTATATTGGAAAATAATATTAAAAAGAATCTTAAAGATTATGGGTTAAAGGTTAAAGATTAAAGGTTATGGACCATATTTATCTGGCTTAAGACTAAAGACGCTTATCACTCTAATTATAGTTTCTAAGCTTAGATTGAAAAATAATACCAAAAAAAGTCTTAAAGATACGTGGTGGGAGGATATGGAGCCTATAAATCTGGCTTAGGATTGTAGAAGTTTTCTTCTTTATGGTGTTAGTCACTGAGTTAGTAAACTGAAGGCGCGACTGAATTTAAAATTGGGTATGTGGCAAGGTACTAATGGAGCTCATATCGAAACAATAAACAGTCAAAAAACTTTTTCTTTTAGTTCACGTTTAGCTTTTATTGATTTATCTTATATCATTTCATAAACGTTTAAATATGAACACCTGCAGTCGTTTATAGGAATTATGGGAACTGTGTATTACCCCGCATAGTCTTTGTGAACTGCCCGAGAGGCGAATATCGTAAGTACGAAAAAAATTGCTGCTCTGCGTTTCGAGTGTATAGATGTGTAATGGGCATTAAAATAATGCGTACAGCAATTGACCAACTGCTACCAAAATCAGAAAGAAATTGGAGCGCAGGTGCACGCGATGAACAACACCAATGCCGTAGGAGGTGACCAGAACCTACGATTCTTCTCGTGGTCCAGTCAGGTGCCTCCTGCCACGCAAGCGCCGATTACAGGCTGTTCGTCTCAACGGGTCTGAGAGCCACCGGACCATACTCTGTAGAGCCGATGACCTGGACTTCCAGTCCTCCAGGCCACCGGTTTCAGCGGCCTCAGTTCTTGTGCCTGGAGAATGTGCGTGCATGGTATTAGTTCCTTCACATGTCTAAAAATGATTGGATCTATTACGTTTCCAACTCCATGAAGCAGCGCCCTTTTTGAGAAGCCAATACTCATTCAGTTTGTTTATAAATTCCTAGATCTTTATGGAACCTAGGAGTTAATTACCTGCTGCCACGCACACCTAGACAAGACCTGCTCTTGGTGAAGTAACAAATGGCGTTTAAAGGAATTACATTGGCTTAGTCTCAGAAGAATCTAAGGCCCTTGCTGGTAATTCGGTAAAGGGTAAAGCATATCGGGGAATTCGCTCTTTACTTATATAAATTTATTCCTTGTTGTAACTAATACACTTAATGACGGTACAAGTGACTACATCTAAAGATACTTAAGGCCTATAATTATTTGTACGTAGTTGTGGAAGATGTAACGAATTTGAAAGAGTAAATTGTAACTAAATTGCTTATATAATATTACTGGCCTGACGGTCGGACTAAAATCGCAAAGCAAAACTGTGTGACATGAGTAGGCTGACCATACGTCTCTTTTTGAACGGGACAGTACCGTTTTTTTTTGCTATGTCTAGGCCGTCCCGTCGTTTTAGTAAAAATGCCATTTTTGTCCCTTTTTTTATAAAAACTTTAAAATGTGCTTAAATATTGGTCAGTCATAACCTATAATCAAGTTTGCATCAATGGCTGCTATTGTAGGTATCAGTCATTCGTGTAACAATTGGTAGAGGTCACATGAGCGAACAAAAATTATCAATCTGCCCAGTGTGTGAATGATCAACAAACCAAATGTTGTGAGTAATTTATTTGTCTAATTACCTTATTAAGTGCTGAACCTTTTGAAGACTGTCAGAGACAGAAAGAGAAAAGTAAGAAATAGTAAAAGAATAGAGGAAAGGGAAAGTCATAAGAGAGAGAGAGAAAGTTTAGCTCGGGGTGTTGGTGGTGGAGAAAGGTCGTCGCTTTGTTAGAAGTTTCCCACATTTTGCCCATTCGTCCTTCTGAGAGGAGTGGCATTATAATGGATATGTTAGAACAGTGAGAAATAGCTTCTTGGAAGAAGGACCGTGGAATTTTACTGGTTCATGCTGCAGTGCGTAATTTGGTAAGATAATTTGGTGGCATTTACAACAATGGGATTAATTCTGACGAATTTAAATCGAGAGGGCTACATGGGAAGCATGCATTGGCAATACGAGACTCCTTGAACACTGAGGAAAACCAAGAAAACCTGTGTCGAGATGGCCGGTCGCAGGACCTTCCGGATGCTCTCTTCTAGCCATCAGTCCGGCAAACAATAGATCTTCTAACGTTTCCGTAACATGTGTTGTATCCCAAGTGTCCAGGTATAGACGAATTGGTCGAAGGGTAGTTCGTAGTGTTGCCGTCGAGGGCGAAGTGATGAATGCTTGAAAGTAATCTATAAAGAGGTAAGTTCACCCTAGAACAGGCCATGAAGGCCCAGAGGGGGAGTAGAGGTATAGCTGTAATCTTTCTTTAACCTCTGCGCTAGATGGGGGTGGGTGGTCAACGCCACGCCCCGGCCGCTTTACCCCGGAAATGACCCGGTACCTATTGTACAGGAGGCTGGGTAGGCCCCAGGACGGGTGCTGAAAATCTCGCCCCCCACCGGGATTCAATCCCCGCACCATCCAGCCCGTAGCGAATCGCTATACCGACTACGCTATCCCGACCCACGAAAGTAATCTATAAAGAGTGTTTATTACACAGCGACAAATGCTTTTGTTACATTTTGACAACAGAATGGCTGTTTGAAGTTGTGACAGTGACCGACTTTGAACTAACAGAGTGCCGTCTGACATGAACTGAATGCTTTGACATTAGAGAGTCGTTTGTATGTAGACTTTCTCTAGGCTATGTACACAGGTCAGCAAGTCGTGTAACCTTTAGACTGTTTCCAGAATATTCGATATGTGTAAATGTTCCAACTTTCCTGGACCTTTCATAACCCTCGTTGTTCTGTCGCTGTTTATCAGTTTCACTGCCCGTTTGTGTAGTGGACCTTGCAACATGTGTACCAATATGTGCGTTTGGAATACATTCTGTTTACTGATTGGTTCTGGGATAACAGGAGAGATAGCCGAGTTATAAAATGTGTGTTACATTCTGAATACTTATAGTAGTATGAACAGTGATTTCATTGCATGTATTGATGAACACTTGTAAAGGGCAGAGTTTATCTCCAAATATCAGTATAGGGCTACTAGTTGCTAAGTAATGTCTTCGAAATGCCATCCATATTACAATGATTTATTAAAAAGTACCCACAAACGATCTTTTGAAATATGACCTACATACGACACCTAGAAATGGTACCCCCATTCAGCACGTGTTCTCCTACTTTATTTATAAATTAAATTATCATATACAGTTCACTGATAATTTAAATTGTATGGAAAAGCAGTACACTTGTTACAAGAGTAGGTATTTATTTTCGTTGCACCCCAAACTTGGTCCTTTTCTTAGCAGTCGTCAGCATCCCATATGGGCTCTCAATTTGGTTCAGCGTAGGGATTTTGAAGAATGACTTTTGTCTAAGTTAGACATAAATGTTCGTTTTGTACCTCACAGAGAAGGAGCTGGGTTAGCGTAGTTGGTTTAGTGACTAGGCTACAGGGCTGGATGGGGCAAGGGATTTTTCGCTTCTCGAAAACCTCCAGACCAGCTCTGAGGCCCACTCAGCCTCCTGTTTAATGGGTACCGGAGTTCTTTTCCGGTGATTAAACGGCCAGAGCATGATGTTGACCACTCACGTCCATCTAGTGCCGAGGTTAAGGATCAGTGGATCTATACCTCTGCACCCCCTGTATACCTTCATGGTGTGGATAGGGAAAACTTCACTTATACCTTCCAGAGAATATTCTGTGCCCATTATAAAGACCAGTCAATTAATGTTGTATGCGGAAATAATCGGTATTTATTGTGAGAGAATTACAAGAAACGCATAGATACACTCTGTGGAAAAATGCACAATTTCTCTTCCGTACAACAGGTGGTACATATAGTTACCACTGAGCTTTAAATGGCTAATGAACTCGACCCCGGATCACGAAGGGTCCACTACAAAATCAACCTGTGGCAAAGAAAGAAGGACAGAGAGTGGTTAGAGACCTATGCGAGAGAAAGTAACAGGAAGATGGACAAAATTACGCATTAAGGGGCTTTACAATGTGTGCCTTTCAACGAATAGAAGTGCTGAGAAAATCTGCAGGAAGGGCAACATTTGGGTGATCTCGGCAGGTATAAGGGGTTGGTATTCAAATGGATGCTTAAAAATTGTATTTGAGGGCGTGAACTGGATTTATCTGGCTCAGGATAGAGTCCAGCGCCAGGCTCGTGTGAACACAGAAATGAAAAGTCGGGTTCCATACAGAGCGGCTAATCACGTTATTGGGTGGGCGGTTATTAATTTCTCGAGAAGGATTCTGTTTAATGACGCTAGCTAGTTGTTGAATGCAGTAAGATGATCTGCTTTGGTGAATTATAATCCATCAAAGCACATTTTAAAACAAGTAACGAAATGCTTAGTTTTGTGTATTATTTACGTATTAGGTTTGTTTGTCGCGTGCGCTCCAGCTATGCTGGATAACTGTGGCTTTAGTGTCTGGAGAAAATGAGGAAAGCCACAAAAATCTGTCAGAATTGTCGATATTCCATCTGAGATTCGAACTGGGTGTACGTCAAAAACAAAGCTGGGATGTTGGTCACTACATCCCGAGGTTCAGTGAAACCATATTTTTCCACCCAATTATGTTGTCCTTTTCGGAATGATTTCAAATATTCGTATGTTTCTCTTTCGTCTGCCCTCTCTTCATTGCCTTTCTCCTGGTGTCAAGTGGATTAGTTATTTTAGTTGTCTGGTTTGTTCTTTTTTCATTGCTTTGTGTGATTATTTGTTGCCTGATTTCAGGCTTCCGCCGCGGTGTAAATAAGGTCTTCGCTCTTTTGCGATGCTACGTAGCGTTGATTGGTATTTAGTTATCGACGCTTCGGGATAGGCTATCGGTCCCATCTTCTATTTTACCCTTAAAGATGGGACCGATAAGCCGTCCCGAAACGTCGATAACTACCAATCAGCGCTGCTTAACATCCCAGACGAGCGATGACCTCATTATTTGTTATTAATATTTTATTTTCTATCTTCTGTGTAATGTTTTCTTCTTAAACCTTTATTTTTCTGTTCAGTGTCACGTCAGATTCCAGCCGTCGGTCGTAAACATCTGTCTGAAGTAATCATTTGTGTTGATTTTAGAGGAGCCCTTTCTCTCAAATCGGTACGTTTAGCATCGTACTAAGACTCCTTTTTCCCGTATGAATTCCCTTACCGAATAACACCCCATGTAACAAAATTCTTGTAGCTCCCGGTTCAAAGACTTTTCTTTTCAGACCTTCTTGACATAAATCGGTTTTAACAGAACTGAATATTTACGTGTTGGGAACGATGGCATGAATAATTTAGACGGGATTCACCAAGACCCTAAAAGGTTTGAAACTTGTTTGCATTTAAAGACACTTTAAGATATTCAGTATATTTTACTTGCATTTTAACACATTCCGGACGAAATGCATACAGGGTATGTATAAGGTGTGAATATTAACATCTATAATGACGAGCCTGACAGTCCTTACTCTGTAAACTTGTAGCGTCTGAGTATGAACGTAGTACTCCGCGATACAAGATCACATTAACCAACTCAAAATGATTCAGGTTTTTCCTGCTGCGACAGACGGCCCTTATTCCGTCACCGGAGCATATGTAGAGCCACGTCACTTCAATTCCATTCTCAGAAACATCTTCCGAGTCAGTAAACCGACCAGCAACGTGCTAGATAACCGGAGTTCGATATCCGTTCGATGCCCATGTCAGTGCTCGAGATCGCTTAGTCCCTACGAAATGTGTAACAGCTGCTGTTTTGCCAGGAGAATGGAGTTTATAACAAGCCTCTGTCTAGCCTCGGGGTTAAGGAAACAATGCAGTACACCGCCGAAGTCTGTGTTTTTAAGTCAGGGATGCTGGAAGGACGTGTCTCATACACTTCGACGTTCAGGTACCCCACAGGAAAAAAAAACGTGCTGCCGAAAGTTTGGG
Source organism: Reticulitermes speratus (assembly GCA_021186555.1). NCBI lineage: Eukaryota > Metazoa > Arthropoda > Insecta > Blattodea > Rhinotermitidae > Reticulitermes > Reticulitermes speratus. The sequence continues at coordinate 30,703,552 of JAJKFL010000237.1, forward strand.
TAAGCGAGGGAGCCAGTTAAGCGGACCCAGTCTTTCGGCATTTGGCAGCAGAATTATTCCTCTGGGGCTACCTGAAGGCCAAGGTGTATTAAACACGTCCTCCCAGCACCCCTGACTTAAAACGAGAATTCGGCTGTGTGTTGAAGCCATCCATAAAGATTTGTTGCAACGTGTCGTGGCCTCTCTGCCAGCCAGGTCGAGTGCAAGAGTGCAGAGGTGGCAAAGGTCATCTGGAAAATGTTATTTTCAAATGCTGATGGTTGCAGTTAGTTTGACTGAGTCAAAAATGTGCGTATACATTTGTTAGTAAATTGCATTTTATATTTTCTTTTAATCCCCTCATGCGAAAGTCGGAAACTGTTGCATTTGATACAGTGTCGTTAAATGACAACAGCTGTGAAGTCCTTGACGTAATCCGTCTAGCCGTATATGATTACAGAAAAGAGTTTGGTCTGCGTGCATTTATTGAAGCAATGCAACGTATATACTGCAATGGGAATAGGGCTTCAACCTTACTGCGTTTGAACCAGAATCTTCCAAAACCAAGTTTCCAGTCGGATTTGCTCAGAACTGGTATTTCGGCATTAACACATCTTGGATTTTGTAAGCGAAGCACGAATCAGAATATTGTACGTTACATAAATTTGTAGTAGTATTGAAAAAAGTATGAACATTATCTCCCGTGTGTATAGATTGAAGGAAGAGGGGCGGGGGGGGGGGTGCGTCCCTGTCGCTGATTATGCATCTCGGAAGGACAAGTCATTGATAACCCGTTTACCCTCATGCGCAGGACCACGAGCTGACGTAATCTGTGTTTTGTCTCGTGACCATGACTTGTCGCAGACGAAGAATATGAGCTGTTATCTGTGAGCCTGAGAGAATACATCTGACAGTGATGTTCATTTGCGTGTCAAGGTGAAGGACAGAAAGGCAGTCACGCAAGGTTACTAGGCAGGGAAGGGTATTTTGAGCGTGCTTCGAAATGCTTTTGTTCGTATTGTTACTTTGGTCAACTGTGAATGGCGTGTCATGTGTGTTGAATGTCTATCCCAAAATAAAACAGATTTCTATCAAAGGCGAACCTGGAGAACCTCTATTTCTTACTCCGCTGATAGAAGCCGGGAAGATTGACGAAGCGCAAATAGCAGCAAGGGTAGGGCCGTTGAAGGGAGCCGAAAACGTTACTAGTTTTTCGGGTTATCTTACGGTTAACAAGAAATTCGACTCCAATATGTTCTTCTGGTTCTTCCCAGCCGAGGTAAGTACTGCCCTGATGTCGGTGAAGCTTTGTTAAGATTTTTTCAGTAGTATGTAAGTCAATTTGACGAATGTGGTGTAATTCTTATAAGCATCTGTATGTGGTCGGATCTTGTGCCAGTTTAGCATGATTATTATTTGAGAAGGCGTTGAATGGTGGAGCTTCACATGATGTGATGTTGGTAGTGTGCTTGTTTCAGAACAGCAATGCCCATACAGACATGACCATTATGACACGTGTAATATTTGTGTGTGCAAAATGGACCCAAATCCGGCTGTAATTTATATCTTATATACACATTTAATAAACAAATGTGATAGAAATATTTAAAGAAAACTGCTGGAGAATACTGCAGCCATTGGATTTAGAACTTTTTATACAGTACAGTCATTTGAGAGCTACATGAACACCACTCATTCTGTCAGTTGTGAGAAAGACTCTGCGAGTTGCATAGATTGAGACTGGTTGCTGCTTCAATAAACAAAGAATCTGTACACATTACAATTTCATTTAGGTATCATTCCAGTAAATTGCAGAATGGCTGCCATGTGTTAAGTGCCAGCCAACTACCATTGTTTTACATGGTTTCATTTCCATTTTTATGGCTGTTGGTGCTAATGGAACTGCAGTATCCTGTGCAAGGTCAGAGGGATTTTCAAGGAGAATGTTAAAGCCAATACCGGTTTCATTCATTGTCATTGTTGTGAGCACACAGTGTTTTGATTCATTTATTTTATCCCCAATACTGATCCTGTGGGTATTTATTTATTTATTTATGATTGCCTAAATAGTCTTTCTTTTATTGGCAACTGTAACATTCCCATGTTTACAGAGGAGTCTTCTTGTTTTCATACACAAAAAGTTTTCATAAAGGCATCTTACATGAACACTCGGAATTGTGTCGTGACATGTGGCGTTTTGACATAAGCAGTAATGTGGCAGTACAGTAGAAGGTGCTCACAGAATTACGGCTGGCTGTGTAATCTTGCTTTACAGGATTTACTGGAATGATGCTGAAGCAAAATTGTTTTGTGTGTGTAGGCTTTTGGTTTGTCAAGGATTCTGCTACAGAGAATATTTTATAGTACTGGACTGAGCACTGTAGAGCGGGTGGTGGCATCTGTTGCTGTGCAGCAGTGGTGTTGTCAACTCGCAGTCAGATGATAAAAAAGTACTCTGTGTAGTTTGAATCTGTGCAGCATGAGTTGACTTGAGTAATGTCACATTCCTGCCTGAGTGGCTGAATGATTTTCGTGTACCCTCGATGATCACACTGTGGAATTCCTGTATGTTTGTTTCATATTTGACATAATTATTCTTTGACAGCTTCATGGGTTTTGTATCATTGAGGACATGTGACAGGATGATAATGAACTATACATTGGAAAGAATGTGGGGAAAAATCAATTATGGCTTATTTTAAGGTAGTGTCTTAAGTGTTTACTTAAGTGAAGTGAGGAAAACCATAACAATCCTTGGTCAGGATAGATAGCTGGTTTCACTGCTGAGATATGAATCAAGGATCTTGCAAATGCAAAGTAGACATATGAACCAGTACACCACATTTAAGTGCAAAGAAAGAGGTAGTGAAGCGTAAGTATGCATCCTTTTGTGATGGGACTGAAATAATTTTTTTTTTGTGTGTTTAGGGTAATAATTATCCATCTGCTCCTGTAGTACTGTGGCTACAAGGAGGTCCAGGAGCAACATCTTTATTTGGTCTGTTTACAGAAAATGGGCCCTTTTCAGTAAAGAAGAAGTTGTACTTAAAACGTAGACAGTTTTCTTGGACAAAAACTCATTCAGTAATCTATATTGACAATCCAGTTGGAACAGGTAAGATCCTTTGTTATTTTCCTTAGACATTAGATCCTTATTTTATGTGACAGATATTATTTGTCGCTTTCTGTGGCTTCCTTACTGTGTAGAATTTGGCTCACTCAGTCACTTATGCATGTGTTATCAGTGAGAGGCTGTCAGGTCTCAGTGCATTATCTACAGTTGCAGTGGGGATCCCATTAACATCACATGTTTCTGTACGATACATATACTAAATACAATTCCTACAAGAATGAAACTTGTGAGCTGGTTTTTTCATGGGATGTATGCTGGTGCAATAAACCCCAGATTTGTTCAATTTGCGATGAAGCTTGGTTTTATGTCATTGGGTACATGAACTCTCAGAATAACAGGTACTGGTCTGCAGAAAATCCCATGTTAACCTTCAAGTGATGGGGTTGGTATTTAAATTTTAGCGCGTGTTTTATGGAAAACATATTACTTGAACTGGAAAAGATAAAATTATGAAATGAATTGAATTTTGTGGAAAATGAAACAGAGAGTATGAAGTATGTCCTACAAATGCAAAGGATATGGGTCAGATAAAGTAATGACCTAATGTTAGGCACATGATGTACATTAGTTAGTTAGTTAGTTACTTCCTGTCGCTCCTTGCGGAGCATAGGGCACTCCTTTCAGAGGTTTCTTGGTCTGGAAGTGTGCATCTGTAGTGGGTGACCAGTCCACCGACTGCACAAGTTCTATTCGTCCTGATATGACTGCCAGAGCCATCTAGCAGTCAATCAGGAGACTTGGGTGAGAAATGGCCGCTGAATTTTGCTTATGAAACATCTCTATTCATGCCCGTAAGATTCTTTTACATGCCGTAAATCTACGACATGGGACCGACGGCTTTACTTTCCCTCCGAAGGAAGTTGTGCTACGGATATTTATCACCCTTTAAAAATCCATCGACCTCATTGAAAGTATCTCATAGGTCAGCATCCAAATTGTCAGTGTTTATGCAGCACATGTGAGGGATGTCTTCACCCCACCCTGTCATAAGCACCTTTTGACACTTTATTTTAATGCGTGACACCCTACAAAGCCATGTTTGTTTTGTTTAATTTTCAACGTTCAACATAATACCAGAACATGATTTCCCTAACTCCCAAGACAGTGTTTTGAAAGTCAGTGTGACAACAGTACTGGGTAGATGGTTGGTTCTGCTCTGTCACTATGAAGAAGAAATGAATCTGTTGAAGATTCAGGTCTTCTGCGATATGATGCCATGTCGACTGGTAAAGAGTTACCAGTGTTTCGGTGGAGCTTGCTCTCTCTGACACACTGGTAACTTTATGGTGTCATGTCCCAGAAGTGTTGACTCTTCGTCGACATTGTTGAGAGACCCTCAAATCTCACAGTGTACATGTTGATTGTACTTCCAGGTTATAGCTTCACCAACAGTGATGATGGATATGCAAGGAATGAAACTGTTATTGGCGAAGATCTCTATAATGCTCTGTTGCAGTTCTTTCAGTTATTTCCAGAATTACAAAAAAATGAATTTTACGTTACAGGAGAGTCCTATGCAGGTAACTCAAAAAACGTCTGTAGTTTGTCAAAGTAAATACATTTTCTAATGGCAGTTTGTTTTCTAAAATTAATTTTTTCCCAAGCCCTGTATCTCAGACTTAAACAGAAAGTATACACCACGAAGGTAACGCATGTTAACCTTTTTTTTTATTGTTACAATTCCAGATCTGTCTGCTACATGCTTTGATCCTTATTGGATCACCTTCAGGGAGATACGCAGAATTGAAAAGGCTGTATAAACACCAGTTTTTAAAATTCATATAGATATTAAGCCATTAAAACGCGGGAAATTTCGTGACTAGCTGACAACATGCTAGCTTCTCAAGAAGGATTCTGCTCCATGGAGTTAGTTAGTTTAGTTAGTTAGTTATTAAGCCATTAATATTTATGTGTACCGTCATATCCAGACTATTTATTAGTCCCTTGTGTCATCAAGAGTGGGGACTCTTGTCTGGGAATAATGCAATTTGAGTGCAAAGCTCACCACTCATTTCTATCTAGTGTGGATGTTAAAAATGTGTGGAGCTGAGTGTCCATTACTCCACCCAGTGTGGTGCTTCAAGCAGAGGGCAATGTTTGCCTTAGCTCTTTATTGTCATATATTCTGACTTCTTTAAATAAAGGTAAGGTATGAAGATTATTTTAACGTGTCATGTCTTTGTTACCAGGTAAATACATCCCAGCTGTTTCATACACTATACATACGAGGAATCCTGGTGCAAAGCAGCATATTAATCTCAAAGGTAAGAACGAGATTACCATCATCAGTTTAAACATACTGCACAGGGAGGCAGTGGACTTGCATATCATTGACTGCCTTAGTGCACTTTCTTCCTCTTGACTTAGGGTTTTAAAAAACAAGTGTGGAATATCCAATATACAGTCCTTCATAATAAAAATGTGAACCTTGCAAATAACACTTCTGTCAAATTACAGTGAGAATAAAAAGAACTTAATATGAATGTAGAACTTAACGAATGGATTCATTGTAATTTTTACTTTGAAGGCGAATTCATTACCATCTTCACAGAAGTGTGACATTGTACCATATTCTGGGACAATTGAACCCAGTTCACACATTCATATTATTTTTCTTTGAAGTTTGTTTTTATATATCCTCCCATGTATATGGGCCTCTGAAGTGGCCACGAGGTTTATACCTTCCACAATATTAAACAAGCTAAAAGATGAAAACTGTTTTTTTTTTGGGATGTGAGAATGTGCTACCATCACTGTCATGAGAATTTCAATTTTCACAAGATGAAATGTCCCTTTATTTTGATAAATGAAGGTTTTTATTACATGTTCTTATACTGTTGTACAGGGGTGCACAAATCCTGGGTGCCAGGTCGCAAGGGCGACCAGGTTTTGTATGGTGGTGCCTAATGCAGTAATACCCCGCTTTACGCTCAGGATACATTCCTAGAACATGGAGCGCTAACCGAAACAGCGCTAGATGGGGTCATTATAACATTACATAAATGGGGAGAGGTGAGGTTAAAATACAAATACAGGTATAATGATAATGAACTTATTTTGAGAAATTTTTATTAAGAAAGTCACTACAATACGTACAAATATATAAATACAGTGAACTTTATTGAGCATACAAGTAACTTCTACATAATGAGCAATTTTTTAATGAACGACATGAACCTTAATTACACACCAGATGAGGGACCGGGCTGTGGGTCCTCCATGAACCTTGGCTTCTTCATGATGTAGGCATCAAGAGTTGATAGTCTTTTTTTTTTTCTTTTTTAGCTTTCTTTCACGAAACAGTTCTTGGTAGCAGGATATCTTTGAAGAATACCTTGCCATGCCTTAGAGCTTTGCCCATAATCAGGGTTGTTATCTGTGAACTGGTCCATGATTTGCATGATCGCAGTGGTGCCTGTGCTGAGGAGTTCTGTAGAAACTTCTCTTGCTGGCATTTCTTTTTCTGCATCAGAGGCTGTAAATTCACTCTGCATGCGCTGCTCTGCTAATTCTTGAAGCTCGCCATGGGTAAGACTCTTGCCATGGGACTGCAGCAATTCCTCAACATTGCCCTCATTAACACCCTCCAGTCCCGCTTCATTGGCCAGTTTGACAATGTTTTGGATGACCATTTCCTTCTAAACTTCTTCCAAGTTTGTGCATGCTTCTTGCCATATCTTCTTCCACAGTCCATTCAAGCAGTTTGGAATCACTTCGTTCCAGGCTGCTCTGATATTATCTGTGGTATTCATAATGTTGTAGTTGCATTTCCTGTGCATCTTAGATGCATTAACATCACTTGAAGGCTTTTTTCCAGATATGCTGAATGAAGAGCACTAGAAAATATATATTTGCCACACAATGTACATACTGTACACAGCAATGGAGCATGTTTATTCTGTACAAAGTGCACTGAATGATTAATGAATGTTAGCCGTGAAGTGGAAATGGCCACTTGCAGGAATTATTGATAGTGGGTGCAAACACGCTATAAGGAAGCAGCGCTAAACAGGGCAGCGTTAAGCGGGGTTTTACTGTATTTGTGGGTCTTTAGTATGGAACTGGCTTTATGTCACTCTTCTGGTGCCTAGAATTTTGAGGGGGCTTGTAGATTTTTGGAAAATTTGTGCACCCCTCCTGTCATGTGCATGTATGTGCACACTGTCTCTCTCTCACACAGACACAAACACACTTTCTTTTGCAGGTTTGGCTATTGGGAATGGTCTTTGTGACCCTGAACACATGCTGAAGTATGGTGACTATCTTTACCAGATTGGACTCATAGATGTGAATGCAAGGGCAGTTTTTCATGAAATGGAGAACTTGGGAATAAAATATATTCAGGAAAAGAAATGGAAGGAAGCTTATGATGTAAGTTTGAAAAGCAAGTGATAAACCATAACATGTATCCATTTATCATGTCACAGACTTGTTACGTTTTGTCTTGTAAATGAAATATATTTATTGCCCCTTATATAGAACATGATATGCACTTAAGAGTGACTTACTTTATTTTGTAATAATATTGATTGTGCTTTGTGTGAAAATGGACAACAGTGGAATGTTTAATTCATGTTTATTGAAGTACACATATTTTCCATATACTTTCTTCATGATTTTGCTTCTCTCTCTGGTTTTGACATTCATTTATCATTGTCTGGTTTTTGTGGTGGTTGTTGACCCAGTAATGGTCTTCTTTTATGTTTCTGCACTGTGTAGTGGTTACACGTTTTAACGTTTCGGAGAAACATACAGCCTCCATTTTTGGGGTGATTGAAATAGTTCAAGTGGGTGTGGAAGTGATACAGAGGAAGAAATGTGTTGGTTATGTGGGACAGTTTGAGGGTGTTTGACCAATCACAGCTATGTAAGGGCAGGAAGAAGAGATAGGATTGTCCTGACCCAACGGGAGACAACATCTGCAAGAATGGCGCTTATTCCGGGCTTCACCAGTGGGATATGTGGAAATAATGTGGATGATGACTGGAGTCTGATCTCTGTCTGTGGGTAACCCATACTGGGCATAACTAGTGCTTGGATGGGCAAACAACCGGACTCTGTATTTCATGACAGCGAGACTGTTGGAGAACACCTGCTGCCTGCTTGGTTAGGGCTTCCAGGGGTTCTCCCTGAGTATATTGTGGGCACCTGATACCAGCTATAACACACATGGTGTATGTGGATGGCTGATACCAGCCATAACACTCATGGGGTGTATGGACAAATCTGACCAGAGGTTGAAAATTTACTCCATTAGCAGAAGCCTGGAAATGGATAAAGGAGAAATTCTTCCAACTCCTGGACATTTCTGTTCTGAAACATTCTGTACCTTTTGCCTCTTTTGGTTCAGCATTCTCACACTGATATTTCAGAATTGCATTTGTGAGGGACCTAGAGTGGGGAAGGGTACCATGAACACAGTGAGACCCCTTTCACCAGCTGACTGACCCAGCTTGACATGTGACAGAATAACATTGGGTCTTAGAAAGAGAAAGTCGGTGTTTAATGTTTTCGTGAACAGCAAATAAAAAGGACAGAGGTGAATTCCCTTATGGAGTTTGAGTTTGTGTGTTATTCCTTGCCTGAAGCAGTACCAGACCAAACTGCATTTCTGAACACTGACAGTCCATTGAAGGAAGTGGAGCACACAGATGTAAGTAATATTCCATTGCACTGATATTTCTGGATTAGCAGTATCTTGAATAAGTAATGAGACTGTGGGTTTTATGAAAGGGTATAACTATAATAGAGTTGAGCTAGTTGGTATATATTTTACCTACCTTAAACATGCTCCTAGTAATACAAGATTAAAATAATTTTATTCCAGATATGTGTAACTGTGAAACTGGGCTGGTTAAGGCATCATAACTAACAAAATGACAGGAGCTTGGCCATAAGCTGATAGAATATTATTAAATGAAAAAGATTTTTTTTCAGTGATCATCAGAAAAAGGTGTCAAATGGTGTGCATTCACCCTGATGTCAGTTTCAATTTCTCTTTCCTTGCAGGTCTTTGATCAGCTAGTGAGTGGTGATTTGCACCCTAGAACTGCTTTTTACAATTCAACTGGATTTACTTTCTATTTCAATTACTTGCATGATAAAGAGGAAGGTAGTGATGCTCTGGGAACCTACATTCAACTTGCCAAGGTGCGAAAAGCCATTCATGTAGGCAACTTGACTTTTCACACAGACACTAAAGTGGAAGAGCATCTGCAGCAGGATGTTATGCAGTCCGTGAAACCGTGGGTGGAGATCTTGCTGGAGGATTACAGAGTGCTCATCTACAATGGGCAGTTGGATATCATTGTAGCATATCCCCTGACACTGGGATTCCTGCAAGCTCTAGAGTGGAGTGGGGCTGCTGCATATAAAACGGCACCAAGGTTCCAGTGGCGTGTCGGTAATGATCTGGCTGGGTATGCAAAATCTGTGGGCCATCTGACTGAGGTTCTGGTGAGAGATGCTGGACATATGGTTCCGTCAGACCAGTCTAAGTGGGCATTTGACATAATTAACAGGTTTACTGCTGACAAACCTTTTCATTCATTCTGATACTGAAATACTGACGAATTCAGTTATGTTTGTGTATCTTCCCTGTCTTGTCTGTCCAGTGGTTATTTGACATCTTCAGTGTTAAAGCTTATGCACCCCTTCTTCAGATGAGAATTTTGGAAAAATAAGGAAATGAAATAGTATATATTTATCTCCAAGTTTTAGCCATAAGTGTTTTGTTAAACAGATATGAAAATAAGTAATTAATCATGAAATTTATGAAACTGTGTTCTGCCAACCCCAAATTTGTGTATCATAAATTCAAAAAGAAGTGTCATGGTTTCCAAAGTAATACAAACAGTTGTGCACAACTTTTGAGGTATGGGCATGAGGACCTGCTGATGTCCATGGCCAGATAGCTGGGTTTAAACAATTATGGCAGAAAGGAAAGTGAGAGAGGCTAACAGGCATGTAGAATGGAAGAACTTGGAATTAATGTTGTCCTTACACTTTTTTCTTACGAACATGTGTTATAAGATGACTTGGAATAAGGGACTGCTGAATTATTGTCAGAATGACTGGGCTCTCAATTGTTGTAGAAAGTCTACTGGAGTTTAATACTATATGGTGGTATGGTACATGTAACTATAATTGCATTTTTGACAAAGTCATGCATTGATCAAAATTTTATTAAGGGACATATTTACCAAGGAATTGCATGGTGTAGTCGAGGAGGGAATATGCATTCTGCATTGCCATGTGGCAATGAACTTTAATCAAGATTTTCCATAAAAATTATATGTTGGTTGAATTTTTATCAGTGAGCATTTTTATTTTAGTTTTTGTCAAGGAATAGTGGTGGAACCACAGACTTGAGTATCTGTACCATGTTACCCATGTCCCATCTATCAGAATTTCGTGAGGGACTTTTTTTTTTGTGCCAGTGTTTATCAAGACAACTGTGGTGCAAGTGTCTGGAGACTACATTCCTCTAATTCTTTTATATGCTTGAAGCCATTATTTGCCTTTGTGTAGTCCATGAGATTTTAATCATGCCCACAGAATTTATGTAATGAAATGTTCTGCCATGCAGCTGCCAAGATATTACCCCTTCCCATGTTCATTGTCTGCCTTAAAAATGCCGTTACTCCTAGTTTCATAGACCTTGCCGGCCAGACTAGCAGAGGCTGCTATATGTTAATGTTGGACAGCATCCATACTCTTCTGAGATTCGGTTTTTCGTCTTCCACTGTCTCTAGTCAAAAGATGTGGGTGATGTTTGTAGGAAAGTTAAAGTAGGTAGAGGGGAGGAACCCCTCGTAAAAATAATATGTTGGTAGTGGGATGCCTTCTGTTGGGCGCCTTATTATATTCAGTGTAATTTAGAAGTTTTTGGTTGGGATGCTGTTATGCTAACAAAGTAGCAGCAGTGAGCAGTGATTTTAAAGTGTGTCAAGCATGGGGAAGTGTAATGGTAACTCAGCTGTGTTAAAAGTGGTGGTTATAAATTGTGCTGAAAGGCTGGTGTAACTGGCCAGGGTCCGTAGTTCAAGTCTCCGACTGAGCTTAAAAAATATGAGGCGATAAACTGGTTGCTTGGCTGTAGCCAGTTTATGAAACGTTATAAATTAAATCAAACGCACTATTCAAAATTTTGGAATGTGCGGAGGGGTTTAGCAGTTCAAATCTCTAATTGCTCTCTGCATTAAGCCTTGTGTGTTATTAGGATGGGTAGAAGTCTAACACGCCCCATTTCCATTAAAAGCTTAAGTTCTCTTCCTTGTTATAGTGGCAGGTAGTTGTACGCAGGTAAGTGGTCGTTTAGTTTGGACAGAGATTTTTGGACGGGCTTGCCTGCTGGCTGGCTGTTTTCTTGACAAAGGGGGAGACATTCCAGAATTCATGGCATTGTAATATTTGAGTCCACTGGGAGAGCACGAAAGAAAAATGCGAGCAGTGCAGTTCACAGATTAACAGCTTCATCGGAATAGATCTGAAGTTTTCCATGGCTGTCGTTTATGTACTTGAATTGTGCAAACTGCTGTTCATAATGAAATGCAAGCTGTGCCATCATTATCACAATTATAATTGTGACTATCAAAGTGGGTTTAAACCCCCCATATATTCCCTGGGAGAGGTCCATGTTGTCCAATGACCATACAGCACTACTGTAACCTACAGTGAGTCGGGTAGTTCAGGGTGGACGGTTACGCTCAAAATTTCACTGTTTCGAATTGTTGTGCAGTCATAATTTCCAAACTCCAATGTAAGACATAAAATACTACTCAGAATGTTGTATTTGCATATTTTATGCACCATAACTTTCAGATGCAAATTCTTGGGTAAGAAGGTTGTACCAAAATTTTGTGATAAATACTGAAGCCATAAAAATCTGTTAATTAATTAATTGTATATGCGTATGTGTGCACACATGCAGTTGTGCATGCATGCATGTGTAGAAAGACTAAAATACTGTAATATGCCTATGTTCCTAATGTCTGTACACAAAAATATAGCAGTTTGATATATTAATGATTGTGTTGAGACTTTTTTAATGTTAATGACTGCGTGGAGACCAAGACATAGTGGGAGGGGAGTGTGTGGTAGCAAACTTTTGTTGTCAACAGAAACAAAAACTCGGATTCAAAAATGGCAGGTAGTTTCTTGCCCCAGTGAGTAACTTAACCTAGTCAAGGATGGTGATGTACCATAGACTGAGTTACAGTTTAATAATTTTACATCACAATTTGTGAGTGAAAGGTAGCTCATCAGACCTCGCAGAGCAGAGTCCTTGAGATGTTAATAGTTACTCAGACAGTAGGAAATTTCCTGTATTTTACAGAACACAGAATTTCATTGCTGTGTTCACAAGAGTCTGTCACTGGTCCATATCCTTAGCCAAATTAATCCAGTGCAAAACACACCACACCACTCTGGTTCTATACAATGCAGTTAATATTCTCCCATGTATGTTATGGTTGTCCAGTTGGTCTCTTCCCTTCACATTTTCCAACCAAAACTTTGTATGCATTTACCATCTGTCTCATTTATGCTACATGCCCATCATCTTCATCCTCTAATTTTATCATCCTGATAGTTATTTGGTAAGAGTGCAAACATTGGAGCTCTTCATTATGAAATACTCTTGTCTCCTGTTTCTTCCTCTTCCTCCCAAGTCAAGGATTCAGTGCTATAACCGCACACTGATATTTGGAACAACTTAAACTGTCATCTATTTGTGGGTCTTCCTGGATGTCTGTGTGGATTATAAGTACTCTTGTTTTTGTAGTCCACTGTCTTGCATTGGGGCACGTGGTGGCAAAGTTGGTTGAGGCACTGCACTACAAGCTGGAACGTCGCAGGTTCGATTCCCGATGGTGTCATTGGAATTTTTCATTGACATAATCGTTTCAGTCGCACTATGGCCCTGGAGTCGACTCAGCCTCTAACAGAAATGAGTACCGGGAATATTCCCTGGGGGGTAAAGGCGGCCGGTGCGTAGGGCTGACAACCTTACCACCTTCATGTGCCGATTGTCTAGAAATCTGGAGGCCTCAATCTCCTGGAACCCTAAGGGTCTGTCCAGGCCTGTAATGGGATTGCTTTACCTTTTACTGTCTTGCATTACATTTAATTGTTGTTTCCAACAACATATTTCTTTATTTCTTGTAAGTATTGAGGAGTGACATAAAATAATCTCACATATGCAGTGTATATTCTTTTTTCTCCTTGTAACCCAGACTGTATATCCACCAAAGGCTTGGTGTCTCTGTTATATTATGTTGTCTTAAAAAGAAGTCTGCTTTTATTTCTGAAATTTCCTTCATTATTCCATTTTGTTGAATATATACGAAGGGCGTTTGGAAATTATTTGCACAGGGCCTGCTGTTTTGGCAAGTTACAAGCTGTAAGATTGCGTGAATTTTATATTATTCATACCGTGCATTGTCACTGATCAAACACACAATACTGAACCAATAGATGCATTCTTATTATTTAGACCAGGGATCCACCACGAGAGATTGCCTACAATTTAACCATCTTTCATACATTGTATATTTTTAGCATGTATTTATGTTGTTAGTTTTGTTTCTGTAACTCATACTCTCACAAGTGTCCCTGACAATGATCCCACTGCTGTGTCATTACCTAGTCTAGTGATTGAAACACATGTTCAAGACTTGCAAAATAGAAGTGATTATCATGGGCAGAGATCCATCACGTGGTTCCTGTGGAGAGAAGGTGTTAGTTTGTCAGATATTCATTGTCAGTTATCTGCATTTCATGGAGAGAAAGCACCTGCATGCAGTAATGTGTTCAACTGGGTATGGAGCTTCAGTAGTGGCAAGGAAATTGCACAGGCGGCTGTCCATGAGTGGTATTGCAACACGCCTAAAGAATGGTTCCTTGAAGCCATCTGGAAGCTCCCAAGGAGATGGCAGTGACGTATGACCTAGGAGCAGAATATGTTGAGCCAGCAGTTGTTTAATATTCAGCCTAAAGATTATAAAATTGTTGCAAATGGGATGAGTACCAATCATTTCCAAATGTCCCTCGTATGAGCAGTCTTTCTTCTTTATCTTCATCTGTTGATAGCTGTCTTATGTCCAAGGTATTAGTTTCTCCATCTTAGGTCCAGATAGCAAGCTGCTTAATAATGTGAGTGAGAAATGTATGAATTTGTTGGTTTGTTATTTTAAAACTTGCCTTCAATTATGGGAATTTAGACTCTCAGTTTTCATTTTTGGCTCAAACTCCATTTTAACAAGGTACCTTTCAGCTGTTATTTTACAGGTTTCCATAAATAATCCTTACAGTTATAATCTCGTATTACCCAGAGCATGTTTAAGATAGTGGTAAGAAATATGTATCGTCAGAAAAATCAATTCATATGTGTTTTGATGACTAATAAAATTCAATTGAGTGCCATGAGTGGCTTGAGCAATGTCAGTTTTTGCACTTCTTGAAGAATACAAGATAATTTCTGCACAGGCCCCTGTGATCTGTGTCTTGACCTCATGTAGTGTTCTTGACGACAGAGGGGTATCAACATTATTTTTAACACACCCTCTGAAAAGAAAATCCATGGGTGTGAGATTTGGTGATCTTAGGGTGTCATTCTATAGGACAAAACTATCTTTCACAAAATTATTCTAACCAACAATCAACGGCTTGCTTGGTAGGTCACTCCTATTCATATGCTGAAATTGTTGTTTTACTGGCACAACACATTTCATTTCCTTGGACGTCAACACACAAAATGCCTCTCTGGCCCAGAAGCCATTTTGTGATCCTGACTACCGTAGCTTTATTTAGTATCCAGAATGTGCAGTAGGCTGCAGACCGGTGCCAATTTTAAACTTTTATGAGTTGGTCATTCCAACTGGTATATATTCCATGTACCACAAATATGCTTTGGGTAATAAAAGATTAAAAACCTTTTTGTTTTATTACTATGTATAACCTTCAAATGTCACTGACAGGACACCATAAATAATAAACTGACAGGAGGAGCTTAGCCATTAACTGATGTAATATTATTGGCACTTCCAAGCCTGAAATTTATATCAGTACATATCAGTTCAGTTTGTACCTGAAAGAGAACACACTGTTGCAAAGACCAGCAGATTAATGCTGTTATTATGAGACTCATATGAAACACATGGTGCAGACAAAATGAAGAGATGTTCAGCATTGAAGCAGGCATACATACTCATACTATACTGAACTTTAAAATGGTTAAATTGAAAACATTATTCCGGTGGTCATAAATGAGTGAATCAAATGGTGTGAATTTCAGACTGATGACACATTTCTCTTATTCCAGGTGATTGGTAATCTGGTGCTGACTGACAATCACCCTGGATCTCTCTTCTACAACTTGTCTGGCTTCACTTCACACTACAATTATTTGCATGATAATGATGAAGGTAGTGATGCTATGGGAACGTACATTCAACTTGCCAAGGTGCGAAAAGCCATTCATGTAGGCAACTTGACTTTTCACACAGACAGTAAAGTGGAAGAGCATCTGCAGCAGGATTTTATGCAGTCTGTGAAACCGTGGGTGGAGATCTTGCTGGAGGATTACAGAGTGCTCATCTACAATGGGCAGTTGGATATCATTGTAGCATATCCCCTGACACTGGGATTCCTGCAAGCTCTAGAGTGGAGTGGGGCTGCTGCATATAAAACGGCACCAAGGTTCCAGTGGCGTGTCGGTAATGATCTGGCTGGGTATGCAAAATCTGTGGGCCATCTGACTGAGGTTCTGGTGAGAGATGCTGGACATATGGTTCCGTCAGACCAGTCTAAGTGGGCATTTGACTTAATCAACAGGTTTACTGCTGACAAACCTTTTCATTCATTCTGATACTGAAATACTGACGAATTCAGTTATGTTTGTGTATCTTCCCTGTCTTGTCTGTCCAGTGGTTATTTGACATCTTCAGTGTTAAAGCTTATGCACCCCTTCTTCAGATGAGAATTTTGGAAAAATAAGGAAATGAAATAGTATATATTTATCTCCAAGTTTTAGCCATAAGTGTTTTGTTAAACAGATATGAAAATAAGTAATTAATCATGAAATTTATGAAACTGTGTTCTGCCAACCCCAAATTTGTGTATCATAAATTCAAAAAGAAGTGTCATGGTTTCTAAAGTAATACAAACAGTTGTGCACAATTTTTGAGGTATGGGCATGAGGACCTGCTGATGTCCATGGCCAGGTAGCTGGGTATAAACAGTTATGGCAGAAAGGAAAGTGAGAGAGGCTAACAGGCATGTAGGATGGAAGAACTTGCAATTAATGTTGTCCTTACACCTTTTTTCGTATGAACATGTATTATAAGATGGCATGGTATAAGGAACTGCGAATTGTTGTCAGAAGAAGTGGGTTCTCATAATCATTGTGGAAAAGAATATCAAATTAATGTTGTATGTTTATGCAGTTAGCCAGTTAATAATATTCAACAATATAAAATTATTCCAAATACCTGTCCCTCGTACTAAGGTATAAAACTCCATTATAGATAGAAACCAACCTGGCTCACGCCGTTTGAACTCAGATCATGTAAGATTTAAAGTCGAACAGACTAATATTTTCAGCCCTACACCGAAAATAAACCTTAATCCACATCGAGGTCGCAAACCCCCTGCCGATAAGAACTCTCAAGGAGATAACGCTGTTATCCCTAAGGTAATTTAATCTTACAATCAAAATAAATGATCAAGTAAATATAAATAAATATAATAAAAAAAGGGGGTTAAATTATATCCTCCATCACCCCAACAAAACATATTAGACGGCCCAATGAGCCTCACAAACAGAAGGGACCATAAAAATGTAAACTCTATAGGGTCTTCTCGTCCCATAAAAACATCTAAGAATTTTAACTCAAGACAAATTCAATAAACAATTCAAAATTCAAAATGAAGAAATTTAATCACATTTCCACTAAAAATAATGTATGGTTTAAATTTTTGTGACAGGGTATTTTTATTTGTGTTTGTCAAGGAATCATGTGATGAACCTGTAGCAGCATGCACAGCATCTGTTCCATGTTACCATATCTCAGATTAAAAAATACATGTGTCAGAATTTTTTTCTGAACACCAAGTTTCACTTCCAAAACAAGTTGGCATAGTAGTTACTTTATGATATACAGAAAGTCCCCGACTTACGTAAGTGGATCGTTCCACAACCCTATGCGTAAGTCGATTTTTACGTAACTCGGAGCTATGTTTTATTATATACCTTATACACAATAATAATAATAATATTTATAAAATAATTAATCGTAATTTCAATAACAATTAATAAAACATAATAATAATTAATAATTGATACTGGAGTCACTGTCGTATTCAATTGAGGCAGAGGCAGGGGTGGGTGTGGTGGTGGTTGGTGTGGTAGTAGTGGCACAAGAAGTTTTTTTACGAAATCCGGATCTACGTATGTCGGAGCTACGTAAGTTGGGGTCCGTCTGTAATGTGCAGAACATATTTCATTTAAAAATTTTTTCCTCTGTTTAGTTATATGTGTGTAGGGTGTCTTAATTTAGTTGAGATATTTTACCTTCAAGATATTTAATTTTTGCATATTGGGTTAACATTTTCTCTCAAACACCCTCAATCTATCTTGTTCCTTTAGTGGTGAGTTTCATACCCCAAGAAAACAACAGGTAAAATTAGAGGTCTGTAACATTGCTAAGAACAACCACAGTAATTAAAGGTGTTTTATTAGCTTTGTCAAAACCTTTATTGTAACACACACATACTTGGTACATCAACATTTTATACTGTTTCTGACAACACTCGGACTATAACAACAAAACATAACGCACATGAATTAAATTGTAACCAGCTCTCTAAATGTAACCTACAGTGGTTCTAAAACTTGTGTATGGTATGAAGTTGAAAATGGCACCAGCCTTAAGATGTACATGGTGGAGCTGGTATATCAGATCTGTTAACAATTAAGGTGACATGTTTATAAAATATTGTATCACCACAACTATTATAAATGCCTATAATACAGATCTCAACAAAGCATCCTCTGCAGTGGATTGCTTGAATAAATTTAACAGAGCACATTAACTTCTAATATATTATTTACTAGTTATGTATAGTTTAAATATACTGTATTTTAATATCATATAAAGCAGTGATTCTTAAACCCTTACTGCAGCTCTCACCCCTTTGAATCTCTGAGTTTTTGAATCCATAAAAAAACTGTAAAGTATGTCAGGTTTTTAAACTACAATATAGCATAACTATAAAATGAAAGAGACATAATTAAATATTTATATTAATTTCACAGTAAAATTATGTAAAATTTGGTATGTCTTGCAGCTGAGGTTAAAAACCACTGACACACCACAAAAATCGAAATCCAGATTGCTACCAGTGTAGTAATCTGTACTTATGATTTTGATACAAAATGGTGTAATAACACGGAGATGTGTAAGAAAATTAAAATAATTAAATACAGAATATAGGAAACCTATTCTGTTCTGAGGTGATCCAAGTTCCTTGATGTTTAAGGATTTAGAGTAACAGGTACACAAAAATGTGTGCACCCTTTGCTGTAGCATTTAAATTACTGTATCAAGGTAGTTAATTTAATTACTCAATTACCTTAAGCAATCTTCATATAGGATTTTATACTAAACAACTATCAGAACATAACCCCATGTTACAAAATACATCTGAGCATGTTTTGACCCATAATGTGGTCATCCTCATGACGTATTTTTATCATGTGATGTGTAATTAACTGGTTAACAATACAGCATTTGTTTAAATGTAAAGTTAAGATCATATTTAACGGACTTCAGATTTAACGGACAAAAAATTTGACGTGTTTAATTAAAATAAAGTTTGGTTCCTGTCATAAATTTATTTTTATATTTTTAACAAATGTTTTAGTGGCGTGTATAACTTAATGTACATTATAATATTATTTTATTCATACTTTTACATTATAATAACATTTTAATACATCCTGTACATTGTAAGTTCGTTATTAATATATGTTTTTAAAATACATTCGATTCAACGGACTTTCGGCAATAGCGGACACCCCTTCCCCCAATTAGTCCGTTAAGTCGAGGGCCTACTGTATATTGTAATATTGTAATGTCAAATACTGCAAACTCATACAGTGTATTAATAGTCATATAATTTTACATTTTACTAATAAGGTAGTTGTGACATGTGATTTTTACCTGTATATTTAAAATACAATATGGTTTTAACTAGTAAACTGCACACCAGTTTCTGATAACAGTACTTTTCTCCCGAGGACAACACATTGTGATTCAAAACATGTTGAGACATCATGTAACTTACTTAATACAAGTCGATATGTGAGGCTCTTCTGATGGGCATTTCATCCTATTCGATAATTACTCCTTATATGTTTTAGCGCATTATGAAAAGCAAGGGACATTTAATTTTGTTCTACTGATTTGGGAGTAACAAAGGTTAATGGAGATAATTCACTACCTGGACAACAGTAAACAAGAAACTTTGGATCAACACAAGTAGCTAGATGTACATATACATATAGTTTGAGGTTTTCATGGCAGTGAAGATTAGAATTGTGGTCTTCTGGGTTATGGCACCATGTAATCTTCAGGGTATGCCAGCAAAGTTCAAAAAGAGATGGAAAGAACAAGAGCTCAGACTGGCCAGTGGGAACCGCAGGCCCTGAAAATGGCATCTATGGACAGAATGGAGAGTAACAGAAAGCCCATGCACAGGGATACAGAAGGAATTCTAACATAAAGCCCTTAAATAGGACCATAGGTGGAGGAGAGCCAAGTCATGACTTATCTTTGGAAAAGGAAATGTAAACAATTCCAACATCTGCACAAGACTCGACACCATCCCTCAACAGGAACGCCATTATGAACCTACACGACATTCTGCTAGATGATACTAGGCACTTGGCTCTGTCAGTAGGTCTGAAATTTGAGATGCTGCCTATGGAAGACATCCTCAGTAGCGTGAAGAAAGCCAAAGCACCTTATTGGATGAAGCTGTCAAGGAGTTTCAGCAAGAGAACATAAGAATCTCTAGGTCTGAAGGTAATCTGATGGGGGTGGAGAACCAGGCCCTCCATATACTGTAGGAAAGTTCCCACATTTTGGTCCTACCAGCAGACAAGGGCAATGCCATGGTAATCGTCAGTACTGCAGGCAATAGATGTAAGACTGTTGCTCTTCTGCAAGATCCAGCCTACAGAATAATGGCTAAGGATCCAACATACACTGATGTCCTCAAGATGTCATGTCCACAGGATGCTGCCCAACAGAGGTGACCACATGGTTCCAGGATGCTTGAGCTTAATGGGTTCCCAAAAATACATGATTGACTCCGTCTTAGGTGTACTGTTAGCACTGTCACGGCTTGGACACGTAGCCTGGGAAAACATCTCGCAGGTCTACTGAGATCATAAATGAGTAGCCCTCTGCACAGCACAGTAGGATTCTAATTGCTGCATTTTAACTACAGCAGCATTAACAAAATTGACGTTCAAATAATTATGATGGTGCTACTTTTATAAATGACCAGCATATATGAATATGGCACAAAAATCACACTTTATCTATTCCACATAATCTATAACAGCAAGTCTGAATTATTTAGTTGACACAAAGTAAGTAACAATCTCTCGTCCACACATACACTACAGCAGCATCGAGAACAGGTGTATGTGGGAGGGCAACATGAAATATCATAGCCAATATCTTACAAAGACATGATCACAGTTGGTGCTCTGGTTTGTGCTTCACCATGATGATATCCAATAATCATATGACAAATGAAATATATATGTATAGTGGAGAAGATGCTAACAAGTATATATCAATTATATTTACTGTGGACATGCCCAATATCCCACAGTATTGATGCCTGAGCCCAGCTCAGGCCCACACCTGAAACATGAAGCAGAGTAAAATTAGTTATTGAAACAGTACATGTCATGAAAAATGTTCTTCTGTGTCTTGCATCAGACTACATTAATAAACATGAAAACCTGAATATTAGGCAACACGTATAACTACATTCTGAAACTATAAAAGGTGAGTGTGGTCACATTTGAGTATAATACAATTAAAAAAACATTTTTATACATCAGTCAATATTAATCTGTGGTGGAGCCATATTGTGTTTTTCATATTGTATTTAAAAACAAGTATTTAAGTTTTCTTTGTTGGCACTGTAAATATGTAGTTGGTTTTTACTATTTCTTTGCTATTTTCCTTGCTTTATGCTCTTTCTGTTTCAGTTGTACTACTGGTGATGCAGAGCATCCATTTGAGTGTGGAAACCATGCTGTCAGCAAGGTTACTGGGTTATGTATGGCTCATTTCTGGTAGTTTGATTGCAGTGCATTCCCTCATATAGCATCATCAGAAGGCTATTCACACATAACAACAGGACTTCAAACCAGTCCAGTTTCACAAGCTGCAGACAACAGACGTAAACTGTCGTCGCTGCTCATGAAGATGCAGTACAGTGTAACGCAGAGCGTTTTATTGTGTAAGCCTGTATAAGGAACACATGGCTTGAAAGTGTTTCATAACATTTACCAACATTAAATTTAATGAGAATATGTTCAAGTGATGCTCAGGCTATGATAATATGCATATACATGGATGGACTAAGAAATTTCAATGGGCAGTCGCCAGGGATGCAGTCATGCCTAACAATGATGAGGCAGGACCAAGAAATGGAAATAGAAAAAGTTGAACTATGACACTTCTTGTCAAGACCTCTCCAGAAACTAACTGATTTACCCGTAATGTATAATCCCAACTTCCTGTAGAAAGTGCAGTCCCATCTGGTGACACTTGTAGACATGACACCCTGTTTTCATGCCCATACAGTAATGTGACACGGACACATTTCAAAGAGTCCCAGACATTGACAGTGTAGTCATTGTAACCCGCAAATAATAAACGCCCTGCAACAAGGTGTAGGTTTACATGTAAGACACAATTCAGGACACTATTATACTACACATGGATAAATAACATTTGTATTTGAGGATTCCATTCTTCTGGAATATAACACTGTGTCAGTGGGTAATCAGATCCCAACATTGCCTCAAAATGTGGGGATGCAATTACCCATTGATGCAGCATCATATCCCAGAAGAACAGAATGTTCAGCTACACCACTACACAAACCACAAAACTCACCTACTTCTACTTGTCAGTTTTCAAAACTGGATATGCAGAAGGGGAAAAGAGCATATGAAAACAAGGACTGCTGCAAGGGCAAGTGCCCATTTGTCTTCCACACTATTAATTTAAAAAACTTACCACTCACAGAAAAATCCACAGAGTTTACACCAAATATTATACTCTCTTTGCTGTAAACAGCAACTTCCTTGTCTGCACGTAGGTCAAACAGTCGACACTGAAAGCCGACAAACAGAACACTCTGTAACACAGGCCAACTTCAGAGTTTTAAATATTTAAGCATCATCGTATATCTCTTGGTATTACTATATATTTCAGTCAGTTACAACAATATTGCCCATATACTTGTGCTGCCACACATTTTGTGGTGTGGCCATGATAATCAGGCAAGATTGGGAAGTCACTTATTGCATTGCTTTAACTTGAACATTATACAACAGTATCCCTCTGCTGCCACCATCTCAGTGTGCTTCATTCCCATAAAGAAACATTTTGGCATGTTTAAAAAATTGTATTATTTTAATATTTATTTGTTTGTTTATTTATTATTTTTAATTTTCATAAGTCTGAAACTGCAAAACTTCAAATTGTGTAAGTAGGGCTCTGGGTACATCACAGTGGATTAGTAAAAGTAAATACTTCCAGAATATAAACCAGATACCAACCGTTGAATCATCTGATCCTGTGGCTACTGCATCACCACTAGGGTGAAACTTGACACTATTAATATCAGATTGATGGCCTTCAAATGACTGTACACACTGGCCAGTTCTCATGTCCCAAATGAGAACCATCCGATCACAACTCTGCAAAGGTATTAAAATCCTTAAAACAACTTACAAAAAGACATCTGTTAGCAGTAGCAATTTTTAAACATAACAGGGTTCCTACCCCTGACACAAATGTGTTTCCAGTCTCAGATGGTGCTAAATCTAAGGCCATAACATCTCCTGCATGCCCATGAAAGTTCTGAAGTAACTGACCCGACTCAACGTCCCACAATGCACAAGTGGAATCCCCACTGCCAGTTAGAATCTGTAAGCGTGAACACACAATAAATTATTCATTTGTGGGTGAACTGAATGCAGTGCACCAACCTTAACATGAAACATAACACTATCAATAGTGAAAGTCCCAAAATAAAGAAGAAATTTGAATTATGGTCAAGTTATAGAGAAACAAGAAATTGTGCTGTATTTGTGATAGTTTCATAATGTACAACCATGATGATGTTTATCAATCTGACATGACACGTATGATACAGAAGAACATCTAATTTGCATCGTTATTTTATAATTTTGTATGCTATCTAACCAAATTTTATTTTTGCTTCTAGTCCAAAGAAAAGCCAGGGCAGGGATAAAGCCCCAACTGACGATCAAGGTTATGATAATGTGACTGCTGGTCGATCCATGACACACTTCAAGGGCGATGACAGAGTACACAGTACTGGTGCCTTACAGGAGATATGGAAGTGCTCACAACATGATCTACCCAAGTACCAATTTCTTCACCAAAAATCCTATACAGACTCACAACCTCCCAGCATCTGAGTTACAACACAGTCAATTTTGTTACTGTACGGATTAAATAACAATCATGATGCAGCAGAGTCCTTATTGAGAAGCTACTAGTTGCTCAGTTAATCCAGAAATGTCTTGCATCTTATGGTACCATGTTCACAAGAGCCCGCTACTGGTCACCAGTAAGTGCCAAATGAATTCAGTCCACATCCACATGCCCCAGGTATAAACAATACAAACCTGCTGATCAGAATTGGGAAAAGTGCAACATGACATATAACTGGTATGTGTTCCTACAGTTTTCTTCTTTGTTGAAACATCCTCCTCCAGGCTTAAAGGGTACACAGTCACCTTGTTGTCCAGTCCACTGAGAAGAACAAAGCACAATGGGTATATAAATCAACTTCATAT
This sequence comes from Reticulitermes speratus, assembly GCA_021186555.1. Lineage (NCBI taxonomy): Eukaryota > Metazoa > Arthropoda > Insecta > Blattodea > Rhinotermitidae > Reticulitermes > Reticulitermes speratus. Next base: position 30,727,809 of record JAJKFL010000237.1, read on the forward strand.
ACATAATGTAAATTATACAGATGGAGTCACAACCATGTTATTTTTAAACATTTTGGTTACTTAGGGCTTAGGAAATTTAACAACTGTAAATCAATGTCATAAGTTACCAGCATTAAATGGCATCAATTGATAATTACTAACAGAAAATTTGAAAGGATGAGAAACAAATTGCAAACTTTTTATAGTGACAAAAGGCTGTAACTGCTCTGCATTGTTCCTTTGCTTGCATATCTCAAAACAGGTACTTATAATATAAGATAAAACTGACCCACAAGCTACCAAATTTCCTGATGGTGCATATGCACATGCCATCACCCATGTTGTAGGCATAGTTACTGCATGTTCTTTGTTTGTTGTGAATGCATCCCATATTATCATCTTGCCATCCTGAAACATTATCATCATCATCATCATCATCATCGTTGTTGTTGTTTTCCTCCGAAAGAAAACTGGTATTTTATTAAACCTTAAGAGTGTCAAAATTTATTAGATTAAATGTCCATGACTGCACAAAGTTTAAAGGTAAAGGTAAAGTTGTCCCTGTGCATGTCATGAAAGCATATGGGGATGGGAGGTATAGCTCCATGCTTCCTTAACCTTGGCACTAGATGCAGGTTTTTTTCAAATATAAATCTTTTGAGACTGTCACTGAAAGGGTTAAACAGAAGTATATGTTTTTCAGTATCCACCATATAAAGAAAGAAGTTTTCAATTTTAACACATCCGCCCCAAGGCAACCCACTGGCCAGATAACAGGGTTACCTACCTGCCAATTGCTGCACGTTTCAAAAAATTTCCCAGTAGGTCCCAACAGAAACACACACTGACTACAAATGACACGGCTGTTCTTGAGAAGCTGATAATCACTCACCTAGTCAAGATATTCCCTGCCTTTTATGGAACCTAAAGGTTCAGTAATGTGTTCACAAGAAACCACCACTGGTCCGTACCATGACAACACATTCAACATTGTCACACCATATTTTATTAGCATCCATTTCAGCATTACCCTCCCATCTATGTCTAGGTGTTCCCAAGTGGTCAGTTGTCTTCAAGTTCTGCATTCAAATTACATATGCCTTTACCATCTCTTCACATATACACCATGGCACCAAATGTTAAAAATTGACACTCCATATTTTAGTATTACTTCCAAGTTCATTTTATGTGTAATCTGCACACATCAAAGAAAGCAAGGTACCACTGAAAAGACATGCACTTTTCTTATGCTTTATCAGATACAGTAAGTTTATATCCTTTCTGTTAATGCTGATCCCTAAATTTCATACAGTTCTGTTAGGTGGTTTGGGAGATTAAAGTGACACATGGACATGACCTCCTCAGAGTGTAAAGAATGCGTGAAATACGACAATAATAAATACTTTCATTCTGGAATTTCATTTCTTAAGTCCTTTTCAAAGACACAGAGAATTAGGTGCAATGATATAAGCTGTATTATAAACAGTAAATTACCTGAGATGAAGATACAATGTGGCGTTTATCAGGCGACCAATCAGAGCAAAGCACTTTCGCCTGGTGACCTTTAAGAACACGTCGAGGCTTGATATTGAGGTAATTTATTACCTCAAGTCGTTCAGCTACTGTAGACACTGCAATGAGGAATAATACAATTTTCTGTGTGTCTGTCAATGACATTATATATTGCGGCTAATACCATATACAGCAAAGAGAATTTCAGAATGTGTATTTTGATTCACAAGAAGTTCATAATCACTGAGCCAGTCAAGAAATTTGTGAAAGTTTATTACCATGTCCATGAACAGCCCACTGCTGGACCCTGTCCACAGCCAGATGAATGCAGTCCAAATCCACATGCCCTGCTTCTTTAATATTTATTTTAATATTATCCTCATATCTACACCCTGTCTTCCAAGTGATGTGTTCCATTCACCTTTCCTGACTAAAGTTCAGTGTGCATTTTTAATTTCTCACATGTGTGCTACATATGTGACTCATATCATCCTCCTTAATCTAATAATAATAATAATAATAATTAACAGAATAATTGGTGGGGAGTCTACTCACTGTATAGCTCGTCATTATGAAGCTCCACATTACACAGCTTTCTCTGGCATCCTGTTGTTTTCTCTCTGTCATGTCCACGTATGCTCCTCAGTACCCTGTGCTCACACTAAACTTACCTTTTCTCCTTAGGATAAAAGAGTGAGTTTATCCATACACAATGACTGGTAAATTTCTGAACTGAATGGTAGCAAGCATTGTATGAATTCAATCTGCTCGTAATTTCTTTGTAAATATAGTTTTCATATGCACTATCACTCTTATATATTTGAACTCACATTTTTGAGGGGCCTGTTAGTGATTTTTGATGTTATATAACAAGTAGAATTAATAAAGTATTGCCTACCTAGAGATGACATAATCGTTTGGTATGTGTGCGACTTCATAACTAAATTCATCTGTAATGTAATCTAGTTTTACGATAGACATCCTGTTGTGTATATGATACTATAAATGAGTATACAATTACCATCAACACAACTATTTACATTGGTGGATATTTCAGCTTGATAGCAATTACTACTTTACATGGTTGTGTTGATGGTAATTGTATACTCGTGTAACATAATCCATAATTCCCCTGACAGCAGATGGAAACAAATGTCTGGATAAACCCAAAATTTGAATACCTGAAATCTATGCCTATAGCACATAAGAACATAATTGACTCTCTCATTATTTTACTTCACTTTGTTGCTTTAGTTAATGGCAAGTTTCTCTATTACATTTGCTATATAATGTAAAATTAATGTGACTGATAAATCACTCAGGACGTGGACTTGAGCAGTATAGCATTATCCAAGTATCTGTCTGGACTGAAGAAAATATGAAAAACTTTATTGTAGAATAGCTGGCCTCTGGGCTGCAAATTAAACCTAGAACCTTCTCAATACAGAACAAGAGTTCTAACCACTGAACCAAAACTTTTCCCTCATACTTAATATATCCTGATTTGACTGCAATGAAAAATTTGGATCCAAAATGTAAAAGTTTAATTATCTTTCTTACAAGCAACATCGTTTAACTTCTGTCTCTCCTCTTCAAGCTTTGCTTTCAAAGCCTCAGCTTCCTTTGTAAGAGCTTCAATACTTTCTCCAGGATTATGCACTTTAAGATCTCCATCAGATGCCATGTTTGTGTAGTTTCAGCTCATGTAATACACCTGTGAACAACACTGTAGGTGCACAAGACAATAATCCTACACTAAAGGATATGCTTGTTCCTGTGTAAGCACAACTACAAAAATCATGCATGTTGGCATCCTGATTCAGTATGATACATGTGTTAATCTGCCAGACAGTATCATTCTTTCACTATGAACAAAGATATAAGACACTTTGTTTTTATACCACACCTCTTGCTACATATGTGATAACAAAATAATGGTTTCCATATAATTGGTGGTAGTAGTAGTAATAGTAGAAGCTCTTGAAAACTGACAAGACACCTCACCAGAAATATTGACTGACCTTAAATTAGATGTGTGGGGTGTTTGTTTGCATATATATACAAACAAATGCAAGTTACAATGGTACAAACTGTAAAACCAGCTGCATAAAGCAAACTAAAACAGAGGCTACATATCAATAAATATATAAACAAACAAAATAAGTATACAGCACAAAACACACAAGACTTAAAAACTAAACATTACTTAATGCAGGTATAGCATATATTGGAAAGCGTGTCCTCATGTCATAAACAAAATTTCCAGTGGTGTTCTATGCAAGTACATAGACATGGCCAATAAACACTTCAAGTAAGGTGGTCTTTTTGTGGGTAAATATGATTGAAAATATGAATTGCCTAATAATTTCTAGTTGAAGATTTTCATATCATATTTGAGAAAATCAGCCTAATGATTTTGGCGCTGTTCTAGAAGGACGGGCGGGTACATGGACAGACATCTCCAAACCAGGCTTTCTTTTGTCACTTTGTAAAGAATGCTTAAAAACTGAACATTCAGCATACCGAAACAAGTTCACGTCTGACATTCTGTTTAAAAATGTAGCAAAAATTAGAAATGGTCATATTTTGTATTATATTGAGACTCCATGTTAGAGTATTAGTACGAAACACGTCAGTCTCTTAACTACAGCCCTAACTACAGACAACTCGGATCTTCCTCACTCCCAAGGCGCGGTTTGATAAACAAGGTAGTTCATGTGGGAACTATGGTAGACAATGTGACATCTCGGCAGATTCTTCTCCGAGTACTTCGATTTTCAAAGATTACCATCTTCTGGGACGTGACCGTAATTTTCAGCCAACATAGTGAGAACTTAAACCAATTTATCATCACAGACATTCGTACAATACAACCATTTCACGCCGCAGGGACTGCCTTGCCTCACCCCTACAAATAAACAAGATGTAAGGCAATAAAACCCAAACTGTAATTGTTGCTACATTTCGGAGCAGAAACATCACACGTACACTTGTCACTGTATTCGCAACGTTAGTCCAAACTGACACCCTGAGAAGTATATTTTTTCTGCCATGTAAATACTGAAGAAATGTCGATCAGAACACTATCACCACATTTGAGACTAATACATACAGTCCCTTTTAGTTTCACGGACTTAGAGACATTCAGCTAAAAATTTTCATGGCGCGTTGTGCAGTAGACGTCAATTTTATTGTCAGTCTCCAGCACAGATCATCTCGTATAGATCTCCAGTGCCCTCTACCATGTTCCGCATATTTCAAATTCTGGGTAGCTGTAATACATGGGTCCAATCGCTGAGTCTGTACACCTGTGTTCCCTATACAAACCCACCACAGCTAACACACGTCGATCTGTGCGTACGTCTGTGTACCAGAGGTTGCCAATTTGTTTGGTAATGTGGGATGTAGATTAATCATCCGTGATTACAGATAATCCGTGCTGTCGTGTTCACGGATGCGAGCTGTAAGTTGTATGTAGTGGCATTGGAAGGAGTGGTGGCAGGTGTCAAGGAAATCGTCTTAGAGAACGAAAAGGCATGGGAGTTGTTCATGTAACTTGTATTTCATCGCAGTAATGTTTGAAGTTTCTGTGATTGCGTATTCCAGAATACTAGGGTCCAGTCTGTACAGGACATATGCCTCGGTTGGTAGGGTTCACGACACGTTGCATGTGTCTGTAGGGTTAATTGTAAGCACATGGTTATCCGAGACGAAAGTTGCAATATTGCGTGTTTTGCGCTGTCGTGTTCTTTTACATGGAGCAATTTCGTCTATGACGGCTAAGAGACACGTAAATTCGAAGTGTCATTAATGTACCTTAGACATGCATGTTCGTACATGTTGCATCATACAATTCCGGGTGTAATTAAAGTCCGTGTACATGGTTCTAAGCGTGAATGATTTTGTAGGGTGACCTTTAGAACTGACTGCTTTTGGGACAATACCTCTGTATGGTGACATTTACTTGACTTAACCTGGGTTTGATTTGCAGTTTAGGTATTTGTATTGCTGATGTCACTAAATACAATTTTCATGTAAATTACTTTGCCAAACATATGCTCTGTTGTAACACGGTTGCTGTGTAGTGAATGATATAGCCTAATTCTGCATGTCACGTGGGTTTATAATTTTTTAATTCAATTTTGTGAAAACATATTATAAAAGCCCAAGTATGCTATAACTAAGCGTATTATGTTAGGTGCAATAACAACTGTCTCAGTATAGGGGAATCATCCATTGTAATGCTTAAACATTTACCACTGTTCATACCTGAACACTTCACATACTTATATTTCTGCAAAGAAGCAGTAGTTATGAGTGAAAGTTCATGAAATTAAAATATGTTCTGTTTGCATATTGCTATGTTTGTATGTTTCATATAATGGAAGCCTTAATGAAAGTGGGTTGCCAACATAGTGACCAACTGAAGTGATGGTTGCCAACATAAATTGAATTTCTGTCACTGATGAGAAAACTGAAAACCTAACCTTAGTAGGTCATTTTTTGCACCTTCAGTAAATAGCAGCCGTTGCTTGCATTTCTGCTACAAAAATGCAACCTTAAAGCTTAACCTCTATGTAGGCAAATGTGACCTCAGTTTTGACACTAAAATTAACTCTCAAGGCCCAATCTTATATACAGACAAAACAACCATTTCAGTCGTTTCCACTTTTTCTCCCAACTGGCAGTTAGGCACTATGAGAGGTGTATTTTGAAGATTGCCCAGCAAATAGTATGAAGGTTGCCCAAGATGTTTTGCAACACAATTTTTTAATTGCTGGTAATTTGTTATATAATTGTTTGAACATACTCATAGGATAACTAGATGTATTTATTACACACACTATTTTTCTACATAATTTTCATCAAGTTCAGCAGCCTTATGCCAGGGAGAAACAAGAACATCTGTCCCCTTCTTGTGCCAGTTTGAATTTTGTACTCGCAGCCACTTCTTCAGTAACCTTGTCATCACTCCCAAATGTTCTCCCACAGATGGCATCCTTGAGGGCTCCAAAGAGGTGAAAATCTGAGGGAGCAGGATGTGGGCTGTATAGTGGGTGGGAAAGAACAGTCCATCCAAGTTTTGTGATTGCTTCATGTGTTTTAAAATGTGTGTGTTTCCATGCATTGTCATGTTGAAGGAGGATTTCAGCAACATTTTTATGAGGTCAGACTCTCCTGAAATGCTTCTGCAAGGCTTTAAGAGTTTGAATGTACAGATTTGGGTTAATGGTTTGACCACATGGCATAGTGTCTACCAAAATCACCCCTTCTGCATCCCAAGAACCATGGGCAGGACTTTCCCTGTTGAAGAGTTAGCCTTAAACATCTTCTTCCAAGTTGGATTATGTCATTCCATTGACTTTTTGTCTGGGGTTCAAAGCGACCGATCCATGTTTCATCCCCAGTGACCTGTGACAAAAAGCTTTTGCTGTCAGCCTCGTAATGGGAGAGCAAATCTGAACACACCTCTTTCTGCACAGTTTTGTGATAGTTGGTTAGGCTTTGTGGAATTCAACGAGCACACCTTGTGAATATCCTAAGACATCAGTAATGTCATTGCAAGGTTTGTGGTTGTAATTTGTCGGTCATTTCAAATAAGTTCATCAGCATGTTGAAGCAACGCCTGAGTGACTGCTGTTGTTGGCCAACCAGAGCAATGTGCGTCATTCAGTTCCACATTGTCTTTCTTAGAACATGCAAATTGTGAAACCCAACAACTAACAGTGTTTTTATCAACAACATTGACACTATACATTTTCTGATTGCTTGTGAATGTTTGTTACTGATTCCTTCTCTGCCACAAGAAATTCAATACCAGCCCATTGTTTAAAATGCACATTACCATACCATTCCATTTTGGTGAACCGCTGAGCATGTGTGAGAAAACATATTGTTCTTTGGCGCTGCAGTCGCAAGCAGGACGTTAAAAATTAACCATAGAATAAATTGCAGACATTTCCTTTTGAGTTGACTGAAGTATAGAAAGTGTTACAAAACTTTCTGGGCAACCCTCATAATTAACTGTCACTGCTGTGAGAACGTTGAATTTTACATATTGTTTTCACTTGCTACAAGTATTGACTTTCAGCTGATGTACTTTGAAATACCTCGTATTTTGTAGGCATGTAGTATTACTACCTTAATTTTTTAACTGTGCATATGACCCTTGTAGAGGGTGATACTGTAATTCCCTCAGCCGTGAAGCAATACGTCCATCTTGCAGACTGCTCATTTTTCATATAGCTTTGCTTTCTTCTCAGAATGGGTGTTTGAATGAAGTGTTGTCATTTTGTTGGGTGTGGTGGCACTCCATTGGCAATGTAGTAATTGTGCTTCATGACATACTGACACGTACATGACTTGGTGCTTAGGCAGAGGGGTGACTATAGTTTGCTGTGTTTACTCGTTTATGTTGTCCATTGTGTGGTAGCTTTATAATAATAGTGTTAAATTTTCATAGTCAGTGATCTGATTCCATAAAAATTTGCAAGGCAGAATCATCTGTTGGTGCAGGGTTTATGTGTCTGTACTCACAACACCCACAAGTTGTGACTAATTAATAATCAGTTCTCTTCCAGTTGTTAGGACATGAATGAAACAATTTGTACTAAAATAACATACTCAAAAGCGGGTCCACAAGTGCTTCCTTACACATCCTTTCCTATTTGCTGGTCACTGATTCTATTCTTTGACATAATCACAGCAGCCTAAATTAAAGCATAGTTAATTATTTCAAGAACAATTAAAATGTGACATGTTTCATTACTGACTTTAAAATGAAACAACCCCAAATTCCCATGGTATTCTTTTCAGTTTTTTAAGCTCATTGTAGCAAGTCTATAAACGACTTGTTAGTAAAACATAAGATGTATTGGATAAAATGAGCAGAATTAATATTGCAGTAGCATATTATTGCATAATACATATTGAATTACAGCAAAATCTGTGAAATGGATTATGGGATAAATAGGAAGGCTTATGTTAGGTTGTACATAATGCAATATTGTTATGGATCAGTGTGGCTGAAAATAAGAGTTGCAGAACAGTTTTAGATGAAAAGTTGTCTTGTAAGATTGAAACCAGCAGTCTGTTTATGGGATTTATCCATGGAAAAACGAATTTATTATCATATGTAAATTGGGCTTTGTAATGAGGCAGTATGGCTAAAAGTCAAAATAGGCAAATGATGTTATGAAAACATATTAGATTTCACATTTGGATAACAGTTTATGATATACATCAAAATATTAATTTTGATCTTATGAATTGTAGGTTTTGTTGTGGCTAAATATGGCTGAAAGTAAAATTGCGCAACAGTTTTTAGTAGTATGTTTTGGCATCATGTTTGGTATCTAAATAGTACTGTGTGCTGTAGTCATATACAGCAGTATTGTTGTATACGACTGAAACATGTAATAGTGCTTCTAGTGAAATTCTCCAGTGTTAATTTAAAATTATGTCAAACAGTTTAGGTGCTGGTACTTGGAACAGACGGATGGTTTTGTAGGCAAAACCTCCACATAAGGCACTGTTGTTTTATTTCTTGTACTATTTCTAATAATCTAACCTTATCAGCATCTTTAGCATGTTTATTAATTAGTGCATATGGCATTGTCATTTCATTACATGCATAATAAATTGATATATGTGGATCCTGAATGTATGTCTGCTACTGTCATGGGCAACCGATGTGTAGCGAATGAACAGTTTGTAATATGCCCTAACATTTGTTTGTGGTTTGCAGAAAAATCTGATATTCTCTATTACTGGACCAGAATTTTTTAATTTTGCTAGGAAACCATTTGAATAGTCTGTCCATAAATTACCAGTCTTTGCCATCAGAAAGGATGAAGTTCTACAAACTCTAATTGTGTTTGACTTGTTACCTGAAGAGAAGTTGCAGTGCTGATACTGTGTTGTAACATAAAAATATTTAAAGAAAGTATCATCAGGCACATGTAAATGAAACACAATATATCATTAGCTGCCAGAGTTATTGATTTTGTGTGTCAGAGTGAAGAACTAGCATGTGTATGTGAATGTACTACCGTTCACTTCGTGTTTTAAGTATAGCAGATTAAGAACAAGTCTCACATGCAACAGGTTAGCTATCAGAATGTGTGAAGTAGGCTAATTACAAATGTTCTGAGGAATTTTAAGCATTTCTTGTAAACTTATAATGGTTATAAATTGAAAAACAGGCCACAGAGGTGAAGAACTCGAATTTTTTAATACCCTGTTGAAGTGAATATGTTCTCCATTTATGGCTCAGTACACATCAAAGTAGTATTATTTTTCTTACCAGACATTTTTTAGCATAACAAATGGTCTCTTCCAACAGAAATTCTTATTCTTTTCTTTAAATTTTCCGAAATTTCTGGCTTTGGAAGAACATAAACTTAATTGTTGATACAGTCTCAGAAAAGTGTAAGGATGTTATTTCAGGTAAACATGGTGGAAAGGAAATGGGCAGCACATTGGAGTTGTGGCTGATACATCAACTGCTGGAGCACATCTTCTTCCTTCTTCTTCCACCAAGGGCCCGTCGGCAGAAGCTCCGGATGCACTGCAGCCTTAGGCTTATTGTGCTAGCCCTAAGTATTCCAATTAGCATTGGTTCATTAGCCCTGTTCCTCTAACAAAGAGACACAGGTCTTTCAATAAGGCCATGCTTTTATCCTTTGGTTCAACAAACAGTTTTCCAAAGAACTTATAACGTTGACAAGCCAGCGCCTCACAACGACAATATGGTGCGCAGTTTCAGTCTCCGACCCGCAGAATCTGCAGGTCCGATCTCCATCAAGAAGGCCCATATCTTGAGATGAAGGAGTCTTGCCTGTAGGTTTTTCAACTGTCCAGGTTCCCTCCTTCATTTTCTTAGCTTTAATGAGCTTCTTCCACTGCGCTCCCGAGAGTCGCTTGGTCTGCAGTGTAGTCATAGAGATACCTTCAGCCAATCTGTCCTCATCAGAAGGAACAGTGAAAGGCCCAGAGCCTGATGAGTTTCTTCTGCTTCGCTCCGATAGTCACTTGGTCTGCAGTAGTCGTAGAGACACCTGCAGCCAATCTGTCCTCATCAGAAGAAACAGCGAAAGGCTCAGAGCCTACAGCCTCCACTTGGGAGTCTTGTTGTATCAAGTCTGCAGTCACAGCCACTCCTTGTATGGGGAATAACAGTCACCACCCATAGAGCCCCTTACGAGTGGAAGGCATAAATACAATGGGGTGCTGCCTGGTGCCCCAAGGGGATCGTAACTGCACTGCTATTTTACCACCCTAGTGCCATGCAGCCCTTGGCACGATGCCCCACACCTTGGCTGGGGTGAACCATAGCCCCTGTTAGCCGCCTACAGACGTTACCCCCCTCCGCGACGGGGACGCAAGGGATTGGATTTTGGAGGGGGTTGGAGCACATAATGTTCAGACAAGACTGTGTGGCACCTGTTCCCATATTGAAGTTGCAGCATTTCTGAATGAACAGCTGCTTGGTACTTGGACTGACCATGTGGGGCCCATTTCTTTTGTGACATATTCACCTGATCTAATCTGCTGTGAATTTTTTGTGGTTCTGTCGAGCTTGACATTTTTGTTCTGTCAGTGTCGCAAATTTTTGACACTGGACTGGAAGGAGTGGGCATCGCTGTTCTTCATGACATGCTATAAAATATCTGACAAGAAAGAGAATACTGCTCCAGTGTGTGTGCAGAGCCACCAATGTAGCACATATTGAACTAAAGCAAGATATGAAAACATTCTTGTGTTCTTTATTCTTACTGTCTGATTTAAATCTGTCATTGTTTGTAGTTTCATAATACATGTTTGAAATTACCCAGATAGTTTGTGATCACTTTGTGTTTTGGAAGGAGAAATGTGAGTGTTACTGCATTTTTGTTCCAGATTGAACTTGTAATGAAAAAAACATTCATATAAGTCTTTGTAACTTTCTGGTTTCCACACCTGAGAATTTCTGTACAATGTTTACTGGTAATCTTCAGACATCAGAAGGTCTTGAAGCTCTGAACATTTACTTGTCAGATCGAAGCTATCTGAATGGGTTTAAACCAAGTCAGGTTGATACATATATCTTTGAAACACTTGACAATTGCCCATCAGACATCTTTCCTCATGTGTGTCGTTGGTACCGGCACATAGCAAGTTTTGGAATGGAACGGAAGAATTTTCCTTCACAAATTAATCCTGTGGAGAATATAAACAGGAATATGAAAGAAAATTTGGTGCCTCTGATGGAGAATAACAGAATTGACTCACTGCAGGTGAGAAGTAAAAGAACAGTTATATTCAGTCTCATTTAAGTGGGCGCTTTCTTACCACAGAATGGGGTGTCCTTAGGCTGTGAATGTAGCTGTTGGCCTCTAGATATGGAGGATAGTAGGTACTTGAATAAGCAGTCATGGTGATCATCCAGCCTGGAGGGTGGACAAGTGGCTGACAGCTCTGAACTGTAAAGGGTCTAGTATGTTGCAAAAGTTGTGTAGTGTTTCTGACTTGTACATGCTCTTTGAAATGGTTTGAGAAACAGGAGAGTGAAATGGGTTTGGAGCATGAATTTCCAGAAGTCTGTAAAAGTCAGGTTCATTGAAAACTTGAAGGGAAGTGACCATTTTAAAAATGGGACGTACAGAACAGGGTTAGGGTTTGTGGTTCGATACATCTGGCGGAAGATAGGGTCCAGTGGTAGGCTGTTCTGAACCTAGTAATGAATTTTTGTGTTCTTTAAATGGTAGGGAGTATCTTTCCTAGTTGAGAAACAATTAGCTTCTCAAAAAAGGACTCTGCTGCATGGAGACAGGTAGATTGATGTCAGATGCCTAAGCTTGAGATAATTCCAACTCTTTTTGCTGTGAACAAATCCCATAGATATGTATCAGCATTTCTACATGACGGTGGAGGCAGCAGGTTTTGCTAAAACATTGGCGCATGTCTATCAGGTGTATTGCATCACATCCCTGCAGACACTTGTTTGCAGTTACTGTTATGTGTACCGCAAATCTCCCTAAATCTGAAGTCTCATTTGCTCAGGTATAAGAACTAAGATCTTTATTGTCTTCATTGTATCCACTCTTCTGCTCTGAATACTTAGCACACATTTTATCAATGTCTAACATTTGGTACATGCACTTCTCAGGTACGAATAAGTAGCAGTTTTACCATAGTAGACCATTGTATGCTGATGTCATATATCTTGCACTTCCGTGTTATATTGCACATAATGTGTGTTGTGTATTCGGGGTAAGTTTTGAATCCCTCAATATTAATCACAAAGTAAGATCCTGATCGATTTATCACAATACTGAAGTGGGAAGAATACGTATTTCCACCAAAAGCATGTATAGAATTACATTCTTACAAGTTTACACCATATGAAACTGAAATATATTCGTTATTCGTAGTGATTGTAGTTGTCATATTTTAGTATGGTGTCCTTTCTCGTCAGGTTTGCACATCATTACAGTTTCTGAGTTAGGGTATACTTAGGAAGTACCTGATATTCTTGGCAGATACTGGTGATTATTCTTCACTATTCCTGTCAGAATGCCTCAACACAAATAGCAATAAAAACAGGATGTGCCAAATCTGTACCTTATGTGAATCATCTTATACCTTATGTCCTGGGAATGAGTGGTAATGCAGCTGCGTCAACATTTAAAATTGCGTGCAGTTGTACTGTAATTAGCAGTCATGGCAATTGTTACAACACAACTATGCGTGTAATAACACTGTATATGTGTACAAGTCATGCAAGTTGCTTTGGTGGTGGTGGTGGAGCAGTAACTGTCATTACATAATGTATCTTCTGTTTATAACCTTTCTGTATTTCAGCTGTGTATTCTAACAGTGCTGGTGTAAAGTAGATGTATATGTATTCTGTTTTTGCTGGGTTACATTGGGTAGCTCTATGCTTCTGCTGATGTTAAGTTGGGTATGTTAGGATGGTGTAATTTAGTATATTTTAATCACCTGTGTGTGTGTGTAGTTGGTTAAATGTAGCAGTTACTATGTAATGCCAACATACTAATTGATAATTTAACACAGTTGATGTGGCAGATCAAGAAGGGATAAGGTGGTAACATTTACATGATTTGTAGGAAGTAAGTGAGAAGCTGAAAGGTGAATGGAACTGTCAGGGGATCATGTCCAGCTATAGATTTCTTGTTAGGTGTGTTCACATTCTGAGTTTTGTTCCTAAACACCGTAACTGTTTGGACATTGTAGTGGATGTACAGTTGTTCTCTGTGAGCTACGAACTGAGAATATGGAGTAAATATTGTATCAGCATCAGGTGTTTCATATTAGGTTCATGGCAGGAAACTGAAAAGTTACATTTTTAAGTATTTGTGTATTAGAAAGTGTTCAAAGGCTTTCATACGGCAGGAATTCTGGGACACCATTCTTAACTGAGTAATACATGATTGACAATTGACAATTTAATGTGAATCTCACATACCATTTATGAATGAAATTTATGAATCAGTTTGGAAGATGAAATACATGACATCAAACATCTGATTCATTGTTTTGCTTTGCCTGCATGGAAAATCTCCATTTCATGCAAATACAGCAGTGTTTAGTGGGAGAGTATATATTTTTTTTACTGTGTTAACAGTTATTATTTGAACCAATATTTATTTTAATATAATTAAACATATTTGAGATTCTGTGATGTGTTTGAAAATTACCTAATATATATATATATATTATTTTTTCGTTTCTCCATAAATTTCAACTCTGAATAATTTGACAAATGTCTCTCCCACCTTTAGATGATTTGTCTGATTACCAATTATAATTTATATGATTTGTTTGCATTCTTTGTTCTAGCGGGCAAAAATGGGAGGTAACAAGGAAAAGAAAGGAGGCGATGATAAAGCCAATACCTCAGAGCTCAATCCATGGCCATCATACATTGAGGTATGTATATCAGATTACTGTGATCTGTTGACCTATTTTACATACAACAGCTGTAATTACAGATACTATATGTGTTACGTATGGTGGTAGCAATATTTTGGGTCCAACGGTACAGTTAAGTGGTTATCACTTCTGATTTATTCCCAGGAAATTTCAGTTGCATTTCTCATCCCATGGACTGAGGCCTTGTATGGTTTATTCAGCTCTCTCAAATATACAGGATTATTTAAAAAAGTGTTAACACTTATATGGAGATTAGTCTTCCACAGGTTTTTGCTGGTTGTGAAGCATTGACATATCAACAAGACTGACTTGGAGCAGCGAAGGAAAGCTGTAGCCTAGATGGGGATCTGCCAGGCTGCAGCCTTCCTTCTTTGCTGGGGTGGTATCTCAGAAGAGGCGAAAGCTGTTTCCTGTTGTGCTTTGCAGTTGTATAATTCACAGGGACTTAACTTTCTGAAGTTTTGCTTGTGAAGGTGGCCAACGTAGATGCCTTTGTATGTATTTTTATTACATCTGCAGGAAAGGATTCATTTGTGGGATAAGTTGAAGTTGCAGTATGAAGAAGAACTAGCAGCTAAAACGTCATTACCTATAAAGATTACATTGCCAGATGGAAAAGTGATTGAAGGACAGTCATGGCGCACAACTCCTTATGAGGTTGCTAAAGGAATCAGGTATGGCAGACATTTTAATGTTCTGAAATCTTTTCTTTTGTTGCACACACACACGCATCATCGAGGTTTTATTTTTATTAAAACAGGCAAATTTGTTTCATGTTTATGGGAGTTCATCAGTGTATGTTAGTTACAGGTAAGTTCCTGTGGTTGAGTGTGTTAGTTGCCCATATATTTATTCGAGCCAACATTGGGTGTCATGGGTAGGATGTACAATTGTTAGAATATTAGGTATTGTAGCATAAAATAGCTAATGTTTTAAAACCATGAGCGGACAAAAGAGGAGTTGGTTTTAATAACAGATCAACATATGACCATACCAAAGGGTGAAGTCAACCCATCTCAATGTGGTCAACACGATTGTTATGAACGAAGCTTTGGTACATAGGACATGGTGGTATAGCCATTAAATCTTGTGCAGACAAGATGCTGTTCCAAAATGATATTACTCTACATAAGTATGGTGTTTAAATATTTAATATGATTTGGTGTTTGGTGTGTTACCAGTCACGCATAACCAGTGCAGTTGAGTTGGTAATAACTAGTCACTGATTATCCTGTAGCCAGTGTTCAGTGAGAAGTACAGTTGACATCTTCAGGTTAAGTTTAGGGTGTCCTGAAATTTGCAGCTACAGTGCTGACCAAAACATTGTTCACACTTACATGACAAGCATGGCTGACATTCAGGAATGAGGTATCATGTAATGCCAACTATGTTGCAGCCAGGGACTAGCAGACAATTCAGTGATTGCCAAAATAAACGGAGAACTATGGGATTTAGACAGACCTCTGGAAGAAGATTCTCAACTTCAGTTACTGAAGTTTGATGATGATGAAGGTAACTGTGAATAGTATTTAGGTATAAACATACTCTTAATTTAAAGGGTGTATTTACTTTGTTGCTACGTCTGCTGTGACTCTAGAAACTCATTGAAATTGTAAATAAATGGAATTGTGCCCTGTTACTGATGTTGGACTACTTTTTCTGTCAGGGCAGCAAGTGTTCTGGCATTCATCAGCACATATACTGGGTGAAGCGATGGAGAGGGTGTATGGTGGTTGTTTGTGCTATGGACCCCCAATAGAGAATGGATTCTACTATGATATGTTCATTCAGGATAAGCAAGTGAGTCTGTTGCTGTGATATTTTGAACCTGCTCATTCTGAAAACCATATTAACTACATTTGTTTCTAGCATGAGGGCATGTCTGTAGAGCACAGCTTTTTAAAAATAATTTTATGTATTTTTATTCATTTTTTTGACTCGTGCAGTCAGTGTTATTTGTGTGAAAAAATGTACTGAAAGAGTACTGCTTTTAATAAATTATATAGTTATATAGTTATCTGAAACCTTTTGGTGAAATTTGGTACTGTTTCAGATATAGATTTCACATTTAATGTAGTGTGGGCCTTACTCATTATAGTCGCTTGGGGAAATAAAAAAAGAAAATTTGTTTGAGAGTGACACTTATCAGAGTGTGTGAATGGTTTAATGATTCCTTTGGTTAATGGGGTTATGTAGTGTCAAACGATAGGACAGTAAATGAGTGATGACTTGGAACAAATGAGGAAGGAAGTGTTCGTTGCTTAATGTAAAATACATTCCTTTTATTTGCCTCAGTGAACTAAGGAATCTAGTCAGTGGAGTTAGTTTAGTTACATGTCAGTAACATGATGGTGACTTGCACTGTGGTTCCAATTGGTAGACAGGAATGGTATAGTTTTCTAGATGACAGAAGCAGCAGCAGCAAGAAATCTTATTTTTTATTGTGTTTTGAAGTTATAAATAAGAGAAGAAGAATATTTATTTGCAACCTTATTAGAAAATGTTATGAATAAAAGAAGAACAATACTTATTTGCAGCCTTATTAGAAAGTTCTTTTGAAGTACATATATTTCATGAAATGTGTCATCTAACACTGTTTGATGTTCTGTGGTCACAGTCAGTAGGTGAAACTGGCCTGTTCAAACTTCGAAACAAGTCTGGTGGAATTTGTTGTATGTTACCATCAAGAAAGTGTTCTCAGAGTCATATGTTAACATGCACAGTTTGTGTAGTCTAAACATGCTTTATTAAAGTAATGATTGTATGTTTTTATGATTTTAAGGTATCTAATTTAGACTTCCCAGTCGTTGAAAATATCATGAAGTCAGTTGTGAAAGAGAAACAAAATTTTGAACGTCTTGAAATCAGAAAGGAGGATCTTCTGGAGATGTTCAAGGTAAATTATAAAGCCAGGAAGTACCTGTATCTAAATATAATGGTTGGTACACACAGATAGCATATATAAAGCAAATATGTGTTAATATGTTTGAGGAACTGGGTACCACGTTCTTAAACTCCAGGAAAGGTGTAAGGCATAGGATCTGTTATGCAACCCCTACCCTACTTTATGTCAGATCTTATCATGTGTGCACCCGACTATCACAGCAGAGACTGTGGTCACCAAGTCATGGCAGTTTCACCATTGTAGGTAGTGAGTGGGAAGGACATGCCATTACAAAAAATTAGATTAAATGTAAGGATACATTTTGTGTTTTAAATTTTACTTAAAGTGTTTCATTGTGTATAATGATTGCTAGTAAGTTATGATAAATTCATTAACCAATGAATCAAATTGTAGGGGTATTCACCTAATGGGATTAAACTAATTGTAATTAGTGGGGCTTGATAAATTTATTTTGTCATTTAGTTCAGGTTCGGGGTTCCATCACTGTTTTTGGAGTCCAAACAGGTTCTGTAGAAAGGAGAATTTGGGAAACAGTGTCTTCCTTTTATACTGAGATTTGTGTGTTGTGTGTTATCTCTGCCATTAAGGCATGGTCTTGCTGAAAGCAGTCTTACTGGACTTTGTTTCTAACCATCTTGATGAATGTCGTTGTTGCTAATTTGTAACTCTCTTGCTAGAGGATTGTTTTTATTCTAGTAGAAAGGAAGAAGTCAGTGTGACTGGATGTTATCTGTATTTGTCAAACTTTTCCCTACATGTTTTCAGTATAACAAATTTAAAGTGCGTATACTCAATGAGAAAGTGAACACTGCAACAACGACTGTATATCGCTGTGGGCCACTTATTGATCTGTGTAGAGGACCACACGTGCGGCACACAGGGAAAGTGAAGTCCTTTAAAATAACCAAGGTAAGCAATATATAGCCCTAGGTTTCTTATATCCTAGGCCATGAGACCTGTGACAGTCTGATTACATGCAGTCTTTCTTCTCTTTCTCCACCACCTCCTCCTCCTCCTCCTCCTCCTTCCCCATTGCCATCTGTAAATGATGGGCTAAAATAAAATGCCGGAGAATGTCAACAAATTATGGTCTAGACATGATATTTTGATCTGTGGCCTGCATTGCCTACCACAGATTAAACCCAACGTTCTTATGAAATAGGTGAAATGTATTACATTTGACATATTTTCAGAATTTTTTATCATGAGATACATGTGACATGTTGCTGGTTGAATTTGCTATCTGTAAGATAAAAACACTTTGATTTTAAAAGGATAATTATTGATTGCAGAATTCTGCTACATACTGGGAAGGAAAGAGTGATGCTGAGTCCCTCCAGCGAGTTTATGGAATATCATTTCCAGACAACAAACAGTTAAAGGAATGGGAAAAATTCCAAGAGGAGGCTGCAAAACGGGACCATCGGAAAATTGGCAAGGTTAGTACCTGTGTTCTCAATTTGTAACAAGATGAATGTCTCTTAGTTACCTGTTCTTCCGAGCTATTTTAAATAGGTCTGTGTGTTGTTATTTGTTTAATCTTTGTTAACAGGAACAAGAATTGTTCTTCTTTCATGAATTGAGTCCTGGGTCATGTTTCTTCTTACCTCGTGGTTCTTATATATACAACACACTTGTGGATTTCATCAAGTCTGAATATCGCAAACGAGGTTTCCAAGAAGTTATCTCGCCAAATATCTTCAATGCCAAACTGTGGCAGACTTCAGGACATTGGGCACATTATGCAGTAAGTTTTAGATGATGTACTTCTACTATAAAACCATAATGTAGGCAAATTTATGTGTTTGATCATAGATCTTATTTATCTACCTATAGGTTATAATGCTAATTCTATGCAGAATTTTCTGTCTAAAAATAGGGTGTGTTCATATGTTGTATGGGCCATTCTGACTCATAAGTTAATGTAAGAATTTCGTTAAGTATGTGTCTCGCAAACATATAAACTTACTTTTTGGCATATTTGACTTTTGATCCTTGTTACTGCTTATGGTGAGCTCTGAGACCATAATCGAAGTTGGAGTTGGTAACTCTCTGCATAATAGTCCTCCAGTTTCACCCATTTTGTCCATTGCTTTGAGCTCCTTTTGTCATCTGGCAGTTGAAATTTTATATCTTCCAGTACTACAGGGATTTTAGTAGCTATTGCAGGTGTATGCAGTGAAAGGAGGTCCATTATTTTAACTCGACCCTGAAGGACTGTGTGTGTGTGTTGTCCAGACATTGTAGATAGTTACAACATACGGTGAGAATAGCAGGTGTTGAAGCAATTTTCAGTCCATTTCCTTAAGAATTTTTGTATTTTGGGGTGCTGTATGTGGCTGGGAGTTGCTGTAAGATGACCTATGTTTAGTGACAGTAATGCACACACATTATCAAAACTGGAGTTTTGGTTTTGAGCAGGTACTAGGATTCTGAAGTAGTGTCCTCTCATCTTTGCATTGACAGTTTCACTGTGTCAGTTAAATGTTTTAAGTCCTTTATCATTCTGTGTTTAGATCAGGGAAACGTTTGAAGATTAAAACCATAGCATAGAAAACAGGTTAATTCTTCAGGAATGCAATGAACATGTTAATACATATTCACTGTAGCTGGATTAGGAATTACATATCTAGTGTGCAGTTAGCTAGGTGGATTTAAAATGTCTAATTCTATGTATTTGTATGCCCTTCTGTTAAAATGGTTATATATTAATAATTTTTAAAGATACTCTGTTACCTTTGTGACAAGAAGCATATTTATGATTTATAAACACAGCAGTTAATGTGTAAATTCATCATTTTATGCGTTTTGTACGTTTTAAAATCTATGGGAAATTTTGTGTATGGACATTATGAAAACTGTAACAAATAATGAGTGGGTCATTTAGCAGAAGATTAATCTCATCTTAGACACTAAGCTGTATTTTGTATTGTTTCACAGAACAGAGTTGTTTTAACTGGGTAATGTTTCAAATGCTGCATATTAATATGTAAAAACTCTACAATTTTTTTGTGGCCAGAGTATGTTTTGCAAGCATCCACTGTTCAATTCTTGTTCCATAAATCTGACATTCCAGTTTTGTGCCAGCAAAGGTACCACAGTGTCTGGTATTCTGTAATAATAAATGTGATTTCTCTTTACAGGATAACATGTTCTCTTTTGATGTGGAGAAAGAAACATTTGCTTTGAAACCTATGAACTGCCCAGGCCATTGGTAAGCACAGTCATATTTTACTGACACCATGGTGTCTTGCTGTGAGTGAAGAACGTTAATTTACATATGTGTAAACAAAGTGCTTGGAGAAATATTGGCACCTGAGGGGGATGATGTGAGAGGGCAAGTAACAAGTATCAAAGAGCTTCTGATATACTTAAATCATCTGATATTGTTAAAATGGTTGAATTAGGGTGACAATTGACTGGATCTGTAGTTCAGATTTTGAAGACAAGAAATTAATTTGGAATTCTGACGGGGAAACATCTTGAATATTAGCTATTTTGAAGATGGAGAACTAGGTGATAAAATAATATTACAATGAATGTTAGGGAACTTAACAGAGGAAGGAAGTGGAATTGGCACATGATCATGTCCAGTGACAGGTTTTTATAATAGCAACACTGAATCTTTCAGGATGTATGCCCACAATTCATATGTTAATTGACATTTCACTTACATTGCTTTCAAAGAATCAAAATGTTTACGTCTAGTGACACAACTTTCTTGCTGTTTTAAACCTCTGGGTCACAGTTTTTCTCTCACTTGCCCTGATCTGAAAGAATGAATATAGAAATATACCTTTTTCTCTATATTTTTTAATATGCTCATTTTTTATTCTATTACTGTTGATGTGTGACATTTACATCGATTAAAAGGACCAGTGAGTATGGTAATTCTCATAACAGATCCATACAAAGAAGCTGTAGGGATTTGCTGACACATCCTGCAAAATTCAATTGCATTTTAGATTTCTCCACAAGTGTCATATTTTTGTTGTATCACACCAAAGACTCAGGCTTCATAATTTTGTTTTCAGTACTGCTATCAGTTTTATCTTTGTACTCATTTCTGTGTGAATTGCTGTCATTGTGTTCACTGATTGTTTGTCCTGTCATCTGCCACTTCTTTGGGATGTTTCTTTTTAATTAATTTTGCTTTTATGCCGTTAGTTTAATGTTTGATCAGAGAATTCGTTCCTGGAGAGAGCTTCCATTGCGCCTTGCAGACTTCGGTGTGCTACACCGTAATGAGCTCTCAGGAGCATTGAGTGGTCTGACGAGGGTTCGTCGTTTTCAGCAAGATGATGCACACATTTTTTGTGCTGTGGAGCAGGTCAGTTAGACATCAGTATCACATAATTTTCCCCAGTGTTTTAATGATGGTAACTGACTGTACCATATGTTGAAAAAGTTTGACATGTTTGAACAATTCACTTTATCATGTATTCCATGACTTAATTTGTATGTTGATTAATGCAAAAAGAACATTTACTACTTTCAGATTAGACAAGAGATTTCAGGTGCTCTCAACTTTCTGAAGCATGTGTACTCAGTGTTTGGATTTAGCTTCCAGTTAGTCTTGTCTACTAGACCAGACAAATACTTGGGAGAGATAAGCATGTGGGAGGAAGCTGAACAGGTAATGTGCTGTTTCACAGGGACACAGTGATAATTGTAATGCAGATGTGGCTTTCATGTAGTTAATTATTACCTGAAATATGTTTGTAGCAATTGGCAGGAAGTTTGAATGAATTTGGAGAGCAGTGGAAAGAAAATCCTGGAGATGGTGCCTTTTATGGCCCAAAGATTGACATTACTATACTGGATGCTCTTCGTCGACCTCATCAGTGTGCAACTATACAGCTGGATTTTCAGCTTCCCATTCGGTTCAATTTAGGATATGTGAGGTATGCTTTGCCTACAGTACAGTTTTACAACAGTCACTACTGTAAACTATGTGTGACCTTTCTGACTGAACTGTTTTTGTTGGTTACTTTGTGTATCAGTTTTTTTATGGTTGTTTTTCTTTTGTCCTGTCCCTGTCCATTAGTTTTAGTACGTCTCCAGAAACACTTGGTTTGGTGATGCAGCTTTCATAAGCATGCTTTCGGCATTTTTCAGTGCCATTAGTTGTCTTGCTTGGTGCACATTAGACACTGGAACATATCAGGAGTTCTATGTTTGTATGTTTTGTGTTAATGTTTAAGCAAATTGGTTTAGTGGTCATGTTTATGGACTTGATCTTTGGAGATAAGTGCCTGTTGTCTGGGTTGGTACCTTGAAATAGACCACAGCCATGTCATCGAAATCCTCACAAATTGATCGTTCATGCAAAGGTGACTGCAAATTCGTGAGGAGAGGGCACTGGCAGCCTCTTTAAATGTATAATTCCAGCGCGTTGACATGGTGGAACTGTGTGATGGGAACTGCACATGTGCACATCAGGTATCTTTGTGCGCATGCAGATAAGTCTCCACTACCAAATATTGTGAAGGTCTATTTAGTGTTTCTGAAATTGTATATTTATATGGATGAATGGACAGTGATTTTAATAGGCAGTTAACAGGGATATTTGTGTACCTAGCCAAAAGACTCTATTAGCAGAACCTTGACATACCCTGTCAGTCTGCTTGAATATGTTGCTACTGCAGTGGAGTTTCACTAAGAGTATCAGAAGGGGTTTTGTTGAAGTTTATTGGCACGTGAAGGGACACTTCTCACTCCAACAAGATACAAGGAAAACAAATCTGTTCAGCATACAAGACACTGTAGATTGGAGTAGAACCAACTCCAAAGATATGTATTAAGAAATATCTCAGACATACATTGCCTAGTACAGGCATACCCACAAAGCATCTGCCTGGTTAACATTTTCCCAGTAGAATGCCTCATGGTTTTTAATATCCAAACTTCCTAGAATGTATGTATCCCTCAGTACAACGTTTGTTGGCTGATGTTTATATATGAAAAATGTATATGAATGTTCCAAAAACTCAATACAACATTTTAACAAAACGATGTGCATGCAAACTGTACATGTTACTGCATACAAAGCAACTCTTTGTTAACAACCATATTAATTGTTTGTTTGGTGATCAGGAAGTGATGTTTTAAGCATTTTACATCCTACCATGAAAGTTTTTTACTTGTATATGTAGGCGTTTTACCGTGTTTAGTTATGCTTTAGCAAATTGGTTGGAAGTTTTGGGTTGATGATTTATTTAAAATATTTAAAATAGTGGGAAGTAAGCTCCCTGTTAGCATTTTTGCGCACAACGTCTGATTTTCAGGAACAGATTACTGACATTAAGCGGGAGATGGCTGTGTATTTGTGGTGTAGTGAATTAACCATTATATACATCGTGATCCATCAGGTATGGATAAAAGTAAGGAACTGTAAAAATGAAGTGGTAAGAAGTATTGTGCTCATATCCTGCATGTATGCACTTGAAACTTAGCAGTATGTGAAGTGCTGATGTGATTTCTTCAGGTCCACTGTGTATAGACAGGTAATAGTGTAATATTTATTGTGATTTAAAAATCTGTACTGTATTTATTTCAGTGAAACTGGAGAAAAGAAACGACCAGTCATCATTCATCGAGCAATTTTGGGCTCAGTTGAGAGAATGATTGCCGTTCTGGCAGAATCGTATGCTGGTAAATGGCCATTTTGGCTGTCTCCTCGGCAGTGCATTGTGATTCCTGTTGGAGCTCCATTTAATGACTATGCCTTCAAGGTATATAAAAGTATAAATGTGAACTGTTATCATTGCATCTGTAGTTAGGTGTTCTTGACAAACTTAAAGCAAGAAGAGAACACCTTAGGTGTAGGTAATATCTTACCAAGAAGCGAATTTTGATGATAATTCATATTGGAGAGTTTCACCAAAATTGTCTGGCAGTTCCGGTTTCATTAATTTTGATCCACAATAAAGTGTAGTTTACATAAGATATTAAATGGACTTCTCCATGTATCCTATAATCTGTTTCACATATTTTTTGAAGTTTTATGTAGGAGACTTTCACCAAATGTTGCTCCACCATTCATATTTACAGGTGTGTTTATTTGTATATTAGATCATAAATTTATTCTTCCATGCATCCCATTAACAGTTTCGCATATTTTTTTTAAATTCACTATGAAATGTTGGCAGACAGTTTGTTTTCATCCATCTTGTGTGTGTGAGTCACATTTGGACTTTCCTACACAGCCCATAAACTTTTAAGAGACTTGGTTGCAATTTGACATCAGAGACATTCATTGATTTGCATTTCATTATTTCCACTGTAAGTAAGCTTACTAAACTTTGGAGTATACCATTGGTAATTTTGTGTACTATATTACTGGGTACACCCTTTTCAGTTTCATTGTATTTGAGCGTAGACATTATGCTTCTTTATGGAAGAATGCAGATTGAAAGTGTCTGAGAATGAAGTTTAGTAAGGTGAAGTAACAAATATAACACAACTACCCTTCATGGCCTTCAATTTTCTGAAAATACCTATACAGAGCATGTTTAATTTTGTGTGTGATTATAATGTGACCTGTACTTTTCTGATGGTGAATTAGGGAAAAAATTGTCATATTCAGGTTAATACTGTATTCTCATCAGCTAACATTGTTTGAGCGATTTAATCACAAAAATTTAGATGTGCATACAAAATTTTGTCAGGAAAACCTTGGGCAAGACCACTTATGAGATCTAGGCATACATGAGGATAACATTAAAATAGATCCTAAAGGAATAGGCTGTGAAAATATGAACAGGGTCAAAGTGTTTTGGGAAAGTTGTGGTGATGGTCTATGAATTTGTTACAAATCCATAGAAGTATGTGTAAAAAAAAACAGTGGAGGCCACCCTGCGTGCTGTTATGAAAGGAACGCTGAGACATCAGATGTTATCCTTACTTGAGAGGGGGAAAATAATTTACCTGTGTTTTTGTATATAATGACATAATGTAATCAGTGATGTTAAATGTTTTGCCCATTGCTTTGGTGCAGGTGAAAGATCAGCTCCATTTAGCTGGTTTCATGTGTGATGTTGATGTGGATCCAGGTGACACAATGAACAAGAAGATTCGCAATGCCCAGCTAGCTCAGTACAATTTCATTTTGGGTAAGTTGTCCTTGTCTTGGAGCTTGCAGTGTGTGGTGTTTGTCTGTTCACTGAACAAAATGGGATGTCCCATCCTGAGATTGACTGTGATGTGTTTGGCTGTAGTTGCGGTCAGTTCACACTAAAGTCTCAAAAGAGAACAATAACACCTGTGATAAAGAAAGGTTATAGACTATGCTTTGGTTGCAGAATTGGTGGTAAGGACAAAATTTGGGCTACACGTATTAGTTGTTTAATATTAGTATGATTCTCAGGGCTTGGCGGAATAGAAAACAACATGCTGTACGATTTGCTGTACCCGTGGTTTGGAGGAAAAAGAGGTTCTGCTGCTTTTTCTCAACTTTTGTTTCTGGACACACATCTAAAATCAAACGCTGTGTCAAATACACAACTGAACTTTGAGCCTGATATTGTTGAGGATTCTTCTGCACCTGAGGTGCAAGAATCATAGAACCTTGAGGGTTATGCAGAGATGGATTTAGATGATGAGAATGGGTGTGGGTGATAACAGATCATGATATAGAATATGTGTTGACACATTTAGAAAGCCCCATCTGAATTCAGTAATTTTGTGAGAAATGTGTCCAGGAATCAATTAGAGCTTCTTGGTCCCAGATTACAAGGATGGAATTTGGGAATCTGTATGCTGCTGTGAGTTTGGAGTCTTCCTTCAGTAACCACATTATTTCATCTGTGGTGTGGATAAATATGACACTGAAACTCATGTTACTAGTAGCTAAACTGTAGTGCAGACCTATGGTATCACATCCCTTTGAAATATATTGATTGGTTTTGAAGATGAAACATGCACATGTGCAAACTTACGATTTCCCCATTATACCATTGTATGAGTGTAGAGACTGCATGAAATGCAGCATACACTTCCTAGTGTATTACCAAGTATATCTGTTGCAGTGGTTGGTGAAAAGGAACAGAGTGGAGGTACGGTAAATGTGCGTACAAGAGACAATGTGGTTCATGGAGAATTCTCAATTGAAGCAGTAACACAGAAGTTTCAGGTTCTGAAAGACAAGCAGTCGCTGAACAGTGAAGTGGACTTCTGAACACTAAATAAATCAAGTGCTCTCTGGCATCATTAGTATTATGTTCTTTTATGTAATAACCAAACATTATGCCAATTTACCTTTAAGTGGTGAAAAAAAAGGTATTTCATTGCCACTAAGAAACCACCAGTTTTATTAATGTGATTTTCTCACAGCAGTGCTGATGTATGAAGAAGTGTTGGAATTATAATATTGTGTAGTGTTATTAAAAGAAATCTGCAGCATTTATTTATTTATTTATTTATTTACACATTTAAGATGAAAGAAATTAGTTTCTAAATGTTAGGAAGGCCTTCCAGCACCAACATGGCACTATAATCCAGCACACACATTGCAAAAAATGGAATAAAGAATATAAAAATAAAACTCATGTTAACCATTCATGCAAGTATTTTATTTGTAATAATAATTTATGTAATCCCATCACACAATTGAATGCAGTATAAGGTTTGAAACAGTAAATATGTTGAATGCTGGGAAAAACTCTTAAAGCGAATCTTTTGTAAACTGTTGTTTTTGTTCTGAGTAGAAGTGCTTTGAATCTTGTGTTATGAGATGTTTTGTAGTTTTTAAACTGCTTCTTGAGGTTCCATTTGAATACAGGTCTGTGGTGCTCTTTGTTGGCCAGTATACGAGTATGTAGTTAATCTTGTAAGCTATAATCATGAACTTCCACGTAGTGGGGTTCTGCAAACCAGCTGTTACTGTACAAACTTTGTGTTTCACCTGTACCTAATAAAATCAAATTCCAACAATGCAGAAGTTACAATAACAAAAAAATATGACAGTGAATGTAATGGTGATAATTCAGTGACATGTACTTCCTTTCATTCAAAATCATGTTAGTACTTGTGTTTCATCTACTGTTCCAGTCACAGTTCTCTTCTTTCGTTGCTACTGGTGACATCTTGTTGATGAATTATGACATTTTCAGATGCTAAATATTAAACAGCAGAACAGTATTTTATCCTGTGTTCAGGTGAATGCAGTCTTGGTCAGGAAGTGTCACTTCTACTGCAGACCAGTTCTGTGGGTCAAAGCTGCATGCATACACAACTATGTTGTTGAAGCATTCTTTCAGACATCACATATCCATCCTATACATTAATATTTAAATGAAAGTTATAAGAAAATGTAATAATAAATCTCAGCAAGACATCAGACAGAAGAGCATTAAACAAAGTGTGGACCTTCAAGTGTGCAGGTGATGTGACATGGGTATATGTTAATTTTATTGAGTGAGAAAGGCAGGAGTTAAATGTATCAATACAAATTACAAAAGAAAGTTGAGGCAAATGCCAAGTACTTTGTTGATATGTGAATTTTTATTGTGATGAAATTACAGGTGGTTGGAGGTATTACAGTGTGTAATTTTTCATGTAGTCAACTGTTGTATTCGGTACAATTTGGAACTGGGCATTTATTTAATATTTCATGAATACCTGGATCTCTTCCTTTCCTTGCAATATCTGTATGTACTGCAGTACACATGACACATTAAATTTAAGTGAATGTAATATCTTGTTTTAATTCTGTCATCTTAGCGAGGATTTTCAGATGGAAGCAGTGAACAGTATGCCTGGCAATTGTATTATTTCTTTGGCAAATGTAAAGATTTGTCATATTTTTATCTTTAAAATGAAATTGTGATTTTCATGCATTGAACGAACTTGGCGAGACTTCTTCCTAAATGCAATGGCCATGAAATTCAGCGTAAATGTTTGTCCATGCCCTTCGATTCATTACTTATAAAACTTGGTTTCCAGATGCATGAATGTAGTCATGGCTGACAAGTAAAACTGAAGTATGATCTGCAGTAGGCTTGTACATTGCAAATACTTTGTCAGTACTTATTCTTCATATTGGCCCCCCCCCCCTTTTTTTTTTTAATTCTAGTCAGCTTCAGACTGCTTCTCAACATGCAAAATTGTTTAGTTTTCGGTTTCAGTGCAGTAACTAATGAAACAATGGGGCTAGGAATGTAACATGTGGTGCAGTGATTGTTCATAAGCGTACCTATCCATGCGTGAAATGCTGTAGCGATTGGAAGTTTGAGGTTATATCCGACAAAATGTATACAGATCTCTACATAGTAAGTTTTCACAAAAATGCAGTAAAATAATACTAATATCAGCGGATATGTAGAATTAGGTGCTACTGAATAGGCATTTAGGCTTTATGAGTTTTCTTCGGAGCTACGTGTTTTTCAATGCGACGTGTCGAGGCTTATTCATCAATAAAACATTCAGGGTTGGGGCACTGAACTAGGAAAATTGGATCACACCTAGCTGTTAAAGCTTTGCCCTATTCCCTTAATCTGTTGATGTGAATAACTAGCATATTGGCTAAGAATAAACTCAATAAAGTAATAAACACAGTTTATGTTAATTCGTGGTTAGTAAGGTCCACTGCTGGAAAGATTGTTACAAGCTTTGTGGTGTGATCGTTGGAAAATAGCAGTTTCGACCAGTAATTTACATTTGTTACGTTCTCAGATATTCTGTGTTTGTAAATGATAACGGTTTAAAATGTGTTATTGAAATTTACCGGTTTACATTCACAACGCAAAGTGAATTATCTTTGCTCATAGCTCTTATCTTCGCTTTCGATCATTGTGCGGATGCTGGATGTCTTTAATCCATGCTAGATGTCGTGACACTCATGCCGTTCTAGATGCGTGGCGGCATATGACTGGCTTACTTGTACGAGGTGCTGTTTTGGTATGGTTAGGTAGGTCAAGTCGTACCTTGCGTATCGTAAGTTAACATCCATAGATGAAAGTGCGTGGCAGTTTGTCTTGAGACTTAAAGACGACTCTAGGTTTTGTCAGAATTGTACAGTCAGTATTTTTACAACATGAGATTGCATTATTTAGTCATTTTGGTTCTCTGTCTGTTTACTGGGTATGCTAGTGCAAGTGAAACTGGTAAGAAAGGCCCAAAAGTTACAGACAAGGTAAGTGATTTTACTATAGCTGTGCAGTTGGTATTTAAGAACACCCATAATACCATTAAAAGTTAACACTCGAGTAATTGTACCCTGTTAAGTAAAATTTTTCATTTTACAGGTTTGGTTCGATGTTACTATTGGGGATGAGGAGAAGCAGAGAATAGAAATTGGGTTATTTGGTAAAACAGTACCAAAAACCGTTAAAAATTTTGTTGAACTAGCGAAAAAACCTGAAGGAGAAGGCTTTAAGGGTAGCAAGTTTCATAGAGTCATAAAAGACTTCATGATACAAGGAGGCGACTTCACTAAAGGAGATGGCACTGGGGGTGAGTAAACTTGATGTTAGAAAACATGGTGAACGAGACTACTGAATTCCCGCAGAATTTGGCGGACTATGAGAGGTGGATGCTGATTTTCAGTAGTACCTGTTCCTATTTTAGAAACATACAAATATTAGCCAAATTTACCAGTATACATGACACACAGGTTTGTGTTTTATTGTAATGGGATAAAGATAGACATTAAGCTTTTGTGTGTTGTACATTAATGCTATTTAAGAGGTTGAAAATATTCTGTGGAGTGCTTAAACATTTGCAGGGTTAATGTACAATGTATGTCATGTGGCACCGATGGGTCATTCTTATTTTTACTTGTACATTGGAGTGAGCGTTGCGGGTGTTTAATGCAAAGGGTTGCTTATGCGAAATTCTGTCGCCATGTGTGTCATTGTAGTCTTAGTCTTATGTATGGTGCCCTGGATGTTAATATACCTTGTGTGGAGGAAATGTCTACCAGAACTGTGTCCAGATTTTGGTTTGATTGAAGTGTGCTTACTGATAAACAGTATGGTGAGTTTGCATAAGGAGCCTATGGATAGACATTGATTTTATTTTATTTTTAGTTTGCAGCTAACATACTAGCCTATGTAATATTGGACAAATAGATTCTGGCCCACTATTCCATTTGTAAATAATGGAATCAAATTTATCTGAAATTGGTATATAGCCAATGCTTAGTTATATTGTTGTGTTACTAATGTGGTAGGATACTGCTAGAGGTAAGGGTATAGAAAAGAAGTAAACTAGATGAAACCATGCCAGTGTAAACTGCCCAGATTTTTAATACTAGAAACTAATGCATAATATCAGCAAACATTGCCCTGTTATTGCTGAAGTGCTACCAATTCTTCATTTACCAGCACCTCAAAAGAGTGTTATATGTGTAACAGAAGCAGTGTTTGCATGGACATACTAATACTCATGATGTAAATGCAGTCATTTGTGCCCTGCTATTTGCATTACTTGCAGGTGGAAGCATAGTGGTTGTGCCATACTAACATTGAAAGTAACAGGAATTGACATCATGTCTGCAAACATACACAAACCCTAATCATATTTTAAGTACATACATGCCCTAAGTTGAATGTGCTGTTTGTGTTCTGTGTGTACGTTGGCAATGGTGATGCAAGTCTGTGTTACTGATATGAAACCTGAGAGCCTAGCCATTTTATATAAGTTGGCATCTGTAACTTTGACCTTCTGTGACTGTAGGTTTGTTGGTAACTGTGATATAATGTGGTGAGAATTCTTAGGATATGGTACGACAGTAAGGCATTTCCATGTTTACTTATAAATATTGCCTTGTTTGAAGAAGTAACAGCATTTTGAAGTGTTAGAGAATGAAGAGTTATAAAGAGTTTAGTGTTGGAATAGAAGTTTTGCTGCTATTCTACATTAAAATGGATATTGATAGTGCCTTTTAAGATTACATAATTAGACATTTTAGTAATGACTGCATTCAGTCCCTCACTTGAATGAGATAATGCTGCATCTGTTCCTAGGACTATGTCACGCGTGCATTCCTGCTTATTTGTAAGGTTTTTCCTTTGCAGGCAGAAGCATTTATGGTGACCGGTTTGCAGATGAAAATTTTAAGCTGAAGCACTATGGGGCAGGTTGGCTTTCCATGGCTAATGCTGGTAAAGATACAAATGGATCACAGTTTTTTATAACAACTAAACAGACGCCCTGGCTAGATGGAAGACATGTTGTTTTTGGGAAAATTTTGAAAGGAATGGTTGGTATCAGACTGCTTCATGTTGGTATTATGAAACATACATAATTAATTATTGGTAACTTCCAAAATTTTCAACGTGGCTTTTCATAAATTCATTATTTCAGGATGTGGTCAGAAAAATTGAGAGCATCAAGACGGATAGCCGTGATCGGCCAGTTAATGACGTCGTTATTGTAGACTGTGGAGCAGAAGAAGTAACTGAGCCGTTCTCGGTCTCGAAAGAAGATGCCACAGAATAAAGTACTTTTGTGTACTAATACAGAATACGAGCCTCATGTTTTAATATTTTGAGACAACATTTTACAAATTTTCACTCACTAATGCCTTGAAATACTATTTTTTTTTTTTATTCAGAGCAATGTATTTTAATTATTATGATAATGCAAGTACAGAGCATTCATTTGCCAGTAGAACTGTTGGCAGCAGCTAATCAGGTACTGCATGACTTATTTCAGGTCGTTTTAATGCAGCACGTGTGGTTATATAGCAGTATATCCATGCTCAGGTACGTGTTTCCACTATGAAATGAAACCCGTTGCTGAGTGTGGGTTTTAATCAGTGTTGCATTATGCTATATCGTCATTGCCTGGC
The DNA here is from genome assembly GCA_021186555.1 of Reticulitermes speratus. Taxonomy (NCBI): domain Eukaryota; kingdom Metazoa; phylum Arthropoda; class Insecta; order Blattodea; family Rhinotermitidae; genus Reticulitermes; species Reticulitermes speratus. The sequence goes on from JAJKFL010000237.1 coordinate 30,759,935, forward strand.
TGTTGCACTGAGGACCGTCTGCCAACCGGTATAGTTTCTACGCCCTGCACTGCCCTCCTGGATTTATGGGCCATCTCTTTGTTAAGCTGGAATTGGGATGCAAGCTGTGCACAACGTTGGTAGCTGTCACCACCTGCGTATTCTTACTACTGTTATTATTATTCTGATCTAGCCCCATGTGTAAGCTAATTGTGTCTGGTTGTAAAGATGTCTGAACTGGTTTGAACCCTCTCTGGGGACATGGGATTAGGAAGGGAAAGGGACATGTCAGTTGGCCTTCTGTTCTGCAAAATTTGACTCCATGCCACCACCTCAGTTCAAGAATCTCATGAAGTGCCCTCAACGGAACCATTAACCATACTCGTACTAACTCTGTTGTTATGAGAATCACCTCAGGAAAAACATGTATACATTGCTATCTATTATGCCAGCTCATCACTCTACCTCTCGTAGCAGCCGGGTGAAGTGCTGACCAAAGGAAATGGCTGCTTTTACAGGCTGGTGAGCGCAAGGGTGCATGACACTACACGTTAGATGGTTAATTATTGGTGTCTGTAGACATAATGAGATGAACTGTGTTAAATTAGATAGCATCAACTGAGGTCTCACCATGCAGTTGATAGCTGCACTTGACACATGTAAATTGTTCTCTACTCATGAATATGAAGTAGAGTGTAATGCCTAGGGGTTTTATTGTGGAAACCTGTAAAAGCAAGAAATCCTATAAAAAGTGACAACAGCAATTAGAAATCGGCATTCTGAGGTTTTGATTCTTTTGAAAACAATATTATATTGACGAAGAAATTTTGAACAACTTTATTGCTAGAGAAGAAGCAAGAGTGAACATGGCATGTTCTTTGAGAAGACAGATTAGGTGATATTGGAGTGCTTTCAGAAGCATGTACAAGAAGATCTTTGAAGGCTATCATCCCAGAAAACTGATGTATCAAAGTAATCTGTACATACACCCACAAAAGTGTTTTGTTTTACACTATATATATTTACAGCTGTGCAAGAACTCCAGTAGGCAGACTGTTTTGAGGGTAAAGTTTTGTAACGTTCTGTGAAACAATGTCTAGTGGGGAACCCCTTTCAACTGGTGACTTATTATACAGATGAGATTACTTGAGTGATATGGTTTAGGTTCTTAATTCATGTTATTGATACCTACCTGTACAAACGTGTCCCTCTGTGTCTCTTTCATCTTCATTTCCTAGCATAAGGCTGAAGTTTGTGTTTGTAATGACTTCTGTGAATATGCAAAATGTAACTGTCGAAGCTTCCTGGACACTTCGTGTTTCCACCTTCACAACCATTGTATATGTTGCAGTCATAATTGGATATTGACAACTGTCATGGGATAATGTTGCCCTTCTTACAACATGAAGTGCACATCACACAAAGCAACATATGTATTTTGTAATATTTACATGTTCAGTTGTAAATGTTGCATTTCTTACAGACATAATGACATTTTCAGGTATTGGTGCATGTACAGTGACAAAATTATTGTCTCCAATGTTCTAGTTTAGTCCAGGTGGAGTTGCAGCAAGAGGCATAGGAAATTGGTTTACTATGCCTATACTTAGCTTGCTCGCCTTGGTAATTGTCAGTTACATTAGTTTGTACTTTGGCAACACTCATTATATATGGCTTCCAGTATATCCAGCAGTGGATTCCAGTCCATAAACTATTGTACATATGTTGTGAAAATGTCAATGTGCTCAGCCATGAATGTTGCTTCTGTTACACAGGTGAGTCTTTCAAGGTGTTTGTGCGTGTCAATATGTGACAGTTCCATATTGATAGGGAAATAAACAGTGCTCGTGTTCTGTATTGGATCAGCTTTTTGCAATGGACAGGAATAAATATGCTTGCCACTGTCTGTTAGTTTTCTATAGCGTCTTGGATTTTGTATCACTGGCCTAGTACAAAATGAATCTTACTTCATGCCTGCCAGTATACAGCCAAGAAATGCATCTATTACAGTTAGAGGTGTTCATATCTAAGATATTTTTCATAACATCTTATTTCTTCAGCAGAATATACACATTTGTGTAATATTCACATACTTTTGTAATGGATCACAATTTATTGTTTCTAATTTGGAATGCTTGCAACATGCAGAAATAAGGCGGTTTCATTTTAAAATGAAATTACTGTTATGTAGCAGTTTGCTACAAATTTCTTATAAACTTATTTCATATGAAACCTTTGACTGGATTATTTTATTTTCATCAGAATAGAACTATGTAATTCTAAACATTGTGTGAGCGATGATGAGTCACGTATTTGGACTATGGTTCCATTAATAATGTCAATTCATGAAATATGTATTGTTAAATGAATATGTAGGAATCTAAAGAATGTGAAGATTTTGTACTTTTTTTTGTGGTTGCATGTATGTAAATGTTAAATGTTTTGCTTAACAAGAGGGGGCATGGTAAATTCTGAAATAAAATGACACTTGAATTTGTGTTCATAAGTGTAATTGTTACAAAACCTGAAATTATACCAATATTGATAATGACTGTATAACAGTAACTACAGAACCCAAGAGATCCAGTATGTATCCCATTCTCAGACAATTGGCAAAGAATATGGATCAGTTCATTGCCCCAGCTATCCAGCCAACAGTCCATCTGAGGGCCATGCTATCCTGCTGTTGGCTGGATGATGCTGGGGATGGTGTTGAAAATGCATACCATGGAAGATGACGGCCGCAGCACTGCTTTTTTTGTTCAGAGTGAGGCCCAAACCTGCAAGTAGTTTTAATATGTCATAACTGGTAGCTGCATCCTGAAAGGAAGCCAGCAATAAAGGATAACAGACATATGTGTCAAAGCAGGTGATATATAATAGATCTCCTGGGGTCATCAGTGAGGTACCGTGGCATCTCCAATTACCCAGGTAGTCTATCCAGCACTAAACACTTCCTACCAGTGTAGGAGGATGGCCCTCAGTGGTCTCCCTGGTATGGGAACTCTCTTAGTGCCCAATTCATTTTGTAGGAATGGCAGCATTGCTGATTACTTTCATTTGGGCTGGCCAGCAGGACTGTGATCCCACGGTATTTACTCTACATACAGGTTCAGTTAAAGTATTTTGTACACTTCATTCAGGGAGAGGGTGCAGCCTTGAAATTTCACTATTTGATGTTTGACTTATATTTAGCTTGGTTTGAAATAAAAGTTAACTGAAGCCATAACCTCATTCAGTGGGTGCCCTCTGCCCATAATCTGGGTGACCCACTCTCTCATGACATAACATTACATACCCATGAACCACTAGGTTGTGAGGTTATAAAGTTGTGCCCAGGAGCCAGCTGGGATCCATCAGGTGAGGAGGTACATGCTGACCAACATTGCCAGTGTAATCATTTAGGCGAGTGGTGTGATGGAGGATAAGTAAACATTTCATTGGACTGTCTACAATTGGGAACTCCATACTACACGAGTCCATTGTGAATATTTAACATGGCTGCAAAATGGTACTTTATCAGGTATGTAGCTGAGGTAATGAGTTTACAGTTGGTGTTCAGAATTTCTGTCTATGAATTTAATTTTTGTTGTTGTTGCAGGTGGTGGTTTCTGTTCAGACAGCAACACACTGTAATTGGAACACCAGGTTCAAACAGAAAGCTCCACCAAACATTACTACTTACATCCCAGAGGAGGAATATTTTATTTTCAAGGCAAGTTGTCTTCATGAGCACAACACTTATTGAACGGGTAATCAGCAGATGCTAATGTCAAAGGAAGTTAAACACTGAGCAAGTCCTTGACCAGGGTTAAAGAATGAGGAAACTCCAGCAATGTCCGAACTCAAACTTGTCATCCCAGGCCCTGATCAACCATCTGTTCTCAAAAGTATAATTCTAGGCACAGATACAAGATCTATACATGAAGCCAACAGCCTCAAACTGCTGTGACTGGAGATGGTAGCATCCCAGTCTCCACTTATTGCATGTAGAGCACTGTCTCTAGAAGCCTGTAGGGCATTCTGGTGGTTGCCGTGGGAAGATGAACTTGCAAGGGCCAGTCTATCTGACATCCTTCTAGTTGGCCCCAAGTTCAAGCCAGAAAAGACTCTTAAAGCTCTTAAAACTGGCAAAAGAGTAGGGATCCTATTCATCCTGATGGGACAGTCCTGCTTTTATTGGTTTTAAGAGCTCTGTCCCAGTGTCCTGCGAAATTTGATTAAGGATGTCAAATGTCCCCGAGTTTTTCCAAGTCGTAAAAATATGACACTTCTAACAATGCGTATGAAAATGCTGACTGTCCAATGGTGGGAGAAACACCTGTAGGAGTTGGACAGTGGACAACCAGCCATTAACAGGAGAGGGAGAGGAAGATGTGTAGTTTAGTGATTGTAGGAGTCTGGAAAGAGACTGCAAAGAATGAGGAACAGATATGTAAAGTTGTTGTTATTATTATTTCAACGTCAGTAGGTAATAATTTTGTTAGCTCAGTTATCTTTAATTATTATCTATAATTATAATTATATCTATAATTATTAATAAATGGTTATTTTTTTCATTGTGGGATAGGTTAAAAATTCTATCTTCCTCCTCTCACCCAAATGCTATAAAAGGTAAAGTGCACCCCAAAACAGGCCATGAAGGCCCAGAGGGGGAGTAGCAGTATAGCTCTTTAACCTCTGTGCTAGATGGGGGTGGGTGGTCAATGCCACGCCCCGGCCACTTTACCCCGGGGAATGACCCGGTATCCATTGTACAGGAGGCTGGGTAGGCCCCAGGGCCAGTCTGGATGGGTGCTGAAAATCTCGCCCCCACTGGGATTCGATCCCTGGACCGTCCAGCTCGTAGCCAGTCTCTATACCGACTACACCCCAAATGTTACAGTGTCCTGATATCTGGTTTTTTAAAAATGGGGTGTGGTGGATGGTAGCCAACACAAAAGTCAGGCTATACATCAAGGAATTTGGCTTTACCATGTAATTGGATGGAGTTTTGTACTTTGAATGTGCAGTTCCATACTGCTGACCTGAGTTTGAATTCTGTCTGTTGCAGGTGGTGATATCAGCCTTCAGTGGTTCCACAGCTTGGAGGCAATAGGAAGCGCATTGCGGTTACATTTCAAGATACAAGGTCCAAGTGGCCACAACATGCAATCTCATAATTTGGTTAACAGATGGATTCTGAATTTGCAGGCTGACTCACTTTTCTAAGGTGACTTCATTTTGAAAGCAGTTCTTAACAGTTCTCAGTATGTTGGTAGCACTTGATGTTAAATGTTGATAGGCTTTGGGATGATGAGTGCTATTGTTCTATAACTCACAATTTTGTGACCTATATTTTCCCATTGTTTTTTTATTGTTTTCATATGTGCGTTGTGTTTAACAGCTAGACATTCATACGCATTATTTTACCTCCTCACACACTGTTAGATCACTGTAGTAGAATTTGAGCTTTATTTGCATAGTTATCAAAAACTTATTTTTATGTAGCAGATTATGAATTGATTTATGTATTTTTGTTTGCTTCTGTGTAGTGAGAGGCTCTTGTTGGAGCAGTTCTGCCTTGCAGTGTTTCATTCCTGTTATTCATGTTGGAATTCAGCACTGGTGTCTGTAAATTGTATTTACCCTCTTCCTTTAGTGTGAACTGTTTTAGATATGATACATTTTCTGGGATAAAAGTTCTGTCTCGTTTTTGTTTTGTGCATTAGTAAAATATACTATACAATAGTTGACAGTTTGAATACTGTATGGCCACTTAAAAGTTATTATGCACTCTTCATTGCGGAATGTGCTACCTCTATTCTGCACAAATACTCTTAAGTACAAGATTAACCTTAGTGATGGAAAAATATGATTTTGAAATACTGTGTGTTACTAGAACATTATGTTAATGCAACTTTAATTTGATTTTACTGAAAACTTTATATATTGGACATACAGTATTTTTGCTTTAAATCATTTATATGTTGTGGGTGATAATGATTATGGTTGTTAGACAGTGGCAGACTGATGCACTGCTATGTGCATCAGTCTGCTGTACATTAAAATTAGCCAAGACTATATGACGAGCTATGGCTACTCAAAACACTGACAAACAGTATACTACCTATTAACTACAAATACCAGAACTGTGCTTGACCAGGGACTACTGTATGTGCTGTTTCTCCTTATTTACTTATGTTCACTTTGGTTACCCCTTGATGATCTTATTTAAATTGAGCGGCTTGTGTTAAGGAATGTGCACACAGTCCGTTTCTGAACATCGTTTTATAAAGTGTCAGTGTGTTCCGTGGAGGGTACATAGTGCACCTGGTCACAGCTGTAACATTTTATTAACCTTGCTACCGGAAGGGGTATAATAAAGCTGTAACGGTCAAATAAACACACTTCATAGCAGTTTTGCTTATATATGTTTCACACTTAATACAGTTCAAATGTAATGTAAACCCAGTATCACATGTTTCTACAGCTTTTATTACTCTCACAGAAATGTGAAAAATTATTTCTGAAATGGGTAGTAATCCAATCCTGAATTATATTTAAATTTGTATTTGTCGGGTTTCTTACTTTGTTCTATCATGTTCTGGACATCTTTCCTGGAAAGAAATGAAAATCATTTTCTCAAGGACATGTTTTATATTAACACATTCTCTTACACCACTAAGAAGCACAACAAATATATCCTGTTTCTATTTTGGTATGTCTACTTCATTTTCAGTATAGAAAATGTGAAAGAATATCAATAAAAAGACAGCTGGCCTGAATATAATATGTAGCTTGAGATTCTCAAGAGTATCCACACTGTTAAGTTAATGATGATTTTAATTTATCCTTTAATGTCTTCATAAGCATATCCTGCTCTTTCAATTGTAGTTGAGGCCAGCCTTGCAACCCATCTGATGGTTGACTTGATTTTGCTTAGCAGTGCACTGTAGCAAACACAGAAAACTAAATATTTTCCTGCAATGGATATGTTTTGGTGAGATGTGTTTGGGTTCCATAGACACCCCAACATCCATGGACAAAGATAAATTTACCAGTAAAATAACAATTGCCAATATATTTTACTTCTGACTGGTGGGTGAAGCTTGCTTACACATTTTACTCTACTTTGGCAAAAACTGTGAAACACTAACATAGTGATTATATGCAATATAATTTGTCCTGTCTTTTATTCTCAGAATGGAGCAGTTGTTGCAGCAGACTCAGTCAAAAAGTGGCACAAAGCAGTGACAATTTACGAACTTCAAAGAAACATCACATGCAGTTACTATCAAACATTTCTCACATTCTTCAAGCGAAATAAAAAATTAAGAATTCATTTGAAGAATAGATAATCCAGTAGAGAAAATGTTCAAAGTAACTGTGGATAAATATATGTTAATCTGCAAATATAATGGCTGCTTACATCACACTCTTAGCACAGGTAAATGGATTTTCTTAAACGTGATGGCTTTAAATGGACTTTGAAGCTTAAAAAATGTAATAAATATAATACATTCATGCTGCACATGGGGAATTAAGTGATTTAAGAAGCAGGCTGCTGACTTTCAATCAGAATTTAAAAAGATATCCACCAAAGATTAATATTTATTTTGAGGCCAACAATACTGAAGTACATGCAGACATAACTGTCCAAGATTTGCTTGTCCAGGATTTACTAACTAAGGTTTAGTTCACGTACGAATACTAACATTACTGAACTCTGTTGTCTTCTGTATTTGAGCTGTGTTACTTGTGGGATTTGTAGTTCTCTCATACTACAATTATGTTTATAGTCTGAAAGGGGATATTCTGCGTGGCTTTTCACAAACTACATCAACCTTCTCTCATCAGTTCTTATTTTACCATTATATATTGTTGGTCCAGCAAATAAAATTGTAAAGTTGTGCATCATGGAGTATTCTCCAGCTTCCCATTACTTCCTACCTCTTTGGTCCAAATATTCTCCTCAGCACCCCAAATCTCTTAAGTCCTTCACTTGATGTGAGAGACAAAGTTTCACATCCATACAGAACAACAAGTAAAATTATACTTTTATAGTTCTGCATATTTTGATCCTTACAATTTTGGACAATAGATAGATTAATGTTTTTGTAATAAGTGTGAGGAAAGAATCCCATAAAAGTTGTGCTCTTGTGCTAAGTTCTGTATAGAATTAATGGAGTTGTTGAACTTATGTATGTGCTGCCCTAGGATGTATATCTGTAAAAGATTATTATGAAACTGCTACTTAGTGTTGGCAAGTACCTGTAGGCAGGTGGTTGCATTTCTTCATGCAAAGTGCACTCAAATTCTTCTGGTGTCTCAATTCTGAAAATTCTTCGCCTGACAATATCTACATCTCGGGCATATTCTTCCTGTAAGTCATGAAGAGACGCTGGTGGGCAAATAAATTCAAAAAGAAAGTAACTGTAATGCAAAAAGTAAACTGATTAGTCTCACCCAAAAAATGAAAAACTAAATAATTCTTACTTAACTTTTAACCCATACCATGTTGAATGGAGCTTTCCCACATGTCATATGTGAAGTTCATTCCCTAAAAACATTAATACCTACTACATTTGTCAGAATTCCCAGCAAACATGTAACACTACTGAAGAAAGTACGTGTAAAGGCAAATTTATCTCTATGCATGCAATGGATTCTGAACTTTAGTACTAGATGGAGGTGAGTCACCAGCTTCACACTCCAGCCACTTTAACCCCCACAGAAAGAGCCCCTGGTACCCACTGAACAGGTGACTGAGTGGGCATCAGAACTGGTCTGAATGCTTTGGAGAAAAGGGAACTCTTGCTCTTGCCAGGAATTGAACCACAATTCCTCAGTTGTCCAGCCTGTAGCCTAGTTACTATTCTAACTGCACTATTCCAGCTCCTTGCAAGAAAGTAACAATGACACTCTTAGCTACAACCTCTGCTCTACCATCCATACTAATTCTTGTGGAATTAATGCGTATAGCACATCCAGTGGTTAGAACAGACTTAGTGCAAGAACTAGTACGTAGGTAATATCTGTTCAACCTCTGCAGTCTTGGCTGATCACGTGCATTATGGGACTTTCACTGAAACCATGGGTATATTTTCATTTAGTGAGTGAACTCTGGTAATCTAAGTGTGGAATATTTCAGTATTAAAATATATGTAACACTTTTGTCAAAGAAGTAGATTTTGAATTATAAACTGTCTTCTTACATAAAAAATGTAATTACATTACAGCCATGTGGGAAGACATAAATGAGAAATATTTGTATGGATGACATCAATGGAACAACAGGCTAACAGTACCTGTAAACTATTCTGAATGATGGAAAAACTAGCAACCCCATTTTCTGGTGTTGCCTAACAAGTACACACTGCATCATAAGCAGGTACGTTCTGTATGCATACATTCAAGAAGTCCACCTAAACATCCTCTGAAAAGAATGTCTTGAATGAAACATCATTCAACCAAATATTTATCAAAATACAGTGAAATTAAGATTTTAACTAAATTATGGCTTTCACTAAATTATGGCTATACAAAATCCATCAGGAAAGTGTTTGTCTTACAAGATTTACCACACAATTATAATTATATAATTTCTTTAAACTGATATAAAAGAAGCTATTTCTACCAAATACCATTTGTTAAGCAATAATATGCAATTAACCTTTAAACAGCCGGGTGGGTATTTAAATTTTACCATACGATTTATGAAAAGTGTGAGTAATATTTGAACAGAAAAAGATAAAGATATAAAATAAAATATATTTTGTGGGAAACAAAACAGAGATAATGCAGCATGTCTTAAAAATGCAGTAAATTTTCTTGTTGCCTGACTATACAAAATGAATTTCTGGGAGTTTTTTTTATATGCATTCGCATGTGAACACAGGTTGTTTAAAGGGTAATTACTAAAACAATGGCACGAAACAATCAGTGAAAGAACTTATGCTGAGAATCACAATAAGCATGATGCCACAAATTGTGTGTGTGTAAGTGAATAGTTGAGTGGTAATGATTATTCTGAAGGAGAACACAGTAATCTCCATTGCTGTTTCAACCACAACTGCAATATGCATACATACAAGTTCTGGAACCTTGAAAGATCTTGCACCAGTGTACTAAATCAAAAGCCACCAAGTATGGTATTGTTTAAATTGGGCTTTGGCTGGGAGTAGCAAAAAATTCCCTAAGTACAGCATTTTGATTTTTTTGACAGTCTGTAGTCTTTGCTGATCTTGAGCTGAGTGACAATACAGTTACTACATTTCTCAAAAGCAGAACATTTTTCCTTCCATATACACTGAACACACTAATAATACTCCACATTAAAATTATACATCTTAACCAAATCTACATTTTGTTATGCATCAGTTTTTCTTCAGGGACAGGAGAATATCCTGCACTTGAATACGTTCTCATAACTTATTTTGTACTTGCTCACCTTCCTTGTCTGTGCACTGAACCATGAGCAGACATCTTATAAGGTAGATCTCGTGTGCCTAGGTTTTCTATCTTTCGAATAATACCTCCCTTAGCAAATATGGTATCAGCTGAGCGTCGTAAAGTAGATATTACATCAGGCTGAAATTAAAAGAAAACACTTCCACATACCACTCTTGAAGTAAGCTTGAGTCTACAATTTATGCTTGGGCTGTCAGACCATTTTGACTTTGCTACCAAAATAAAAATGTAAGCAGAAAACCATGCTCTCTTAATACAGTTGAACCATTTAATATCAAGAGCACAGTGTACATATCAAAGGAAGAACCCACTTGGGGGACATAAACAAGAATGGAAGATAAAAGTAACACACTCATGCTATGGCAACCCACCAGTGAGTTATGCAAGAATACAAAGGGGAGGGTAGCTTATGCATTTTTTATGTAATCCTGCGAGTTGTAACTATCCTAACACAAACGGAAATACTTGAATTTATGTCATAACAAGTTGCATGGCTCTCACCAGACGTACCAAATTATAACAAAATGTGCCTGTCTGTGTGGCAGTATACATAACATGCTACCTGTTAAAATTAATCTTAAACATTCAGGTTAAGATATAGACTTCACTTTCAGGTTTTGTAACGGCAGGGAATTTATTATTAACAATTGACCTTTAGCTACGACGAAACTGTAATCTCAATTATGGTTGCTACACCTAACCTAGTTAAAAACGAATAAGGATATAATATCTGTTACAGTTACTACTTACACGTGACATGATCCTTAGGATCAGTGCCGCTTCATAATAATTTGGCATTCTGATAAATAGCTGGAAATATTATGTTAATTTTGTACTTAAAAGACATGCACTACATAACCCCAACCTCCATCATCACAGCAACTAATCTCCCACTGTCCGCGAACCGAGCAGTACCGGCAACCTAGGAATATACAATTTTCCTTCCTCGGCTGAAATTCCTTATATATGTTGTGTTTACAGCTTTCCGTTAAAATGATAAACTACTTATTCAGAAAGCAAAGGTAGCCACACATATCTTGAAAGAAACAGTAAGCATGGATAGACTTACTTCACGTTCGAATATTTGTACTTACGATTCCAGTCTGTGGCTTGCAATTCGAATAGTCTAGCCTGGGTAGGTATCTCAGTCGGCAAGAAGCCCCGCTCATCCGCAGATGAGGTATTTGCCATTCTATACCATTTCTCCAGTGGGGTATTTAGGTTGTTAGGTGCCCGGGGCGAATAATCTCATGGCCGCCGCGAAAATAAATTATGAACTTTCAAAAAATCACATTTATTTGTGGAATTGTCTTGCATCTGGCTCAATAATTTAAAGTTTTTTTCGTTTAAACAATATTAATTTTCCCATCGATTGGGCTGCCCATTGAACTCTGCTGCCCAGGTCGGCCGCAACATCACGGCCCCCCACTCCCCATTCAGGTACGGCAATACGTCAATGATTGTCTTAACATATGTTGTCAGCTTCTGTTTGCGTGTCGAGCGAGGAAGGCAAATTCAGCAAGGGCTCTCTTTACGCTTAAGCTGTAAATAGGGTAACTAAATAACTCAATCCAGAAGAAAGAAAGAAAGAGAAATTGGAGACGCAAGATAAAGTCTATGAAGAATGAAGCAAATAAATAAACAAATGATTAAGGCAGTAGAAGAGGAACATGAAGGACACAAAGGCAAGGAAACCGACACAACTACAAACAATAAAGGCGCGAAAGGAAAAAGGAGGAGGAGGGTGGGGTGGGGCTTCCCGATTTGCGTGTAGATATGACTGTCATGAGCTATTGAAGGTAAGGTTAACACACAACACAGTTCTAGTTACGAGCGGTATTAAATTATTTATATAGGAGTAAATGTCCACTGCGAGTGAGTTAATGTGTTCCTGTTGATGTCTGGATAGAAATAGACATTATTTGCCTTTCAGTATGATGCAGGTGTTACAATCTATCTTTTACACGAGTGTCACGTGTTCCAGTATCTTAAATCTACTTTTATCGACTTCCTGAAACATGGTTCGTTGTATTGATTGCTTCCCTTCAAAAAATATTTGCCGGTACTCTGACGGAAAAAAAATTGCCTCGTTTTTTATACAGTGGACCGACATGTGCGACTATTGACAAGTTTGCCCGCACGCTTGCCGGCCAAAGAATGTTCCGATTTTACCAAATCTTTATACATGCCATGCAGTACATCACTCGTTAAAATACAGCACGTTTATTTACAACCGCTTTTCGTTAGGTATGTCATGGAGCGCAAAGAACAATTTTTTGATTATGTGGAGTGTGATTCGCTATTCAGCATGAGGTATGTATGTGCAGTAAATGAACATAAAACGGTGCGGTAGGTGTCTGTAAAATAAAGAGACTGAGTATGCAAAATACAGTATGTGTACCCAGACTGCAGTGTGTTAACACTTTCCGCATTTGCCAGGTTAATCGTTACATACGCGTGTATTTAAATCTGGTGACAGCTGCAAATATCTTGTTTAAATGAGTCAGTCTGAGATTTGTTGATGCCGATCAGACGAGGTGCGCAGAGCCCAGAACGCTGAAACTACTACGCTGAATAATGCATTTAATAGGCGCCCGGTTGGAATGCCGGGTGACGTACCGGTTTTCCTGATTCTGGTTTATAGCGATTTCACTCAGTCCGAGTAGGATGCTTTGATATAACGTCTTTAAATAGTTCATGACTGCTCTTTAAAAACCTTCATTTATGATCCATGATCATCTAGATCAGTGTTTCTCAACCTTTCTTTGCTCGTAGCCCCCCTTTCAGCTTGATTTATCTGTGTGCCCCCCCCCCCCCCACCCTTCGTAGATGCTATTATTTATGAAAAAAAGTTACTTTTATTTACATATTGTTGCTCTTTATGTTAGAATATATTTATATTACTTTTATTTACAACTGGATAGCGTAGTCTGTAGCCTATAGCTACTTGCCAAGGGCTGGACGGTCCGGGGATCGAATCCCGGTGAGGGCAAACTTTTCCGCACCCGCCCAGACCTCCAGTTCGATGGATACCGGGTCTCCTTCTGGGGGCGGAAAGAGCCGGGCGGTGGCGTTGACCATCCACCCCCATCTAGCGGAAAGGTTAAAGAAAGAGTAGAGCCACTACCTCTACTCCCCGTCTGGGCCTTCATGGCCTGTTGTAGGGTGAAATTTTTATTGTATTGTTTTTAAATATTTTGTACAGGTACAACACATTGTTTACTTGCACAATTAAAAGTATTATGTTAATAAGTGGCATTATATTCAGTGTGCTCCTTGGGCCTGATGAACACTTGCAAGTTTTTGAAAGTTCGTTTGCAGCGTGTTCAGTGATAAGTGGAGATCATCTCTCTTCACAATATCAAGGCAGTTACGTACCTTTGACAGCAAGTAAGTCACCCAACTGAAACCAGATTCAACCAGATAAGATGTTGGTAAGCAATAAATACAACTTTGCCCCCCGTGCTGCAGGGGATGCAGGGGAGAAGGGAACCTTTAATACAATTCTAAATTTGAAATATTTTATTCAGGCAATGAAGTTTCGGTGTCCCACTCAGAAGTTACTGTGGCCCCTAATTTTCCGTCATTCTCCCGTGGCCCTATAGAAACTTGGTGTGGCCACCTGGGGGGCTATATGGCCCACGTTTAGAACGACTGATCTAGATGAATAAAGTCATCACGTAATCTAAGAATAAAGGTAAAGTTAAAGTTGCAAAGATGATAGATTAATCACCACGCAATAAAGACTATGTTGAAGTGGTCTGTAGCTTCCTTCTTTCTTAACCTCGGCACTAGATGGAGGTGAGTGGTCAGTTTCACGCCCTGGTGGCTTTACCCCGCGGAAAGATTATCCGGTCCCCATTGCATTTGAGGCTGGGTGGAGCCCAAAGCTGTCTGGTCGAGGTGGCGAAAAGACCCAACTGCAAATTCTTCTGTCGTCCAGCTCCGTAGTGTAGTCACTACACGAACTGAGCTACCGAACCAGCTATGAACATTGCCCTTCTTGGGACACTAACAGTTGGTCACGGGTCAAGGCGCTCACTGAATCAAATAGTGGCTCAACTCAAAAATTGCCCATTTGGAATTGTGCCACTATTGCATTCAGTGAACGATATAACCCCAACTTCCTGCAAAACATAATCATCATCCATTCAGCATGTCAACTGAATACCACGCCTCTTATCTAAAAGTTGCTTACAATAAATGACCCATAACTTAGGCCGTAGAAGGATATACAAAAACTAAGTCTCTTCCTGTACACTCTTCCTTACCAGAATTACCTCAATTGCAACGGTTCAAAATCAACATTAATACGATCGCTCAAAGTGAAATTCTCTTATCTACTGTCTACAAAGTCTATGACATAACCGAATATATATATATACACCCTAATTACTTTTGAATATAAAATTGGTTAATTCGCTCACTGATTGCAATATTGGCACAACTCCAAATGGGCAATTTTTTAGTTGTGCCACTATTGCATTCAGTGAGCTTAGAGACCATCTCGTTTCATGGAACGTAAAGGTTCCTTTATGAGTCCTGACACCCCCCACTGCTCCCTGTCAGCCACATCCTCACACCCAATTACTTTTGTTTTGTTTTTAAGCGCCCATATATACTTAGGTTTCTCATTTGCATTAAGAGTAAGGAACTAGATTAAACGTTCATCTCCACACTGTAGGCAGTGACGCAGTGTTGAGGCACTGCGCTACAAGCCGGAAGGTCGCGGTTTTGATTCCCGATGGTGTCATTGTAATTTTCATTGGCATAATCCTTCCGACCGCACTATGGCCCTGGGATGGACTCAGCCTCTAACAGAAATGAGTACCAGGAATATTTCCTGGGTGATTAAAGGCGGCCGTGCGTAGGGCTGACAACCTTACCACCTTCATGTGCCGATTGTCTTGAAATCTGGGAGCCTCAACCTTCTGGAACCCTCAGGGCCTGTCTAGGCCTGTAAAGGATAACTTTACAATCTCCATACTGTTGGTAAGTTTCGAGCATTGGGATCGGAGATTCCAAAGCGTCTCGAGGCACCGGTTATGACCGCATTACGTTATCCTGTGTATGGACCAGTCTTCTGACAGGTCGACCCCGTGTAATAAGTCGCATTTGTAGCATTAACAGGGCATACAAACTAAAACGTGAAGCTGACGGAAAAATCTGCAAATAAATAATAAATAAATATACTTGTGTACCTACCTGTACATATACCTGCCTGTCTGTCAGCCACAAATGAGGTGCGATAAAAGGTGGTTGACTAATCAAACACGTTCAAACAGGATTTCCCCTGTTTCCACGTCGTGGCGTGTGTGTGTGTGTGTGTGATCGATAGGCGGTATCCTGACTGCAGCACAGTGCCTGGTTCAGCATGGCAGGTCGCAGTCCTGTGGCCGCTGCCTTCATTTCCGTGTGCCAGGAATTCTTCTTTAACACCGGCATCCATGGCCTTCGATACGTCAGTGAGACCGGTCGGCGCAGCGTTGAGAGGTGATGAGGGAAATTTAACATTTTTTAATTCTAAAAAGTCGACATTATAAGACCTGGTGACGTGCTCTGAATACCAACGGCCCCGATGTAAAATTCAACCTCCGGCTTCAAATTCCACGAAGGACAGCCGAGTCACGCACTATGAGTGAAAACAGAACACTTTGCTCTTTTTCTGCAGAGTGCTGTGGGTGATTGTGGTGCTGCTTGGTCTGGTGGGGGCTAGCTTCATGGTCTGCAGTCTATGGGCCCGCTACATGGGCACTCAAACGAGAACCAGCGTGGAGACGAATCATTACCCGACATGGCGCCTGCCCTTCCCTGCCGTCACCCTCTGCAATGCCAATCGTATATTCCGGTCCAAGGCAGAGGCTCTTGTGTCCGAACTGTGAGTCATGGGTCTACGACCAAATCACAGCTCCCTACAACCCACTTTACGGCCAACTTGTTTTTGCACTTATCCTCAGAGGACGAGGGTTCAATAGCGTCTTCTGTACATATACATTTTTCTTCTGTTCAGTCCATCTTACATATTCCCCTACCCTGTGGGCAGTTATTTAGTACTCTAGGTACGATTTTCTTCCATCCTTTCAACATGAACCCATAATTCAGCATGAACATATGTTTGTCATATCATTAGTCTTTAAGGACAAGCTCGAATATTTCAGTTGACTCACTAGGCTACAAGCTGGCTGACCGGGAAATTGGCATTCGAATACCGGTAGGGGCAGAGATTTTCCTTTTTGCCATCGCGTCCAGATCGGTTCTGGGGATCATCCAGCCTTCTATCCAGTGGGTCACACGGGCTATTTCGCTGGGCGAAGAGTGGCCAGAGCTTGCAGCTGACCAATTACCTTAATCTACAGCGCGTATCGTTATTTCCCGTTCAGCTGTCATGCTGAGGCCGGAGATTAAAGATACGATCTGTAATACAAAGGTAAAGAATGCGTGGAGGTATGTATGTATTCGTGGTGTGGTCTTTAACAAAGCACAGGGGGAAACTTCAGATATTTCTTCTTTATTAAACTTTAAGTGGGCTAGAGGATAGAACCCTAAGGAGAATATTTGGGCATAAGAGAATGTAGCAGAGGGAACAAGCTATTGCATGCGCGTATGTATGAACTTCTGAAATTTTACTTCCCAGCAGGCGGTACGAGTGTTATGGTGATAAAGCCAAGAAGGATGAAATGAACAGGGCATGTAGCACGCATGGGAGATATGAGGAATGCATACAAAGTTTTAGCAGAAAAATCGGAAGGTTTGAGACTTCTTTGGAGAGCTAGATTTAACCCTGGGAATAATATTAAAATTGATATTTCGTAAACATAATAATGAGTTTTAATTTCTATAAAACGTGAAGAATTTTTTACTTAGATCAGCGACTATGAGCTTGTGATAAAGGACTCTTTTCTGTGTAGTTATTTATCCAACTTTCGAACACCCACGAATTCTTGCGTTACGCCAAACAGAAGATATAAGATTGCTATGTTGCGTTGTGTTATGAAGGCAGCAGGTTTCTACGAAATGTTGGTGCCTGTCTTCTATACGTCCACGGCGCCACATGCCAGAAGACCGCACTGTTAATGTTCACAGCCGTGAGATCTTAAGCTGTCATACCAGAAGCGTTGTTTGTTTGTCTGTTTGTTTGTTCCAGGCGGCTGCCGCAGCACATGTCTCGTGAGGACGCTCTCCAGCGAATCTCCCTCTTAGGAGATCTGATCAACCCAAACCCTGAACGTAAATCATCATTCAGTACAGAGGAAATTGCAGAGTTTCAGAATATTCTCACGGGCCACAATTATACCGTGCGGAATCTCATGATTTTGGTGGGTCCTGCGCCTACGTTTCCTTCGTTATGGACCTAAGAGAGAGTAATGAACAAGGGGATGTAGAAAATTGTATCATGAGCTTCATGATTTTTAAATGATCACTCAAATGAAAACCGGGAAAGTTATATAAAGCGATTTATTTAAAAAATGGACACACTACGCTGGCATTAATCTTCAATGCAGTCCCCACCACGTTCTGCACACCTCCTCCAATGTTCCATTAAGGCATAAATTCCTCGGCAGAAGAAGTCTTCTGGTTGCTGTGCCAACCAGTCATGTACCGGCTATTTTACCTCCTCATGCGGTCTGAGGTGACATCCACGTAGAGTGTCCTTCAGAGGCCAAAAGAGGTGAAAATCTCTGGTTGCCAAATCTGGTAAATATGGCGAATGGGGTAACACCTCCAGCTTTAAATTGTGAATCTGTTTCACGGTATGACGGGCAGAATGAGGTCGGGCGTTGTCACGCTGCAGACACACGCCAGAAGACAACAAGCAGAGTGAGGTCGGCCGTTGTCACGCTGCAGACACACGCCAGAAGACAACAAGCAGAATGAGGTCGGCCGTTGTCACGCTGCAGACACACGCCAGAAGACAACAAGCAGAATGAGGTCGGCCGTTGTCACGCTGCAGACACACGCCAGAAGACAAGCCACGGCGTCTGCTTCCAGCCGCTGGCTTAAGCCGATTCTGAAACATATCACTGTACCTTTCATTGTTCACTGTTTTTCTTTGCTCCAGGTAATGGTCAAGAATCATTCGTTCATGATCCCAGTTTTGCGGTTTTCATTTGAATGACCTTTGTACTTTTCAAAAATTTTGTTGTAATGCACAGGTTAAGGAGGATGAGGTGAGCGGGATATGTAAGAGATTAAAAATATACGCCAAATTGGTTAAAAATCTGAAGGAAAATCCTACGCGTAGATTAGAGAATAATATTAGAATTGATCTTAAAGAAAATCGATAGGACAATGTGGACTGGATTCGTATGGCTCAGTACAGGAACCAGTAGCGGACCCTTGTTAATAAGCATTCGGGTGTCATAAAAGCGATGGAATTTCTTGTCTAGCTGTGCGATTATTGCCTTCTAGAAGACTCTCCTCCGTGGTGTCAATTATGGCATGACGTCGTCAGTGTGCGTGTGTGCACATGTTTGTTCCAACTGAAGGATTTTAGTGCGTACCTCGTCAGTGGTGAACATTGTATCATTATATTTATAAAGTCCTACATCAATATTATACCTCCTAACACAGCAGATGGGCGAATTTCTGAGATGGAAGCTATATGAGTGATGCTGAGTGACGGGTTCGGAAGTGTTGTGTGGTGTCAAGTGTTAGAAAGTCTCGACACCAAAATTCCTGTTTTATGCATATTTAAAAAGAGTTGTATTCGAAAGCTATGTGAAGAGAAGAGCTTATAAATTGAACTTTCATAAAGTAGTGGTGAGTACCATTATCGCCTACTTCAGCTGTTTCCAGCCCGAGCGTAAGGAAATTTTACAACTTTCCCGGGTCACAGATAAACCGCTATTATTTCTCCAAACACACGCCGATCAATGCTGG
The DNA here is from genome assembly GCA_021186555.1 of Reticulitermes speratus. Taxonomy (NCBI): domain Eukaryota; kingdom Metazoa; phylum Arthropoda; class Insecta; order Blattodea; family Rhinotermitidae; genus Reticulitermes; species Reticulitermes speratus. The sequence goes on from JAJKFL010000237.1 coordinate 30,779,246, forward strand.
CAAATGGGGAGGAGTGTAACTTACTGTCTTTGAGGAACGAACCGAAATTTTAAATTATTTTAGAGGGGTGTTGATCCCAAAGTATTAATCTGAAATTTAAATAAAGGGGGTCCAACCGTGAGACGGGTAAATATAAAGTAGTGGGTTTCTATTATTTTGACTCTCTTTAAGAAACTTAAAAAACCTAAAATTACCATTTTTATTTAAATATATCCACATCTTGAAAAAATTTCCTTGGGGGACTTGAAAATTAACGGTTTCTTTGTTTCCCAAAGGGGATTTCAAATTTGTTTATCAATAGAATGTCAATATAAAACGAAAAACGCAGTGCGGTGAATTATAAGTTTGCAGTGTTGACTGAAGCAGAAGACATTGTTAGAATAACTGCGTGTTTTATAAGTTGTCAGGCTTTATGGGCAGGTGTTGCTCAAGTCATAGCCTTCTGGGTTGTTATACTGTGTAGCATACTAAGTTTGTTCCGACGTTTCTGAGGAGCAGGCTGCCTCCACGTACAGGGTGACTGAGTTTGGTTCTTGTGGATGCTGAAACCCTGAAATGGAGGCAGCACTTTTTTTTTTCCAAACATGGGAGTCAAGAAGACTATGATTTGAACAATGCATTTTATTTAAATTTTGTTGTGATTTCAGCTCGGGCAGAACTGCGATGAACTCTTGGAGCGCTGCATGTGGGAAGGAAACGTTCACAACTGCTCTGATCTGTTCGAGTTGAGGAAATCTTACGACGGATTCTGCTGCTCCTTCAATTACCGCGGAGTGGTCGAAACGACCACGTAAGTGATAAGAACAGTGCACTGAGCGTGGAAGTTTTGCTTCTGAGAACCACGCATATAATTATATAATTTCATAGCTCTAATGTGCTGGAAGTGTTTATGATCCATTCATTCGTTTGATCATTTATTCTTGGTTAATGTAATGGCACTTTCAGTTGACGTGATTATACAGCGTCGAATGATGGGATGGTATGTGAATAATGAATTGGGAAGGAAATGGTCCTGGCTCAAACTGAGGTAGTATCCCTGCATAAGATGGGTTAGAAGAACTGAAAAGATCCAAGAAAACCCTCAGTCACGGTAGCTGGTTTGTGGGACTTTGGACCTCCCTAATACGGGTTCGATCCCAGGCCAGCCTATATGGGACCTGCGATTGAACAAGTGGCACTGGGACAGGCTTTTTTCCGACTACTTTGGTTTTACCCTGTCAATATCATTACCTGAACGCGCAATAATCATTTATTCATCTATCGTCAAGGCCATATATTCTCAATAATTGACAGCGGTATTAAATAACACACCCTTTAACAAACCTGTGCAGTAGGATGCAGGGATGCTAAGCGATCCCTATAACCACTCTAACCTCTACGGACCCCATAACCCACGTCTTTATAGTGTTGTACTCAGTTACGGACAGGAGACTTCACCTTTATACACACTCGCTACGGGCTGAACGGTCCGGGGATCGAATTCCGGTAGGGTCGAGATTTTTCGCAGCCGTCCAGACCGGCCCTGTGGCCCACCCAGCCTCCTATACAATGGGTACCGGGTATCTTTCCCGGGGGTAAAGCGGCCGGGGCGTGGAGTTGACCACCCACCCTCATCTAGCGCCGAGGTTAAAGAAAGAGTAAAGCTATACCTCTACTCCCCCTCTGGGCCTTCGTGGCCTGTTCTAGGAAGAACTTTATACACACGAAGTGAAATCTGATAAGACTTTTGTGACGTGCTGAAAGTGATGAAGTGGCATTGTTCGTAGGGCCGACGGCAGGAAGACTCTGAAGACGCACAGGCACAACGAGGTGAGGTACACGCGCTACTACAGCCATCGGATGGGCCTCTCGGTGCTGCTGTATCCCGCAGTGCACGACTACTTCGTGGCCACCATGTTCTCTCTCGGGGTCAGGGTGAGCCGCTCAGTGTCGACAAGCAGATTTCATGATCCAAAGTTTTTTTTAAATCAGAAGCAGAAATGCTCCCCTCACAAATCCAATGTAAACTCAGCAAGGCCTGTAAAGTCTGATACTTTTCTGCCTTTACGACTGCTTTGTGCTGTCTGTTACCGCTTTGTGAGTCAGTATTTCGCACACGTAACATGAACATTAGGAAATTATTGCCTTGGAAAGTAGGGGTATACATAATATTAGTAATATGACCCCTTATTGAATTTTACTGTCTACTGCATACCTGCATGTAGAGGGGATATTACAATAGCAAAAATAAATAAATAAATAAATAAAAGCACAAAATTAAACAAAATCCACTCACTCAACCAACGAATGCACTATTATAATTAAACTCTCACTAGTACCCTACATATGTTTCGGCCCCATTGTGGCCATCATCAGGGGTAACTTGTTATATATATATAATATGTATATATATATATATATATATATACTTCTCTTTACACTGTCTAATTTGGCACTGTTATTCCACTATTGTTCTGTCAGTGTTACTACTTTACACTGGAAGTAACTTGTGACTAATACTAAGATGCACGGTGAACACAAAGTAAAATTAAACAAAATCCGTATTTTGACGGGTATATAAGTTTTTGCGCCCATGGTAAAAATACTGTACCCACAGCAGGACATGATGAAGTCAAATGGCCTCCATTTCTTGTCTTGTGAATAAATGGAATTACAAGTAGACAAATAACTTCTGATGCACAGATATGTACAGTGTTGCCACTTCAACCTCCGTTCTGCCTTACAAGTTTCTTATGTATTTATACAAATCAAAATTTTATATATATGCTTTTATCTATATTTAACTTAATTTCTTAACTTGAAAATGAAATGAGGATAAATCCAGGTAAAAGTAAAGCAGTAAGCTTCAATAGAGCTAGGGTGAAAGGTACACTGAGGTATTGTATTGGGGATCAACTAATTCCAGAGGCAAATAGCTTTAAGTATTTAGGAATAATTATATGCAGCGACCTAATGTCGTATATGTTGAGTAAATTTGTGGGTCAGTATATTAATACTAATTGAAATGTACTTAGGGTTATGCTCTCCCATGAGAGGTCGTAAGGTAGGTAGAAATGTTTATTGTACTTGAACTATGGTTTGTGAGTATACTCTTTGTATTTGTCTTTGTATTGGTAAACATTTCGAGAGAGGGTGATGATTGCTGGAGACCATGTGAGGATGAGGGACGGAGCAAGTCATAAATTGCGGGCGCATGGTGGTGTTCTGGCAGCTTCGAGACAAGGGTCCCACTCAGTTGTGGTTGGGAGGAGGGAGTTGTGACGTATATACTTGAGATGACATATAAGCCCTGTTTTGGATATTACGAGGGGGATTTTTCTACAAGACGTGGTCATCACCACTCATCGCACAGGTCTCGAGTCATCTCCTCTCCTGGAACGTACATGCACCATAGCGACTAACACGCACTTGTATTTTCATAAGCAATATATCTGAGCATCAATATCCTACTCTCGTCGGAACTGGTTTTTCTTTAAATAATTGTGGATTCCTACCTACGTCTCTCACACGGCCCTCCGCTCGGGCATTGACTATTTTCCGGGGAACTGGCCCTTCTCCAGGATACAACAGTGAATAGAATTTCTGGTGTCAGCTTCGTGGGATCCACACCCAGTCCGCGAGACGTCTTCAAGCACACATTAAGGCGGAGGAAACAGTGGACGCACTGTTAACGACGCTGAACCTAGACGTTGCCACTGCACGTCATTATCGGCTCTTCCGAGGCGCTGTTGCTCGAGGATCTCTCCACACTCACCAGGTGGGGCGGACAGAGAACCGTATTTCCTTGAGGGCTGCCAACAGCCGTCGTCGGACAGAACCGCCGTCTCCATTTCTGAACGGCCCAAGCTGAGCGATCGGGGTTGATCCAGAGTTCCGTCTCTGCCCATCGTCCATCCGAGGGTCCCGGCTAACAATCATCGCCATCCGGAGGTTCCAGCTGAACGATAGGGGTTGATCCAGAGTCCCGTCTCTGCCCATCGTCCATCTGCGGGTTCCGGTACACTTCGCTGTCATCTCCACGGATTCACGGATTCAGCCACCCATCCACGACCCAGGAGTATCATCTCATTCTCATTGGCTTCAAAGAAGTTGGGAACCCCCCGTGAGCTGACTCACGGCCCACTCTTCTGGGAAGGTAAGCCGAACTCATAACTTTCATAGTGAAAACTGTTTGTCCACTTTTATTAATCAAAATTTTGTGATATTTTGATTGTGGTTATATACTTATGAAGCTGGTGTCGGTTGTGTTTTAATTGTGGCAGACAGTTTACACTGCTTCCCTATTTCATTTTGTAAGCCGGAGTGATCTGCAGGAACAGTATGTCAGATGAGGAAGATAGTAGTATTGGGACAGTGGGGACAGGAGGAGGAACGTCGCGTAGTTATTGCAGTATTTCAGAAGTAATGAAATTGATAAGTGCCCCATTTGCAGGAGATAAAAGTAAGTTAAGGGAATTTTTAGATAATGTAGACACTGCATTTGAACTAGTAGACCCTGCCAACCATGTGCTTTTGTTGAAGTTTGTAAAGACAAAGATTACAGGAGAGGCGAGATCAAAGTTACTTGTCAGGGATTTAACAGTTACCTGGGAACAAGTTAAGTCCATATTAGAAGAGAATTATGCAACTCGCAGAACAATAGACTACTATGCATGTAGGATGTTCAGCAGTCGGCAGGAAAGAAGCGAGAGAATTTCAAGTTGGGGGTCCAGAGTAGACCAGATGCAAAGTGAGTTGAGGTTAGCAACCAGTAAGGTGTGCTCGGATAAGGAACTAGAAGGAGCCATCAGTTTGATTAACTATTTGGCGCGGGCATGTTTCATTCAGGGACTGGCGAATGAGAGAATTCAAACGATAGTCAGGAGCCGAGGCGAAAGGCTGTTGTTATCTACTGCAGTAGAGATAGCGTTAGAGGAGGAAAGTGCATTGTTGTCCGCCAAGGATAGAGGCCTGATTGCGCACAGGTCAGAGGGCGAATCTAGAGCCAGTTACAGTCCAGATTCAAGGTACCGTAGGCCCAGGTACAGAGCAAATGTTATTGCCGAACAGGATAGCAGAAAGATGATTAAGTGTTATGCCTGTGGGAGTATGGGTCATTATGCGCGTGATTGTAGGAAGAGTAATAATGCGTGGAGCCAGAAGCAGGGAGGCACGCGACAGGCACAGGGAAACGGGCCAAGGGGCCAGGTCAGCAGCCAGCCGGGGTCTCGAAGAATGTAGGAGGTTGCACTATATGCAGTATAAGTGGTATTAAGGCGCTAGACACAGTGTCGTTTAGAGGGCAGAAGGCCGGAGGTCGAAACTACGATTCCTTATTGATACGGGGGCCCACATTTCTATATGCAAGGAGTCCAGCTTGCAGCCAGGAGTAAAGTATGATAGTTCCGACAAAGTAACAATAAAAGGGATTTCAACGGCTACCCTCCAGACCCTAGGTTCGATGGACTTGCAACTAGAAACTGAGGATATGTACACTGTGCACAAATTTCAAATTGTTAGTGATTGTATTGCTATTCCTTTTGATGCTATTTTGGGACGAGATTTTTGGGATGCAAAGAAGGCTAAACTAGATTTTGAAAACAGGGTTATACAGATGGGTAATTTGGAAGTTATGTTTGATGAGCACGGAGCAGAAATGCGGATGTATATTACATTACCTCCACGGTCGGAAACTTTGGTAGAAGTACCTACTAGCTGTGATGCAAATCTGTTAGGGGTTATAGCAAAGGAAGAATCATTGCCTGGTGTTTACATGGCAGAAACATTAACGAAGTCCGTTAACGGCCGGTGTGTAGTTAGTATTCTTAACACTTTAGACACTGGAGTTAGTATGCAGACGCCGGAGGTACAATTGGAACCGTATGAAGCAGGTTGGGAAGAAAATGTTAGGAGTGCCATTGAGGATAATGATGAGTTAAGAAGGATTAAATTGTTGAGCCAACGACTGAGACTGGATCACCTGAGTACGGGAGACAGGGAGGCCATATTGGATGTATGTAATCAGTACCATGATATTTTTTATTTGCCGGGTGATAAATTGTCCTGTACGCAGACTATAGAGCACTCAATTCCTACACCTACAATTGATAAGACCAGGGGTATAAATGTTAGACAGTACAGGATACCTGATATTTTGAAGTCCGAGGTTGATAAGCAAAGTGACCAGATGCTGCGGGAAGGTATCATTACTCATAGTATGTCACCATGGAATTCGCCTATAATTATGGTACCGAAAAAGATGGATGCTTCAGGAAAACAGAAATGGCGAATGGTGGTAGATTATCGTAATCTGAATCACGTTACGATAGGTGACAGCTTCCCCCTGCCATTGATAACGGATATAGTTGATTCGCTGGGGAGTGCAAAATTCTTTTCTACTTTGGATTGCGCAATGGGTTATTATCAGATTCCACTTAATCCCGAGGACAAACCGAAGACGGCGTTTTCGACACACAGAGGGCATTTTCACTACCGACGCATGTCGATGGGGCTAAAAGGGGCTCCTGCAACATTTCAAAGGTTGATGAATTATATAATGAGCGGCATACAGGGTGTGCGAGCGCTTATTTATTTGGACGACATTATTGTATATGGGACAACTGCACAAGAACACAACGACCGGTTAACTGAAGTCTTCGATAGGCTGCGACAGCATAATTTGAAACTACATGTAGACAAGTGTGAATTTTTGAGGGATTGTGTGACCTACTTAGGTTATGTCATTTCTAAGGATGGCTTGTTACCTGATGAAACCAAGGTTGTGGCTGTTCAAAATTTTCCTACTCCACAAACCCGGAAACAGTTGAAGGGGTTTCTCGGATTAACAGGATATTACCGGCGATTTATCGCAGACTATAGCAAGATAGCGAAGCCGTTGTTTTATTTAACTAAGAAAGGGGTGTCTTATGAGTGGAAGGAACCACAAGAGGTAGCATTTAATAAACTGAAAGAACTTTTGACCAATGCACCTTTATTACAATATCCGAACTTTTCAAAACCATTCATACTATGCACAGACGCCAGTGCTACGGCGGTAGGTGCAATACTCAGCCAAGGACACATTGGTAACGACAAACCAGTCGCTTACGCCAGCAAGGCGTTGACTAAAGCCGAGCTAGCTTACAGCGTGATAGAGAAGGAATTTTATGCGATCGTTTGGGCTTGTACCCATTTTCGGCCTTATTTATATGGTAGACCATTTTTGATTATAACAGATCACCAACCATTGTCCTGGATATCTAGTGTGAAGAATCCTAGTTCCAGATTGTTGAAATGGAGATTGAGGTTAGAGGAGTTTGATTACCAGATAATGTATCGAAAGGGTATGTTGAATAGTGGGCCCGACGCTTTGAGCAGAGTTCAGGTCACATTACCGACAGGGAAGGACACCGAAGTGCCTAAGGAACTTAGTCAGGAGCAAAAGTATGCAATATTAAGGGAGGCTCATGCAACACCATTAGGGGCGCACATGGGAATGAACCGGACCTATCACAAGTTGAAATTATATACAGATTGGCCAGGAATGAAGAAGGATGTAGAGGAGTACATACAAAAGTGCGAATCGTGTCAGAAAAACAAGATTACTCAAGTTACCACTAAATTACCATTGCAATTAACCACAACCCCGGACACTATAATGCAGAAAGTAAACATTGACGTGGTAGGACCAATTAATGTAAGTGCGAACCAGAACAGGTATATTTTGACCATGCAGGATGACTTAACGAAGTATTTAGTGGCTGTACCCATGCAGGATCAAACTGCCGAGACTATTGTCAGACATTTTGTTGAGAACTTGGTTCTGATTTACGGTTGCCCGCAGATTTTGTTATCGGATTGCGGAGCCAACTTTCTTAGTGAGTTATTCAAAAACATATGTAAACTACTACATGTTCAGAAAATAAACACCACAGCGGTTCACCCTATGTCGAACGGATCTTTGGAACGGACTCATCGTGTTTTGGTCGAATTTATCAGACATTTCGTGAACCAGGATCAAACCAATTGGGATGAATGGGTTAAATATGCTGTGTTTGCTTACAATACAACACCACATAGCGCTACAGGCTTTACACCATTCGAGCTTATGTTTGGGCGCATTGCTAACTTACCGGGTTACTTACAGAAGCCACCAGAATGTGTTAATTACAATTTAGATAGCTATGTACAAGAACTAAAGCAGAGACTACAGCACAGTTATGCCATAGCGAAGGAGAGGTTGGAAACTGCGAAGAGAAAAAGCAAGTACTACTATGACAAGCAAATACATATACCAAAATTCCAAGTAGGAGATCTCGTACTTTTACAACATGACAGCCCACGGAAGAACCGCTCCAGGAAGCTGGGTCCTAGTTGGATAGGTCCATATACAATTAGGGACATAAAGGGAGTAAATGTCACTTTGCAACTCCGAAGAGGCAAGCAAACCACAGTGCACGCCAATCGACTAAAGCCATTTTTTGTGTAACTTCCAGATGTGGCTTACCGCATGTATAGCGTGTTTCCTCATCCTGGAAGGAGGAAGCCTAGACTTCAGACTCGAACCCATCTCCGAGTCACCTGGGTTGTATTACGAACACGTTGGAGAGGCCAGGTTATCCACCAGTGAATGGAAGATTTTAAGTTATGTTAATTTGGCACAAGTTAATACGAATTTTGATGTTGTTAAACGGTATGCCACATTTACAGTAGATTTTTGTCGGGCGCATGAGAGGTCTGATTGGGCGAATTTAACGGAGTGCAGGACCACTATTACACAGGTAGACAGAAAAATTGCTAAGTTGGAATTAATGAAAGGTACTTTGATGGATTTAAATAAATGGGATTCAAATTTACTTAGATTTCGACGACGCCTTTTTGGATTCATTGGTACTATTTATCATACTTTATTTGGTACTTTAGACGAGGAAGATGGAAAGTTCTACACAGATAAGATTTCGCAACTTGAACAGGAACAGGCTTCAGTTTTTACGACTTTCCAAGGAGCAGGTAGTCCTTGTTAAAACGACGTTGAGGACAGTAAATAGGACTTTGCACGATGTGGCTTATAATGAGCGAATTTTAGAGAAGGGATTGTTAGATATTAAGAAACACATTGTAGTGGAAGAAGGGAACTTAAATATGCAATTGGGATATACATCTATGTTGATGGCCCTTAATGACCATGCGCTGCAGTTAGATAGAGCAATTGAGGAACTGCAGGATCAGTATTCGACGTTAGTAGATGCTGTGATTCATGCACAGAAGGGAATACTGCAGCCGCAGCTAATATCACCTAGGAAGATACTGCAGATCATGAAGGATAATCAGGATCATTTCCCTCGAGACCAGTCACTTCCCATACCCTTGAGTTCGGAGTACGCTCCCCAATTATTGCAACTAATCGATTTAGATGTATTTGTACAAGGAACTTATTTTGTTTATGTTATTACTTTACCTTTAACTTCACACTTGAGCTACAATATGTACCACATTCACATTTTTCCCAGCAAGATAAATGGTACAGCCTCAAAGTTCATTTTTGTACAACCAGAAAAGGAAATTATAATGGTAGATAAGACAAAACAATATTACACTCGGCTTAGCCTAAGCGAGTTAGCAAGATGCAAGGTACCAACCCCTGCACTATATGTAAGCAATCAGCACTCTCCTGTACAGTTGCTGCATTCAGGTACTGAATGTGAGGCGAGACTGTTGCAGTACAGTACACGCATACCTCCCACTTGTTCACAACGAATAACTGAATTGACAAGCACATTGTGGACACAGCTGCAAGGAAACACATGGCTGTATGTAGCACCCCAGCCAGAGCATTTTACTATCCTTTGTCCAGGGCAGGAACCCACAGACTTAATTATAAAAGGATTGGGTAAGGTCATTTTTTTTAAACTATGTTCAGGATATGGGAATTCTGTGGTTATCCAAGCCCATGGCATTACAAAGGTAAATAACACGGACAAGGACATTATTCCCCCTATACACTTAGAGTATGATTGTTGTGAAACCATAGGTAGCCGGCAGGCGCTGAATGATTTACACCTGGATACTCCACTTAGGAGCGTATTAACCTCTGAAAATGAATTGAGGTTATCCAGCCACAAGGTATCAGAGGTAGAAACTATGATTAACGAGCAGCAGTGGAAGTTGGAACATTCTAGAAGGACAGAATCCTTATCCTTTTTCTCCATTATTGGTTTATGTACAAGTGTTTTACTTATATGTATTTTATTATGTTTGTGCTGTTGTAAATGTTGTAAGTGTTGGCCTTATGTTAAGAGCTGGTGGGGAAGGCAAGGGTCATGTCACACTATTTTGTTTAAGCCCAAGATAATTACGAAGATCCATAATTCAAATGAAAATTTACCAATGCCGTCGAGTTATGCAACTCTTCGCCAAGTGTCAGGAATAGCTGATGAGACCGAACTTGTTACTATTGTGGCCCCCGATACTCCCAAGTTTCGAAGGGGTCCTAACACGGTCACTGCGACAGACAGGCGCTAGGCGGCACACAAGCAGAAAATTGAACGAATACTTTGTGATCATTCAATTTTCTTCCTTTTTGGGGGGGAGGTGTCGTATATGTTGAGTAAATTTGTGGGTCAGTATATTAATACTAATTGAAATGTACTTAGGGTTATGCTCTCCCATGAGAGGTCGTAAGGTAGGTAGAAATGTTTATTGTACTTGAACTATGGTTTGTGAGTATACTCTTTGTATTTGTCTTTGTATTGGTAAACATTTCGAGAGAGGGTGATGATTGCTGGAGACCATGTGAGGATGAGGGACGGAGCAAGTCATAAATTGCGGGCGCATGGTGGTGTTCTGGCAGCTTCGAGACAAGGGTCCCACTCAGTTGTGGTTGGGAGGAGGGAGTTGTGACGTATATACTTGAGATGACATATAAGCCCTGTTTTGGATATTACGAGGGGGATTTTTCTACAAGACGTGGTCATCACCACTCATCGCACAGGTCTCGAGTCATCTCCTCTCCTGGAACGTACATGCACCATAGCGACTAGCACGCACTTGTATTTTCATAAGCAATATATCTGAGCATCAATATCCTACTCTCGTCGGAACTGGTTTTTCTTTAAATAATTGTGGATTCCTACCTACGTCTCTCACACGGCCCTCCGCTCGGGCATTGACTATTTTCCGGGGAACTGGCCCTTCTCCAGGATACAACACTAAGCTGGGCAGATCATGTAAATTATACACTAAGAAAATCATGGAAGGCTCTTCATTTCGTAATGCGTATACTCAAAAGGGCAAATAATAATACCAAACGTTTAGCTTATACGGCACTAGTGAGACCGATACTTGAGTATGGAGCGGTGTGTTGGGACCCATACAGAGAAGGTCAGGTAAGCGCTTTGAATCGCGTGCAAAAGAGAGCGGCAAAATTTGCAAATACTACAAATGAATCGGGTTGGGAAACATTGACACAGCGTAGAGCGATAGCCCGAATATGCGCCCTTTTCAAAGCATACACCGGGGGACGGGCTTGGAAAACGATAGGGGATAGACTGCTAAAACCATGCTACCTGGGTAGGGACGATCATAGTCGGAAAATTAGGACTAGGAAACAAAGAACAGATGTAGGTAAATATTCCTTTGTAAATAGGACCATAAAAAGCTGGAACCAATTACCTCCAAGCGTACTAGCGACTTTCCCCTGTAAATTAAGCACTTTTAGAAAAAGGGTCAAGAAAGTCATTACAAGCTAAGGGTTTTTAAGTGAGGATTAAATAAGAATAAGGGATGTGAAGTGAAGGGGTGTGAAGTGATGTGAAGTGAAGTGCTTTGGTTTCAAAGTGAAGTGAAGTGAATTAAGTTCTTGGGAGATATATTTATCATGTACTTTGGTCTGACTTTATACTGAGGATATTCTAACGCACTGAAATTAACTAATGTGTGGGTGTTTTTTGTAATGTGCGTGTGTGTTTTTTTTTCTTGTATTGTGTATAGGTGTTTTTGTAAGGTGTGGATGTTTTTGTAAGGTGTGGATGTTTTGTAATGTGTGTATGGTGTTCTAATATGTGTACTTGTATTTACTGTATGTATTTTGTTTTGTATGTGTATGGGTGTTTTTGTAAGGTGTGGATGTATTTGTAAGGTATGGTGTTCTAATATGTGTACTTGTATTTACTGTATGTATTTTGTTTTGTATGTGTATGGGTGTTTTTGTAAGGTGTGGATGTATTTGTAAGGTATGGATGTTTTTGTAAGGTGTGGATGCTTTTGTAAGGAGTGGATGCTTTTGTAAGGTGTGGATGTTTTTGTAATGTGTGTACGGTGTTCTAATGTGTGTACTTGTATTTACTGTATGTATTTTTTTTTGTATGTGTATGGGTGTTTCTGTAAGGTGTGGATGTATTTGTAAGGTGAGGATGTTTTTGTAAGGTATGGATGCTTTTTTAAGGTGTGGATGTTTTTGCAATGTGTGTACGATGTTCTAATGTATGTACTTGTATTTACTGTATGTATTTTGTTTTGTAATTGTGTATAGTTTGTTTTGTATTGTTACTTTTATGTATATTATATGTCCATTTGTATTGTGTGTACTAGTGTAAGGACTACTGCCACCGGGTGAAAACCCAATTGCAGTAAATAATAATAAAATAAATTTTTTAATATTAATTTTCAGTGGACCCACAAAACAACTGAGATATCCTACACTTTGTACTTTTAACATGTACCATTATTGTTGATTTGTAATTTGTGTAATTCACAATCCAATTCCCTGATGATGATCCCAAAATAGGGATTCGAAACATGTCGGACTAGTTTCATGGTAAATTGTATTGTATAATAAAGAATAATAAGTGTGCATTGGTCGGTTAAAGAGATGTGTGATAGACTGAAAATGCACGGTATGAATCATATAAAATGGAATTAGGTTTGTGAAAATTTTTACTGAAAACACGGACATGCAAGTTTTCTTTAACACTCTGTATCAACGACTCCTACCTTATTATTTTAAATTCTATAAAACAGGAAAAATTTCACATTTTTCCAAGAACTATTACAATACGTATTGGGTAAGTGGCGCTAATGTCATTCCCACCTCGTTTGTTTGCATATGCGCCATACTGCTATTACTAATGGTAGAAATTAAAATGTACGGTCTTGCAGTGTCTTCAAATGATACGATGTTCACACCAGGTTTCGTAGGAACTAGTCAGCTCTTTCATAAGTTGCAGTGAGGGATTCACGCATGTAGACAGACACACAGACAGCATGCTGACATCATAAGCATACTTCACACAGACAGCATGCTGACATCATAAGCATACTTCACACAGGCAGCATGCTGACATCATAAGTATACTTCACACAGACAGCATGCTGACATCATAAGCATACTTTACACAGACCGCATGCTGACATCATAAGCATACTTCACACAGACAGCATGCTGACATCATAAGCATACTTCACATAGGCAGCATGCTGACATCATAAGCATACTTCACACAGACAGCATGCTGACGTCATAAGCATACTTCACACGGGCAGCATGCTGACATCATAAGCATACTTCACACAGACAGCATGCTGACGTCATAAGCATACTTCACACGGGCAGCATGCTGACATCATAAGCATACTTCACACAGACAGCATGCTGACATCATAAGCATACTTCACACAGACAGCATGCTGACATCATAAGCATACTTCACACAGGCAGCATGCTGATATCATAAGCATACTTCACACAGACAGCATGCTGATATCATAAGCATACTTCACTTTCTTGTGTAGGGAGGAAAGCACGCTAAACGTTTGCAACAAACACTCCAAGTCTTGTAACAAACATTATTGAGTTTGCGTTGTTTAGGAAAAGAATCGCTGTTAATTCTGGAAACCAAGCGAAACCCATCAAATGCAATGTGCGTATGGAGAAAAGCCCAACTTGAACATTAAAACAGGTGGTACATCTACTTATCACTGTGATGACTCTGACTTGTGCAGATGCTGGTGCACGGATCTGATGACTTCCCAGATGACACGGCCATAGAGAAGGCTCTACCAGTGGATCGCGAGCTGCTGCTCAGAGTGAATCCCGCGTCTGGTTACTGCACTCCGGCGGTGCGCCAAGTGACCCCCAGCCAGAGGCAGTGCGTCTTTGATTCGGAAATGAAGCTTAAATACTTTTCGGTGTACAGTGAGATCAACTGCATTGCTGAGTGCCGCATGGACCATACCATTTACTACTGCAACTGCAGCCACTTCTACTACCACGACACAGGCAGGTGCAACACTGATGGCTGTCAACAGGCTTCTTACGACCTGAATCAACATTCACATACTTGTCTTGACTGAATGCATATTCATCATCACATAGTCTGTCTTACGACAGGTCCGTAGCCTCTTCCAATGCTAGGTCTCCAGCGAGTGCGATCTCGTGCTTCCTCTTTCAGTTTCCACTATCTTCTCGTTTCCTTAAGTCAGCGTTTCCCAAACCTTTTTGATCACGGAACACTTTTTAACTTAGTAAATATTTACTGAACACATATGTTTTGTGGTGCCCCATTTATCAAATAAAAGTCAGCGCAACAAGATCTGTTACTAACCAAATGAAATTTTCTTATAAAAATTCTGATATGAACAGTATCTTACGCTATGATCAATTATGCTAAATTCAAATGTAATTAAAAATTTATGATTTTTTGGTTTCTCGATTTTTCCACATGTCGCGGAACATAGTTTGGGAAACACTGCCTTAAGGTCATCCAGTAGTTTCTTACGTCTTCTTCCTCGTCTACCCGTCTCTTTTATGTTCTCTTCAATAACGCGTTTTAGAAGGCAGTTCCTAGGCAAGTTGTAACCCAATTCAATTACCCTCGGGTATTTTTCTTGTATGTAGGACGTTTCTTTCCTCCTAGACTCTTTGTAATACTTCTTTATTTTTCACACGATCGGTCCATCTCATTGAATTCGTAGTACCGAGTGGCAATAACATAATAATTAAGAACACTATCCAAGACACACTATCACATAATACTTGTCTTGACTTGAATCTGTTTTAAACGGTGGTGCTTACGAATATAAGTAGACAAATAACCTGGAGTAAAATAATACTGGTTTGTCCTTATTAGAACCCCGCTGATTAGTGAGGTTGTTAGGTTATTTGGCGATGCAGTGTATTAGCGTTAATTAATTTCTGTTGCAGGAACGGTACGTCTGTGTGACCTTAATGACCTCCCATGTCTGAAATACAACTACTGCAAGTACAAGCTAAGTTTCCCGTCGACCTCCGGGGCAACAAAGAGTGTCTGTCCCCCTCCTGATGCAGAGTCAGTGTCTGTTTCAGACGGGACGAGACCCAACCTCACGCCCTGTGATTGCCCGCCACTCTGCAACAATGTGGACTATGATGTACAGTCATCCTCCGGAGATTTCAAGGCCAAAGAATTCCAGATAACTCCGTTCTTGTGAGTATTGATGTTCATGTTACTGTCACTGTCATGCCAGTAAGCAGATGTTCATGTTACTGTCACTAATGTCAGTAGGCAGATGTTCATGTTACTGTCACTAATGCCAGTAGGAAGATGTTCATGTTACTGTGACTAATGCCAGTAGGCAGATGTTAATGTTACTGTCACTAATGACAGTAGGCAGATGTTCATGTTACTGTCAATAATGCCAGTAGAAAGATGTTCATCTTACTGTCACTAATGCCAGTAGGAAGATGTTCATGTTACTGTGACTAATGCCAGTAGGCAGACGTTCATGTTACTGTCACTGTTATGCCAGTAGGCAGATGTTCATGTTACTGTCACTAATGCCAGTAGGCAGCTGTTGATGTTACTGTCACTGTCATGTCAGTAGGCAGATGTTAATGTTACTGTCACTGTCATGCCAGTAGGCAGATGTTAATGTTACGGCCACTCTCATGCCAGTAGGCAGATGTTAATGTTACTGTCACTCATGCCAGTAGGCAGATGTTAATGTTACTGTCACTCATGCCAGTAAGCAGACGTTCATGATACTTTGTATGAACGCCTTGTATTGAAGGACAATTGCTCTGTGTACTGTTAACCCTTTAAGTATTTGCACTTAATGTAGTAACCGAAACTTAAAGGCCCTGTGTGGGACGCATGGTCACGTTACTAACCAGCGAAGTTGTGAGTTATGCTGGACAAGTGGTTTGTACACTTACCGCTTGACCTTACTCTACATTCTTCGCTGTCTGTCTCATACAAACTGGATCCTCTTTGTGAATGCGTCACTATGTTAATTCCTAGATCTACAATTGTGCATTGATGACGTAAGGTATATGTTTTTGAGGCTGAATGTCTCCGGTTTGATGCATCTCAAAATTAGTCGTACGGCTTGTAGCACCACAGCAGAACTGGTGCGTAATATTCCTGCCGCATTAAAGAGTTCTGATTCTGGGCAAGGTTTTACCAAACAGGACTGTGATACTGAATCATGCGGCGATTTAGAAGATAATCCGGCGAGCATATTCCAACAAATCAACCGTGGCATGATAGTAGAATCTGTGCATCATTTCGCCCATAGTGTTCCTGGACAACATCCATGCTGCAGGCGATATAGACGCAAGTCCTTGAACTTGAAGCTGTGATAGGCCACCTGCACAATCAGTTTGCTTCTGCTGGCAGCTGAGCTGATAGAATTCATGTCACTGGCTTTCCAGTAGCCGCTGTCGAAGATGTAATGTGTTTATCTAGAGGAAAGTTCGCTATTTAACTTTTGCGATAGGCTGTGAGGTAGGGTTGTCGAGTTTCAGGGTGAGACACGGTGATCAGCATGCACGTGATAAGCAAATAGCGGCAGGATCATGTGTCGACCATTACGTGTAGCCATTGCACTTCATATCATAGAAACGGTGAATCATTTTGGGATTTTGGTGGCTCGGGGGGGGGGGGGGGGAGAGAAGCTTGCTGACTGGCTGTTCAAGGCAGGTCGCATTGAGAGAGGCAGGTGGCCCGGAACGTTATGTAACTGCAAGTGTCAGACTGAAGTGTCGTTCTGCAGCGAGTAGCAGTAACAACAATTAATGTATTTTACTCTTCAGCACTAACATCACGAACGTGACAGGAAGAACTCTGTTCCACTTCTATTTCGGCAACCATGTTTCAATACGCACACGCCGTGATGTCATCAACTCCTGGAATGATCTGCTGTGTAAGTGAATGGTACTCGTCTGTCTGTTTGCATGTCTCGTTTTCAAAAATACTCGGTAGGCATCCATGAAATTTGGTATTGGTTGCCTACTCTATAAAATTGTCTCGAGGATATAATTTTAGTCAAATTTATCCAATGCCGAGTTTAAAAATGGATGGAGCTATACCTCCACTCTACAATGGCGCTGTGCCAAAGTAAGTACAGGGACAACTTTATCATTACATTTACCTTACAAATGATTTGAAGCGCAATATAAATTTATCAAATTTGTTAAGAACAACTTATTGTGCAGGAAAAACAGTAGCTCTACTGTAGCGATTTGGCAAGTTATTGCGTATTTTAACCTTTAAAAGCCGGCGATTTAAATACCCTGTACTGTCAGCGGACCGGAATTTTCTCTGGGGATTTAAACGTTTGTTGCAATGGTTAGGAAATTTTTGAATATCTTGAAGAATATTAACGCTGGATCTGTGAAATAAATCGTATTTACTCAAGTGAAGCATGGAGAACACGGTAATGTATATCATAGTTTATTATAAAATATTTTGATGCAAAATAAGAATGAACCACTTCCCTAAGAGACAGAAATTTTAGTAATATGTTATGTTTCGTTCTCTTTAGCCTTAAATTCTGGCTCCTTTCTCCTGAATTCGTCCCCACTTTCAAGGGAAAATATTTCTGTGAGGATATTTTAACAACAGCGAAATGCTTTTCGTTGGTGTGATTTCTGTAAGGGTGTACTTACAAAGAGGTTTACAGTTTTGCAACCAAGAGGAATCTGACCTGCGAAAGGAAAAGTACGTTTCTCGGTATTCCTACCAGTGGCCACACTCTTTCAGTGTTTGTCGCACAGTGCAGTGACCCTGTCGCTTGTGAAAATTATTTCTTGTGAGTACATAATCAGCATCATGGCTCGCAGAAGGCATATTCGTGATGAAGATATTGAATCACAGCTGATCTGTGATATTGATTCGGATGAGAACATCTAATAATAAGGTATGTAATAATTTCTGTAACAAGTAACTTCCTTCTGATGACGCATCATATACTGCCTTTCTCGGGTGAGCTATGTTTCATTCTTCCATCAAGTACGTAAGGGTAAATACAGCCGGAAGCTTTTAATTTTTTCGTATATTTGGACAAATATATTGTGAAAATGTATCGAAAATTTTTCTGTGAGTACAAGCACGGGCTAGAACAGTGAATAAGTTATACGACTACCAGAATGGAGATCAGGGTTCGGTTCCCGGAAAGTACATAAATATTTCTATCGACTCTTATAAATCTTAACTCGATCCTACCGGCTTTTTAATCGATGGGTATCTGGGGCACATGAATGTACAGATGCTGGAGCATGAAGCTGAATACTCTCTAAACAGTGTTGAATACATCGAAAACTGTTTGACCTGCAACTGGTACAAGGACAGAGCCAGGTACAGTACGTGCGAGAATGTGAATACTACCGCTGTTATCGCTGGGAAAGCTGTAGGAATTTAGCATTTAAGGTGTTGTTCATTTCAAAGTTACGTTTATCAATTTCGTTGTTATTTTTCAGTATAGATGTTCATAAACTTTTAAATCGGACAGTACATTTCTTGTTTCGTGAGCCTGGGCTAGTACCAAACACGCCATTTGATATCGCACGCAGGCTAGCAGAAGTCAAGTCCCTTGTCGCCTTCATTTCCTTGTGATAAGTCGAATTTCCATTGGGAAAATTTAGGAGAAGAAAGTGCTTGAAGCCATTAAATTAGAACTCAGAAAGTCTTTTAAACGAGGAAAGCAAAGGAGGGCGGGTTAGAGGTACCAACAGCTTTTATGTTCGGATTCGTTCTAAAAAATATTAAGAAGGAAGTAGTTTCAACGGGTATTAGATTTCTTGCTGCTTTATTTTGTGACGGATTACATGTATTGGAAACAAGAAGAAAGAAAGAAAGAAAGAAGGGCATGTGTAAGACCATAGATTAATATGAGAGAATTATATTGTAAATGAAACACTGTTGAAAGAAATAAATATATTTTGGCTTACAAAAATTGTTTGAAAACAGGTACTAAAATTTTTATGTGCATTTTGCGATTCAATGTTTAAAAAACCCAACACAATGCACTTCACTTTCACTTCAATATGTGTTTATTAACCCCTACATATGTTTCGGTTTTTACGTAAAACCATCCTCAGGTGGAACAAAACTACGTCGTATCACATCCAATGTTAATACA
The DNA here is from genome assembly GCA_021186555.1 of Reticulitermes speratus. Taxonomy (NCBI): domain Eukaryota; kingdom Metazoa; phylum Arthropoda; class Insecta; order Blattodea; family Rhinotermitidae; genus Reticulitermes; species Reticulitermes speratus. The sequence continues at coordinate 30,798,620 of JAJKFL010000237.1, forward strand.
AGTTATTACAATCACTGTAAAATCAGAGTTTAAAACATATAAAATGTTGTTTAAAATCCTTAAAATTCGTTGAATTTTGTGTCATAATAACAAATTGTAGTAAAATAGGTCACAGAGTTATTCCGCACCTCTGACTGTTTTGGTTCTTGGGTTTGTATGTGGGCCGGGATAGCGTAGACGGTCCGGGGATCGAATTCCGGTGGGGGCGAGATTTTTCGCAGCCGTCCAGACCGGCCCTGGGGCCCACCCAGCCTCCTATACAATGGGTACCGGGTCTCTTTCTCAGGGGTAAAGCGGCCGGGACGTGGAGTTGACCACCCACCCCATCTAGTGCCAGGGTTAAAGAAAGAGTAGAGCTATAACTCTACTCCCCCTCTGGGCCTTCGTGGCCTGTTCTAGGGAGAGCTTTACCTTTACCTTTACCTCTTGGGTTTGTATACTGTGGTGGAGTCTTTAGTAAATATAACCTGCGTTGTTCTGTCGTGTTTGTTCCGTGTTGTGCACAACACAACACGGAACAAACACGATAAAACAACGCAGGTTATATTTACTAAAGACTCCACCATAGTATACAAACCCAAGAACCTAAATAATCAGAGGTGTGGAATAACTCTGTGACCTATTTTACTACAATTTGTTGTTATGACACAAAATTAAACGAATTTTAAGGATATTAAACAACATTTTATATGTTTTAAACTCTGATTTTACAGTGATTGTAATAACTTGTATTAACATTGGATGTGATACCACGTAGTTTTGTTCCCCCTGAGGATGGTTTTACGTAAAAACCGAAACATATGTAGGGGTTAATAAACACATATTGAAGTGAAAGTGAAGTGCATTGTGTTGGGTTTTTTAAACATTGAAGGTACTAAAAGGTTTGAAGAGTAACTAGGAACGGGCTGACTAGAAAATAAGGAACCCATAATGAGAATGTAAATTCTCACAGGAACGAAGCTATGTTGAGGCAGCATTATGACGCCTGGCTTGTTTCAGCGTTCCAGGTCTGTAGCGTGCTTACCAAGAACAATTGTTTCTAACCAGAAGCATTGCATCAGCACTAAATGTTCAGTCATGAAGTCACTTTTCCAGATGCAACGTTTTTAAACTGAGTTTGACACTTTCTCATCAACATATCAGATTTCGATTTATCACTTTCTTAAAGAGCGAACGCCCCAGAAATCCAGCGCCCTGCGGACATTTCCAAATTTGTCATTAATACGCGCTACTCGACACCCTCCTGAGCCACCTCCAGTCGATTCACATGCTTCCAACAGTAAATTGTTTTAAAAAGTCCAGCCAAATGCGGCTTACGCGGTGGCGCAGTTGGTTTGAGGCACTGCGCTACAAACCGGAAGGTGGCTGGTTCGATTCCCGATGGTGTCATTGGAATTTTTCTTTGACATAATTTCTCCGGCCTCACCATGGCCCTGGGATCGACTTAGCCTCTAACAGAAATGAATAACCGGTACGCAAGGCTAACAACCTTACCACTTTCATTTGTCTGTAAATCTGGAACCCTCAGACCCCTAGAACATTCAGGGCCTGTACAGGGATTGCTTTACCTGTATATGCACCTAACAAGCCGTGCGTGTATGTTCACAGCATCGCTGGGAGGCATCTTCAGTCTATTCCTGGGCTGCAGCTTCATGAGTGGCGTTGAGGTGCTGTATTACTTCACGCTGCGTCTGTTTATGCGTCTGCGCCAGGAGCATGTGGAACAATTGACGCAGATAAGACGCCACCCCGAAGTGGCAACAGTTGGCCAGTCACATCCTCACAGGAACTTAGCCCGGGTAGTACCGATGCCTGACTATGCTGCAGCGACGCGTCGCTTCTCGTAGTTGAGCTCGTATATGGTTAATCAGAATGTCAAGTTTCGGTTCGCAAAACACTGATCTGGGCTACATCTCTGTTTCAAACAATTTGTATTTGATATAATCCCAGATGACGCCTGTTAAACTTTTATGTGAATATGTTTAGGATTGAAGTAACACCTTACGTCTTTTGTTTCAAATCTTCTTGTTGACAGTTCTCACTGAAATGGCGTATTAGTTTGTCTTCTCGTACGTCGATAGAGTGTTACACCTTCACCAGGGCATTTTAGGTAGTGTTACTCTATAGTGAAGGTGCAAGTGGGATGTAATTTATTAACAATGTATTGTGTAATTTAAGAATGCGACTCTGTCCTAGGAGTGAGAAGGAGTTTTGGTGTGATGAAGCGGATAAGTTTTAAATTTCTTGCCTAAGATATAAGGCAGAGCTTTTATGCCATCACAGCTGTTGGTGAACTGGAGTACAAGTGACATATATACTTCTGTACACACATTTTAAATTTTCAACTCGAGCAAGGTGAATATTAAAAAGGAAGACATTCGTTCACAATACAAAACATGCGCCAGAAGAGGACACGTGTTCAACAGTCTCTTAGGCCTGCATCCCGCACCCGTCCCTCAGGAAGAAGTAAGTTTGTATCCTACGCTGGCTTGGGTTCTCCAAAACCCAAAGTAAAACAGAATGCAAACACGCCAAGAATACCGTACAGATATACAAACAAAGAGAAGTGGAATACATTTTTCACAAATGGACGTCCTAATTTCCACAAAAATTGCTTACTGATATGTGATGTGATATTTGAGGCGGGGAGCTGCTGCAGTTTTTGGGAGGAGAGCCACAGTCATCTGTCTGGAGAACACGCAGAGGTTAAGGCTCTGAGGCACATAAGCACGGAGGAGCAGGAAACTGATACTAACGCTAGGTAAATAACGTCATGTGGTGCCATCAGACTTGTTACAATACAAAGCCTTTACATTTCCGGATGACACTTTCAATACCGCTGAGTTGACTATAAATGTACACATTTTATACACAGCTTTACAGTGACTGATTTAGATGGTTTCAGGCTTTCACGACGGTTCGGTGCTAATGTAGATCCTGCTTTTGGGCGATGGCACGTTGGGTTTATCGCTCAGATGATGTTCAGTGGGACTAAGTGATCAAAAATGGACCGTAGGTTTTGGGGCGCTGCCTTCGTTCGCGCAGGTTTCATAAAAATCGTTTATCCTGTGTACACATCAAACACATCTGTATGTTGTTTCTCTGAGGGATGAAGGACTTGTTTACTGAGTGTGTTTGAAAGCAGCTTGCTGAGTAGAATATTGAAACATAAAAAGTGGTTAACAACAGGAGAGAGTAGCAAATTGTAATATGATAATTGTCATAATTGTTACAGTTCACCTTTATTAGGGTGATCGGATGGAAAGGGCATGTAGTAAACGTAGTTGAATTGAAAAATGCATACATAATTTTAGTTGAAAAACTCCAAGGAAGAGACCACGTGAGGGTCCTTACTTTTTGCCATACTAACACGATTCTGAATTAAGTAGAGTGTGGGGTGTGAACCGGATTCGACTGGCTCAGGACAGGGACAAGTGACAGGCTCTTGTGAACACGGTATTGATCTTTTGGCTACATAAATTGCTGTCATGATTGATACAGTTCAGTAACTTAGGGTTCGAGCAAAGACTCGACGGTACTTACTGGATAGGCTGGGTGGGCTCCCGAGCCGATCTGGGCACCGTGGCGAAGAGAAACATTTTTGCCACTAGAGGTAATGTTACAAAGAGATAAAGTCTACATCTGACGGCCATTTTATGCAATTCGTGTAATGAATGCACGAGAGGGGAATTGTTCCGAGGCTACAGTTGTTTTGGGTATAAAAGTTCTACAGCGCAACCAACATGTCGTGGTCAGATTATAGTATTCACAATTATCCATTATTGTACGAGCATTAATGTACTCGACGTTTCAGAAGTTTCAATACTCCTGTCTCCAGGTTACTGGTTGTCATTTTATTGACAGTATTAGTGATGGCAACGGTTGGTATTTAACTCGGGACGTTTTGAATTCTAGGCCATTAGGATCAAAATGTGATTATAAAGTACTGTGAACCAATCACTGAAGATGAGAGTAGAGCAAACTATCGAAACATCCTGTGTATGCAATGTGACTTAATCGATGGAAAATATCCAACATAGTAGTAGTATTCACGTATATAATGAACCAACCTGTGTCAAAAAACCTAGAACATTTCCCAAAATATCAGACTTGTGACAGAATAATGTCACAAATTCACCAACACATGCACTTTCACTATTAAAAATTAATAGTTTGTTAAAAAGCCCTACATATGTTTCGGTCGGTTAACCGGCCATCATCAGGGGCGACTAGAGTTACTTAATACAAACACATTCATTAGGTTATCCAGAGGTGTGGATTAAAAACAGTCAAGTGTGGGTATTATAAAACTGCAATGATAAAATATTAAGTTCTAAAATTCACGTCTATTAAAGATCACTTCCAATGGAGTTGCACGACGTGTTGCAAATCACTTGTTGCTTACACTATGCTGTAGACATTTCGTTAGTTTTTGCGCACATTAAGTTGCGTATGTGATACTGTTCACTAGAAGTGAAGAAGCACTCTTTTTCCAAAACCTCGGCTCTCATCCTGATAATATCATATTAGGAATGCAAGCGCTACTTCGGATTGAAGAGGTAAATAGGACCTCTCGAATACCAATCAGTGGCGATGTCCAGTAAATGTCCGCTTGTGTTTCAGATTTGTGGCGTTGTACTTGTCATATTCACCATGTGCCAGCTGTGCCGACTTCATCATAGACTTCTCCAGGTCCAGACCCAAATGCCAGTTGTCTCTAGGATTCAGTTGCCTGTACAGACACAAGGAAGACCTTCACCGTGACGGCCTACATCGGCTCATCGCTGCCCCGAGGGTCTTCCTTGGGGTCTTCACAAGTACGCCTTTCCATAAATACGTATACTACATACATACCACTGGTTCTAAGCCTAAGTGTCATGGACCCTTTTAAGGGGTGGGGGTGTTGTGTGGGCTGCGTGGGGATTCTTCCAAGGGGTCTGCAAATATATCGTCTGTAGAGTGAATAGCAAATAGTATGTCTTGCATATTCACTACTGGCTTTCAAAGCTTTGTGCCTGTTGATATGATAAGCAAAATATGAATTAATTTATAATGGTTAGTGGATTCGTAATAGCTCCATATCATATATTTTTTAAATTAAGGGAAATTAAGAGTTAAATTATTAGCATGGACCTGCGAAATGCCTGTGAATTTCGGAAGGGGTCCTCATACGCAGAAAGGTTGGTAACCACAGTTCTGTGTGAATAAATAAAGATCGAAGGAGGGTGCAAAGAAAAGAAAAGAAAAGAAAAGGGAAGGAAAGTGAAGAATGAACGTAATCATGTATTGCTCAGATGTAAGACAGTACTGATTACAGGAGTCTAATCTAGCTATGGGCCCTAGATCACACTTCGAGGAATTCGGCAAAAGAAAGCTTGTTTATACCTTGTGTTAATCGAAAGCTGCGTTTCCAGGACTCGTATACTTGACAGACATTTGTCACTTGTCGATACTTGGCAAGTCGTCGGAACGGTACGCTTGTAGAAATATTAACCACGTGTCTGTTTCCCCAACAATAGTAGTAAACGTGACGCAAGTGAAAGGAATCACCAGCATTTGTTCACTTATAAAGTCGAAGTCTGTTGTCGCGAGTACGATTGTTTGCCAAATAGACGAGTAGGAATGGAGAATTTATGAACTAGTTAGGAGGCTGTCACATCCGTAAGAACTGTGCTGTATATAGTCAGTTATTTAATTGGGTATTTCTACAATGTTCTCAGACCGGGAATGGATGCGTGTGGCTGAAGCTACTGAAATTTCTTTTCGTTACCATTCTCGGAAGCGACACGACTGGGACTTGAAATGGAAAGCAGAGTTTGAAAAGATTGTGGGGGAGCAGGTAATTAGTGACGTCATTTCCAGTAAGTAGCAGTGCCATCAGTATTTAGATATTTTGTTGCAATAAAATAGTAGTATTATGGACGAATATTTGTAAGAGGTTTGAAATTTGAAGTCCTCACCTTGTAGACTAAGTAGAATAATATCTTCTGGTTATGTGACGCCTTGAAAGTTTGTAGAAACTGACTTATGTTCGGGAGGAAGGTGCTGCCTTCATTTTCAGGGTGGAGCTGGACGCAGCAGGTACCTCCGAAACGTAAGTATATTTCTGCCAGATTAGACCGCGTCAAATGCCAGAGGAAAATTTACTTAACTTTTAAGAGGTGTTTTCCTGGATGTGGGAGCCAGCATAGCGCGGTCGGTGTATTGACTAGGCAACGAGCTGTAAAACTGTGTGGTCAAGTTCCGATTGCCGGTAGGGCAAGAGAGTGTCTGTTGTCCAAAGCATCCAGACCGGCAATGGAGCCCACCTAGCCATGTATTCATTAGATAATGGGGGCTCCTTGCACTGAGGTGAACGGGGTGTGAAGCTGACCACATATCACAACCTAGTCCCAAGGCTAAGAATGAGTGGAGGTATGCTTCTACTTCAAAATACGCCACTATGGCGTGCATGTGGTCGACTTCACCTTTATATAGCAATGTCTTTCATGCATTAAGATATGACAGTGTTATTAAGGACACAAATACAATCGCATGGAAGATATTTGTTTTGAGCCCTGTGAAGAGTGGAGCTTTTGTAACAGATGTCTAAACACTGAGTTGCTGCGTCACAGTAAACACTCACACTCCCATTTGAAAGACCAGTCAGTCAGTCAGTGCTGTACAAGGAAAAAATAGCCTTTTGTTCTGCGAATAATACAAAGCAAATAAATACAATTTTACATAAAATACGGAGTTTTTTGGCGCTAAAGAAGATTACATTTAAAAATCCATAATGTTTATACACAGAGTTAAAATCAGAATTCACACCGTTTTAGGGCACCTCCATGTGCCATTCTAGAATTTAATGTGTTGGCTTAATTATAACTTCACAGCCTGGAACCACTTCTTTGCTTCCTGTCGTGCCATCTCAAGAAAGAGCCTGGAGTTCTGACATGATCCCAGCCACTCACATTCCACAAGACCAAGGGTCTACATCTCGTGCTGCAACGGGTAGCACTTTGTCAGACGGACGCGTCCCCTGGATGTGGTGGCAGCACCGTGACGAACAGCGGGATGTGGTTTTAGATGCAGTGACGGTTGAAACTCCTCAGGTAAAGTTTACATCCGAGGAAATAAACTGAAAGAAATCTGACCTTCATGGATTAGAAATACATTGCACATATTTCTTTTAAACACTATAAAGCTCTGATTTGTTGTAATAGACACTTATAAACCGAGTTCCTGTGTCACAGTAAACACTCACACCGCCACCCACTGAAAAAGCAATCAATTACCGCTGTACAAGGAAACAGTAGCTCTTTTTCCTGGTATTTAAACAAAGCACATAAATACATATATATATGTACGTAACGTATGGAGTTTTAATGCTGAAACGTGTGACATATAATACCCACCCTTCCTTAAATTTACGAAGAAGTCAGAATTTACACTGTTGTGGTAACACCCTCATGTGCAGTCCCAGAATTAAGTTTGTTGGTTTAATATTCACTTCACAGGCTAGAAACACTACTTTTCGGCCTACCGTACCATTTCAAGAAAGAGACAAGGGCCCTTTTGTGATCCCAGCTACTCACATTCCTCAACACCAACGGTCGACATCTCGTGCTGCAACGAGTAGCGGTTTGTCACAGCGCCATGAGGTACAACGGGAAGAACTGTTGGATGCTGTAAGCGTTGAATCTCCTGAGGTAAAGCCTAACTCTGAGGAAACAAACTGACAGAAATCTGACCCTCTAGGGCTGTGACATATTCCCAGCTGATGGCCAGACATCAGGGCAGATGGTTGCCTGTTAAAGACCTTCTATTCTTACGCCTTCCGAAAAGTAATGATACAGAGAAGACTTCCGATATTCCAGCACCATCGGGGTCTGAGTGGTGCTGGACTATCAGGAGCTTCTCTAAACCCGTAACTTCCTTGTCAATGTTAGTGTTATCTGGTTTGTATCACACTTTACTGCAACCAGCGCCTTCATTCGCCTCTGACACCATTATTAAGATAGAATGGGTTTAAACTTTGGAAATATTAGTCGAAAACGGTGAAGAAAATGCCAGCATTTAGATTATGATAACTGGAAATCGTGTAATGAGGTCACGTGAGATACAGTAGTGGCCTGATAATTGTTAGCAATAATTTGAGTTATTTATGATACTTGATGTACTTATCATTGAAATAAGAAAGCCTACGAGACTTCAGTAAGCTAACGTCTCTGTTTCTGTTTTCAGCGGAATGGAGCAGTTACCAGGAGTGTGAATAATCGACGTTGGCTTTGTTTTATCCCCTTTGTGGCATTTGTTCTGATGTCGGCACTGTTCTTATATAATTGGCTTACTAAACTTCATTGAGTTCAAAACATTTTCATGTGTGTATGTATGAATTTACATAAAAATTGTCACGACAATTGGACGAATCGGTAAACTATGTAACAACAGATCATTTTCTGTATTCATTAAGGACTTAGATTTCACCAATACCACTTCAAATACCTATATACATTCATATATACTTATATATACATATAAGATATTCAAATGCATATATGTATAGATATACGTTTCTCATTTATCAATAAATTTCTTGGTGCATATGTGACAAGCTAATATTTAAATTAACCGTTAATGCGTTAATTAATGTATTAAAGTTAAAGGGTTAATTACTTCTATTTTAATCAGTTAATGTGTCAATTGTACGTACAATTTGAGGCAGAACCTCAATATTTTGCCAGAAATTATGAAGAGGAATGTAAAGTACATAATCTAGGGAGATGAATGTGAAGAAATGGCATGGCCAGCCTGTTCACCGGACTTAAACCCGTTAAATTTCTTCCTATGGGGTTTTGTGTACATAGGCCATAGGCTTACATAAATGGTATATACACGCCTATATATGTCCTGTATATACATCCTTTACATGTAAGTCAACAATTACACCCAGTAGATGTTTCTCCACCACATATACCGCCAGCTACACAGGCGGTTGTAATGGCTCCGCAGCGGTCTGGTTACCGTCACGTAATGCACATGACAGAAAATACTATCATAATGTGTACAGAAGATGTCATCAGGTTGCTGTTGCAATATACACTTTGATATCTACAGAAAATGAAGACGAGTGTATCTCCTGCGTAATTATATTTTCGTGAGATGTCTGACGATGGGAGAAATCAAAATAGGAAGAAACGCAGAGAAAAGCAGAATGTGAAACGTGGTGATTAGGGAAAGCAGAAAGACGGAAGAGTACAATGCAGTATTAATTTTGTGGGTGGAGGTGGTTGTTAACACTGCTACCAACTGTTGTGGAGTTTTCCTGAAACACTGACTGACGTGTTGTGGAACCGTTCACACATTTTCTATTCGTCTTGCTGCACACAGGCCACGGAACGTACTTCTTTGAGCGCGGAATCCTTTGGTGTCTTTTCCTCCAGACATCGGATTTTGGAAAGAATGTAGGAATAAATGTTAAACATTTAATTGAAAAGGTTTCTGATTTACATTTTTTTTCTTTTATCCCCGCAACAAGAACAGCATCTTTATCTCATCCGTCGGGACACCCGTGAGAGCTGCTGTCCAGAGGACAATGATATAAAAGAAACGCACTGTATATGAAGTAATTAAAATGTGTTTTATGCTGATGTAAAGTGAATTGTATATGCTTTAAAAGGAACTCCATTTGAGCTCTCTGACGTAAACCGTTTTGAGTATTTGTTTTCTAAAATTGACGTTAGAGAGCAATTTAATTTGAGATTCGATATCTCTAAAACTGCTAAAACTGATGTACCCAAGAGTCACTACAATTATGTTTTATACCCATCGAGTACGAAGACAGTTTAATCTGTTTTTGTTGTACTTGTCATGGAATCGCCAAACAGGAATGTCTTTCAGTTCAAATATTTTCTCTACCTTACGTGGGACATCCCCTTGTGATGCGTAAATGATAATGGAGAAATAAGTCCGGTCAATCACAACAATGCTTGCAATATTAGGAACATTCTTTCATTAATTTTTTGTTTTTTTTAAGGAACTGTCATTTGACATGATCATCGATTTGTCACTTTGTTAAAGTTTGTTACATTGCTTAATACCACCCTGTTTAGAGAGGAAAACATCAAAATCCTCTTTTGACTCTACTTTATTCTGGTATTCTAGAAATAATAATCACTTTTACCAAGGCGGATTTTGTTTAAACCAAGAGGAAAACAGAAGAAAAACCAGTGAATTAAACCAGCGATTTCTTCTTCAAGAATGTTTGTTAAACGAAAGAAGAGACGGCAGAGAAATGACGGCGTTGAGGTGCTGTATTACTTCACGCTTCGTCTGTTTATGCGTCTGCGCCAGGAGTATGTGGAACAATTGACGCAGATAAGACGCCACCCCGAAGTGGCAACAGTTGGCCAGTCACATCCTCACAGGAACGTAGCCCGGGTAGTACCGATGCCTGACTATGCTGCAGCGACGCGTCGCTTCTCGTAGTTGAGCTCGTATCTGGTTAATCAGAATGTCAAGTTTCGGTTCACAGAAGACTGATCTGGGCTACATCTCTGTTTCCAGCAATTTGTGTTTGATATGATCCCAAAAAACGCCTGTTAAACTTTTATGTGAATATGTTTAGGATTGAAGTAACACCTTACGTCTATTATTTCAAATCTTCTTGTTGACAGTTCTCACTAAAATGGCGTATTAGTTTGTCTTCTCGTACGTCGATAGAGTGTTACACCTTCACCAGGGCATTTTAGATACTGTTACTCTATAGTGAAGGTGTAAATGAGATGTAATTTATTAACAATGTATTGTGTGATTTAAAAGCATGTAACTCTCTGCTGGGAGTGAGAAGGTATTTTGGTGTGATGAAGCGGATAAAGTGTTAGTGTTTTCAATTTCTTGCCTAAGATGTGAGGCAGAGCACTTATGCCATCACATCTGTTGGTGAATTGGAGTACGAGTGACATGTATACTTCAGTACACACATTTTACATATTCATCTCGAGCAAGGCGAATATTAAAAAGGAAGACATTCGTTTACAATACAAAACATGCGCCAGAAGAGGACACGTGTTCAACAGTCACTTAGGCCTGCATCCCGCACTCGTCCCTCAGGAAGAAGTAAGTTTGTATCCTACTCTGGCTCGGGTTCTCCAAAACCCAAAGTAAAACAGAATGCAAACACGCCAAGAATACCGTACAGATATACAAACAAAGAGAAGTGGAATACATTTTTCACAAATGGACGTCCTAAGTTCCACAAAAATTGCTTACTGATATGTGATGTGATATTTGAGGCGGGGAGCTGCTGCAGTTTTTGGGAGGAGAGCCACAGTCATCTGTCTGGAGAACACGCAGAGGTTAAGGCTCTGAGGACCATAAGCACGAAGGAGCAGGAAGCTGATGCCGCTAGGTAAATAACGTCATGTGGTGCCATCAGACTTGTTACAATACAAAGCCTTTACATTTCCGGATAACACTTTCAATACCGCTGAGTTGACTATAAATGTACACATTTTATACACAGCTTTACAGTGACTGATTTAGATGGTTTCAGGCTTTCACGACGGTTCGGTGCTAATGTAGATCCTGCTTTTGGGCGATGGCACGTTGGGTTTATCGCTCAGATGATGTTCAGTGGGACTAAGTGATCAAAATGGACCGTAGGTTTTAGGGCGCTGCCTTCGTTTTCGCAGGTTTCATGAAAATTGTTCATCCTGTGTACACATCAAACACATCTGTATGTTGTTGCTCTGAGGGATGAAGGACTTGTTTACTGAGTGTGTTTGAAAGCAGCGTGCTGAGTAGAATATTGAAACATAAAAAGTGGTTAACAACAGGAGAGAGTAGCAAATTGTAATATGATAATTGTCATAATTTGTACAGTTCACCATTATTAGGGTGATCGGATGGAAAGGGCATGTAGTAAACGTAGTTGAATTGAAAAATTCATACATAATTTTAGTTGAAAAACTCCAGGGAAGAGACCACGTGAGGGTCCTTACTTTTTGCTGTACTAACACGATTCTGAATTAAGTAGAGTGTGGGGTGCGAACCGGATTCGACTGGCTCAGGACAGGGACAAGTGGCAGGCTCTTGTGAACACGGTATTGATCTTTTGGCTACATAAATTGCTGTTATAATTGATACAGTTCAGTAACTTAGGGTTCGAGCAAAGACTCGACGGTACTTACTGGATAGGCTGGGTGGGCTCCCGAGCCGATCTGGGCACCGTGGCGAAGAGAAACATTTTTGCCACTAGAGGTAATGTTACAAAGAGATAAAGTCTACATCTGACGGCCATTTTATGCAATTCGTGTAATGAATGCACGAGAGGGGAATTGTTCCGAGGCTACAGTTGTTTTGGGTATAAAAGTTCTACAGCGCAACCAACATGTCGTGGTCAGATTATAGTATTCACAATTATCCATTATTGTACGAGCATTAATGTACTCGACGTTTCAGAAGTTTCAATACTCCTGTCTCCAGGTTACTGGTTGTCATTTTATTGACAGTATTAGTGATGGCAACGGTTGGTATTTAAATCGGGACGTTTTGAATTCTAGGCCATTGGATCAAAATGTGATTATAAAGTACTGTGAACCAATCACTGAAGATGAGAGTAGAGCAAACTATCGAAATTCCTGTGTATGCAATGTGACTTAATCGATGGAAAATATCCAACATAGTAGTAGCATTCACGTATATAATGAACCAACCTGTGTCAAAAAACCTAGAACATTTCCCAAAATATCAGACTTGTGACAGAATGTTTCATTTCCTCCTCACCAAGCACGATGCAATGCACCGTCTCTTTGTTCTACCACCTTTAGTCGCGGACGAATGTCACATACGCATGGAAGACATCGACCTCTATGTTTCGGTCAATGTGTATCACTTTATACGAATCAATAATGAGGGCACTGTAGCCTCATATTGTGTTTCACGGTATCGTGACATTTCACTCCGAACCGTGTTTTATGAGTTGACCCACAAACCTATATGTGCTCGACAGCACATTTAAGCAACTTCTACTTTAGGTATTAGGGGCTGTTTCAGATGTTTCATGGCCCGATGTAAAAATATGGGTGTTCTTTCTGAGCGTAGTCTTGAACTAACATCGCACGTAAGCAATATAAGAATCTGCGTACAAAATGTGTTTGACACAGAATCTGACCTGCAACCACAATTTGCTTAGACAGGAACTTGTATAACCGGACCCCTACGCCCTAATTTTCTGGAATTGAGGCCACAAGTTCACCGCTACAGTAGGCAGACAAATCGATCCCATTCCCCTAGAAACGTTGTTGAGTTATTTTCTTGTTTAGATAGAAAGAAACAGATGCTAACGTAGGCAGGCATCTGCAGGTGATTAAGTAGTCATATATGACCTATAACTTGACTCACAAACCAGCTAATATCGTGATTTACTGACCATTTATTATCTGACTGAATGACTAAATAACGAACAACTAATTACTAACTGACTAATCAGCGTTATCAGCCAAACAATCCCGAATCTCCGTGACTTGATAGCCTTCTACGGCACTTGATGTGCTTTTAACGTGTCTACACAATGCAACAAAATATGGGTTGCCGAAGAAGAACAGAATATTCAGACAATTATACAAATACGTATCCTGGAAAACTGTAACTACGACTATAAAACTCCCCTTAGAATTAAATTCTTACATTTTTCAACTGTAATTCTTCATATTATTACAGTTTGTTGTATGAACAGCGCAAATTTGTTTCCGGCAAAGTTTTAAGAAGAAGAACATAAACTGTAACTTTCATAAATGTGTCTAATGTTTTGTCCCTTCTTCTATATTAAGTCTGGTAGCTGTACAGAGTGCTTTGTCTAAAGGTGATTAAACCCCAAACAGAAATCTAGTTTCACGCCCACATAAAAATCACAGCCAAAGAAACACAACTACACCTGCAGGAATTTGAACAGGCTTGTAGCCTAATGATGCGTAGTTTATGAAGAGTGTGCTGATAAAATCAAGTAAAATAAATAGTCATACTTTGAGTCATTACAGAGGAGACGGAGGGAAAAAATTCTGGAATGCAAGTAGCACTCAAAACTAAATATCCAACCTACAAACAAACAAGAAAGGAAATACCTAACTAAATGCGTAGGGCAGAGATCTTCGTGTGAAATTAACTGTTGCTCATTCAAGCCTTACATTGCCTTCTATGAAGACGGAAATTTCATTACCTCCTTAAGAGGAGTCTGCCACTAGTCACTCTCCTGAGCCACAAGAATGCAGGTTACAACGTCCAAAACTATTTCTTTAAGATTTATTTTCATATTATCTGAAGATATACGTAGTTACCATATTTAATCTGTTTTTTATTCACTTATAAGTATTACGTAGATTTGTTATGTGGAATATTAAGCTAAACAGTACCAATGAATCACAGTAAGGGACCATTTTTATGCTGAGCTTCGGCCAGGTCCGATTACAGCGCAACATAGATTACTGTTGAAACATATTAGCATAATCAGCACACTCTTTTTCCAAAACCTCGGCTCTCATCCTGATAATATCATATTAGGAATGCAAGCGCTACTTCGGATTGAAGAGGTAAATAGGACCTCTCGAATACCAATCAGTGGCGATGTCCAGTAGAGGTCCGCTTGTGTTTCAGATTTGTGGCGTTGTACTTGTCATATTCACCATGTGCCAGCTGTGCCGACTTCATCATAGACTTCTCCAGGTCCAGACCCAAATGCCAGTTGTCTCTAGGATTCAGTTGCCTGTACAGACACAAGGAAGACCTTCACCGTGACGGCCTTCGTCGGCTCATCGCTGCCCCGAGGGTCTTCCTTGGGGTCTTCACAAGTACGCCTTTCCATAAATACGTATACTACATATATACCACTGGTTCTAAGCCTATGTGTCATGGACCCTTTTAAGGGGTGGGGGTGTGTGTGGGCTGCGTGGGGATTCCTCCAAGGGGTCTGCAAATACATCGTCTGTAGAGTAAATAGCAAATAGTGTGTCTTGCATATTGACTACCGCTTTTCATAGCTTTGTGTCTGTTGATATGATAAGCAAATTGTGAATTAATTTATAATGGTTAGTGGATTCGTAATAGCTCCATATCATATATATTTTTAATTAAGGGAGCTTAAGAGTTAAATTATTAGCAGGGACCTGCGAAATATCTGTGAAGTTTCGGAAGGGGTCCTCATACCGAGAAAGGTTGGTAACCACTGTTCTGTGTGAATAAATAAAAAACGAAGGAAGGAGGGTGCAAACAAAAGAAAAGAAAAGAAAAGGGAAGGAAAGTGAAGTATGAACGTAATCATGTATGCTCAGATGTAAGACAGTACTGATTACAGGAGTCTAAACTAGCTATGGGCCCTAGATCACACTTCGAGGAATTCAACAACCGAAAGGTTGTTTATACTTTGTGTTAATCGAAAGCTGCGTTTCCAGGACTCGTATACTTGACAGACATTTGTCACTTGTCGATACTTGGCAAGTCGTCGGAACGGTACGCTTGTAGAAATATTAACCACGTGTCTGTTTCCCCACCAATAGTAGTAAACGTGACGCAGGTGAAAGGAATCACCAGCAATTGTGTACTTATAAAGTCGAAGTCTGTTGTCGCGAGTATGATTGTTTGCCAAATAGACGAGTAGGAATGGAGAATTTATGAACTAGTTAGGAGGCTGTCACATGCGTAAGAACTGTGCTGTATATAGTCAGTTATTTAATTGGATATTTTTCCAATGTTCTCAGACCGGGAATGGATGCGTGTGGCTGAAGCTACTGAGATTTCTTTTCGTTACCATTCTCGGAAGCGACACGACTGGGACTTGAAATGGAAGGCAAAGTTTGAAAATATTCTGAAGGAGCAGGTAATTAGTGACGTCATTTCCAGTAAGTAGCAGCGCCCTCAGTATTTATATATTTTGTTGCAATAAAATAGTAGTATTATGGACGAATATTTGTAAGATGTTTGAAATTTCAAGTCCTCACCTTGTAGACTAAGTAGAATAATGTCTTCTGGTTATGTGACGCCGTGCAGGTGTGTAGAAACTGACTTATATTTTGGAGGAAGGTGCTGCCTTCATTTTCAGGGTGGAGCTGGACGCAGCAGGTACCTCCGAAAGTAGGTATATTTCTGCCAGACTAGACCGCATCAAATGCCAGAGGAAAATTTACTTAACTTTTAAGAGGTGTTTTCCTGGATGTGGGAGCCAGCATAGCGCGATCGGTGTATTGACTAGGCAACGAGCTGTAAAAGTGTGTGGTCAAGTTCCGATTGCCGGTAGGGCAAGAGAGTGTCTGTTGTCCAAAGCATCCAGACCGGCAATGGAGCCCACCTAGCCATGTATTCATTAGATAATGGGGGTTCCTTGCACTGAGGTGAACGGGGTGTGATGCTGGCCACATATCTCAACCTAGTCCCAAGGCTAAGAATGAGTGGAGGTATGCTTCTACTTCACAATACGCCACTATGGCGTGCATGTGGTCTACTTCACCTTTATATAGCAATGTCTTTCATGCGTTAAGATATGACAGTGTTATTAAGGACACAAATACAATCGCATGGAAGATATTTGTTTTGAGCCCTGTGAAGAGTGGAGCTTTTGTAACAGATGTCTAAACACTGAGTTGCTGCGTCACAGTAAACACTCACACTCCCAGTCAGTCAGTCAGTCAGTGCTGTACAAGGAAAAAATAGCCTTTTGTTCTGCGAATAATACAAAGCAAATAAATACAATTTTACATAAAATACGGAGTTTTTTGGCGCTAAAGAAGATTACATTTAAAAATCCATAATGTTTATACACAGAGTTAAAATTAGAATTCGCACCGTTTTAGGGCACCTCCATGTGCCATTCTAGAATTTAATGTGTTGGCTTAATTATAATTTCACAGCCTGGAACCACTTCTTTGCGTCCTGTCGTGCCATCTCAAGAAAGAGCCTGGAGTTCTGTCATGATCCTAGCCACTCACATTCCACAAGACCAAGGGTCGACATCTCGTGCTGCAACGGGTAGCACTTTGTCAGACGGACGCGTCCCGTGGATGTGGTGGCAGCGCCGTGACGAACAGCGGGATGTGGTTTTAGATGCAGTAAGCGTTGAAACTCCTCAGGTAAAGTTTACATCCGAGGAAATAAACTGAAAGAAATCTGACCTTCATGGATTAGAAACACATTGCACATATTTCTTTTAAACACTATGAAGCTCTGATTTGTTGTAATAGACACTTATAAACCGAGTTCCTGTGTCACAGTATACACTCACACCGCCACCCACTGAAAAAGCAATCAATTACCGCTGTACAAGGAAACAGTAGCTCTTTTTCCTGGTATTTAAACGAAGCACATAGATACATATATATGTACGTAACGTATGGAGTTTTAATGCTGAAACGTGTGACATATAATAACCACCCTGCCTTAAACTTACGAAGAAGTCAGAATTTACACTGTTATTGTAACACCCTCATGTGCAGTCCCAGAATTAAGTTTGTTGGTTTAATATTCACTTCACAGGCTAGAAACACTACTTTTCGGCCTACCGTACCATTTCAAGAAAGAGACATGGGCCCTTTTGTGATCCCAGCTACTCACATTCCTCAACACCGAGGGTCGACATCTCGTGCTGCAACGAGTAGCGGTTTGTCACAGCGCCATGAGGTACAACGGGAAGAATTGTTGGATGCAGTAAGCGTTGAATCTCCTGAGGTAAAGCCTAACTCCGAGGAAACAAACTGACAGAAATCTGACCCTCTAGGGCTGTGACATATTCCCAGCTGATGGCCAGACTTCAGGGCAGATGGTTGCCTATTAAAGACCTTCTATTCTTACGCCTTCCGATAAGTAATGATACAGAGTAGACTTCCGATATTCCAGCACCATCGGGGTCTGAGTGGTGCTGGACTATCAGGAGCATCTCTAAACCCGTAACTTCCTTGTCAATGTCAGTGTTATCTGGTTTGTATCACACTTTACTGCAACCAGCGCCTTCATTCGCCTCTGACACCATTATTACGATAGAATGGATTTAAACTTTGGAAATATTAGTCGAAAACGGTGAAGAAAATGCCAGCATTTAGATTATGATAACTGGAAATCGTGTAATGAGGTCACGTCAAATACAGTAGTGGCCTGATAATTGTTAGCAATAATTTGAGTTATTTATGATACTTGATGTACTTATCATTGAAATAAGAAAGCCTACGAGACTTCAGTAAGCTAACGTCTCTGTTTCTGTTTTCAGCGGAATGGAGCAGTTACCAGGAGTGTGAATAATCGACGTTGGCTTTGTTTTATCCCCTTTGTGGCATTTGTTCTGATGTCGGCACTGTTCTTATATAATTGGCTTACTTAAGCTTCATTGAGTTCAAAACATTTTCATGTGTGTATGTATGAATTTACATAAAAATTGTCACGACAATTGGACGAATCGGTAAACTATATAACAACAGATAATTTTCTGTATTCATTAAGGACTTAGATTTCACCAATTACGTTTGTATTTACCAAATGCAAAACTTAATTTTAGCTGTTGAATGTACACGCGGTATTCGGATTCAATTAATTTCTATGGTCTCGGTATAGTGGTGGGCCGGGATAGCATAGTCTGTATAGCGACTCGCTACGAGCTTTACGGTCCGGGGATCGAATCCCGGTGGGGTCGAGATTTTCAGCACCCGTCCAGACCGGCCCTGGGGCCTACCCAGCCTCCTGTACAATGAGTACCGGGTCTCTTCCCCGGGGGTAAAGCGGCCGTGGCGTGGAGTTGACCACCCACCCCCATCTAGCACCGAGGTTAAAGAAAGAGTAGAGCTATACCTCTACTCCCCCTCTGGGCCTTCATGACCTGTTCTAGGGTGAACTTTACCTTTACTGTATAGTGCCTAATTGGGAAGAGTGCTGAGCAAATTTATTTGAATTTCAGACTTCAAATACCTATATACATTCATATATACTTATATATATATATAAGATATTCAAATGCATATATGTATATATATACGTTTCTCATTTATCAATAAATTTCTTGGTGCATATGTGACAAGCTAATATTTAAATTAACCGTTAATGCGTTAATTAATTTATTAAAGTTAAAGGGTTAATTACTTGTATTTTAATCAGTTAATGTGTCAATTGTAAGTAAAATTTGAGGCAGAACCTCAATATTTTGCCAGAAATTATGAAGAGGAATGTAAAGTACATAATCTAGGGAGATGAATGTGAAGAAATGGCATGGCCAGCCTGTTCACCGGACTTAAACCCGTTAATTTCTTACTTTTGGGTTTTGTGTACATAGGCTATAGGCTTACATAAATGGTATATACACGCCTATATATGTCCTGTATATACATCCTTTACATGTAAGTCAACAATTACACCCAGTATATGTTTCTCCACCACATATACCGCCAGCTACACAGGCGGTTGTAATGGCTCCGCAGCGGTCTGATTGCCGTCACGTAATGCACATGACAGAAAATACTATCATAATGTGTACAGAAGATGTCATCAGGTTGCTGTTGCAATATACACTTTAATATCTACAGAAAATGAAGACGAGTGTATCTCCTGCGTAATTATATTTTCGTGAGATGTCTGACGATGGGAGAAATCAAAATAGGAAGAAACGCAGAGAAAAGCAGAATGTGAAACGTGGTGATTAGGGAAAGCAGAAAGACGGAAGAGTACAATGCAGTATTAATTTTGTGGGTGGAGGGGGTTGTTAACACTGCTACCAACTTATGTGGAGTTTTCCGGAGACACTGACTGACGTGTCGTGGACCCGATCACACATTTCCTATTCGTCTTGCTGCACACAGGCCACGGAACGTACTTCTTTGAGCGCGGAATTCTTTGGTGTCTTTTCCTCCACACATCGGATTTTGGAAAGAAGATAGGAATAAAAGTTAAACATTTAATTGAAAATGCTTCTGTTTTACATTTTCTTTGTTTTATCCCCGCAACACGAACGGCATCTTTATCTCATCCGTCGGGACACCCGTGAGAGCTGCTCTCAAGAGGACAATGATATAAAAGAAACGCACTGTATATGAAGTAATTAAAATGTGTTTTATGCTGATGTAAAGTGAATTGTATATGCTTTAAAAGGAACTCCATTTGAGCTCTCTGACGTAAACCGTTTTTGAGCATTTGTTTTCTAAAATTGACGTGAGAGAGCAATTTAATTTGAGATTCGATATCTCTAAAACTGCTAAAACTGATGTGCCCAAAAGTCACTACAATTATGTTTTATACCCATCGAGTACAAAGAAAAGTTTAATCTGTTTTTGTTGTACTTGTCATGGAATCGCCAAACAGGAATGTCTTTCAGTAGGTAGACTTCAAATATTTTCTCTACCTTACGTGGGACATCCCCTTGTGATGCGTAAATGATAATGCAGAAATAAGTCCGGTCAATCACAACAATGCTTGTAATATTAGGAACATCCTTTTATTATTTTTTTGGTTTTTTGTTTTTTTTAAGGACACTCTCATTTGAAATGATCATCGATTTGTCACTTTGTTAAAGTTTGTTACATTGCTTAATTCCACCCTGTTTAGAGAGGAAAATATCGAAATCCTCTTTTGACTCTGCTTTGTTTTTGTATTTTACAAATAACAATCACTTTTACTAAGGCGGATTTTGTTTAAGCCAAGTGGAAAACAAAACAAAACAAAACAGTGAATTAAACCAGCGATTTCTTCTTCAAGAATGTTTGTTTAGGCGACAGAAGAGACGGCAAAGAAATGACGGCGTTGAGGTGCTGTATTACTTCACGTTGCGTCTATTTTTGCGTCTGCATCAGGAGCATGTGGAGCAATCGACGCAGGTTAGACGCCACCCCGAAGTGGCAACAGTTGGCCTGCCACATCTTCACAGGAATGTAGCCCGGGTAGTACCGATGCCTGACTATGCTGCAGCGATGCGTCGCTTCTCGTAGTTGAGCTCGTATCTGGTTAATCAGAATGTCAATTTTCGGTTCACAAGAGGCAGACCTTGGTTAATAATCTCTGTTTCCAAGAATATGTATTTGAGTTAACCCCAGATGATGCCTGATAAACATTTATGTCAGCATGATTAACATTGAAGTAATGCTTAACATTTTACAAATGAATGTTTCACTCAGTCAACACAACATCATACGCAGGAAGAATAAGGCTACACATTTTAGTAAAAATGATTAAAAATATCAGTCCTAATTACAATAATTCAAAATACACCCCCCTTTTGTATTGTTGTAATAAGTAAGCCTGATTGGGATATGCCACTTTACATAAAATACTTTTATCTGTCGTTATCTAATCTCCTTATTGACTGTTCTCACTGAATGACGTATTAGTTTATCTTCTCATATATCGGAAATTGTTACACCTTCACCTGAACATTGTAGGTAGTTTTACTGTATACTGAATGTGCGGGGTGCAAGTGAGACGTATTACAATGTATTACGTAATTTAAGGACTGCGACTGTGTCCTTTGTGTGAGCAGCCCTTATATGTGGTGAAGCGTATAAAGTATTACTGTTTTTAATATCGCGTCTAAAATGTAGGCAGCCTTTTATTTGTCATAACAGCAGCAGATAAATTGGAGTGCGATTGACACGTAAGCTTCAATAAATACACTTGAAATACTCAGCTCGAAGAAGGTGAACATTAAAAAGAAAGACATTCGTTCACAATACGAAACATGCGCCAGAAGAGCACACGTGTTCAACAGTCACTTAGGCTTAAATCTCGTGTCCGTACTTCTTTCCGTAGAAGTAAGTTTGTATCCTACTCTGGCTTGGGTTCTCCCAAAACCAAAACAAAACAAAATGCAAACACGCCAAGAATACCGTACAGATATACAAACATACAGAAGTGGAATACATTTTTCACAAATGGACGTCCTAAGTTCCACAAAAATTGCTTACTGTTATGTGATGTGATATTTGAGGCGGGGAGCTGCTGCAGTTTTTGGGAGGAGAGCCACAGCCATCTGCCTGGAGAACACGCAGAGGTTAAGGCTCTGAGGACCATAAGCACGGAGGAGCAGGAAGCTGATACTAACGCTAGGTAAATAACGTCATGTGGTGCCATCAGACTTGTTACAAGACAAAGCCTTTACATTTCCGGATGACATTTTCAATGCCACTGAGTTGACTATAAATGTACACATTTTATACACAGCTTTACAGTGACTGATTTAGATGGTTTCAGGCTTTCACGACGGTTCGGTGCTAATGTAGATCCTGCTTTTGAGCGATGGCATGTTGGGTTTATCGCTCAGATGATGTTCAGTGGGACTAAGGGTTCCAAAATGGACCGTAGGGTTTGGGGAGCTGCCTTCGTTTTCGCAGGTTTCATGAAAATTATTTATCCTGTACGTCAAAGACATCCGTATGTTGTTTGTTTGAGGGAGGAAGGAATTATCTGAATGTGTTTGAAAGCAGCTTGCTGAGTAGAATATTGAAACATAAAAAGTGATTAACAACAGGAGAAAGTAGAAAATCGTAATATGATAATTGTCATAATTGTTACAGTTCACCATTCTTATGGTGATCGGATGGAAAGGGTATGTAGTAAACATGAGAAAATTGAAAAATGCATACATAATTTTAGTCGGAAAGCTCCAGGGAAGAGACCACATGAGGGTCCTTACTTTTTGCCATACTAACGTGATTCTGAATTACGTAGAGTGTGGGGTGTGAACCGGATTCGACTGGCTCAGGACAGTGACAAGTGACAGGTTCTTGTGAACACGGTATTGATCTTTTGGCTACATAAATGGCTGTTATGATTGATACAGTTCAGTATCTTGGGGTAACCCCCGAGGGAAGACCCGACGATGTCCATTATATAGGCTGGGTGGGCCCCAGAGTCGGTCTGGGTGCCGTGGCGAAAAGAAACACTATAGGCAATTTTAAGAAGAGAGTTAATGTCTGTATAAGGCTGTCATTTGATGCAATTCGTGTAATGAATACACGGGATAGAAAATCCTCCCAAGGTTATTTTCAGTTTGGGCAGCATGTTGTTATCAAAGTATAATACTCGAATTTGTCCATTATTTTACAATAATTTGATGTACGCGAAATTTCAGATACTCAGATTTCACGTACTACTCCCGTCTTAAGATGATTAATTGTAATTATATTGATGGATATGTTAGTAATGGTAACGGTTGGTATTTAGCGTGGGGCCTTTTGAATTCTGCGCTATTAATATCAAAATACGAGTACAAAATAATGCTAAACATTCACTGAAGTTGAGAGAAGAGCGAATTGTGGAAAAGTTTGGAAATATCCAACATAATACGAGCTGCATTCCTATAATGAGTCACCCATTGTAAAGCGTAGAAAATTACCAAAACGTCAGGTATGTGACAAAATATTTGTGTTCCTCTTGATCGAGCAAGATGCAGTTTACTGGAAATAACATTTTGTTCTGTTTATAACTGTCTAATTGTTTTCTAGCTTTGTCCAGTGATGAGTGTCACATAAGCATGGAAGATATGCGTGTATTGCGTTCAGTATGAATCAATTGGGACAGGACTCTGGCGTCATATTCTGTTCCCACTGTTCAAAAATATTTCAGAGTTATGAACCAGGCACATTAACCAGGTTGCTGTTTGTTGACGCACAAAGCTATTGTTGATCGACTGCAGATAAGTATGTACCATATTCTCTAGCTATTAGTGCCGGTTTAAGGTAATTCAGGGTCCAATACGAAAATAAATTTTGGGGGACCTATTTGCGCGTTGTTCCGAACTGACAGTGCAGATGGGGCACTGTAAGAATTTACGTGTGAAATGTATGTGACACAAAATCTGAGCTACACTTATGCAATCGTATAGATAGTGGGAACACTGAAGTGGCCCTGATACCTATTACTTTGTGTAGGGTTATATCGTACTGTCATATTCTAATCTCAAACATCGTTTCAGTTACTTCCGTTTTTGTGCATGTGGAACAATAATTTCATAACTCCTTTAACTACCGTACTGCGCTACAAGCCGGAAGGTCGCGGGTTCGATTCCCGATGGCATCATTGGAATTTTTCATTGACATAATCGTTTCGGTCGCACTATGGCCCTGCAGTCAACTCAGCCTATAACAGAAATGAGTACCAGGAATATTTTCTGGGGGGTAAAGGCAGCCGGTGCATAGGGCTGACAACCTTACCACCTTCATGTGCCGATTGTCTAGAAATCTGGGAGCTTCAAACTCCTGGAACCTTAAGGGCCTGTCCAGGCCTGCAATGGGATTGCTTTACCTTTACCTTTAACTACGCCCTGTTGTCTTTTGTTTTCTTAAAAACTGTGTAAGTTCTTTAAATTCCCCTAATCGCCATTCCTATGGTTTTTTGATATCAGGATTTTTCTGTTATATTATTAGGCGTACTTGTACACTAATATCCAGTCTATAGCCTGATTACTTATACAGATTTTGGGCTTTGACATTGTTGTATAACATCGTACAAACACCGGTAATTCACACTCATCGTTCTGTTCACTCTTACTTGTTACCTTTGCACCGGTTGACATATTCGTGGCATAGTCCCTTCTTTTGAGCAGCGATCTCAAAGAAACTGACATTGGTGAGCCGTGAAGGCGTTGTCAGGCTTGATAATGTTGTTTCAGCTACTCCACATTCAGTGTTTTACAGCGCAAGAACCCGGCATAGTGGTCAAGTCAAATCCCAGCAAAACAAAACTGTTCTATGAAACACATTACAGCATAATCAGCACAATCTTTTCCCAAAAAACGCGGCTCTCATCCTGAGAATAAAATGTTAGAAATGCAAGCGCTACTTCTGTTTGAAGTGTTAACTAGGACCTCTCGAATACCAATCAGTGGCGATGTCCTGTAAAGGTCCGCTTGTGTTTCAGATTTGTGGCGTTGTACTTGACATATTCACCATGTGCCAGCTGTGCCGACTTCATCATAGACTTCTCCAGGTCCAAACCCAAATGCCAGTTGTCTCTGCGATTCAGTTGCCTGTACAGACACGAGGAAGACCTTCACCGTGACGGCCTACATCGGCTCATCGCTGCCCCGACGGTCTTCCTTGGGGTCTTCACAGGTGCGCCTTTCCATAAATACGTATACTACATATATACCACTGGTTCTAAGCCTATGTGTCATGGACCCTTTTAAGGGGTGGGGGTGTTGTGTGGGCTGCGTGGGGATTCTTCCAAGGGGTCTGCAAGTACATCTTCTGTAGAGTAAATAGCAAATAGTATGTCTTGCATATTCACTACTGGCTTTCAAAGCTTTGTGCCTGTTGATATGATAAGCAAATATGAATTAATTTATAATGGTTAGTGGATTCGTAATAGCTCCATATCATATATTTTTTAAATTAAGGGAAATTAAGAGCTAAATTATTAGCAGGGACCTGCGAAATGCCTGTGAAGTTCGGAAGGGGTCTTCATACGCAGAAAGGTTGGTAACCACAGTTCTGTGTGAATAAATAAAGAAAGAAGGGAGGGTGCAAACAAAGAAAAGAAAAGAAAAGGAAGGAAAGTGAAGAATGAACGTAATCATGTATTGCTCAGATGTAAGACAGTACTGATTACAGGAGTCTAATCTAGCTATGGGCCCTAGATCACACTTCGAGGAATTCGGCAAAAGAAAGCTTGTTTATACCTTGTGTTAATCGAAAGCTGCGTTTCCAGGACTCGTATACCTGACAGACATTTGTCACTTGTCGAAACTTGGCAAGTCGTGGGATCGGTACGCTTGTAGAAATATTAACCACGTGTCTGTTTCCCCACCAATAGTAGTAAACGTGACGCAGGTGAAAGGAATCACCAGTATTTGTTTACTTATAAAGTCGAAGTCTGTTGTCGCGAGTATGATTGTTTGCCAAATAGACGAGTAGGAATGGAGAATTTATGATCTAGTTAGGAGGCTGCCACATCCGTAAGAACTGTGCTGTATATAGTCACTTATTTAATTGGGTATTTCTACAATGTTCTCAGACCGGGAATGGATGCGTGTGGCTGAAGCTACTGAGATTTCTTTTCGTTACCATTCTCGGAAGCGACACGACTGGGACTTGAAATGGAAGGCAGAGTTTGAAAATATTCTGAAGGAGCAGGTAATTAGTGACGTCATTTCCAGTAAGTAGCAGCGCCCTCATTAGACATTATTCTACTTAGTCTACAATGTAGACTAAGTAGAATAATGTCTTCTGGTTATGTGACGCCGTGCAGGTTTGTAGACTGACTTATATTCTGGAGGAAGGTGCTGCCTTCATTTTCAGGGTGGAGCTGGACGCAGCAGGTACCACCGAAACGTAGGTATATTTCTGCCAGATTAGACCGCGTCAAATGTCAGAGGAAAATTTACTTAACTTTTAAGAGGTGTTTTCCTGGATGTGGGAGCCAGCATAGCGCGGTCGGTGTATTGACTAGGCAACGAGCTGTAATACTGTGTGGTCAAGTTCCGATTGCCGGTAGGGCAAGAGAGTGTCTGTTGTCCAAAGCACCCAGACTGGCAATGGAGCCCACTAGCCATGTATTCATTAGATAATGGAGGCTCCTTGCACTGAGGTGAACGGGGTGTGATGCTGGCTACATATCACAACCTAATCCCAAGGCTATGAGTGGAGGTATGCTTCTACTTCACAATACGCGACTATGGCGTACATGTGGTCGACTTCACCTTTATATAGCAACGTCTTTCATGCGTTAAGATATGACTGTGTTATTAAGGACACAAATACAATCGCATGGAAGATATTTGTTTTGAGCCCTGTGAAGGGTGGAGCTTTTGTAACAGATGTCTAAACACTGAGTTGCTGCGTCACAGTAAACACTCACACTCCCATTTGAAAGACCAGTCAGTCAGTCAGTGCTGTACAAGGAAAAAATTGCTGTTTGTTCTGCGAATAATACAAAGCAAATAAATAAAATTTTAAATAAAATACGGAGTTTTTTGGCGGTAAAGAAGATTACATTTAAAAATCCATAATGTTTATACACAGAGTTAAAATCAGAATTCACACCGTTTTAGGGCAACTCCATGTGCCATTCTAGAATTTAATGTGTTGGCTTAATTATAATTTCACAGCCTGGAACCACTTCTTTGCGTCCTGTCGTGCCATGTGAAGAAAGAGCCTGGAGTTCTGTCGAGATCCCAGCCGCTCACATTCCACAAGACCAAGGGTCGACATCTCGTGCTGCAACGGGTAGCGCTTTGTCAGACGGACGCGTCCCCTGGATGTTTTGGCAGCGCCGTGACGAACAGCGGGATGTTGTTTTAGATGCAGTAAGCGTTGAAACTCCTCAGGTAAAGTTTACATCCTAGGAAATAAACTGAAAGAAATCTGACCTTCATGGATTAGAAATACATTGCACATATTTCTTTTAAACACTATTAAGCTCTGATTTGTTGTAATAGACACTTATAAACCGAGTTCCTGTGTCACAGTAAACACTCACACCGCCACCCACTGAAAAAGCAATCAATTACCGCTGTACAAGGAAACAGTAGCTCTTTTTGCTGGTATTTAAACAAAGCACATAGATACATATATATCTACGTAACGTATGGAGTTTTAATGCTGAAACGTGTGACATATAATAACCACCCTGCCTTAAATTTACGAAGAAGGCAGAATTTACACTGTTATGGTAACATCCTCATGTGCAGTCCCAGAATTAAGTTTGTTGGTTTAATATTCACTTCACAGGCTAGAAACACAAATTTGCGGCCTACCGTACCATTTCAAGAAAGAGACAAGGGCCCTTTTGTGATCCCAGCCACTCACATTCCTCAACACCGAGGGTCGACATCTCGTGCTGCAACGAGTAGCGGTTTGTCACAGGGACACCTCTCCCGGAAGCAGTGGGACAGCTCTGATGAAAGAGATGATCTGTCGACTGCAAGACGAGCTGAAATACCTGAGGTAAAATATTAAATCCCAGGAAACAAACAGAAGGCACTCTGACCCTCGTCGATTACAAACACATTGCACATGTTTCTCTTAAAGTCTACGAAGCATTGCTTTGTTGCAACAGACATTTAAAAACCGAGTTCCTGTGTCACAATGAACACTCACACTGCCACCCACGTAAAAAACCAATCAATTACCGCTGTACAAGTAGCTAATTTTTCTGGTATTTAAACAAAGCACATAGATACTTGTCGCCCTCGGTGGACTAGTGGTTCGAGGGTTCGATCCCGACCGAGGTCGATGGATTTTTAAGGGTGATCCTTTTGTTCTGCGAATAATACAAAGCAAATAAATACAATTTTACATAAAATACTGAGTTTTTTGGCGCTAAAGAAGATTACATTTAAAAATCCATAATGTTTATACACAGAGTTAAAATCAGAATTCACACCGTTTTAGGGCACCTCCATGTGCCATTCTAGAATTTAATGTGTTGGCTTAATTATAATTTCACAGCCTGGAACCACTTCTTTGCGTCCTGTCGTGCCATGTGAAGAAAGAGCCTGGAGTTCTGTCGAGATCCCAGCCGCTCACATTCCACAAGACCAAGGGTCGACATCTCGTGCTGCAACGGGTAGCGCTTTGTCAGACGGACGCGTCCCCTGGATGTTTTGGCAGCGCCGTGACGAACAGCGGGATGTTGTTTTAGATGCAGTAAGCGTTGAAACTCCTCAGGTAAAGTTTACATCCTAGGAAATAAACTGAAAGAAATTTGACCTTCATGGATTAGAAATACATTGCACATATTTCTTTTAAACACTATTAAGCTCTGATTTGTTGTAATAGACACTTATAAACCGAGTTCCTGTGTCACAGTAAACACTCACACCGCCACCCACTGAAAAAGCAATCAATTACCGCTGTACAAGGAAACAGTAGCTCTTTTTGCTGGTATTTAAACAAAGCACATAGATACATATATATCTACGTAACGTATGGAGTTTTAATGCTGAAACGTGTGACATATAATAACCACCCTGCCTTAAATTTACGAAGAAGGCAGAATTTACAC
Organism: Reticulitermes speratus; assembly: GCA_021186555.1. Lineage (NCBI taxonomy): Eukaryota > Metazoa > Arthropoda > Insecta > Blattodea > Rhinotermitidae > Reticulitermes > Reticulitermes speratus. The sequence continues at coordinate 30,827,558 of JAJKFL010000237.1, forward strand.
TGTTATTGGTAACATCCTCATGTGCAGTCCCAGAATTAAGTTTGTTGGTTTAATATTCACTTCACAGGCTAGAAACACAAATTTGCGGCCTACCGTACCATTTCAAGAAAGAGACAAGGGCCCTTTTGTGATCCCAGCCACTCACATTCCTCAACACCGAGGGTCGACATCTCGTGCTGCAACGAGTAGCGGTTTGTCACAGGGACACCTCTCCCGGAAGCAGTGGGACACATCTGATTGAAAGAGTGATCTGTCGACTGCAAGACGAGCTAAATACCTGAGGTAAAATTTAAATCTCCGGAAACAAACAGAAGGCACTCTGACCTCGTCGATTACAAACACATTGCACAGTTCTCTAAAGTCACGAAGCATTGCTTGTTGCACAGACATTAAAAACCGAGTTCCTGTGTCAAAGAAACCAACTGACCTCGTAAAAAAACCAATCAATTTACGTGTACAATAGCTAATTTTGGTTTTAAACAAAGACATATACGCGCCTGTGACTAGTTAGGGTTCGACGACCGTCGATGGATTTTTAAACTTGCCAATAATAAAGCAAATAAATAAATTTTAATAAAACTGGTTTTTCGCGCTAAATTACATAAAAATCATAATTTTTAACAGGTAAAATCAGAATTAACGTTTTAGGCACTCCAGGCCATCAAATTTATGGTGCTTAATTATAATAAGCGGCCTTTTTCGCCTTCTCGAAGAGGCGATTCTGTGAGATCGCCGCACATTCCCAAGCAGGGACACTCTCTGAAGGGAGCTGTCAGACGGACGCGTCCCCTGGATTTTGCAGGCTACAACAGCGGGATTTGTTTGATCAAACTTGACTCTCAGGTAAAGTTACATCCTAGGAAATAACTGAAAGAAATTTGACCTATGATTGAAATACATTGCACAATTTTAACACTATTAAGCTCTGATTTGTTAATAGCATTAAAACCGATTCCTGTGTCACAGTAAACATCACACCGACCCACTGAAAGCATCAATTAGTGTAAGGAAACAAGCTCTTTTTGCTGATTTAAACAAAGCACATAGATAATATATATCTCGTAAGAGATTTTAATGCTGAAGGTGACATATAATAACACCTGCCTTAAATTTCGAGAAGCAGAATTTAATGTTTGGTAAATCCTCAGTGCATCCCATTAGTTTGTTGGTTTATATCATTAAGGCTGAAACCATTTCGGCCTACCGTACATTTCAAGAAAGAGACAAGGCCCTTTTGTGTCCAGCACACCTCCCCGGGTCGAACCGTGCTGCAACGGTAGCGGTTTGTCACAGGGACACTCTCCGGAAAGTGACACTCTGATGAAAGAAGATCTGTGACTGCAGACGAGTGAAATACTGGGAAATATTTCAGAAACAAACAAAGCTCTGACTCGTGATTACAAACACTTGCACTGTTCTCTTAAAGTCTACAAGCATGCTTTGTTGCAACAGACATTTAAAAACCAGTTCCTGTGTCTGAAATACACGCACCAGTAAAAAACCAATCAATTACCGTGTAAAGTAGTAATTTTTTGTATTAAACAAAGCCATAGATATTGTCGCCCGTGACTATGTTCGAGGGTTCGATCCCACCGAGGTCGATGGATTTTAAGTGATCCTTTGTTCTGCGAATAATACAAAGCAAATAAATACAATTTTACAAAAATACTGAGTTTTTGCGCAAGAAGATTACATTTAAATCCATAATTTATACACAGAGTTAATCAGAATTCACGCCGTTTTAGGGACCTCCATGTGCATTCTAGAATTTAATGTGTTGGCTTAATTATAATTTCACACCTGAACACTTCTTGCTCCTGTCGGCCATTGAAAAAGAGCCTGGGTTCTTCGAGATCCCAGCCGCTCACATTCCCAAGACAAGGGTCACTCTCGTGCTGCAACGTAGCGCTTGTCAGACGGACGGTCCCTGATGTTTTGGCAGCGCCGTGACGAACAGCGATGTTGTTTTAGATGCAGTAAGCGTTGAATCCTCAGGTAAGTTTACATCCAGGAAATAAACTGAAAGATTGACCTTCATGGTTAGAAATACATTGCACATATTTCTTTTAAACACTATAAGCTCTGATTTGTTGTAATAGACACTTATAAACGAGTTCTGTCACAGTAAACACTCACACCGCCACCCCTGAAAGCAATCAATTACGCTGTACAAGGAAACGTAGCTCTTTTGCTGGTATTTAACAAAGCACATAGATACATATATCTACGTAACGTTTAGACGGTCTATCACGCTACGAAGGATTTTTATGAACGTGCTCCTCAGGTAAAGTTTACATCCTAGGAAATAAACTGAAAGAAATTTGACCTTCATGGATTAGAAATACATTGCACATATTTCTTTTAAACACTATTAAGCTCTGATTTGTTGTAATAGACACTTATAAACCGAGTTCCTGTGTCACAGTAAACACTCACACCGCCACCCACTGAAAAAGCAATCAATTACCGCTGTACAAGGAAACAGTAGCCTCTTTTGCTGGTATTTAAACAAAGCACATAGATACATATATATCTACGTAACGTATGGAGTTTTAATGCTGAAACGTGTGACATATAATAACCACCCTGCCTTAAATTTACGAAGAAGGCAGAATTTACACTGTTATGGTAACATCCTCATGTGCAGTCCCAAATTAAGTTTGTTGGTTTAATATTCACTTCACAGGCTAGAAACACAAATTTGCGGCCTACCGTACCATTTCAAGAAAGAGACAAGGGCCCTTTTGTGATCCCAGCCACTCACATTCCTCAACACCGAGGGTCGACATCTCGTGCTGCAACGAGTAGCGGTTTGTCACAGGGACACCTCTCCCGGAAGCAGTGGGACAGCTCTGATGAAAGAGATGATCTGTCGACTGCAAGACGAGCTGAAATACCTGAGGTAAAATATTAAATGCCAGGAAACAAACAGAAGGCACTCTGACCCTCGTCGATTACAAACACATTGCACATGTTTCTCTTAAAGTCTACGAAGCATTGCTTTGTTGCAACAGACATTTAAAAACCGAGTTCCTGTGTCACAATGAACACTCACACTGCCACCCACGTAAAAAACCAATCAATTACCGCTGTACAAGTAGCTAATTTTTCTGGTATTTAAACAAAGCACATAGATACTTGTCGCCCTCGGTGGACTAGTGGTTCGAGGGTTCGATCCCGACCGAGGTCGATGGATTTTTAAGGGTGATCCTTTTGTTCTGCGAATAATACAAAGCAAATAAATACAATTTTACATAAAATACTGAGTTTTTTGGCGCTAAAGAAGATTACATTTAAAAATCCATAATGTTTATACACAGAGTTAAAATCAGAATTCACGCCGTTTTAGGGCACCTCCATGTGCCATTCTAGAATTTAATGTGTTGGCTTAATTATAATTTCACAGCCTGGAACCACTTCTTTGCGTCCTGTCGTGCCATGTGAAGAAAGAGCCTGGAGTTCTGTCGAGATCCCAGCCGCTCACATTCCACAAGACCAAGGGTCGACATCTCGTGCTGCAACGGGTAGCGCTTTGTCAGACGGACGCGTCCCCTGGATGTTTTGGCAGCGCCGTGACGAACAGCGGGATGTTGTTTTAGATGCAGTAAGCGTTGAAACTCCTCAGGTAAAGTTTACATCCTAGGAAATAAACTGAAAGAAATCTGACCTTCATGGATTAGAAATACATTGCACATATTTCTTTTAAACACTATTAAGCTCTGATTTGTTGTAATAGACACTTATAAACCGAGTTCCTGTGTCACAGTAAACACTCACACCGCCACCCACTGAAAAAGCAATCAATTACCGCTGTACAAGGAAACAGTAGCTCTTTTTGCTGGTATTTAAACAAAGCACATAGATACATATATATCTACGTAACGTATGGAGTTTTAATGCTGAAACGTGTGACATATAATAACCACCCTGCCTTAAATTTACGAAGAAGGCAGAATTTACACTGTTATGGTAACATCCTCATGTGCAGTCCCAGAATTAAGTTTGTTGGTTTAATATTCACTTCACAGGCTAGAAACACAAATTTGCGGCCTACCGTACCATTTCAAGAAAGAGACAAGGGCCCTTTTGTGATCCCAGCCACTCACATTCCTCAACACCGAGGGTCGACATCTCGTGCTGCAACGAGTAGCGGTTTGTCACAGGGACACCTCTCCCGGAAGCAGTGGGACAGCTCTGATGAAAGAGATGATCTGTCGACTGCAAGACGAGCTGAAATACCTGAGGTAAAATATTAAATCCCAGGAAACAAACAGAAGGCACTCTGACCCTCGTCGATTACAAACACATTGCACATGTTTCTCTTAAAGTCTACGAAGCATTGCTTTGTTGCAACAGACATTTAAAAACCGAGTTCCTGTGTCACAATGAACACTCACACTGCCACCCACGTAAAAAACCAATCAATTACCGCTGTACAAGTAGCTAATTTTTCTGGTATTTAAACAAAGCACATAGATACTTGTCGCCCTCGGTGGACTAGTGGTTCGAGGGTTCGATCCCGACCGAGGTCGATGGATTTTTAAGGGTGATAAAAATCCGGAGCACCACTTCCGTCGGAGGGGAAGTAAAGCCGTCGGTCCCATGTCGTAGATTTACGGCATGTAAAAGAATCTTACGGGCATGAATAGAAATGTTTCGTAAGCAAAATTCAGCCGCCATTTCTCACCCAAGTCTCCTGACTGCCTGCCAGATGGCTCTGGCAGTCACATCAGGATTGAGTCGAACTTGTGCGGTCAGTGGGCTGGTCACTCACTACATCAACGCACATGACCATAGAAACCTCCGAAAGGAGACCCCTATGCTCCACGTTGGAGCGACAGGGACAGACAACAACAACATAGATACTTGTGTACGTAACGAACGAACCTTTTTATAACGATAAAGCGGACGACACATAATAACTATAATGCTCTTAAAGGCTAAGTAGAAATTATAATTCACTCGGTTATAGTACCACTTCCATGTGCAGTGTTATAATTCAGTGTGGTGACTTGATGCTCACTTCGCAGGCTCGAAATACTTCTTTGCGTCTATCCGTGCCATCTGCAGGAAAAGACTGGAGTTCTGTCGTGATCCCAGCCGCTCACATTCCACAAGACCAACGGTCGACATCTCGTGCTGCAACGAGTAGCGCTTTGTCAGAGGGACGTATCTCCTGGACGCAGTGGTGGAACAATGACGAACAACGGGATGTGGTTGTAGATGCAGTAAGCGTTGAAACTCCTGAGGTAAAGCCTAACTCCGAGGAAACAAACTGACAGAAATCTGACCCTCTAGGGCTGTGACATATTCCCAGCTGATGGCCAGACATCAGGGCAGATGGTTGCCTATTAAAGAAATTCTATTCTTATGCCTTCCGAAAAGTAATGATACAGAGAAGACTTCCGATATTCCAGCACCATCGGGGTCTGAGTGGTGCTGGACTATCAGGAACATCTCTAAACCCATAACTTCCTTGTCAATGTCAGTGTTACCTGGTTTGTATCACACTTTACTGCAACCAGCGCCTTGATTCGCCTCTGACACCATTATTACGATAGAATGGATTTAAACTTTGGAAATATTAGTCGAAAACGGCGAAGAGAATGCCAGCACTTAGATTATAATAACTGGAAATCGCATAACGAGGTCACGTGAGATACAATAGTGGCCTCATAATACTCAGAAATAATTTGAGTTATTTATGAAACTTGATATAAGAAAGTCTACGAAAATTCAGTAATCTGAAATCTCTGTTTCTGTTTTTCAGGAGAATGAAGCTGTTACCAGGAGTGTGAATAAGCGGTTTGTGTATGGCGGTATTCTAAGTGTGGCTGTTGTTCTGATTGTCACAGCGACCTTACTTAGCGTGCTTCTTTGAGCTTCAGTGAGTTCAAAATATTTTGTGCTTGAACTTACATGAGGATTGTCACGCTGAATGGACGAATCGGTAAATTATATAACAACAGATCATTTTAATTATCATCAAGACCCAAAATGCCACGAGTTACGTTCGTATTTTCCGAATACAGATCTCATATTTAATTATTGAATGTACACGCAGTATTCGAATTCAGTGAATTTCTATGGTCTCGATGTAGTGCCTAATTGGGAAGAGAGCTGAGCCAATTTATTTGAACTTCAAACTTCAAATACATACATACACACATTCACACATACATACGTACACACATACACAAATTCACACATACACACATACACAAATTCACACATACATACATTCACAAATACACATACATACATACATACATGCACACGTACACACGTACAAATGTACGTGTGTGTACATAATACATTGAAATGCATATATACGTCGCCTTACTTTTATCAATAAATTTGTTGATGTGTCTATGGCAAGCTAATATTCATATCTGCCATTAATGCGTCAATCCATTAATGTTGAATGTTTTGATTGCATAATTTCATTTTATTAAGTTAATGGGTCGCTATCAAAAGATATGCGTGACGGGCTGGCATATTTTGCGAGACAGGATGCGGAGAACTTAATGATGAATGTGAAGAATGTGTATGAATGTGAAGAAATGGCATGGCCAGCCTGTTCACCGGACTTAAACCCGTTAAATTTCTTCCTATGGGGTTTTGTGTACATAGGCTATAGGCTTACATAAATGGTATATACACGCCTATATATATGTCCTGTATATACATCCTTTACATGTAAGTCAACAATTGCACTCAGCAGATGTTTCTCCACCACATATACCACCAGCTACACAGGCGGTTGTAATGGCTCCGCAGCGGTCTGGTTACCGTCACGTAATGCGCATGACAGAAAATACTGTCATAATGTGTACAGAAGATGTCATCAGGTTGCTGTTGCAATATACACTTTGATATCTACAGAAAATGAAGACGAGTGTATCTCCTGCGTAATTATATTTTCGTGAAATGTCTGAGGATGGGAGAAATCAAAATAGGAAGAAACGCAGAGAAAAGAAGAATGTGAAATGTGGTGTGTAGGGAAAGCAGAAAGACGGAAAAGTACAATACAATATTAATTTTGTGGGTGGAGGGGGTTGTTAACACTGCTACCAACTGATGTGGAGTTTTCCTGAAACACTGACTGACGTGTCGTGGACCCGATCACACATTTTCTATTCGTCTTGCTGCACACAGGCCACGGAACGTACTTCTTTGAGCGCGGAATCCTTTGGTGTCTTTTCCTCCAGATGTCGGGTTTGGGAAAGAATGTAGGAATAAAAGTTAAACATTTAATTGAAAGTGCTTCTGCTTTTACAGTGTCTTTCTTTTATTGCCGCAGCAACGGCATATTTATCTCACAGAAATCTAGCGTCCTTCGGGACACCGATGAGAGCTGCTGTGCAGAGGACAGAGATAAACGAAACGCACTGTATAAGAAATAATTAAAATGTGTTTTATGCTGATATAAAGCGAATAGTATTTGCTTTAAAAGGAGCTCCATTTGAGCTCTGTAACTTAAACCGTTTTGAAGATTTTTTTTCCCCCAAAATTGGCGCGAGGAAGGAATTTAAACGAATGATAAAAAATTTGAGATTTCATATCTCGAAAACTACTCAACCTAATAGGCTCAGACATCACTACAATTACGTTTCATGCCCCTCGTTTACAAAAAGAAAATTGAACTTGTTTTTGACCTACTTGTTGTGGAATCGCCCAACAAGAATAACTTTAAGGAAACATACATCCAATTTGTTGTCAAGAGACTCACTGTCGCCACACTAATGTGCCATGGAGATCAGTTGTCCCCAGGTTCCTGTCCAGAATCAGATGTTTCCAGTTAACAACCTCATATCCTACGTTTTAAGATCCGTAAGGCATGTTCTTATCGCAAATAATTTGCTAGTAATAACGTAACATTTTTTGCACAAAATGGACTCGAAGCACATTTACTGGGAGCTATTTGCACAGTGTCTGCATTGTCGTAAACGCCGATAATAGCAGTCATAACGACCACGCGTAGGGATAGAAACAGAAGACTATTTGGAACATCAACAAAAGTGGACTACTACAGTCTGGGACTGTTAACTTGGAAGAGGGTAAAGAGGATGGAAAAGGAAGCCGTTGGTATGGGTCACTACGTGTTTGAATGTATTTACAAATAAAAATCATCCGTCTCAAGTACACTGACCGCTAGAACAGCTAAGAGGAGGTTTCTGTAGAGCGTAGACGACAAATGTTATTGCACAGTCTCTGGACCATGATGTCTCGCCAGGCAGAACTCACAACCCACGCTACCTACATCCCTTTAATACCTTCGAAGATCCAAGTTGTCAGGCCTACAGACTGGACGAATGTTTAAACGCAGCCATAAGGCTTGAGGCATTTCATTAGAGCCCTGTGTCCTCGAGCGGATGGTCAGGCGTCCACAGTCAGTGCTGGAGTAGGAACGATCAAATGCGAACAGAGAAGCTACAGTCGTGGGCGAATGGGTAAGTTTAATATAGGTATAACGCAATCAAAATATAATGTATAGAAACTTTGTGGATGTTTTCGTTGATGAAACAGCAGTACTTTCATATTATTGCACGAAAAATTGTTAAAAATAACAAGAAATAGGCTGTCATATTACGAACATTATTTATCATTACGTGACTTCAAACGAATAATATATAAGACTTTTATGAACTATGAAAAGATAAACTAGACAAGAGCCAAAAAAGGATTTGAAGTTTAAAATACTTCAATCACGACAGGTCACTTTAATCCAAGTTTCGCTTCAGGAAGGATTTAATACTTCGTTTTTAATGCTTATACGTGATTGCCCATTACAAATATAAATAAAGTAAAACAATTTTGTGTAGATGTAGTTTTGAGAATAATATAAGAAATGAAGCCTGCCCTATTTTATTACGCTGCATACTTGTGCTTATGTTTGTTACTTTAATGAAACATTACTTTAAGCTTCTAAACACCCGCATTGCCAAACGTGAAAGCACGTAGGAAAACACCCCTATAAAATCAATTTGTATATTTAGGCAATAAGGAAATTTACTGAATTTTTAAAGACACGCTGCATAATCTCTGTTTTATTTTCCAAATAATGCCGTTTATTTCATAATTTTATCTTTTTCTGTTCAGACAATCCTCATGTTTTTCACAAATCATGCGCTGAAATTTAAATACCCAACCCGGTTGGCTGAAGTTTAAATTTGCAAAATCATTTTAGACAGAAATAATATCGAAATGTCGGGCTGCTAGATTGGCTGTTTAACATATGACTGCCAGAGGAAGCAACATGGTTCAGCAATGCAGCAGTGTGACGGAATTACACTCGACCATGGTCGTGCTTCAATAGGCTACAGTGCTGTTCTGGCAGGAGTTATTTTACTGCTGGAGGTTTTGTACTTTCACAGGACAGTCATTGAGTTCTAATCGTACGATCGTTACAGTCAATTAACCTTCATTTGTGATAAAGATTCAGTTGATACACCACAAAGAACGCAATATGCTTCCATTAGAAACACTAATTGGTTTGCCACTTGCCTGAATTTTAAACGTATACAAACTACAATCTGGTCAAATTTTCACAAAGTCATGAGTGATTACCAGAGATAAGTAGTTGTTGATGACCAACATCTGGGCGTTCATATATTTTCGTGTGGATAGTAACAGCATAAAGGTGACCAAGATTTCTCTCCTACATGAAGGGCCTTGCTAAATCTTTGTAAAATTCTCAGTGGTTGTGCTGAATTATGGTAATGGTGTAAGAGACGTGAGCCAGAGTTGCGTAGTCTGTATAATTTATAATATATATAATACATTTACATTTGAATAAATGAACACAAAGGCCACAGCTAAATCAAATTTGGTAAAATCCAGTATATTGATTGTAAATTGCAGAATACCTTTCTGCAAACGATTCTGTATGAGCAGAAAGGACAGCCAGGCATTTGGTTGCGTGACATTGCTGATACATCTCTTAGATTTTTTTATTTTAAACTGGTGACGAGGAATTTCATAAAATTGGTACAAAACACCAAAGTAAACAGAGAAGATAACCGTGTTGATAGCGCAATCTAATCTTCAAAGAATAAAAATTATATTGATAAACTTCTGTGTTATTAAGCTGTATGCATGGTAAACATATCACTTGCTATTTATACGCCAAGAGGATGAAGCTAGATAATTCTTGAGGAAGTGAATCTGATTTAAAAACTCTTGTTAGATACCGATGTACGTGGCGCGCCCAGATAGTAGGAACGAATCGCGGAAAACAGCCGCGCAGGTGACGCGAGCACTTCCTATGAAGGACACTTGTCTTCAGTATGTTAAGGGGAAACACGTGTATAGCGTAGTGCGGTGCCATAATTTTTTCCCCCTATTCGCTGTAAAGATGAACACGAAAATCGCGCTACCTGTGAAGTGCAGTAGGTGATAGGATTTTTAAACGCTAAAAATATTCATCCGGGGGAAATTCACAGGCACATTGTTGAAGTGTAAGGCGAAGGTGTAATGAACGGAGGGAATATGAGGAAATGGTGTCGGTTGTTCAAAGAAGGCAGGACTAATGTGCACAACGAGGAGCAAAGTAGGGGCGTGAACAGTTCAAGTGGGAAATTTTCGAGCATCCTCCATACAGTCCTGACCTTGCACAAAGTGATTATCACTTGTTTCTTCACTTCAAGAAATGTTTGACCGGCCAGAGTCTGAGGAGTGACCAACAGACAGAAGACGTGCAGGACTGGATGAAAGGCTTGGCGGCGACCTTTTTCGATGAAGGCATACAAAAGCTGGTCTCATTATATGACAAGTTGCTTAACTTACATAGCGACTATGTAGACAAGTAGTTTAATGTAGGTACCAACATGCTGCAATAAGGATATTTTTTAAAAAATCTTGAAACGCTTTTTACATCCAACCAGTTCTTCCTTTCTGGGCACACTATGCATTTATGAGCAGGGCCTGTCTGAGACATGTGGGCACTCCGGGCAGGCTAATCATTTGGTGCCCCTTAGAACTAGGCAACAAAAACGGGACCGGGAGGGGGGAATGTTCATAAAGAGTAGGACATTTAAAAAAATGTTTTTATTACATAAAAATATTGAACTCACAATAATTCTAAACAGAACCGCGCAAGTGTTGCCAACACGTATTTTTTCTTTTCTCTGAATAATTCATTAACTTTAAAGTTACACTATTTGTTCAATGGGCAATTGTCGATCTCGATCAACCCGTGTCTACCGATGGTTACACGAATGACTGGTACCTACAACAGCAGCCATTGATGCAAACTTGATTATATGTTGTGACTGACCAATATTTAAACATATTTTAAAGTTTTTATAAAAAACGGGACAAAAATGGCATTATTACTAAAATGATGGGACGGCCGGGACATATAAAAAAAACGGTACTGTCCCATTCAAAATGGGACGTATGGTCAACCTACTTAGAACCGATGTTCTTTAAAGTTTTTTAGCCTACGACAGGGTTGGCGAAACTTTATGAGGGCAGGTGCCCAAATTGCTGATAATAATTATCAGAAATAATTTCTATGAAAATTATTTTCATAGAAATTCTTATACGTGTGGAAACCTGTGTTTACTAGCACCATATTTCCAATTAGTCCAGTGATGCCATAGCACCCGTTATAGGTTGGCGCCCCGGCAGCTGCCCGGCTGGCCCTCCCCTTAATCCGGCCCTGTTTATGAGAGAATGATATGCTTTGGCAGGTTTAGCAGGGGATGTACTGTTTGTTTGACAATTCCGTCTTTCTCACCACAGTCAACACAAGCACCTCTGCATATGCTCTAGCACATACAGCTACCACTTCGTTATTGGGTACACTAATATCACAATGCTAATGCATCACAAAGATTGTGTAATCTGAACTGAATACAACAAATGCATGCAACATACTTGTAGTTACATACAAACAAATGTTAAAAGAGTATCACACAGTGCCATTCAGCGTCTTGAATGATTCAACCTTGTACACTTTCATATCAGGAGCCGGAATCTTGTTATTATTCATAATACCGGTACATGTTTTCATGACACATTACCACATGTATTTAACATACCAGCTTACAAATAATCATTAGTGACAGTAATGAAAGCAAAATATTTTCCGAAGTAACCATTAGGTTATTTTACATTTTTCTTAAAATAATTTAACCAATGTCACGTACTTGTGAAGTTAGTCACACAAGATTTCAAGACTGTATATTGAGACATGGCCACCATGTATGAAACTGTTAATGACTGAGAGTGGAGGTGGGGAGGGATCTGTAAGACATTGTTCATACCGATTTTTATGAAAATCAACCAGTTGGTATTCATGTCATTAGTTGCATCAGGGGACAGGAGACAACAGAGGCAGCTTGCTAAAGGGTTTCTTAAAATGGAATGTGGTTCTTTCCCAACCCTACAGGGGCACAGCAATGTAGAACAACATGGATGGGGAAAGAAAAGAGACAGAGGGGGGGGGGGGGGCAGAATAGGAATGAGGGATGGATAGGATGTAAGAAATCAGGAACACATCTCAGCTGGGTTTAACACACCTTCTCTCATATAAATGTCAAATGTGCTGATGTTTATTTACAACACTATTTACATACATCAAATAATATTTAATGATAATACAACTGTGTCAGCAAAATGAAACAGTTCAAGCATACAGACCTATGGTATCATCATGTCCATATTAGTGTTTGTTTGTCATTCACCCACAGACCAAACTGAAACCTGACATTAAGATTATGTGACATGAGACTATACTTCACAATTGTTTTAACACAACAGGGTCAGCAGAGCCAATGACTGCTATGCGAGTGTCTGAGGTGTGACTAGCATCTGTGCCAGTCAGTGGGATGTCATAAAATGGTGTGTGCGCTCAAAAACAAGCAATTTATGTTAATGTTGCAAAGCTAACATGTTGGTGTCGTCAGTGACGGTATTAGTAATTATAGACGTTGGGTGGCCCCTGATTACCAAGTTTAATGAATACCTGTTCACTTGTTCAAAATTTATTGGCAGGAGGAGAGAGACACACACACAAACATACACACAGGCATGATGATGTCATAAGCATATCTTCACATATCCGATACGAAAATCACTGGACACTGGTCAAAACTGAAGTATATAATGAAGATAAGTCTTTATATACCCATAATACATGCATTCCTTATCTTGTGAAGCCTTCATTCAGTTGTCACCAATTGCACAAAGTAAGGTGACCATTCAGAGCATTTGTGGGCCTTTAGGAGTCATTTGTGCTCGAAGTGTAGCAACTGCTTTTGTCTCTAAGTCTTCCTGCCGCAGTGCTGCATGGAAATCTAACAATTCACGTACTCTGTGTTTTAGTTTCTCTACTCCACTGGGGTCTTTGTCAGCAGAGATCGCAATGACGTCTGTAAAGTTCAACACTTGCTCAGGGCGCAGCTCTTCTGGGTAGTCACCAACTACATCTGCAACACACACAGCTTTGCAATTGAAAATATGTGAGTAGAAGCATGTCGTTTGGTAATCTGGTTCTGTAAGCATTTCTTGACTGGCCCTCACTTTCAAACACAATCAAACTTCATGATACAGGAATGGCTCTGTGTCCTAGCCAGGTACTCTCTGTGGGGTTACAGTCAGCCTGAACATGAACCTGATGCTTTGCTTCCTTCATATGCTCAGCATGAGTCTTATCCTGGAGATGCTATCCTGCCCAAGAGTTCTTTTTTACAGTTTCCCTCAGGCCTCCTACCTAATTCTTGGACAGTGCCTCAGACCATGTCCATTTCCTTTCACATATTTTGTATTTAATTACTCGCACACATCCTGCGATTCAAATACACATAATATATGAAGTTGAAACAGCATCATTAAATAACACAAGTATGAATGAATGAATAAATCCAACAAGATTATTAATTATTTTTTATTTTTGAGCTGGTTCCTGAAAAAAATCTAACAGAATAAGTGTGCATTTCTCACATTTCTACTACATTCTGAACAAATTTTAACATTTCATCAAATATGTACACCTAAAAAAAAAACAATCACTTTGGGCCTCACAAACTGTTAATGCTGTACAACCATGACTTGGTCCTTTTTTGTCATGGAGCAAACATATTTACACTTGAAGAGTTCCGGTCTTCTGTGATGTTGTCCTGTGTAGCAGGGTTAACAGATCCTGATGTTTCAAAGGAAAATAGTGCCTTCAAACGGTGAGTTCCGTTAACCCTGCTATACAGCAAACATTCCAGAAGGCCAAAATCCTCAACTTCAACACTATGGAACTATTGAATCTCATCCTGTACCAGAGGAATAAAGTTCTTTAATGACATTTCTTTATATTACATGGCAGAAATGAAATCTGCAGACCTGCACTTTCAGTAAAATGAAACACTTACTTGCAAGATTTCTCAGTTTGTCCTTCACTTCATCATACTTTAACTGTGCCCCAGCCACATCCATTTTGTTAACCACAAGCATTGCTGGCTTATCCAACAGATCATCTCGGTACAGCTCCAATTCCTACACAGAATACCACATTGGTTCACTTCACGAGACTTAAGACAGTGTAAATTATACACTATACACACACACAATTATTCTACTCAAACATCAGTCACCACCATTACCATAATCTGCTTCAGAACTACAATCCAGTCTAGCTTTGTAACATCCATTCTCAGCAAAAATTACTAGTATAATGCCTGTTGATAATTCAAATGAGTCTCTTAGTTTACTGAGTTTTAAATGCTAATGTAAAGGTTAGACTCCAATAATATGGCTTGTTAAGGACCTCCTGACATCCTGTCATCCCATTGTGACTTTTTAGTGCATGCACAGACTTAGTTAGTCTCTAAGGGAATGTAATTTCTTTTGTATATTCATTCTTCACCATGCTTTCCAATTCCTTTGTATTTTTCACACCTTTATCTCCTTCCCTCATTTTTCCAACAGTCCTTTCAAATCCCTTTCATTTGCCCATTCTATTGTCATTCTTCTCCTTCCTCCTCCCTATCCTTCATCTTAAAACTGTTCTCTCACCCCCTTTCTTCTTCTGTACATTTATCATCTTGCTCCCTTTGACCCACATTCCTTTCCTGCCTCTCTTATTTGTCCTTCTTACTGTCATACCCCTCTGCCTCCAATCCTCTCCCTTCTATTTTAAAACAGTGTAGGCAAATATCACTGGTTGTTGGATGATTAACATCATGTCACACAGTAACCATGTCCTCTCTGAGTACAATATATAAACCCACAGCATTTTCCACTAGATCTGCAGCCTCTGCGCACACAAAGGAAGAACATAAACCTCAATGCAGCTTTGATGTATGACACTGTCAGAATTCTGTGCCATATTATGCTCCTATCTGCCTTTTGTCTACCTCTTTCCCCAAAGTGTGTCTATCAGAATGCTACATGCCAGATCTTAAGGTACCTTGTTCAGAAGTACAACTGTGTCAAGGCAGGATCTGTGAGGATACTGGGGGCCAAGCTGGAAACCTTGTATGTCAGCAACCAGCAGCAGCAGTTTGGTTCTCTCAACATGTTTTAAGAAACTGTGACCCATACCAACATTCATGTGTGCTCCCTCTATAAGGCCTGGTAAATCTGCCATTGTGATATGCCGATGGTCTGAGTACTCCAGCACTCCAATGTTGGGCTTGACTGTTGTGACTGTAGCAAATAATAACACTGTAAATCTGCATCATTGCTTATGTCAGCCAGTACATAACAGTGGTTTGCAACATACATGGATATGAAGCCACCTGAGGCCTGGCTTTGGAAATGGCCCGTAGAAGCGTTGACTTGCCAGCATTAGGGAAACCAACAAGTCCCACATCTGCAATAAGCTTCAGTTCCAGCTTGACAGAAAGTGGCTCTGCACGCTGTCCATTGTACTGGGTCAAGGGGCCTCCTCCTGCACCACCATGTGCCACCACAAGTACGCTGCCATGTGTGTTGACGTCACCTTAGTGAGAACGAGGCACCTTTATGTAAGACTCATGTGATTGCCAGGTTTCATTAGAGAAAGCCCAGACACAAATATTTATGCATGGAACAGTTATATAACTAAGCAAGTTGTCACAACTGACTTTATTCTGCAGATGTCTAGTTCGGGTCTTGACTGGTGAAATTTTCGTAGTTTTTATTGCATCTTTTATCTAACACCTTACAGCGTACTGAAGGAAGTCATATCACTGGAGGGTTCTAAATTCTTTAGTTCAGAGAAGTTTCACAAACATGCAAAATCTGTCATTTGTAGAAATAAGAGTAATGCAATCATAAGTACACTTTCACCACACTTTCACTACAGCTAATAAACAATTGCAGGCAAGCACATGAAATATGATGATATGAGAGCTTACAGAATTTTGTACAAAATACTTTAGTGTTGAATTACCTTAACATGACTACTGTGTAAATGTCATACATAAAATTAAACAAACTTTTGTTAAACATTTGCTGATCAGGCCTTGCTCTATATACGTATTTTCGTTCTTACCAAGAACCTGTCCATAATCATTTGCCACTGTGACTCCAACAGGAACTGGTATTGTGATATCTGCACCAGGTTCTCCAAGTATCCTGTTTTTGTGGCTATTCCCTCCATTTTGAGCAATAAATCTCTTTGTTGGATTCTCAGTAAGCAAAGACCTCAGTGTCACACCTTTGGAAGAAAAACCATTTCACAAAACTAACTTAGCAATGTTTAATTCGGGGCTCCATAATGACAAAAAATATAAACAGGTATTATAGAGTTTTTGTAACGCTTCACACAGGTTTGATATTAATGGATAACTAATTATTAAAAAAATGGATTGGTAACCCAAAGTTGTAAATACTAAGCAGCTTTGTAAGTGTGGCAAGAGCTTGTTTTTTTACTGTTTACAAATTCTTCAAACTAACTGACACCATATTAGACTAGTAATATACATAACCATTCCATCATTTATTCCAGATATGATGTTACTATGAAGAAAAATTCAAAACTTGACTAACTTGAGTTCTAAATAAACAGACCATCAACAGAATTTTTTGACAGCTTTTCTATCCCATTCTTTTCTTCTCACATCTTTCATTCACTGTTACATAACCATACAAATAGCAATGTAAAATTCTCTCCTCTGTACATCTGAAGAGTTCACTCTGAAGTCCAAACTCTTACCACTGTCCGTGACTGAGTTCATGTGGACATTAAGTTGTGACACAACCACCATGACTGCAAGCTTTACTAAGCAGGGTTTACTGCTTAGTCAAAGAAGAAGAGAAAAACTTATGTCAAAACAAAATGCATTTCCAAACCCAATTGCCCACTCACCTTCATTTGCAACTACATTAACATTTCCTCCTTTTCCACCAATTCCTCCATATTTTGGAAAACCCATGCCACCAGCACCTCCTCGTACATATATGCGTAAAGCATCTATGAACTTCCCAGTGTTTCGATCCTGTTTTTGGGAGATATAAGATTACAATATAGCGCCATTTTAAATGCTGATAAAGTAGAGTGAATTGGGAATTATTTACATAGGTTCGGATTTTGGATGCAGTAAGGAAATATGAAATCATTAGCTACTACAGTGCCTCAAAATGATATACAGCTTTAGTACTGAGAATTAAAATCTATGTGCTAACATTATTTCTGGTAATAAGACAGTAATTTGAGGAGGTATTGAATGGCAAGGGGTGGTATATTAATTAAATCTTTAAGGAATTTCGTACAAGAGACATTTTCCTCTGCACCTGCCATCACTCTAGAAATTTTCTCTTAGATGGTGAATATTTCCTGCTATTGAATTTCCCTAAAAAATAACTCCATATGACAGTGGAAAAGAATACGCGCAAAGTATTCTAATTTTAATGCATCTATTATTATGAGTGATGTGAGTTCCAGCTGAAGTTAGTGCCAATTTGCGGGGCAAGGAATTCAGCTGGCAACTACTTCTCCACTGCTTCGGTACCATAACCTATATTTAAGTCAATACTTGTACATGTTTTATTGTTAACGGTTCAATGAGGTTTATCAACATTTAATAAAAGTTCATTTTTTAAAGCACATTATGTTTCTTAACGTCTATAAAGTTTATTACAAAAAATCGTTCACGTGAACTTTACTGCCTAACCTGTATGTCGAGAGTGCTATCCTAATAGGTTAAGCCCGACAATGTAACTTACCCTTTTTCCAATGTTCAGTGCTGTCGACAGAAACACCATTTTGTTTCGCTATGTAGAACGTTTAATAGAAATTCAGCCGTTAATTCACCTGTAGACATCAATACACTGAAACATGTCTAACATAACCTCCAAAATCGTGGCATGACCAAGACTCCAAGAAAGTTATTTGTCCCAACGACGCAATACAATCCCAGATGCAGTGGTATTGTGCCATTTACACCTTCATTTAGTCTGTGCAATATATTCAATTATAATTACTAATGCTTGACTTGTTATTAAAAACAACTACTCTTACACCACTACCAATTTCAATGCATTGATGTTGGCAGCCTTATACGGACCGGTTCCGGAACAATTGGATTGTTCCCTGCCAGGCACACCAACATCAATTTGATGACTGCCATTCGCAGGAATGTGACGTCTTGTAGTAATCTGTGCCTTGTAGTCTCGTATAAATTTACGAAGTTTGAGAGGAGTCTGTTACATCCACCTGCAAAGTAGAATATTTAGAGATGGAAAAAACAGGGTCTTCCGAAGAGTCAGGAAATTCCTACCGTGGACTGCATAACGTCACTTCCCTGAATATAGCATGGTAATATTCATCATCAACGGCTAGCGTATACAAAATGAGCTGTGGTCAAGAGAGCCTCAAATCTCGCGGAACTTCAATGTCTTACAGGAAAGCATTGAAAGAAGTGGGGCGGTGCTGGAGTTGTGTTGAGTTTCACTGGTATTTGTTTTATTTCAAATACATTTTAATAATAAATTTATATGTACAAAGCAAAAATAAATATAATTCCCCATGATTTTTATTGAACACGTTGTCATATACAATCGGCAGAAAAAGTCGCTCCCCCAACGAAACGATGTATAGACTATTACTTGCGAGGATGCGAGACGCCTGGAATTCATCATACTCTGACGCCACTGCTGCTGATGATGAAATGTGTCGAGCATGGTTACTTGTACAACGGACAATAAGAAACTGCAGTGGAACTAGTTACGTAACTGTTATATACTAATAATTGCATGAAAATGTGCACATTAAACGCTCGTTAAATGGTCGGCTTAGTATGATAGCTGTCACAATGATAGCACACAGCTGATATGTAACATTCCTCTTGCTTGTTAATGCCATATATGTTGTGTTGGAATCCGTGGTCTGCCAACCGCCCATATTGGCAATCCCTCACGGGTGTTTGTAGCCGGTTTAGACATACGCATTATAGTAGTAATCTGTGCGCATTATGGCTTCATATTGACGTTACTGTGGCGTGTGTGTCGTAACGCAGTTGACGTACTGTTTGTAGTAGGTAATTTTAATTAATCGAAAGTAGCGGATTATGATTTCTGTCGCACATTTCTGAATTGTAACTGAATTTGTAGGGAAAGAACACTGAAAGCAACTGTATAGTGAAACAATGTGTAAGGAACGGAACTGTTAAAACATTTTTCTAAATGACTGAAGTTTAAAAGTAGGTTATCCCAGATAGACCGTGTATATGGCACATAACTTATATTCAGGGGCTTTTTAAGAGGCTGTGCAACACATATAACGTCATGGCTGTGGAAAGTATAAATCCTACGCCAGAAGATTTACAAAAGAAGGTTTACTTTCTTCTTGAACAGCTACAGCTGATGGCTAGAGAATTACCACCGTAAGATCGAATTCCTTTTAATTTGTTTATTTTAAGCTGCATTCTGTTTGTAAATTGATTATACTGAGATATATTTTTAATTGTCTGACAGACACATGTTGTACCTACTGTTGTGCAGTCAGTCCACTACAGATTTCCTTGTATCCAATAGTATAAGACTTCTGGGTTTTCATTTACCCAAATAAGGGGGAGTTGTATGGATCCACCCATCTATCTTCAGCATTCTTTGTAAGTAAAAGTAACCTAACCTGCTTGCCAATTGCTTAGTCGCAAAGAGGGGTAACAACCTAGTTAAAGGTAAGTGGTTCAAACCGAGCAAGGTAATCGTATGTTGAGCATCTTCCAGTGTGGCATATAAGACCAAGTTACTGCAGCTGGATTAGCAGGATTTTTAATTTATCACTTACATTTTCAAGTGATGTTCCTTACTTCATATACAAAATCAGAAACACATTTGATGTTATTTAATTTGGTAGCCATTTGTGAAGATTTGTAGCTTGTATGGTGAATAAATGCGCTAAAATTCTTCTGCGCAATAAGCTGTATCAAAGTTAGAGTAAAAAAACTATGTTTCCAAGAGAGTTTTAGTGATTCATAATTATTGTGTATATAGAAGTTTGTTTCTGAAACAACTATTGTGTTGTTATCTCACAGTTGTCATATGAATTGAAGAAACTTATTGAGTCAAACATAATTACTGCAGTAAGTATGCCCAGATATTATTTGCCTTCCTATTTAATTGAACTGGGTTGTGTGACACTTGGGTGTCTAGGTACATAATCCTGTCTAATTAGATTAAGCTAATGGAAGTGCAATGTCTAGCCATTGCATGTGTAGCTGTTAATCTTGTTGCTTAATTAGAGTGTCTGTGGTTTATATATTTTTATATAGAACTATCACTGAGTAATAATAGCATAATATGTATGTATCACAACTGATGTATGTGCCATAAAGGAACAGGAGAATGCTCAATTTACAAGATTCATGTTTGTAGTTCAGTAATACTGTACTTGATAGTCTTAATTCACACTGGAAGCTATTTTAAACTTTTACATATTTACATTCAGCAAGTGGGTGTGATTCATTGACACACTGAATTGCACAAACTGTGAACAATATGTCACAAATTTTTTGATTCTCAGTGTTGTAAAGTGTGAAAAAATAAATCAGCTGCTTGTATCATAATGTCAAAATGTCTTTGACTTAGGCTGAAGGTGTTTTCACAGGAGTACAGTAGTAAATTATAATATGGCACAAGAATTAGTATTGCAAATTTTACTACTGATGCCTTTTTTCTTCTCCCCCCCCCCCCCTTTTTTTTTTTTTTTTAAAGCTGTCTCTTTGCATGAGAAGTAATGAAATTGTTGTTAGTAATAGAGATCTGTCAATTACTGATTGTGTCAAATATTCCAATTTTCTGTCTTAGAAAATACCAGCAGCGAGTGCCATGTGAACTTCTCTCGGGTTTAGCAAATGCCCTTCTGAATGATACAATATTTGAAATTGTGAAGGGTTTAATGGAAATTCAACATGTAACTGAAAAGCACCTTTTTCAGCAAAGGTTACAGTTGATCAACAAGCATTCCAGTAAGTGAGTGGATTGTACAACGGTTTGTATTCTTAATGGTAGCAAACTACTTTTCATATTTCTTATGCTGTTAATTTCTTTTTGAATGCAATTTTAATTTATTACTATCATTCCCAAATATGTGAACATGCCACATTTTCAAGGGATTTATTAGCTCTCATTATCTTATGATTTTATCTTATATTCTTCTGATTAGACATGAACATGTATTCAGTTTTCTCTGTCTTTACTTGATACAGCTGTCTTTCTGGTGTCTTGCAGAGCAGGCATACACAAATCCTGGGTGCCAGGTTGCCCAGACAACTAAATTTTGTACCATGGCACCTAATATTTGTTGGTCCTCAGTGTATCACCCTTCTGGCATATAGAATTTTGAGGTGGCAGCTAGATTTGTGGAAAATTTGTGTACTGCTGTTGTAGAGTTTCTCTGTTTGTCTCTGTGGTATTCTTAGGACTTGTATTTGTCACACCACTGAAACATAATTACATTATAACTTATGTGTGATGTATACATATACCTGGTAATGTTTGTGATTCTCTTTATCTGAAATGCAATCCTGTTTTAGTCGAAATGCAAGATATGCTTGAACATACGCGTGATCCTACAGCTAGGCAGAAACAACGAATACTGCTACAGCAGAAACATAAAGAAGAATTAAAACATACTGATATGAAATTAGTTCTTCAACTTGACCAAAAGGTAAGATTAGTTTTGATCATGGAAATACAGTTTTTATAAAATGACATATTTCACCCTATAAACCAGAAATATCTTGAAGCTTGTGGCTATGTAGTGGGTGGCTGGGTGGCATGTTGGGTTTGTACCTGTGGTGCAGGCATAAAGTCACACTTGACAGGCGGGTATAATCTTGCTGTAAGGTACACTGCAATGTTTCCCAATTGTTAGCTTCTCTGAAACACTGCTTGGTTTGGGAAGGGAAGAGGGTGAACACCCACAATTTCAGCACAAACTTTAGAACTCCTCTCAGTTGTCAGTTTTTGGTGTGTTTGCATGCAAGAAGTGACTTAGCTTTGTCATGTCTGTCTGTTTGCGTGGAATGACTTGGCTTCTGCTGGACAGATTTTTATGAAATTCTATGTTGGTTTTTTTGAACTCAAATCTCTCAAGGAAATTCAGGTTTGGTTGAAATGAGGCACTTTATGTGAAGACATATGGAAATATATGACCGTATCTTTCTGAATTTCTCTTGGGTTGAGAAAAGTTTCTGATAAAACTTGTAGAGAAAATAAAAACACATATGTCCAAGTATACTTGTTCTGGAAACTGCACCATTTGTGACATAATGTGAGATAATTACAAGAAAGATGGCAGAGCGAGAGGGGCCAAAGAGATAACTGTCTACGTATGGATTTGTTGTGATGTATGTAATAAATTACGTAGGATTGTTGGTCGTTATATGTGAATTATTATTGAGCCTTAAGCCAATCTTTTTTTTTTTTTTGGTAGATGGCAGCTGAAAATTTGAATTTCCATGGGTACATTCTTTTATGGTCCATCTCTGGTATTTTTGTTAATTCGTGTTTTGCAAACACTTCAGGAATATCTCAGATTTTTTGCTTTGCTATGAAGTACATTAATTTTATATCTGACTGTATTTTGTTTAAATGCAGGTTAGTGATCAACAAGTTACATTAGAAAAGGCAGGAGTTCCAGGATTTTTTGTAACAAACAACCCATTAGATGTAAAACTGCAAATGTATTTGCTGGACTTCATACTTAGACTTAGTAAAAACCCCAAAAATGGAAAATAAATTTGAAGTGCTGTATCAATCCCATTGAATAATCACTTTGTTACATCAGCTATCTATTTTTGTGATTTTTGTTGTATTTTGTGTAGCATAATAAAGTGTTAACTGAAGACTTATATTACTGCATATATGTGATTTGGTGACAACCTTGTAATTTAGTTGGAAATGTGGTTATTTACAGTAATGAAAATTAACAGATAAAGGGAGGAGCATATTTTCAGAAACATGTATGTTCACTTTGGAAGGACTGAGGTATCTGTGGGAAAATACGCATGTTACAGACCACTAATACCGGGTGCAACTATTGTAGTTAAATTTTAGTTAGTCCTGGCTCTATAGGTTACATAATTCCTGTTTTATTAGTCATGATCACAAAGTTATGAAAAGCTTCATTATGTCTGTCTGTCTGTCCTCTCTGTATGGAACATCTCTGCTCTCATTAGATGGATTTTCATTAAATTTTATATCTGGGAATTTCATTAAAATCTATTGAGAAAATTAAAGTTTGGTTAAAGTCAGACAAAAATATCAGGCACGTACTTTTATGATAATGTCTTGCTGAATTCTTCGTGAAATGAAAAATGTTTCAGGTAACAGTTGTAGGGAAAATCAAACTGCATAGTTCATTTCAGATATATATTTTTCCAAAATTTGTACTGTTTACAAGTCAGTTATGAAAAATTCAGCAGAGCCAGATGGGTCATAGATCATGGAACACAATATGGTGTAAAGAAGATTTGATTTGCATGTAATGCAATTAATTTAAAACAAGTATTTATCCTTCACTGTTGTGTAATCAAAATTGAATTGTTGTGAAAAGTGTGTTTTTGAAAATAGGATTCTCAAATGTGACAAAGTTTGTGCACAAGAATCAGAACACTTTGATATACATACAGAAATATTCTTTGCTCAGAAAGTCATTTAGGATAATGGATATTCCCTCTAATGTTACACAAAATGTACTCATGTTACATTAAAATATGATGGCTTGAACAAATAATTGTGTTATTGTTGTGAAAATTTGGTAGATTTTCCCTGGAACAGGAGTCCCTATTGAGAAGCTGATAATTGCTCAGCTAGTCAAGAAATTCCACACCTTTCAGGGAATCTAAGTACCTGATCATATCCATAACAGCCAGCCAGTGGATCCTGTCCTGAGCAATATGAATCCAGTCCACATCACCACACCCTGTTTCCTCAAGTTTCCAGTGCCAAGAACTGCTTGTTGTGATGTAAGTATCACATGCTGTGGTATGCCGAGCAGCATTTGCATATTACATGATCTAACATTTGCTTCCATTTATTGAATTTAAGTGTGGCATATGAAGTTATGCTCCTGGAGCTCTGTTGATGAAGTTGCTGACAGTCAAATGGTATACAATGTAATTTTAACATAAAGGTTTGATTTTTTTGTGGATTTTTGTCTCCAAATCCAATGTGATTCATAAACCTGGGTTCCTTCATTTTTATTTCTAAAGAACAGCAGAGTGTTTTGTATCTGGCTGCAGTTTGTAGATCAGATCAAACGGTTTTGCCCAATAATATTGACGGTGCGGCAATGCTTTCTTTGTTCTGCCTTTCCTTCTCTTATGTGAGTACTTTTATACTATGAACAGTATTCTGTGACCATGGCTCTGAGGAGCAGAGATATTTTGTCACCTGAAGAAATATGTAATGCTTTTGCAAGTTTTTAGGCTTTCAAAGTGGTGCATTTGAGGTCTGCTTCTTGGATGTGACACCATGTCACTGGGTAACCGGTGCACCAGATTTCAAGGCAGTGTTTTGGTCTCATCTTTAAGGGCTGAAATGCCCAATGAAGGGATGTTTTGAACCTTGAAATTCAGACCACCATCCTGTCTTGAAATATCAGACACCAGTCATCCAGTGACATTGCATCACAGAAGCGGGCCATCATCTGATTAACAACCGCTATGAAGTTCTGAGAATGTATAAACGTAAAGGAAGCTTTGCTAAACTATTTTGTCATTCAGCTCTACAAACAAAACCTGCCTTTTTGTAATTGTGATGCAGGCATATTTTCAGTTGATTATTGTTGCAGTTCAGAGAGTTGAACCGAAGCCAATTGCAAGGTGGCGGCCTCTACAGATAACACAAGTCTGTTCTTTTATACTGAACCCTTTAAAAAATTTAAGATGTAACAGTCAAAACCAGGGCTACACAAATCCCAGGCGACTAAATTTTCAGCGTAATTATTGCAGTTTTTTTTGTTACATACAAAAATGTGTATCAGTTCACACACATGGGGCAGGAAGCAGACCTATCTACAGAACTGTGGACCCTCAGTATAGAACTTGGTTCAGGTCGCCCATCTGGCGCTTGGAATTTGGAAGTGGCTCATAGATTTTTGTAAGATTTGTAGATCCCTGGTTAAAACTCAAACTTTACAAATATTATTACATAAAGTAAATTTCATTACGGACAACGTGGACTAGAAATTTACTGTTAGAGACAAGCGTGTGGTTTGTTTTTTGTCTTTGTTATGCTACATTTCACACCTGATTGATCCAAAGCGGTAATTTTCAACTTAAACTCGCTTACGAAATCGTGTGAATTTCATGTCTTGTCTCGACCTCTATAGGTGTAATACTTTTGTCTTAATTATATTTTGCATTCGAGCCGGATGTCACCGTTGAGTGGTTGGCACTCCTGCTTCATATTCGGGAGGTCCTGGCCTCTAATTACGGCCGGTAGACCGGAGGTTTTTCTTTGTTTCCCTCAATCCTGGCAGGAAAACTCCGGGTCAGTACCTTAAATTGTACGACTACTTACTTGTACACCGCTTGTAGTTTGTTATTCCCTGGTCACCTCATCATTCGACGCTACTGAACCTGAGGAACTGAAAACGTAATGAAATAAACCAAGACTAAAACAGGCAAAAAAAAGTTCGCATTCTAGCATGATACATCAGACATCTTGAAGTTGACATTTGATGTGCCGACGGGAATATTTGTATTGGTCAGGCTCGCAGGAATCATAGTTCATTTACACTCTTTCAGCAGTTTCTGGTACTGGAAAGAGGCGTGATGGGGTATTTGCATAACAGGATTGAATTTGGTTTTTTAAAGACTCATTTTACTTTAAATTATGTATAAAAATCCGTTCCTACGTCACAGTAAACAGTCTCCATTATGAAGTCAAGTCACTGATGTATGGCGAAAATGGAAGTTTTTAAGTTGTACGTATAGGAGCCAGTTAAGAAAATAGAAATAGCGTGGATGTTACTGTGTGAGTCTTGGGGTTTGAAAGGCGGTGAACATGTTGCCTTCTGGGTTGTAACACCGTGCAGTTTGGTAGTGGTTGTGGAAGTTCCGGAGGAACCCTTGGAGGCAGCACTCCTATCCAAAACGTTGTTAACCACCTCATATTAACTATTTTAAGACAATAAGAACAAAAAGAAGCGGTTGGAAGGTGTAGAGGAAGATGTACCCTTATTAGAAGGGGGGAGCATGGCATAGGACAACGCACTCAGTACCAACAAGAGATATTGTGAAGGGTTCGTGCCATTCCGAGATGGAGCGTTTACCGAACTGCCCGTCGTATGCACACAGGCCCGTCGAATGCTGGCGTGGCGAACTTCCTACCAGCAAGCTGTCTAGCCCTACGGTTACACGGATCAAGTATGTGTTCGTCGTTGGACTTTGGAACAGGATCGGCTTGTGAAACATTCATGATGAGGCAACCTTAACGAGAGATGGGATAACCCCCTGCCATAACATCCGTGTACGATCCCACAAAATTCCTCGTCATTCCATTTCAAGCATCTTCCAATATCGCTTTTCGGTTGAAGCGTGTGCGGTCTTGTCTGCGACCAACGAATTGGGCCATTCGTTGTCAGGGACTTGGAGCCTCAGACTACTGCCTGCGTTTCCTGCAGGACCAGCTACCACTTGTTTCGGAGGACGGACTTTCCTCTCAGGTTATATTACACATGTTCCTACAACACGACTGCTCTCCGTCGCTTTTCTGTCGACGTGAAATCGAGTATTGCAATGACAGTGGTTGAACTGGTCGTCGAGATCCGCATACCTAGCCACCCCGTTCGCCAGACTTGACAACCTTTGATTTATTCTTGTGGGGACACGTGAAGGAGTCGATGTGTCAGGAGAAATGGCAGACAGCGGATGAATTCTTACGGCCCATCATGGACGGTGCAGCTGTCGTACAGGAGAATCATGAAAGCGTATGGAAAGCAATATGTGCCGCTTGAAAATGAGATACCTTGTGCGGAGCCAACGAAGGAGATTCGAACATGAAGTCGCTCAAATACGTACGTCTTGCCACTACTTACGCCAAGTTAAACACGACTACGTCACTGCGTAATGGTGAAGATCGCGATCGATGTTGATATAACATTTTTTACTCGAATTAATCAATTGAATAGCCACTTGAAGTCTGGCAGACGTTTCGTGGGACATTCTCTGTAACAATGCAGTGCAGTGCCTTATATCGGTGAGTGGACACACTCATAGTGCCATCCGCAACCAGAACTACAAGTGTCAACCTTATCTCGGGGGTTGACTGCTGTTTATTAGACAGTGTGGGATCGGTGGCTGAATTTGTGATTGTGTTAACAGACCTTCCGGTTGCATAAAACACGGGTAATCTCTTGATGAGCTGAGCGACTGTGGGCGTGCCACATGTAATTATTTAAAGTGTTCATTATAGGTTTCACTTTATTTGTCGATAACCTTACTTGCCAAAAATACCTGTGCATGCTGATAAAATTTGAACTAGTAAGTTCTTCGCAGTCACCTAAGTATATCTGTCCCAGTTCTTTCAAAGTGTCTGTCGCCTCGTAGCCGTGCACTTCCCTCATTTCCCTTCATGCTGTTCTAGCCCACAGCTAGCGCAGTGCCTTCCTGTCACCGCTGAATTTGGCTTAGTCGTGTAATAGTTGTTAGTGCGGAAGAACATGAAAAGAAACCATTTATGGTAGGCGAAACTTGCGATTTAGGTATCAGAAGATTCAGAAGTCAGTGACAAGGAGAGGATTTTACAAGTTTGTGTTTATTATCACAACATTTGTTACAGTTTATGACAGTATTACTAGTAATAGACTTGACGGCATCTACCATACGTTGCTACGACCAACATAGGCATTCGGGCTAACACCGGCGCTGTTACCGTCTGTGTTGTGTACCTGAGCCTGAAAGCCATTGTTATCTGCGACATACTTGACTGTCCTCACGTTCCCGTTCGGTTCCTGAAGAGAGTAGTGACCTACCACGGTATCTCCATCACGTGTTTCCTGCTGCGAATGGGTATCTCCACTACGGCTGTCGGCGACCCGGTATCCATACTTGTAACTGGGATAGGCCTGCAAGATACTCGTAAGTTAGCGTAATAAAATAAATGAGGACGTGTTGTGAAATGAGATGTGAGCTCAGTATACTCTTTTAGCTGGAAAAGCCTGAAGGAAAGACACCATGATAGGGTTTAGTGTCGGACTCTTACATCTAACAATGAACCTTTAGGTTCCATAAAGGGGAGGGGGGAACTCTTTGACTGTCTGAACTAGTATGAACGTTTAAAGAACTGTGCTTAGGGACCCCATTCGTCCCGGCTTTATGGGGTTTAAAGAGCTGTGTCCCTTTGTCCCGCAAAATTGGGTTCGGGACGCCAAAGTCCCAGATTTTTCCAATCCATAAAAACACGACATTTCTGACAATGCGTACGAACATTTTAACTTTCCCACACGGAGAGGAAACCTCCACAGGAGGACAGCCATCAACCAGCCACTGACAGGAGGAATAAGAGGGGAAGATGTGTAGATTAGCGATTATATAGTATGGACTGAGACTGCGAAGGATGAGGAACAGATATGTAAAGAAATATCAGTAGGTGAACGAGTGTCTGACTTTTTTCTTAGGGGTTGGTGAGATGTGCAAAGGCCGATCTACTCGTTTGGTTGAAAACGAATGCTGAAACTTCCCTCAACACTTGAGTACTCCCTTGGCGGTGTATACTCCATCCACAAGTGTGCCACGTGAACTTTTATTCAGTGCCGCAGTTGGTGTTGTGCCCAAAAATCTTCTGCGCCGCATGGTCGAACACAACCATCGTCTTTCTATGAATGATTTATTTCAAGGCGAATTCAAATTGAGAAGTACTGTAATTTGTTCATCATTCAGCCTCGTATTCAATGGGTACCATGAGCGCTTTCCTCCGAGGTAAGACGGCTGGGGCGTGAAGCTGACTACTCACCTCAGTCTAGTACCGAATTCAAGAATGAGTTGAGTTATACCTCCGCTCCCCCAGTATGCCGTCATGGCTTGCACAGGGACACCTTTACTTCACTGTGCTTGTAATATTTTACTCACTGCAAAGTCGAGGGCAAGTCCGCTGGCCCCTGCTGCACCTCCAGCAGCGCCGGGGATGACAGGGCCTACACCAGCACCGGTGCTTGCTCCCACTGAATTAAGAAAGGTCGGTCGAGTCTGAGTAGATACAGGGCCGCTGAAGTAAGCGTAGTTATGGCCATTGCCAGTGACAGTAGTAGTCGCGGGGTAAAGCGCTGCCTGAGCGTTGTGCCACAAGTTGGCTGTCAGCAGGGCGGATACCAACATCTGGAGGAAAAAAAAAAAAAAAGAGTAAACAGTTGTACGATTTTGAAACAAAAATAGCATCATCCTCAGTTTGCATAGTTTAATTATATGTACCAGAGTCCTTTTTGAGAAGCTACTAGTCGCCCAGATGGCCAAAAATCTCCCGCATTTATGGAATCCGTAGCTTCACTATAGTGATCAGAAGGGCCCTTGAGCGACATCAACATTACATTTATTTAAGATGTATTTTAATGTTATCCTCCTATTCGGTCTTAGATCTTTTGAGTGGGGTCTTGACTTCAGTCTTTCGACTAAAATACCGTGGACGTTTCTCGTCTCTCTCGATGTGTTATACATGCCTCACCCATCTTATCGTCAACGATTTGACATCCTTAAAGTTATTTTGTGAAGAGTATGATTTATGAAACGCGTTATGCGATTTTTTTCCCCCATCCAATTATTTCCTTCCGTTCAGGTGCATATATTCTGTGCAGCATTGCATTCTGAAATAACTTCAATGTATATACTCGTACAGTCAAAGCCCGATACACCCTCACTGATTATTCACCGCAATTAGTGGCGGTATATCGAAATAGGTATGGTAGAGAACTTCTGACCACAGACGTTTATGTGCACTAAGCGAGTGTGGCACTTTATCGGGGGGGGGGGGGGGGGGGGCTGTCTGTAATTTTTAAATTTAGACTGTTAACGCTTACTGTGGATGTCTTATTTTAGTGACATGTTTCGGGTAAACTTAGCAGCTGGGTAGATGGTTAATGTTAACAAAATGTGGCTGTAAAACTCTCGACTAGTGTCACAGAACTAGAAATTTTTACCTTCAGAGGGATATGGTCTCGTGACCTGTCGGGTATTAGGGCATTAAATCCGCTTTCTTAAAATGGAAGTGTAAATTGTATGGCAATATGCTGTCAATTTTGAAGATCAATGTGAATAAATCTGCATACTTGTCCAGGGATCTATATTCTGGTGGAAATTATGGTGCATAAGTAACTGGTCCAAAGCGTTTGTAATTGCTGATTAATTTGCTTTAAGAAGCACTAAAATTCCCCCATTTATGTGCTGACGGGAACCTTTTAACATCAAAATTTCTTTGTATTATAGAGCTACTTGGCTTCGTGTTTTTATTTTGCACTTTTATGGTGCATTAAAGGCAAGGATATCGAATTCCTTATATGTATCCTTCAGGAGCAAACCATTAAATTTTAATGCAGTTGCCAATAGGCCTATATAAGTTGAAATTTTTAAAGGCAAATAATTTATCTGAAGGCCAAATAATGTAGGGAAACTTAAATAATAAATGTGTTGGTGATCCATGGATTTGCGTATCTTGCTGGTTGCATTATTTGATAGAAATATGTGTACACGGTAAGAATGCAGCACATAGTTTTAAGTCATGTGATTTGTCGGCTGCGAAAATCAAAACGCAACACACAAACTTTAAACACAACCTGTCCATATTATTATCGGTGCCACTAGAGAGGGTAACGTCGAATAGGCCCTATAAGCGGGCTTCACATATCACTTTTTAGTTAAATGACAACGTATCTTATGAAACTGCGCGTGTTGTAATTATACTAGCTGTGTTTTCCATTTACCATTATTCTAGCCATTTTGCAGCTGAAGTCTGATGAAAGTGGAACTCTCTTCAATAATTTCAGAAGTCTTGAAGGTGAATAATGCACGAGATGAAACTGGTGCCTTCACAAAATCGCTGATTCGTTTTATACCAATTCGCGAACAGCAAAACTTGACAGGATTCGTTTAGAAATGCACTCCATGGGGCGAAGGCTCTCATTGTGTCACTTTACAGATTGATCCTTTGTCACGCTTCAGAAAACATGCTGACACTATATATACATTTTTTTTTCACTACAAGTAATCTTTAGTCCATCATTCTTTGCTGATAAATGCAGTAGAATAGGTTCCTTTCCTGCATTGCACTAACTTATTCGCAATTTGCGGAAATTCCTGTCTCACAATGAGAAAACTACACCGTGAGGGGAAAAAAGAAGACATTGTGGAAGTTTACGGATTAAACGATCCTTTTAGGAATTAAAATGTCGTTCGACTGGATGTTACATTTGTTAAACTGTGATGATTATATTCAAGAAACGTAAACAAAAAACTTAGAAAGTTTGAGTTTTGTAGTGTGTCAATAGATGATTCAGGTAACAAGGAATTAACTGGGCGCGGAACTGTCGACAGCCTCTACTGACTTCTGTTTATGGAGTCAGAGTCAAATACAGCACACAGTTCTGCCAATACCATCGCCTTCGAACCAAACCAAGGTTTATTTTTGAAGCCGTAAATATTGAGGCATTGGACTATTGTAGGCATTGCGGTGCGGTTGGTCACTGTAAAAACCGTACAAACCCAACGGCCAGTTTCTTGTAACTATTTATAATAGACTAAATTTAATTGCTTTAAACTGGTTGTGAGTCATGGTGTGAATCAAGGAGACACTTTCTCACCATTGCCTTTCAGTTTTGCTTTAGAATACGCCAATAGGAAGTCCAAGAATATCAGAAGGGATTGGAATTTAATTATAAATGCCATAAAGGGAAAGAGTTCTTGTGATATGTTAGTGAGGGGTTGGTCTAGAGGCAGAAACAAAGAATACAAATTACATGTTCATGTATATTTAACAGAATAGAGGACAAAATCATAAATAACATAAAAAATAATTAAGCCCTAAAATATGACAGTTGAAGTAGACCTATCTGGGAAGAATACGAAGCAATATATATTACACTGAATAAATTAAGAAAAGATTTAATTCTGGGAATGCTTGCTACTCTTCAGTTCAGAATTAGGCAAGAATGTAGATGAAGTTTCTGGATAACTAGAGTGCTGATGGGAATAGTAGAACCTAAGAGGCCGTAAGTAACGAGAAGCTCGAAAGAACTGAAAAAAAATGAGAACTTCGTATTTTTCACCCTTCAATGAAATTAATCTTAAAGAATTGGGAATAGATTCATGTATCTTTTGGTTAGGGACTGCGGGCGTGTTCCTTTGAGCACGGTAATGAACTTCTAGGGTACATGATAGGCGGCGAATCTCATGATTTTCTGAGGGACTTGCTTTGTGGAGTTCGTTAGTAAAGAATGGAGACGTTGTTGGGTATTAAATGTAATTGGAAGTTTGTGAACAACATTGTTGTGTAATAAAGGGGAGAACCACAATCTGCGAGTAATTCACAGGTAAGAAACAAAGCAGTTTGAAACGCGTCTGTAATTATGTATTTAATTACGGTAATTAGCTGTGTGTGGTTGCATCCTTTTGTGTGTAATAGCAATAAAATATTCCTGACAGTCAACACTGGCACTCTATTAGCAGTGACAACAAGAGTATTTCAGCATTGTATGCTCGGTGCTTAAACACTACCACCAAACCATAAACACTACCACCAAACCACAAACACTACCACCAAACCATAAAAACATCAAGCACCAGACATGAATGTTGTACAATTTTTTAGTTTCATTTTAGTTCATTTTATTTTTCTTAACCGCTAGCACCCTTTACAGTGTTTTTTAAAACCCGAATATTAATTTTTTGTTTCGCTAATAAAGTACCTCTTAGATTTAGTGTGGCACCTCTCAAATTCTTATACACGATTAAATTAACATATTTGTTTTTCATGCCGGTTAACATTTTTTATATAAAGGTTTTAGTGGTTTTATTAGTACACTTCTTTATTGGTTTAGCGTCTTGTTCTTACTATGAAATATGATTCTTATTTGTATTTTCTAATTTGTCCCATTTTTATGTATCTGTTTGTTGTGGATTGTGTTCAATTAATCTTTCCATGTTTTAGTTACTTTTCCTTGTCCTAATCTCTTGTATGATTGTCCTATTGATTCAACAAAAAACTCAGGTTTCAGTCCAAACATAACTCTAATTTATATTCCAAATTATTCAGGTACACGTTTCGATCCCAATAAGGACCATCATTAGGCTTTTGCAGAAAAATTTGTGCCATATTTTTGTTCCACAGTTGGCGATCTTATTTAAAGCCAAACACTTTGAATATGTCAACTATGTAAATATTTCTGAATGGAATATCTTCCTATGTTACTGTCTTTGTTTCTAATAGATGTCATTTCGATGTGCGTTTCACTTTCGGTGTTGACGTCTTCCAGTGCACAGAAGACGTTTAGCGTGTGTCGTGTGTCTGACAGTCAGGTAGTTTTATCTCGTTCTGCATTATCACAGAGGAATCTTATCATATGGAGGTAAGTTTTTAATAGCCTATTTATATATAGCTGCTTTTGCAGTGTGTGATTCAGTGCAATGGAGTGGAAGCAGCCCTTGCTGCGATGACCCTCTGCAAACGTTCACGGACCCCTGTGATTAGGCTCACAGTCTTGCACGCTTGCTGACGCAGACGGATCTATTTCCGGAAACCTGCATTTTATAAAAATCTAAGACAGGGTTGACGTCCATAATGTTAAGACTTATTGCATTAGCTAGTTTAACATGTCGTAGTAACTATGCCGAATTTCGTTGATCTTTGGGCAGCTTGTGCGATTGCTATTCACACATGTTGATAGGGGCTTCCTCTTACCTTTACATGCTAACCATTATATTGCAGATAGCTTCTACGTATTTTGTATGCTGTTCTAAACAAAAGTCACATAATGTTGTCTGAAATTTTATAGCTAATTAATCAGCTTACATACAGGGTTTTGATGGGGAAACCTGAGGAAAAGAGACCAGTTGGAAGACCTAGACGTAGATGGAAGGCTAATATTAAAATGGATCTTCAAGAAGTGGGATGGGGGGGCATGGACTGGATTGATCTGGCTCAGGATAGGGACAGGTGGCGGGCTCTTGTGAATGCGGTAATAAACCTTCTGGTTCCATAAAATGCGGGGAATTTCTTGACTAGCTGAGGACTTGTTAGCTTCAAAAGAAGGACTCTCCATGGAGTAACTGACTGAGTTAGTTAGTTATTAATCAGCTTACATGAAACTCCGTAGGAAAGCCAGGCTAACATGACGTCATATCTATTTTTGTTAGATCCTAACTTTCAACAATTACAATACAGGCCGTGCGAATTGTGAATGCGTAATTAATGTAGGATCGGGTAAATTAGTACGGTAATAGGAATTATTACGGGCTGACCAATTTTACTGAGGTGACTGTCAGGATCATTTAAAAGAGTGATGCGCAATCTGTGGCCCGCGGAGTACTTGTGGCTCTCTACCCTTTCCTCAGTGGCCCGTGGAGCCTTTAGTTTCTTGAGATTCCAATGAACATCATCTGGATATAAATTCCGTCAGAAATAGGCATAAATGAAACATTATTAGTTCTTAAAGAAGCTATACAGTGCATTGTAATCTAATACAGATATGAATAAAATTAACACAATTCGATTTTTTAAAAATATTAATATTATCTTATGTTTTTAAACCCTTTGTGGCACTGCACCGAATTACCCTTGTCAGAGTGGCCTGCGGTTAACAGAGGTTGCATGCCACTGGTTTACACAATGAGTAGCAAATAACGCGTCATATTCAATAATCGCATATCCTGCGATTTCTGAGGTTTTGACAGCAGTGTTGACGAAGAGTGAGTTCTTCTGGGATGTTACGTCGTGTCGACTGGTGAATGGTTACCGACGTTTTGGAGGAGCGTCGTGTCTCCGTCATTAGGATGAATTTGTCCAATCATTTAAAGCCATGAATGTATTGTTAATGCATTCATTCTTAGTATGCAAATCTCCGGGATGAAACTCTTCTTCGATAGAACTGAGGGTTCTCACTTATTTATTGTGGATTTTCTTATACAGGCACGAGCGTGTGTATATACAGGGTATACACAAAAGAATGGTGCGGATTCCCTTTATTCACCATTGAAACCGCACCATTCTTTTGTGTATACCCTGTACTATGACTTGTATTTCGAATATTCTTCCTAAAAATTTGAAGGGAGTAGTGCTTTTATTGGTTAACCCGTGTGTATTGGATATGAACAGTGTGTTTACTGTCTGTGTGTTTGTTACACCAGATAGACAAACGTAGTCGATACAATCATGTTTATTATACCTGGATCATAATCTGGTTCTCCCCGATTCGAATTCTACCGGAAAACTGGCTAATATAATTTATTTGGGGTTTCACAAGTCACTTTAGGCAGGTTCCGCGACTTACCAATCGTTTATGTTTTTTGTGAAGTAAAGAAGCAAGAAATACAGAAACTTCTGACGAAATAATGTCAAAATATAACTGAGTTTCCTTATCATTTTGCTGTACGTAGAATGAGTTCTTCAGACTGAAGCCACTTAGGAAACTTGTAGGCCCGTTCGGCCTTACTAAAATTACTTTATTGTGGGTGCATTTTGAAACACATCAGTGCGTATATTAGAAGAGGCATAAAAGAGAACATTTTTTTAACTTCAAATTTTATTGCTTTGCTTGCAGTTCACAGGAACGTTAAAACTTAATACAAATAAATTATGGAAAATCACGAAGTTCGAAATGGACTACATGCGGAGTCCACTCGCTGTTCTTCTTTCACAGCTCAGATCTCAAACACGTGTAATACAGGGTATACACAAAAGAATGGTGCGGTTTCCCTTTATTCACCATTGAAACCGCACCATTCTTTTGTGTATACCCTGTATAACTCACAAGAAATAACCCAAAAGCCCCGTGACTAGTCTATATATTTGTTGTGCCATTTGATATTGGCGATGAACAAATAAATACGGCATACGGTATAGTGAAATGAACGTTGAAGTGATAATGAGAAACATGGGGAAAATTAAGGAGAACATGAAATGACGATTGCGATGACGAATGTTAGTAGCAGATGATTTCCGGTCCTTCAGTTGTGATGATACACAGGATGGACTGCATGTCCGGACCTCACCACTTGCGCGTGGAAGCCGGTGTGTTTGTCAGCGGTGTAGTGTACGGTGCGGGTGGTGCCATCTGCTTCAAGCAGCTTGTAGTAGCCTTCAACTTTATCGCCGTCACGTTTCTCAGCCTGTTCCTTGATGTCATGAGTGTGTGGATCCTTCACTCCATACTTGAACTCGTACTTGGGATGGGCCTGGGTGGAATAATCATAATTATCAGTATTTGTTTATATAAGACTAGAGACCCGGTTTAAATTGGTCAGCAAAGGGACGCACCACAGGTGGGATGGCCAATGGTAGCTTCCACACAGAACTAGACATTTTTCTCTCCACCACTAACTCTGGTGCTCGCCTAGTCTCCTACAACGTGGGTACTGGGGACTCTATTTGGGGTTTAGTGGCCGGAGTGTGAAGCTGGCCGCTTATCTTTACGTAATTCGGAGGTCTAAAATGGACGGAGCGTTGCCTCATTCGATTCTATTGTTTTATTTAGGGTGGAGTGGAGACTATTAGTATCGATGAACAAGAATAAGTTTTAATACTAAGATTCGCAAATCAGTTATGGTATAGATCATTCAGATTCTTTATTATAAGATTTATTGGACAAGCTAATAGTCGTTCAGTTGGTCAAATTCCTCACGTTTTGTGGAATCCGCAGTTGTGTTGCCACGTTCAAAACAGACCCCGCCACCGGTCCCTACCTTGAGCCAGATTAATCCAGCCCACACTTTCACGCCCAGTTTCTTTAACCTCTTGAGATCTTCTGAGTGACATATTCTATTGTATCGCGTTGGAATATTATTCAGATTCTCAAAAAGTCGAGCCAAACTCCTGGAGTAGGGTTTTGGCCTTTCACCCGGGTTCGTTATTAGTAGATAGTGGGTTAAGGTCCATTTTAATATTATGCCTTTATTTACGCTTTGGTCAACGAAGTGGTACTTTCTCTTGAGAACTTTCGACTAAAATTTTGTATAAAGGTAAATTTGTCCTTGTGCCTGCCATGAAGGTGTATAGGGGGAGTAAAGGTGTGTGTGTACTTCGGCACTAGGTGGAACTGAGCGGTCAGCTTTACGCCCCTGCCAATTTACCGTCGGGGAAAAGCCCCCGATACCCATTCTGTGATGTGTCTATGTAAGTATGTCGTTGTTAGTAGTTCAAATACGCAATATGCTGGGACTCACGTGGTGGTATTCTGCAATGTGATGGTCGACAGGCAGATGATCGTCTTCCGCAATGTAGTGGTACTGCGCATGTGCCGCTGCCACCAGGCAGGCTACAGCCACGGCGATCTGCAGAGTAGATGGACATACTGAAATCCTCTAGTCCTATAGGGTGCTATGGTGGTTGTGTTACAAGGGCAATGATAGGAGATAAGAAGACTTATTGGTTGGCTCTTCTTCACTTCTTTCTGAACTGAATGACCTAATCACATATTTGCTAAGACTCAGAAAACTGCCGAGCTTTTAAGCCCGAACCACAATTCCGGTACACAAATACTAATTCATAATGAGCATTTAGGTTCAATGATTGAGAGTTCCTTGGTTCAAATCTGGCCTCGACGGCCAACTGTCATGATGATTTTCATGGATTCCTTCAATCTCTAAAGGCAGATGCCGGATTATAATGATAAAACAGGCCTGCCTTTTTCCTTAAATACTCTTTCGAATTCATTATTCATGAACCCCCCTACCATTTGACGACGATATTCTGAATACTTCAAAGTGAATCATCAAATAAATCGAGTATTCGTTTAAGTAGGGTGACGGGATCGTTAAATATCATCTACCTTCCTTGCTGGGTACGTTTTAGTGTCTTCCCGTCAGCACTCATATTTGCAATCTATCACACAACCTATTTCTCAAGCTATTTAGTGATTTTCTGTCACACAACTTAACCTGCTATGAATTTTCGTTAGGGCCTATTTCCATTTTTTTCTCGCTGTCCTAATCTCACATTGCTGGGACTCATTTTGTGGCGTCATTGCATTACTGACTTCTCTATGCCCGATAGTTTTTTCTTTGTGAAGGGCCCCGCAGCAGATGCTACGGACTCACCGCAGCCTTGAGGCTTATAGTGCAACCCTGTAATGAAGAAGATGATCAGTTTTTTTTTCGTTTTCCAAGTAATGAAATTGACAGGGGAAAACCGAAGTACTCGGAGAAAAACCTGTCCCAGTGCCACTTTGTCCACCACAAATCCCACATGGACTGACCCGGGATCGAACCCGGGCTTCCGCGGCGAGAGGCACGGCCTTATGTCCGATAGTTGTTCAAATATGGTGTGCAGAACGGTTGTATTTCCCTAAGACGTTTGTGCGTTAGTTTCTGAAAATATGTAGTTAAATTATAATTTTCTCTCTCCAGTGCTCCAGTTATGTCTTTACACGAGCATATATACACCAATTTTATGTGTACATAAATATTTTAAGTGACCTTATTAAACATATTTGTCTGTCCACATATATATAAATTATCGGATGTGAATGTGATGAATGAATTTGATCAAGTAACAACTAGTGTTAATTGTTACCGCTAGCCATTGCGTTTGGAAACGACATTACTGCTGGATTAAGCTTACCTTAGGAAATGACATGGTGCTGGTGGAAGCAAGTTTTGTCGACTGAGTGTGACAATCACACGATTCGCTTTATATACGCTGCAATGTTCTGTGAGAGGCACCATGAAACGTTATCTGCACAGGTCAGGTGATTCGGTTTGCATGTAATTTTCAGATGTTTCTTTCTTTCGTTTTTAGTTTTTTTTTGAAAGCCTTGTTTAAGAGTCAGTCATAAGAATTGAACTTGGACACAACGGTATGACGGAGAGAAATTAGTGAATGGCCATGCAAGGGACTGCATTATGAGACGTGTAATGTAGACACTTATGAACTTTGTACTGATTACATAAAATTGCAATCACTTTCCCTTTCTGCTGTATTAATAACTGCACTAGTTATTAAATTATGGTTTATCCTACGGCACTGTCAGTATTTCGTACTGTATAGAGTGGAATGGTGGGATTATTGGTGACTGATGATTTGGAAAGGATTTTAAAGGTAGCGGCCGTAGTCTAATCGAGGTACGATCCCAACACTTGGCTGGAGGAGCTGAGGAAAACCACAAAAACCTTAGGATTGCTGGTGTACTGGCCCAGACTTGAACCAAGAACCATCCGAACACAAGTCTACAGCGCTATCGATGCCGTTATTTGCAGCTTGTAAGTCACGTAGCAGCCAATCCAGTTTGCCTGAAGTTAAAAAGGTTGTAACTTAACCGTTTTAATCTTGACTGCTATAGAAAGGAACGTAGAAATAATAGAAGAGTACACGGATGGGAAATTCGAGGGAGAGGCAAGGGACATTTTATTTCGTGGAGGAACAAAGAGCATCACTTTGTTAGAAGGCTCTCAACGCTTAACTCACTCGTCCGTCTGAGTGGAACAGCATGAAAATGAAGAAGTGTGGTGAGAAGTAGTGGCTTGAAGTAAGGACTGCGGAATTTTGACTTACTGGATAATGCTAAAGTGCGTAACTTGGTCTTTTAGAGCAAGGGGGATTTATTTTGATGAACTGAAATAGGCAGGGCTGGATGAGAAGTTTGCAGTAGCAACTTGAATATAGAGGAAAACCAACACAACTTGCGTCTAAGTAGCAGGCCTCGAGTCATACTGAGTTTTAGCCGGCAGTTCGGCAAAAATGGGACTGAAGACTGTAGTTATTCTGCATTTTAGATGACACTTTAGTTCCTGCCTGTCGAAAAACACAGTCTGTTCGGTTTATGCTGTACAGGGCAACCGCCGCTGTTCATTGTGAGGAGTATACGAAGTACATGAATGCAGAGCTTTTAGTGTTAAGCCTGGTGGTACATGGATATAGTTGCAGTTCTGCTTTAAATGGTTAAAGTACAAGTTCTGTTCTTCGAAGTAGGCAGATTTTGTCATTAGGAAACCGATATACACATCACGGCATAAGTTAAAGGTAAAGTTCTCCCTAGAACAGGCCATGAAGGCCCAGAGGGGGAGTAGAGGTATAGCTCTACTCTTTCTTTAACCTCGGCGCTAGATGGAGATGGGTGGTCAATGCCACGACCGGCAGCTTTATCCCCGGGAAAGAGACCCTGTACCCATTGTACAGGAGGCTGGATAGGCCCCAGGGCCGGTCTGGACGGCTGCGGAAAATCTCGCCCTCACCAGGATTAGATCCCTGGACCGTCCAGCTCGTAGCGAGTCGCTATACCGACTACGCTATCCCGGCCTGCCACATCACGGCATATCTCTTCGTAAAGTTGCGGATGGAAGATATGGCCCCCAGACACGGGCAGTAACTGCGAGTATGTCGAATTTGTCGCAGGCACTCGAACCTGACCTCTCACCAGCAAAGTGACCCCTGTGATCGACTTCACACAATAAAGTATTGCTTTACAATTTCTTTTCCTTTCAGCATAAAGTATCATCTATGTTGGCAAAGCGCCCTGCCCATCTGTAAGAAATCGCCTTCTCTATGTATCTAACAGTATTTGAGGTGAAAAATGCTTGAGTTTATCATCGTCATCATCATCGTCGTCGTCGTCATCGTCGTCGTCGTCGTC
Source organism: Reticulitermes speratus (assembly GCA_021186555.1). Lineage (NCBI taxonomy): Eukaryota > Metazoa > Arthropoda > Insecta > Blattodea > Rhinotermitidae > Reticulitermes > Reticulitermes speratus. Next base: position 30,868,758 of record JAJKFL010000237.1, read on the forward strand.
GTCGTCGTCGTCGTCATGATTTGTGAAGTGTTAGGCGTAGTGCCTGTTCTTTATCCCTCAAAGTGAAGCTGGTCCTTCCATCTTTTCCTCGGTCGTCCTATGCTTCTCTTCCTCTTTGGCCTATATTTCAGTGCCTGTTTTGGTATCCTGTCTGTGTCCATTCTCTGTACGTGTTGTAGCCACTGTCGTTGGTATTGTTTTATTTCTAAAACAATGTTCTGACTTCAAGTTTCTCCCCGACGGATTGATTTCTTTCCCTGACTAACTTAGTAATTCCTAATAGACGTCTTAATAAATACATGAGTGAAACATAATAAACATAATGTTCTGCATGTGAGTTTCGACATTAATGTGTATTGTACTTAAACATCCCATTTATGCCCGACAACAGACGAGTCACTATTGTGCTTGATGTTCGAGTACTCATGTTTCGATTCCCGGCTGAGGTAAGAGGTTTGTCTCCTCTCCAAAGCGTCGAGACTGGTTCTGGGCCCCACCCAGGGTCCTAATTAAAGCCGTCAGGGCGTTAATTTGACTAACCTTACCTCATGACCAAATGAAGAATGAGTGGAGATGTACGCCACTTCCCCAAATGCCCTTATCGCGTGAATGGAGGCAACTGTACGTTTACGTCCAGGAGACACACTGTGTCTCCCATTTTAGGGAGCAACACCGTTAATGCTGTTTAGGGAAGTGGTCATGGTTCATTCCGAGCTTCACACGAAAGCCATAAATACGCCATGTGGGGAAAATGCAGCGTTTTTAATGTTAAAGTTGGTGTTGTTCATAGTAACAACTAGGCCTGTGGTTTAAAGGATTAATGATAAGCCTTGTGTTGCAAATATAATTTTTCGTTAAGTATTTACTGAAATGTACATAATGTGTGGCATCCATGCTGTCCAGTTTGGATCAAAATTGAGTTTACTGAATACATTTTAGTGAGAACTGCCTGATTTAATCAAAATCTGTCGTTGTAACGCAGAACCTTGCGAGAGGACTAAACGGGAAATGTAAGTTTGGGAAAGGCAACAGGAAGAGTGACAAAAGAAATGAGTTCTGTATAGCTTCTGTAAGGTAAAACTGATTAAGGAAAGGGAAGTCGATGTGTGTGAAGAATTTGTGTGGCCATGCCAAATTTGTACCGGGACGTGAAAGCTGTCGTCTCCACCTGGTGCCGAAGTCTGGGAATATATAGGCTACATCTCTGTCTACTTGCTCCTTTATAAGGTTTTTAACATCGCTTTGTCATATGCCAGGTTCTGGCATGATAGTATGATTAAGCTTATATACCGTGAATTAGAAATAACCGTGTAGGACTCAGTCGTGGCCCATTCTACAGTACTATGTCGGTATTACGTCCAGACCGGCTCTGGGGCCCACCCTTGCACTTATCAAATGACACCGAGGGTTCCCCTGAGGTAAAGCCGTCGGAACATGAAGCCGGCTACTCAACTCAATCTAGTGCCAAGGTTAAGATTGAGTGAAAATACACCTATACTCCCCATATACGCCTTCGTGAACTGCACAAGGACAACGTTACCTCTACAATTTTTGGCTTTTATTATACTGGTATTAATATCAAAAGACTAAGGGCAATCACTCTTTGCTAAATGCGCTGAGGGTGATCGAGTCAAATAAGTGATATGTGTCGTACTTGCGGCACGTAGGCTGTAGGAGATATTAGAAATGCCTAGAAAATTCTGGTCGGTAAACCTGATGGAAAGAGACCACTTAGAAGGTTTAGACGTGGATGGGAGAAAATATTGAAATGGGATTTAAGGAATAGAATATGGGGATGTGTTCTAGATTCAAATGGTTAAGGATGGCGACTAGTTGCGGAATGTAACGAGCCTTTGGTTTCTGTCAAAGGCGGGGAAAGTTTGGACCAAATGAGCGACTACTTGCTTTTCCAGGGGCACTTCTACTCCATGGAGTTATCTAGCTAATTAGTGATTAGTTTGGTTTAGTTTAGTTACAAATTTGATGGCACTGAAACGAATCAGGTTGCAGTTGAGTGCTGGAAATTTACGTATGGAGTGTTAACGTTTTCGGGTTCTAACACCAGAAATGTGGAGGTAATGTTTCAGAAGGAATATTTGTCAAACCTCCGTCTTATATCCACTGTAAAATAACCAAAAAAAAAACCTTGTACAATTGAAAGTTTTCTATAGTGCAGTGTGGTAGTGTTTTGTTTGCCTGTTAAGGAAATGTTTCCTTTCTCTGATTATGTGACCGAGTCACAGGGACAGATATCGCGAATTGTCCCGCTGCCTGGAGGAAGGCGGACCAGTCCTGCAACGTTTCTCCGCGGCACGCGACAGTAACAAGTCACTGTACCGACGTCTATCTTTACATAGCCTACTTGTTTGTCATAATCTCTGCACGTTTGGCATAGATGTTAAAGGAACAAAATAAGAAGGCGTGGACTGCATTCATTTTCCTCAAGCCCTGGTGAACACAGGTAATAAACGAGATTTTACGGTTGTGACTGTGAAGACGTCTTCAGCAACGAGCCACCGTACGTGTTTCATATTCCATGAACTTCAGTTTCCATGAACGGCGGGGTAGTATTGCTTCTGTAGCGAAACAACTATTAGCGTGAGATCTGCTCTCTTTTTGGATATTACGCAGCGTAGAGTGGTAATTCTGTACCGACATTTCAGGACAACCTATCGGTCCCATCTTCAAGGGTTAAGAAGTCCTTCGTGGAGTGTATGGATGCCTTTCTGTTTCGTGTTTGAGTGGTACTCTGTTCATATCACGGCTGTAGTATGTTCTGACTGCCCTCCTTTTGTGGTAGTCCCTTCAGGAAAATAATCTGAGTAGAATGCACAATAAAGTAGGTCACGACCGCTACCTTCCATACATCGTATCTCACCAATTACAGCAGTCTTACAATTTCATTAGCTATTATTATAATACGGAGCAAGTTAGCTCAGCTACGATGCTTCGGAGTGACATGTTAGAGGTTTCGGTTCGATTATCGATTTGGGATCCATCTACACTAAGGCTTTTATGAGCTTATTTCGTGCTTTCAAATTAATACTATGATGGTACCGCGTGTCAACAGCGACTGCAAGAGGGTTGTTGACAAAGCTAGAGATGCATTTTCCTTATCTTGTGTTTTTATTAGAGTACGAGCCTATCGCTCGAACCAGTCGATCACCGAATCAACCAACAGCAAACCAGGAGTGAGATTTTGCGCGAAGTGCCTCGAATGGGTGATATTTCGGTGCTAAGTAGACCTCACTTTCAAGTTACTGTCTGCGTGCCATTACTGCCTGTTCTGATGGCGTTTCTTGCATGCTGTTTAATATGAGGAGCCAACTTCATCATTTTACATTTGAGACATGAAATCACACCCAGTTTACTATTTAAATCTGTACTAAAAATAAGTTCACAATCTTTAATACATGTATGATAATATGTACACGTATAGGAATATTTGTGGGAATCACTGGTTGAGGTCAACTCAAGGCATAATAATCATTGGTTGAGGTCAACTCAAGGCATAATAATCACTGGTTGAGGTCAACTCAAGGCATAATAATCACTGGTTGAGGTCAACTCAAGGCATAATAATCACTGGTTGAGGTCAACTCAAGGCATAATAATCACTGGTTGAGGTCAACTCAAGGCATAATAATCACTGGTTGAGGTCAACTCAAGGCATAATAATCACTGGTTGAGGTCAACTCAAGGCATAATAATCATGAAGCAGTTTATTAGGCAATAAATAAATGCGTTTTTCATTACAAATAATAAATAAGATACACAAAACACAGACAATTACGAGAAAAAATGTGCTGTAATTTTATATCTAGTTTGTACTTAAGTGCAGCTTTAAGTGAATAGTACATATCTCTAATGCTAAGAATGTTTTACAGGAATTTAGCGTAAATACCCTTGGAAGTATGCTACAACGAAATTGAAAAATACAGAAATATGTAATAAGACCCCACAAACATTTTCTGATTACCGTGTGAGAGACAATGATGCTAGGATTTCAGATTTTCATGGCAGTGAGGGTTTTAAGTTGTGGCCTTCTGAATTATAACACCGTGTAATCTGGTAGATGATTATCATTTCGGAGATACCTGCTGCCTTCAATTTCTACTCCTGCCCCGAAGTGGACGCATTAGGTTCAGGGTACTGCTACTGTAAAATGGAGGCGACAAATTCCTCCGAAACGTCTGTAGTCGCCTACCGGACTTAACGGTGTCATCCCAGAAGGCCACAATCTAAGATGAGTGAAATAATTTCAGTTTGGTTTTTGATAGTTAATTTTAAAGTCCCAAACCGCTTGATAGCTTTTTGAATTTCTCCATTATATAGTAATTAAAGTAGTTACTCGAGCCATTTGGCATTCTCTCCCGTACCAGACATGTTTTCGGCCTGTTTTTCCAGTAATCGCAACCATATTCGAAAGGGAGAACAATCACTAAAATGCTCCTTTAGAACCCCGAACCGTGACCAAAATGATAACCGTGGGAACCTCCATGAGAATATGTTGGAATGACAGCAGAATGGGTGGAATGTCCAGATTTTTCTACGTGAGCGTTGAAACCGTTGTATTTGTCAGCGGTGTAGTGTACGGTGCGGGTGGTGCCGTCAGGTTCGACCAACTTGTAGTAGCCTTCAACTTTATCGCCGTCACGTTTCTCAGCCTGTTCCTTGATGTCATGAGTGTGTGGATCCTTCACTCCATACTTGAACTCGTACTTGGGGTGGCTCTGTGAAAAAAATAGACAACTAATTTGAATTCTTCAAAAACAGGAAAGAATGTCTTGTAACGTTATGTGCCTACTGATACGTGAAAGTCATTCTCGGCCTTTGTTTGCATTTGTATTATTGTTGCACCACTCACGTGATAGTCATCGTGATTATAGACTGGTACAGCAAGAGCAGCTGCCAACATGGCGACAACGACAGCAAGCTGAAACAGACATTAACTGTGTTAGTACCCTATACAATCTAACGATTAAGTTACATATCTAGATTGCAGTGAAAAAAAACTTGGTAAATTTTAACGAAGGCTCTCTCGCAACTTGGAACTCAATTATACTCATATGTAGAGGTCCCAAATATTCTAAAACCTATATTTCAGGGCCTGTTACTTGACTCTATGTGTCCATCTGTCTACGGTATTTAAGTATCTACTATGTCAGTAACTTCTCCGACTTATCTAAAATGCTGCAGCGATGAATCCGTAATTGTTTAGACGTCTCAGGCGGTAAGGAAATTTAGTCTTCCGTCTTTGACCAATGAGGGGCTGTATAATTACGCACTGTCCACTAAGCATTATTCTGGTAATAAAGTCAAAGGGAAGGAGATGGGCAGTTTATGGGAAAAATGAGAAATGTTTTCAAAATGTTATGGGGATAGCTTCAAGGAAAGAGACCATTCTGGAAACCTAGGCGTAGATGGGCGAATGGTATTTAAAACTATCTAAAAGAATTAGGATATGACAGTATGCGCTCAATTTATCTGGATGGGGACAGGAAGCAGTGTGCTGTTTTGAACGTGGTAATAATTAATTGTGGTCATTAAAAGGAGGGAGGGCCGTGCCATGGCCCGGGCGGTTAGTCGCCGGCCTATCACCGCGGAGGCCCGGGTTCGATCCCGGGTCAGTCCATGTGGGATTTGTGGTGGACAAAGTGGCACTGGGACAGGTTTTTCCCCGAGTACTTGGGTTTTCCCCTGTCAATTTCATTCCACCGGTGCTCCATTACACGGAAAAATGAGAAAAAACTAATCATCTTTATCTTCATCACAGGGTTGCACAATAAGCCTCAAGGCTGCGGTGCGTCCGTAGCATCTGCTGCGGGGCCCCTTCACCATAAAAAAGGGGGGGGGGGATAATTTATGAATCTGCTGAGCGACTGTTGATGTATGGAATTCGTTATTTTAATACCATGTGTGCTTCTGCGATACACAAGCTGAAGTGAGTTTCAACTATCAGTAAGTGTAAGTCTATAAACTTCAAGTCATACGTAAACTTATTTACCTTAAAGTAAGACATGTCTTCGACTGGTTACGGGCGTTGGGTAGATGTGATAGCTCGGTTGGAGATTTTCTGAGACTGACTAGATATGTCGAATATGTTCCTTATATAGGTCTTCGTGTAATAAATACAATACAATCAACAACACGGAAGAGTACTTAAAGTTCGACGTCTTCGTATCCTGTGCTTACTTTCTTTCAATTAGTTCTTCCGCTAGCTTTTCATCTTTATTGTTTACAAAGACATTTTATATTAACCATAACCAAAATATTGCGCACATTATGTAACTTTGTATGCATAGTCACCTCACCTAATATTATACACCACACTGCTATGTAATGGAAATTAATGTGGAAAAAAGTAAGTTAGGCCTACTGAGAATCTCAAGATAACAATCCCCAGTACAGATAATTATTAAAAACAACAGGAGAATGTGGCATATTTCAACTGTTTGGGTAGCATGATAACAAATGTTGCAAGGTGTACACGTGAAATTAAACCCAGCATTACCATGGCAAAAGCTGCATTCACCAAGACTAAGACTCTTTTCACCAGCAAACTCGACTTAAATTTAAGGAAGAAACTAGTATAGTACAGTGCTACTTTAGGAGCACAGCTTTGTATGGTGCAGAAAATTGGACACTTCGGAAAGTAGATCAGAAATACCTGGAAAATTTTGAAATGTGGTGCTGGAGAAGAATGGAGATCAGTTGGACCGATCGTGTGAGAAATAAAATGTTACGCAGAGTCAAGGAGAAGAATATCATACATACAATAAAGATAAGGAAGGCTAATTGGATTGGCTGCATCTTGCGTAGGAACTGCCTTCTAAAACACGTGATTGAAGGAAAGATAGAGGGAAGGATAAAAGTGGCGGGAAGACGAGGAAGAAGGCGTAAGAAGCTACTGGATGACCTTAAGGAAAAGAGAAGATACTGGAAATTGAAAGAGGAAGCACTAGATCGCACCCTATGGAGAACTCGCTTTGTAAGGGGCTATGGACCTGTCGTAAGACAGACTATGGGGTGAATGAATGAATGAATGCTTCACATCAGTAAACAGAATCACCAGGTTCATGACTGTGTTGTATTTTTGGATTCCTATGAGTGATTGCAGAAAGCATGGCGTCTTCGTCCGTCCTCACGTTTTGTCTCCGAAATAACTTGATTAATTTAGATCAAAATTTGTATGGACACTCTATATGCTGAAATTAATTTAATTTTGACTTGTCTAGATAGACTATAAATTGCTATACAGTAACCTAAACTGAACTATTTCTGTCACTGATAGAACTTCAAACAGAAGGCTCATTCTAACAAAAGTCGTGTGCTTAATAAGGTGTACTTTCACCGGTTAAACCTGGGATCGCCTATTGTATTCTCATTGGCATCTTTGTGCTATCGGAAGTGTGTCTAGTTGCCTACGGGAATTTTACAGTAAGTGTAAATATCTGTCAATTGTTCTCATTTGATCGCAGAGCGCCATGAAAATTGGCTATCTCCAGTTCCGTGGACTTTTGAGCTTATAATTGTGCCCATTGAGCCTTTTGGGTGCAAATAATAGTGATATTTTATAAGAAAACCTCATTAGCTGATATGTAGGCCTATGTTTAGCGGCTTAGTTTCTACAAATCAATGTTTTGAAAAGTGTCTTGGTAGAGAATATAAGGTACAAAAGCTATACGTCATGTAATTGTTTATATTACAATTTTGTCAGTAGATTCATAAGTTGCCCGCTGTAAATTATAACCGTCTCCTAGTTAGCTGTCTTTAAGAGAAGACTGGTGACTTCATGTGGGTATATTAGAACACCTACCTGACACAAGGAATTTTCTTGGGACTACCTCACAGTGATTCTCCCCTCCCTTTCATTTTTTTACCTTATTAAGCCACTCATTTGTAACATTGTCTAAGTAAACGAGCATGAAGATAATGTTGTGTTTACTCTGTAAAGATTGAAATAGTGACTGTATTGCACAACGGGATGATGATTCCAAAATTTGACGTTAGGCTAAGTACTGCATAAGCAAGAGCAAAGTAGGAGGAACACACAGGCCCGCCGGGAAACTCAGGGAAAACGTAGATTTTTCTGCACGAATCCTCTAGTTAATATTATTCTCTTTAACGGGACTATTCGACAGCCTCTTTTGGAAATAGTACATACTTTCTTGAATATGATAGCCTTGCTTTGTTGATATGAGATTTGAACGCGCTTAAACACACTTCAGCAAGGCGGTACTCTCTCGCCTTTCCGGATGGCACGCAATCACAGGAGCTTCATTTCAGTGAGCATTTGGCAAATGTAATTAATTTCCTAAGGAGCGTATATTAGGAAGACAAAAATTAACAGCTTCTTCCTGTGATAATGGAGGTATTGTTCTTCGTCGAGGTGAAATGCTGGTACGGTAGGAGAAATCCATATCTAGAAGCGATGCTTACGTAATTAGAGTGCGTATGAGACTGTGGAATGCGGCCTAGCCGCACACTTGACGTTTTGCCTATCAATGTGCGTCCTGGCTTGAGGAAAGATGGGGTACAGTGGGGCAGTACATCATATAGAATCGAAGCCGGTTATAACGTCATGAAAGGGACTGATTATTTTGTGTTGTTATAACCGAGGAGTATAATGTTATGGTTAAACGTGAGGAATTAATTGGTACCACAGAATATCTGACACTATAGACGAGGTGTCCCGTAAACCGATGTCGTTATAACCGGGTTCGGCTGGATTTTTTAACTTCGAGAAATCCTGTGATCAGATAGGGGGGGACATTTCCGAAAATAGTTTTAAGGGCATGTCTTATGCCACACAATTTACTAGATACAGACAATATACATGTTACCATTTTAACATGTTATAAAAGATATGTTTATTTTAATTGAAGTTAGCTTTGTAATCAAGAACGATTATACACTATTAGATCATCCCGATTTCGGGGTATAAGGATCACATTAGAGACTGGGAATATTCGAATGTTTTATGTAGATGTTGGCAATGTATTGGTGTTGCAATTATACTGTATTATAAGCCAGCTGACTTAAGGAAGTGATTTCAATATAAAACTTAAGTAATCTCAACTTTCTTTTTTACATGTTTTCCCATATGATGGTTCAAAATGGTCGAAACACGTAGCAGGAATATTAAACTTACCTTTCGTATCCGTAATATATGTACTGTGTAGAACTTTATTTTAGCATTATTGCAGAATGCCAATAGTTATTTATTTTGATGACTTAAATTTTATTCAAAAGTAATGAAAAGTGTGTCTCAACACACATGATGTTTTATTTAACGACGCTGTCAGTAACATAGGATAAATAGCTTCGAATGATAGGAAAATAGTGAATAAGAAATCGAATATAATGTCGAAGGATATGGTCGTGGTCGAGTTTAAAGTACTGTCCAGTAATTTGTTGGGAGGTTCTGAGGAGAACTGCGAAGAACCTCCGAGGCTAGTCTGTGCCCGGCTAAGATTCTAAACTAGTGTCTGTCGAATACAGTTCAGAGCCTTTGCCGCGTCACTGAACTTGCTCGATATTCAGTAAGCTTTTGCCTTCTAGATAGTGATAGATTACGACAAGCAAAAGATAAAAATGAAGTTCACATATATATATTATATATATATACATATATTATACGCGATGAGTGAAATTGCACATTTAATTACACGAGGGAGAAATAAACTTCACATATTTCTTTACGAGATGGGCGGGGCATGTTGTACGCATGGGGGAGAGGAGAAGTGTATACAGGGTTTTGGTGGGGGAACCTGAGAGAAAGACACCACAGGGAAGAGCTAGATGTAGGTGGGAGGATAATATTAAAATGGATCTTCAATAAATAGGATGGGAGGGCGAGGTCTTGATTGATCTGGCTCAGAATAGGGACAAGTGTTTGTCTGTTGTGAACACGATAATGAACCTTCGGGTTGCATAAAGTGCGGGAGATTCTTGAGTGACTTCTCACTAAAGAATCTGTTCCATGAAGTTACTTTGTTAGTTATTTATTATTTATTTATTTAGTTAGTTAGTTAGTTAGTTAATTAGTTAGTTACTGGTTGGCTGGTTGTCTCGCTACAGTATTTGTATAATCTGTAAATATCAACGCTATTGAAGTAAGTACAGTCTCTAGTAACACGTTTGATAAAGTGTATGATCTAAACTCAAGTAGGCCTACAACTTTACACTTTGGTTGAGGAAATATAAAGGTGGTGTAAGAGAGGAAATAAAGTGAAATGTTACCACTAGTTACTGTAACAGGTAAACTTTATTTTAATTCAAAAAACTAACACGTATGAACAGCAGAAAATTCGAATGGGCGCTTAAAAGCATTGCTAAAACAATCAACACTTCAATAAATGCTATGTACAACAGTAGAAATCAACAACTCATTTACATATTTCTTATACACAGTCAACAACGCAGTCAGTTTGAGTGTTCGTAAGAATTACAGTGTAATACTGTACCAGAACTGGAAGAAATATTGCCATTTCCTGATAACAAGAATATAAATGTGACAGCATTGCTGGCGCACGGCTGACAGTCCTGCTTAATATCCATGTCCATGATGAGCTCCAGAATGGTCGTTACCGTTGCTGTTGAGTACGTGGGCATGGAAACCGTCCTTATCAGCAACGTACTTGACGGTTCTGACGTTGCCACCTGGTTCCTTCAGGGTGTACTCGCCCACAACCTTGTGGCCATCGCGGGACTCCTTCTGTCCATGTGAATCTCCGGTCTTATGATCGGTCACACCATAAGCGTAATCGTACTTGGGGTAGGCCTGGGGACAATGACATTGTATCTGAAGCAACTTATTTAGGGACTGATTTAACTTAAGTGTCCATCGCCGCAACGAATATATGCATTATATACATATGGGTTTCGGGTGATCAAATCAAGAAGAATGAGGTGGGCGGGGCATGTAGCACGTATGGGGGAGAGGAGAGGTGCATATAGGGTTTTGGTGGGGAGACCTGAGGGAAGGAGACAACTTGGAAGACCCAGGTGTAGATGAGAGGATAATATTAAAATGGATCTTCAAGAAGTGGGATGGGGGAGCATGGACTGGATTGATATGGCTCAGGATAGGGACAGGTGGTGGGCTCTTGTGAATGCGGTAATGAACCTTCGGGTTCCATAAAATGCGGGGAATTTCTTGAGTAGCTGACGACCTGTTAGCTTCTGAAGAAGGGCTCTGCTTCATGGAGTTAGTTAGTTAGTTAGTTATACATATGGGTACATAAATAGACAGAGGGAGACTGTACTGCTTATGAAAATGTATAGAAGACGCAAGGTAGCAATATATTGGGACTCTGAACTGTTGAAGGTGTTGGTGTATTACACTTACGATTTAGACATTCCCCGACTTACGCAATAGTTACGTCCCGGAAGATCCGGCGCAAGTCGGAATTGAGTATGCGTATGATCAACTATATGTGTATGTAGAAGGGAGTCCAGTGTCCAACACACTGGAACCTGATCGGCCACAGCATGACTGCCCCGCGGCCTGTTATATCACCCAGCACTATTTTCTCCCCACTTTCCTTTCATTGCGCTCCGATTGCCGCAAAGGAAAATCCGGTGCGCGTGTCAAAAATGTTATTATTTCAGATTTTAAATTTTTAAAAATTGAGTAAATCTGAAGTTGCGTAACTTCAAATTGCGCAAGTCTGGGGAGTGTCTGTACTTGGTTTTCTGGACTTCGCCAATCTTCTGTTAAAGGTAAAGGTAAAGTTCTCCCTAGAAGAGGCCACGAAGGTCCAGAGGGGGAGTAGAGGTATAGCTCTACTCTTTCTTTAACCCTTGCACTAGATGAGGGTGGGTGGTCAACTCTACGCCCCGGCCGCTTTACCCCCTGGAAAGAGACCCGGTACCCATTGTATAGGAGGCTGGGTGGGCCCCAGGGCCGGTCTGGACGGCTGCGGAAAACCTCACCCCCACCGGGATTCGATCCCCGGACCGTCCAGCCCGTAGCGAGTCGCTATACCGACTACGCTATCCCGGCCCCCCAATCGTCTGTTATTACAAACAAAATATAAAGTACGGAACTAGATCTGTTTCCGTCATCTGGGTAAGATAGAGAGTTATTCCCAGTCACTGATACAGTGACCAAAATAGGCAGGTACCTTTCCACCTTTCCACCCCAGAGCAGAAGCAAATCCAGGCTCCGAAACGCCGTATTTTGTTCGGAATGTTAAATGATGGACAGAGTCCAGAAACGAAATAATCCTAAATATCAGGGAAGCCACAGTACGTCATTTAGTACGTGTGGCTAAGACGATCTGCATCTGAAAGTGGCGCAACGTGTCGTCCGCCTGCTATGCTTACGATGTAGTCGATGGCATGTCCGTGGCCGTGACCATGACCATGGCCGACATGGACAGGCTCTGCAGGTCCCACAACTGGGCCTTGGAAGTGGGCAAAGGAGTGGGCGGAGCCATGACCACCGCCATGATGTCCGCCAGCGTTAGTGCACTGCCACACGGTAGCTACTACAGCAACAGCTAGAAACATCTGTAACAATGTAGAAACCAAATGCAATACGTCATGCCTGTATTCATTATTACACGTGTGTGCATAAATAGCGAAATGCCTGTAGCTTCTTAATGTCTGTCCGTCTATTTCTACCTCCGTCTATCCGCATTTACAGTATCAGGGCCGTTCCCACTGGACGGATTTACATAACATTCGATATGGGGACTTTTACGAAACATCTGCCAAAAATTTGGTTAAAATCGGACAACAATCTCAGACGCTTTACATGAAGACGTATGTTTATACTGTTGACAGAAGTACGAAATATTTTGTAGCTCGACAGCAGTAAAAATTTAACCCATTCTTGCGTTTCCATGGCAACACAGAACGGTTTTATATTGTTGAAAGCTACATGTAGGTCAACAACAATACAAAGGGAATGCATTGTTCCGTTTCCATAGCAAAAATGGTTACATAAACGCGCCGCACTGTTACGTTATACATTGCCTGTCTTGTTTCGAATGCGGGTGTTTCAGAACTGGATGCTGAGAAGAAGATCTGATCCCAAGAGAGGAGAAGTAACAGAAGGCCGTAGAGAACATAGTAGTGCCTGATAATTTCTGCTCTTTGCTACGCATTGTACAAAGAGATACCTCTCTTAGCTGGAAATATTAAAATTATTAGAAGCATGTATTACAATAAATATGTAGGCGAGCAGATTAGTATAGTGGCAACACTATTCGCGTGTTCAGCAAATATCTGCTTCGAATCTCGTATTTCTTCACTGGCTTTAGTGAAACGTGGCACGACCATATCTTTTCACATCTTTTCCAGTTTTCATTCGTTAAAAATTTTCAGGTCTCACTGAGCGCTCTTTAATTTTTACATCTGCAAACGGCGTTTTAAAATATCAGTCAGTGATGAATATATTCTGAGCCCTACTTGCATGTTGATTTTTTATGCTGTTTTTATATAATACTAAACGAAAATAAGAGAAGTTTTGTCAGTTGTAAATTATTTATCGGATGAAGAACTGATTAACTCTTTGGTGATGGAATTAAATTCCCAGTTCAGTCTGCAAGTCCCTGGATACAAATTATAGGATTTAATTTTTTCATGCAAACTTTTACACAAAAAAAGCAAAATGATAAAATCCCCAGAAAGGGTGTACAAGAATTGCTATAATTGTTTGATGCTTATGCCGGTAATTGAACACAGCACCCTGCTAAGTAGCATTTGGATCGTTTGCTGCCAAAGGGTTAAGATATTTTTAAGCTGATCAGTTCAAGGAGGATGATGTAGACAGGGCATATAACATGCATGCAAGTCCTTGGAGCAGACTCCCGAAAAGTTGATACTCTTGTCGTTCATTTGGCCACCCTTTTGTGGAATCCAAAGGGTCATGACCTTGTTCAAAAGAGTCCAACACTGTGCCTATTGTTAGATTAATTCAGTTCGTACCCTCCTAACCCATTCCTTTAAGATTTTTTAATATTATCATATCCACGCCTAGATCTTCCAAGTGGTCTTTTGCAGGGTTTCCGATCAAAGTTTGGGTGCGTTTCATATCCCTGTCATTCGTGTTATATTTCCACCTAATCATGCTCCTTATGTGATAAGTCTAATTATATTTGTTGAAGAGTGGGAGTTCAAACTATAAAGTTCATAATCATGCAGTTTTCTCTATTTCACGTTTACTTCTTGTCTCTTGCCAGACATTCTTCTCAGCACCCCATTCCAAAACACCCCTAATCTACGGTTATCCTTTAATAAATATAATATTTTACTTATTAATTTGCTTTATCGTTCTATAATTAGTGTTATAATAAAGGTCCATTTCACATCTATGTGATCTCGGCCTACAACATCAATTTACCCCCTTGTATTAATAAGTTTACCTTGAGATGAGCCATGTCGTAACAGAAGAGCTGTTAAAGTTTTAAAGTTTAAGCACCTTGATCACCGAATGACAGCAAGTGGAGAACTGTTGATCCTTCTCACCTCATGAGTTCCTTTTATACTAAAATTATTTAAGTGCATTGGCTAATTTACTGCATTGCATATTCTGTTTTAGAAACTGCGTGATTGCTTATATCCGTGACGTCATGAGAGGGAAAATTATCTGGGGACCTCGTGGTACAAATGATGCAGAACCCTATATCGGAATTTCTCCCTTGTTGCCTGTACATTACAATAGAATTTTTGCATTGTCATTACGTCGTATAAGCAGTTAAATTTCCGCAATAAGCATATTTTTGTCCACATATCGTCACAACTGCTTTAAAGAAACACAAGACGGTAAACTATGTCTTAGTTTTTACTGTTGGTTCACGTAAGTTTACATGCTTTGTGCACTGTCGCATACCATGACAAGTGTACCGTGAAAAGTATAATTATGCTGCACCCTGCAATCGCTGCACTCCCGCGCGAACATATTGGCCGTCGCGCCTAGCCTGTTCTGTTGATTGATTGCCTTTTCCTGTCTACCGAATTCATTCAATCCAACGATAAATAACAAAAAGCGTATTATACACACAGTTTAAGCTTTCTACTGCACAGCTTAACAGTAATGTGGCGACTGTATGCTTTAATGTAAGAAACAACATACGTGTGACAATTTTGCGATAGGTACCAAGAAGTACATACGCAGCTACTAGTTCCGGAAAGGTAAATTTTTCCAGTTCACATCATGAAGGCGCATGGGGGAATCTAGGTATAGTTCCACTCATTCTTAACCTCGGCACTAGATGGAGGTAAGTGGACAGCTTCAAGCTTCAAGCTTTACCCCCGCGAAAGAGCCCCCTTTACCTATCGAATATTAGGGTGGTTGGTCCCGCGAGTGAAAAGAAAATTTCCTTGCCCCCCCCCCCCCCCCCCACCCGATTCGTCTTTCGTCCAGCCCGTAGCCTAGTCACTATACCGACTGCACTATGCAATATTTCCGGGAAACAATTAAAAGTTTTTTAATTCTACGAAGTTGTGGCTGTGAATGGGCCTGTGACATTTAGTACTAAGTCTAGAAATTAAAGAACCCCCTATTTACTCGAGGACAAACACCCAGTTTCCTTAACGCTGTGTCTATTTTTGTGTTTTTTCTTTATTTCTGTGTTTTTGGAACCCTAAACGATGGACGAAGTCTAAAAGCTAAGGAGCTCTGAATTCAGAACAGCGTTTCATTAACAGCGCGATGAAGTGCGATTTGGTTTGCGGTCTCCTGGCTACCTGACAACGTTTTGTAGAAAGCGTCTGTCTTCTTTATCTTAAGGGTATATACAGGTTCTGGAGGCTACCAGACTACACGGTTATCACAACCAAAATAAGCACAATCAAAATCTTCAGAGCCGAGAAACCCTCATATTTCATATGCGATGGGTTTATTAGATTGTTACAGATTTTCAATACGTTGTTTGCAGCTAAACACGATATATTGTCGAGTGAGGAGGAGGACGGCTGACAGTGATATGAAAGAATGCGGAAGATTACGGTTTGTTTCATAGTAGGCCTGCAGTTAATTACAGTTACAGTTGCAAGAGTCGGTCGCTTCTCCAGTGAAGTCGGGCTTCACGATTGCGGTGTCCAGAAAAACTCATTGATGTCCTGGCATTCGCCTGGTTTATCATCACATAGTCTGTCTTACGACAGGCCCATAGCCTCTTCCAAACCGAGTTCTCCAGAGAGTGCGATCTAGTGCTTCATCTTTCAATTTCCAGTATCTTCTCGCTTCCTTAAGGTCATCCAGTAGCTGCTTACGTCTTCTTCCTTCTCCTCTTCCGGTCCCTTCTATCTTTCTTTCAATAACGTGTTTTAGAAAGCAGTTCCTACGCAATATGTGACCAATCCATTTAATCGTCGTCCTTTTTACTATACGCAGGATATTCATTTCCTCCTTGACTCTCTGTAATACTTCTTCATTTTTCACACGATCTGTCCAACTGATCTCCAGCCGTCCGCTGCTCCACATTTCAAAACTCTCATGGTATTTCTACTCTGGAAAATCAGGAAAATCTGTATCAGGATAACCAGCAGTCCAGCCTAAATTCAAATTGAGTATCTCCCGAACACAAGTCTAGACGCTTGTCGCTACATCCACGTACTCGATGGTTCCTGTAAATTGTGAGAAGTTTTGAAGCATGTGAGTCCTGAGGTTTACGTGGCGTTGCGGATGAGGGGTTACGCTCTTCTGGAATATGACGCCACTCCCACAGGGTAATCTAGAGGTCAGTAAGAATGCCTGATCATTCTTATCTGACCTTTGGAGCACTGAAGATGAAGGCACTACGTTCCTTAGAAAAGTCGGGAAACGATTAACCAGTGACGCGGCTTCATATTCCAGAACAACGGAGTCCATGTTTGCTGCAGCTTGTATTTGTTAATAATAATGTTATCACTGTAGTCTTAACTTCGTTAATATATAGGAGCTATTGTCACTCTGACAGGATGGTAAGCATATGATTTCCAGCACGGACGATGGAACGGGCTTCTTCATCTTCACACACGTCTAGAACGGGTCTGTGTTCTGCAGAGTCTCCCTCCGTTGGGTATCGGGGGTCCTTTCTTCGAGCATAAAGACGGCCGGTTAGTAATGCCCACCATACACTTCCATACAGCTCCAATGTTAGGAATATTTTTAGTGTAACCTCTGCTTTTCCTATAGGAAAAGCGTAGGAAGATATTTTAGAAAAATTTTGAGAATTCTGTCTCGGATCCTAACTATGAATGATGTTCTTTATAGTTCATTTAGCGAAGTCTAGAGTAAATTGCGATGATGATAGATGAATGATTGCGAATATGGAGCATTGGTGGAATGACAACTGACAGGGGAAAACGGAAGTAAACAGGGTAGACTTTTGTTAGTGCCCTTTGTCTACCACAAATATTAACCTAAACTGCCATGAGATCGAACCCGTGCTCCCGCAGTGAAAAGCCAGCGACTAACAGCTGTGTAATGTTTGCCGTAAGGACTTATGAGTAGTTACGCCTAACGCAACTTGTCTAATCTTTTTTTAATCGAAATAAAAGAATGCTACATCCTGGATTAGGCGATGTCGCCCGAAAAGCCTCTCTTGATGTCGGAGGACCCGAACATCGCGTTCCAGTGGTGAGCACTCCTGTTTACGTCCTGGAGGTCACGGGATACCTGTTATCCTCACAACTTCCGCAGTTATCCCGGTTTCCTCCAGACATGCCGGAATATTACTTTGAATTGAGCTACGACCGCCTCCTTTCACATCCTTTACAATTTATTTTCACTAAACCTTATATCGGTCCACGCTATGTTTGGGCACCGGGTCTCTTTGCCGGGGGTTAAGCAGCCGGGGTGTGACATTGACCACCCACCCTCATCTAACGCCGAGGTTAAAGAAAGAGTAGCGCTGTACTCTTATTGCCCTTCTGCGCCTTCATGGCCTGTTCTAGGGTGAACTTCACCTTTCCCGTTTACCACGATATGTACTCTCAGAAGTTTAGAACATCGTTAAAGAAAACACAGAGAAATAAATTTGGTATGAAATAAAGAGAGAATTAGTTACATGAAATTGTATAGGATCAGTTTGTGGTGATAAGAGTTGAGACGCTTGTAGGTACGGTATATATATATGTGCATATCTATCTATCTATCTATCTATCTATCTATCTATCTATCTATATATATATATATATATCTATCTATATATATCTATATATCTATCTATCTATCTGTCTGTCTGTCTATATATATATATATGTATATATACATATACATATAGAGTCAGACCTCGACACAGCGCGACTAGTTGTTCACCGTATTTTGTGACAGTATATCGAGGGTGGTGGTAAAGCGAAACACACTTTCACAGGGAATTTATATTTACAGATTTTTATGGGCGCTAAATGAGGATGGCGCTATATCGGGCGGCCCTATGTAGAGGTTTGACTGTGCACTATACATATACAGAATACATGGGAGTTATATTTGTAAACTAGAACTTTTAAGGCCCTTGCTTCAGAAAATTTCTGTAAACCTAAAATTGTCTGCTCAATTTTCGTGGTGCAGTGCGATCTAAATACGGTCGGCAACTTTAAAGGGTCGTGCCTGAAAAGTACAAACGTACGTATCCAAAAAAGGACTAGCTAGATCTAGAACAACATGTTTTCACTAGATTATCCTTCAAAAATTTTGTATTATTGGTTTTGTTCACCATTGTGTATGGTTATCCCACCGAAAGGTTCTTGTCCAAATGAGCATACACATAAATAATGTTCGCGTTACGCTCTCTGCTACATGCTTTGCCTGTATTGTCTTTCATGTGTATTCAGATTACTCTCCCTTCTGTGTTGTAAACATTTTCAGTTCCTTGATTTGAGGCTTCCGCCGCGATGTTGGTGAGATGTGCGCTCTTCTGGGGTATTACGCGGCGTCTTGTGGTAATTGTTTACTTCGGATTCTTGACCCTTGAAGATGGGACCGATACGTTGTCCCGAAACGTCGGTAAACAATTACCACACGACGCCGCGTAATATCCCAGAAGAGTGCAGATCTCATTTTCAGTTCCTGTTTTTTGCCTTGAAGTTCTACTGCTATTTCAGATACTTTTCTTCCAAGACCATTATAATCTTGCTATGTGTTATGTGCTTGCGCCTGTACAGATTTTGTTTAAATATCTACAAAATGGATGCAAACAAATCGAAGTTATTATTTACTAAAAGTTTTTTTTTGTGACTCATGGCTTAGTATTTACAAAAATAATTTCTTTGTAATGAGCATAGACTTGCCCGTCTGTCCTAGGCCATATTTCACATTTTCGTTTAAAAGTCGTGTTAGGAAAGTGCGAGTTTTTCAACGTGTACGTGAAATGTGACAGCTAGCGGCTGCTCTATTTTGAAATTCAGAATGCATGTACAGTTAGTTCTGCCGTTATGCGCGTTTTGTTAACGCGAGTTAGTTATAACGCGATTGATGAATAGGTGAACGCTGTTTGTATAACGCGAACTTTCACATACGTGTGTTGGTTATTGCGTCATTTCATCGACCAGTGTGAAGATACAAGGTTGGATGACGGGCCAAATTTTTTTATGGTCTGACCCTAATTTAATTACGATATTTTCTATCACGCGAGGTCTCGCAAGACGGCAACTATCGCGTTATAGCAGAATTGACTGTATTTTATAATAAAATTTGTATGAATATTTAAGATATGTCATAGTATTTGATATGTTTCTCAGAAATTGCTCATGGACTGATCTTGTGTTATCTTTCTAAAATACATATGTTTTTGTGAATATATAAGGATATGTACAACAAATAAGGCTTGCATATATTTTACAACACTTGGTACATGCAAAAAATTGTATAATCAGGCTTAATTAACAACTCATATGCTGGTTGATTTATTAAACAGATATAATGACACGTAAACAAAAGTAACATTAACTATACATAAGGTAAATACAAACAAATATATGTTATAATTTGTACTTGATATTACGTAAAATGTTGTGAATACAAACAGAAAATATTGTCAAAATATTCCATTAATTTATACCCTGTCAACCTGAAGCAAGAAATAACATTATTAGGGTTAATTATCAGTCTGTGTGCGTGTTCACTTGTCAGTTCTGAAGTGAGATTGTCCTTGCGACAGATTTAAATTGAGAATGATTTTGCCACGATCTTTTAGCAGAATTTTTACATATATAACATATAATGCTTAATAACTCTTGAAAGAGTTATCATCACAGCTTTTAGGTACAAAATGGTACTGTAGTAATCATGACTCATTATAAATTTTCTTTGCAAACAGTATTTAATTCACTATAATACCAGAAGAAATTGAATTTGAAATTTTTGTAATGAGAATATGTAGAATAGAACAAAAGAAGTTCCATTAAGTGCCAGGAAATAGCGACGTCAGCAAGACGTACTAACTTGCGTTAATGGCTATCGTCATCATGTTCACTGTAACTGCCGTGGCTGCCATGACCGTGATGATCGCCACCTCCATGTCCTCCGCCACCTCCCCGTGTCCACCCCGTGGCCGCCGCCTCCGCCGTGTCCCCCCCATGCCCTCCGTGGCCACCGTGTCCTCCATGGCCACCTCCAGAATGATCGTTTCCATTGCTGTTATGCACATCAGCATGGAAACCATGCTTGTCAGCATAGTACTTAACGGTTCTCGTGTTGCCACCTGGTTCCTTTATCGTATATTCTCCAACAACTTTGTGTCCGTCACGTGATTCCTTCTGCCCATGTGAATCCCCTGTTTTATGATCCACAACTCCATATGAAAAGTCATACTTGGGGTATCCCTGAAGAAAAGAGAGCATAGTAAATGGCAGTACATCAGGATGCGCTGCAAAAACAGAATATGTGCAATCATTTACACTCACTTTCATACTTTCGGTCTTAAAGTTAGGTGACGCAAGTTTCATTTGTGGGCCCGTTGCACAACAGAAGGAAATAACGATAGACCAGAAAATGAATGGATTAATCAGAGTGATTTTCCCATACAAATCTCGTTATGATATTTGTATCGTGCAGAGGCACTGTACTAACAGGTCTATTGCTATTCGGATAATCACGTGTCGGTGATGCTAAGCGACATGTTAGGACATTCTGATTACTTAAATTACTCTTTATTTATCACTTGTAATAGCGTATAGTTCGTCTAACCTTTTATAGAAGAGTGGTAATTATGTGAACCACCTGCTGCAATATTAAGAAACTCTATACTTTGCCCACGGATGTTATATATGTGTGTGCCATTTGATTATCATGATAAACACTAATTACTTCCCTAAACAGTATGGAGTATGAGGGACAGATTTATTAACACCATTACTTACGAAAGGAGAGTATACAGAAATGTGTATTCGCTTATTCAGTTACGTTAATTAGTCGCTTAATGGAGGGAAGTTCCGGAGTAGTATCTCGATTATGCCTCAACCCCTTCCCCCCAAATAATTTACAATTTGTCAATTACCAAACACCCTATCATTCAAGGCCTTCCATACTGACAGCGTTGTTGAATAACCCACACAAAACAAAAACATTTATCCAGTTTTTTGCGTCACATGTTGAAATATTTTGTGACATTTTTCTCTTAAACAATTCCAGTACCACGTAATCCACGTGACTTTCATGGTCATGTCCACCGCCGCCATGCCCACCGCCTCCGTGTCCTCCGCCGCCATGTCCTCCGTGTCCACCTCCTCCGTGCCCTCCGCCACCGTGACCACCACCGGATACGACGACTTTCTGATCAGGTCCAACTACTGGACCATGGAAGTGCGCAAAGGAATGTGCGTGCCCTCCTCCATGATGACCCCCGCATAAACAAGCTTCCATCCAAAGGCCAGAAGTGTCACTGTTACCGCAATCTGAAGATTTCCAAAGGTAAATACTAGAGTAATAGGCCTATCATATAAAGTTCTCCCTAGAACGGGCCATGAAGGCCCAGAGGGGGAGTAGAGGTTTAGCTCTACTCTTTCTTTAACCCTGGCACTAGATGAGGGTGGGTGGCCAACTCCACGCCCCGGCCGCTTTACCCCTGGAAAGAGACCGGTACCCATTTTATAGGAGGCTGGGTGGGTCCCAGGGCCGGTCTGGACGGCTGCGGAAAATCTCCGCCCCACTGGGATTCGATCCCCGGACCGTCCAGCCCGTAGCAAGTCGCTATACCGACTACGCCATCCTGGCCCACAGGTCTACCATATGAGACTCTGAATTTTGTTATTGCTTACCTAAGACAATCTCTCGTTGATACGGAGTAATAAGTAACAGAGTCACGCTCGTTTAGGTTACTGTTGCCAAATCTTATCATTTTACTAACTACTTCTCAGCAAACTAAAAACAAGTAAAAACACAACTACTGGCATATTTCCCCCCCCCTCCCCAACCCCTTACAAGTCCTTGCTTTCCATCCGCGAACACCCTTTTGACCCTGTTCAGCTCCACACAGGTAACATTTACTTGGCGATCACCAATCATATCCCCTATGTAAGGTAAAAAGAGCTTTACCTACGCCTCTAACCTACATTTCAACTATGAAATTGGAACAGGCTACAAAAGTAACTCTGCGAACTTCTACGTGTGTGAGGGTATTCCAGTATTATTATCACTGTGAAAATGTTTACCTGTATTTTGGTCATTTTTTGTGGCTACCTCTAAGGCAGCCCAGCAGTAGGTGCTGATGGAACAATAGACGTATTGGTACTGCTGGTGCTGTCGACTTTGTCTCCTTTTATACTCATCAAAGTATTCAAATTCCGCTACAGCTAATTTAGCGTGATGTTCTATTATTTTATACTTTCATTCACATCTGTGACGTAATATAAGTCGCTTGTACAAAGAGATCACAGTACTGTTACTGCGTCTGATTCTTCTCGCTTTTCTTTAGCTATTAACGTTCGATACACTCGGTATGAAAGATGAGGGTTTAGACTATGATTAATGGATTTATTTAATTGTTTAAGGACAACAGGATTTTATTATTATAAATACGATAATTAAAGCACTTAGTTTTGATTATCAATAACAAACAATTTGTAAGTTTCAGGGTCTCACGGTGGGAACTATTCACATTGTAGTATTCTGTAATTTCACGTTGTGTTCGCCGTGCATCTTGACATTAATTTTCAGTTTTTTAAACCAACGAATGCACTTTTTTATTTTCGCATTTCTGTTCAATTCACCCTACATATGTTTCGGCCGTGACTCGGCCATCATCAGGGGTTTACTGGTCCATTTGGCCAAATGGACCAGTGAACAGTGAAGTGAACTTTTCAACGTACCCCTGATGATGGCCGGGTCGCGGCCGAAACATGTGTAGTGTTAATTGAACAGAAATACGAAAATAAAAAAGTGCTTTCGTTGGTTTAAAAAACTGAAAATTAATGTAGTATTCTGTGTTTTGACATTGTAACAATTTGTAGTTTTGTGGGTTGACTCAGACGTTTCGGTAGAGGACATATTTTCTTTAACCCAGTTAGAGCTCTATCGCCTCTCCCCTTTCCGTGATTCTGATTGGCTACATTCCTTGCAATACGCGTGCATAATCGAACCACATCCTCGCCGTAATATCTTCACCGTTACCTTGAACCCACATCCTTCAACACTGAAGATGGAGACAGCATGTTCCTCCGAGACTTGGGAGTCAAGCTGCAGCACTACACGTTGTCAAAACGCAGAATACTGCCACCTGAACTAGTTTGCTTTATAAGCTTATGCCTTTCAGAGACGATTCTATCAATAATACGGTCACTTTCCTTGATGCCAGGTGATGGCAGACACTGCGATTCGGAATAGCTTACAGCGGTTTCTCTATTTAATGTGAAGACACCGCTTCGCGCTTGAAATCTTTTTTCTGGAACCTCTAATTAAGATTGTTTAAAGCTAAAAGGTGAACCACAAATAAGTAAGAATAAAATAAATACCTGTTAAACAAGGATATGAAGTGAATGTGTTATTTAATTGCACGTATTCAGAAATAGGAATAGTATATAATATACACAAAAGTGGAACTTAACAACTGGCATTCGGTTTCGTAACAAAAAATAAATCGTTTTCAAATTATGGTTATTGTATATTTAATAACCAACCAAATGCACATTCATTTAAAACTATTTTATAATTTATTAATTTCCCCTAAATTCCCCTACATATGTTTCGGTCTAATTGTAGACCATCTTCAGGGGGTCACAAACTATTCTATTTCACATCCATATGTTCAGTATGCAGTCTATGCACAACATATGGATGTGAAATAGAGTAGTTTGTGACCCCCTGAAGATGGTCTACTACAATTAGACCGAAACATATGTAGGGGAATTTAGGGGAAATTAATAAACTATAAAATAGTTTTAAATGAATGTGCATTTGGTTGGTTATTAAACATTGAATGAAAATGCACGGTGAAAATAATATATGGTTATTGTATTTATTCTAGTATTGCGATAATTAAAAATGTTTGAAGGCGAATGAATTGCTGTCAAATAAAAGTGAAAATTATCTTAAGGGGCGTTATAGCATTCATAATTTTGAAAATTTCGTCTTCTATATTTTAATGGAATTTTCTTTCGGAGCGCTTATTTACCAGTCGCAGAATCCCAGGGCTTCGTGAAACACCATCAAGTAAATGCTGGTCTATACATTTGGCTCTGTTGTGATTTTCATTATGCATGTAACGTCAATACTTAAATATTTCACGGCTAAAAGTAGCTCAAAGGAATGATGCTTTGATCAGCAGCCTCTTTCTGTTTATCTGCAAAAGAAGAAGAATAAAACGGACTGAATAAAGATGTGATGTCCGTCAGTCTTTGTGTCTCCAAGCTTCATTATAGAAACTGCTGAACTTAGAGTAATAAGTTCTGTATTGTGGGTCTGTATTAAAGTCGTCGCGCGAATATTTGGCTCGTGTCTGTCCAACATAATGTTTAACCCCTACTTGACATGGCACTGCGCTCCAAGCCGGAAGGTCGCGGGTTCGATTCCCGATGGTGTCACTGGAATTTTTCGTTGACATAATCCTTCCGTCCGCCCTATGGCCCTGGGGTCGACTCAGTCTCTAACAGAAAGGAGTACTAGGAATATTTCCTGGGGGATAAAGGCGACTGGTGCGTAGGGCTGACAATCATACCACCTTAATGTGCCGATTGTCTTGAAATCTGGTAGCCTCAACCTCCTGGAACCCTAAGGGCCTGTCCAGGCCTGTAATTGGATTGCTTTACCTTGCTTTACCTACTATATATGAAGCTCAAACCTTACTGATAGTCCCAAAAAAATGATACATACGTAGTACTAGGCAATGTGGAAGCATTGTGGTGTATATTATGAAATGTAAATGTGACTTTGTATAGCCCTGTGCACGCCATGAAGGCAGACGGGGAGTGGAGGTGTAGCTGCTCTCATTGTTAAACTTGGCACTATAGAGGGATGAGTGGTTAGCTGCATTCTGTGGCCGCTTTACCCCCGGAGTACCCATTGAATAGCTGCCTGCCTGAGCATCAGGACTGATCTGGAATATTTCATGCCCATGCCGGGATTCGAAAGACCGTTCCTCTGTTTTCAAACCCATAGCCTAGTCACTTTATCCACTAAGCTCTCCCGTCTCCTGATGAAACACAAATTGAATAATTTCTGGCTCTTTGTATTATGGAGCAGTGCGGTTGCATTTGAAACGAAGAGACAGTTTTTTGTTTGCTATAAATGAGGCACCTAGTATAAAAGTGGGCATACTTACATAATCTCGAAGGAAAGAGAGACGTGGGAAGACACAGAAGCTGCTGGAAAGGCCAGGTTTAAAACTTAACCTCGAACGAGTTTATTGTGCCTATTATTAGAGTCGGACGCGGAAGTAGACACGTGAACGTCGTCACTTAAGTTACATACATTCATTTCATTCTGTAGTCTATCTTACCACAGGTCCGTAGCCTCTTCCAAAGCGAGCTCTCCACAGGGTGCGATCTAGTGCTTCCTCTTTCAATGTCCAGTATCTTCTCTTTTCCTTAAGGTCATCCAGTAGCTGCTTAAGCCTTCTTCCTCGTCTTCCCGTCGTTACAAATAGGAAAATATGCATTAACAAATATAGTACACATTTTCGGTCACGTTGATCTGCTTGTGAGTCGTGAAAACAAATGACAGTATTTTAAGAACATGTGTTTCTGTTCTTGTCATGAATTGCTTATGCAAGATTCTCGGGTGCAGAATACAGCGGTATGTTTCTTGCGCACCAGCGGATGACCTGAATCAACCCCCGATGATGTTAATTCCGTCACTTGGCACTGTTATTAGACACAAATAATGCATATTTACCGTGTCTTGTTTTGTTATTCTCTCAAAATTCATAAAAGGAACACGCAATGGGGCAGCCATGTTATTCTCTCTCCCATGTTTTTTGTGCAGAACTACTGAACTTTTTCCGATTACTTTTGGTGTTACGGAGGTCTACACCCGAATTTGTCCGTTAGACTTAATCTTGAGTTATATCTGTGAAATTTAGACATTGCTATATGTGTAGCGCCGCTAAGGGCTGGGTGGTCCGCGGTTTGAATCCCGGTGGGGGGCAAGGAATTTTCTCTAAATGCCGTCCATACCGGCTCTGGGGCCCACCCAACCTCCTGAAATGCGTACCAGGGCTCTTCCCGGGGGTTACGCGGCAGGGGCGTGGCGTTGACCACCCATCCCCATCTAGCGCCGAGGTCAGGACACAGTAGAGCTATACCTCTGCTCCCCCTCTGTGCCGCATGACACGTTACAGGGAGACCTTTACCTTTCATATGTAGCACAACTCGAATGTAACCATTTTGTCAAAGGCAGCTCGTCGGAGGAAACGATCTACGCGTGACGTCAAATGTAGAAACTGTCAAGGCCTGAAATCTGTATTTGAAAACATTTCGATGACTTGAATATGTGTCGAAATACAAGCAGCAATTAATTTTACTTTGTGTTCACCTTGCATCTTAGTATTAATATTCACTCATTCAACCAACGAATGCACTATTATAAATGAATAAATTTTCACTATACCCTACATATATTTCGGCCTTAATTTGGCCATCATCAGGGGTAACTTGCTATGTATACTTCACTTATCACCGTCCATTTGGCACTGTTTTTTAACTATTATTTTGTCAGTGTTACTACTTTACACTGGAAGTCACAAGCACTGCACTTTTTGTAGGGTGTTTATCGTTGTTATCTATTGAGATCGTCGAAGACGGTGATAAGTGAAGTATACATAGCAAGTTACACCTGATGATGGCCAAATTAAGGCCGAAACACATGTAGGGTATAGTGAAAATGTATTTATTTATAATAGTGCATTCATTGGTTGAATGAGTGAACAAGCAGCAATATTTTCTGGGTGTAGGAGGTGGTATGAATACCTGGTTTATAAGTAATCAATTTTTAAATACGGATATTTTTCTCACAAAGCTGTCTGATTTCCGATCACTTCTGAATTTCCCAACTTGCTCCCCGAATAAAAATAATTACTGATTCTTGATGTAGAGTCACGTAATGAGTAAAGGTATTTTTGGAAAACGTTTAGCGCTATGGTAGTCCGTCGCAAAATTAGCCATTGGTTAAATTCTCGCCAAGTTAATACTCAAAAATACTTACACACAAGAGGTAAATAAATAAAACAAGCGATTTGGATTTGTGCAAACAGTTTTATTTTATAGTACGTCATATTAAGCATATCAGTTACATACATGCTGTAGGTCAAATAATGAGTCCACACATTTCAGGATTTTCACTGACCCACTTCATCTGTATTTCAAAATGTACTTTTCCTACCAGTAATAAGAGAATTCTATGACTGTCTTGACTAGAAAGTAGATAAACAGTGACTAATATCATATTTATATTACATTAAGTTGAAGAAAATAATATTTTAGTACTACTTCAAATTACAACTTTTATGAAATTCAGAAATTTATATTTTACAAAATAAATTTCTGTACCCTGATAATTTATAATATCACTAAAATATTATAGAACACTTCTTATACATAAACCCTAGATTGACGAATAATTGACCAAAGCAAAATATAACTGAATTAATTACATTTATTCGACAGCAGCATCTTCTGAAATTGCCTTGAATATATAAATGTGACCATGCATTATTTTTCCAGAATGTATATAACCTTCCCACACTAACGTAATACCCAGAAGTCTGTGTTTTATGTGTTTTTCTTGTTGTTGTTGTTGTTGTTGATGATGATGATGAAGTGCATACTGCTACTGCTACTGCTCTTGACTCTTCCCTATGTCACACTCATTGTTATTGGCTGCCATTTTGTAATGCTGCCTTCTGTTCAGTGAGTTAGTCGACATGAGAGCTCGAACTTAGTAGTTAGGACACTTTTGCTGATGTAAGCTTTCGGTACAATTTTAAGTCAAGCAAAGTGAGATGTAATAAAAGATTCGGAAATGTATGTCAGTTGTCTTCATGTGACAATGGACACTTATTTGATGTGATGTCAGATTGGGCATACACTTAAAAGGTTTTTTAGAAATATTAATTTTGTGGACTGAATTACATTAAGAGGCATTTTTTTCACAATAAGATTGTTGAGTCTTGTTCGTTTACTTCAATGGAACTAAAAATTGAATAAATTTTGGGTTACTTTGAAAAACGTTAAAATGTGTTTTCTCCAAGAAGAGTGAAAATTAAATTTACTTTCAGGCATTTTTCTAAGATATTTTTGAAGAAAATGTGCAGCGGAACTCCCCGTGATTTTTTTTAATTTAATGGAATATATCCCGTTGTGTTTGTGGAACGTTCAAAAACAAATATTTTACTATGCCGTCGAACCCGGCTATCTTTTATTTAGGAACAGCTACACGTTTCGGTCGTTTAAGATGTATGGATGGCTCGATAATGGTCGCAAAAGACCGAAACATGTAGCTGCTTCTAAAAAGAAGAGGTAGTTGTCGACTGCATAGTAAACAATTTGTTTTTGAACGTGCCCGTGACTTTGTTTGCCTGAATGTGAGGAAATAAAGTTTTTTATTCATATCCTGGGGCATGGCGTGTCGTCATATGACGTGGAAATTTTTCTATAAATGAGCTGAGACCACAAACTTTTCAATCAGTACAAATCAGTTCATCAGTAATGTACAATCTTTACCGTCACAATAAAATTAACAATAGGTATTTAGGACTTCAGAGTGAGTTGTAGGGTCAATAGTATGCCTGTCCGTAAAATTCAGTGTTGAGTCCTGTTTCGCATAGGTAATTGTTTCATATTTGTCCCTAGAAATACGAGGTACAGTGTTGACTTTATGAAGGTGACTGTCTTGTGTTCGTTAGAAGTAAGTTTTGAATATCTTTACACTGACATAACTGGTCTCATTATTTAGAACTAGAATGTTGAATCTCCAACCGCCCAGATCATTTTTAATTGTCCATGAAAATATACTACTGGCGTTTCTCCCGCGGAAGTAGCTTGTATCATATGCGTCCTTAGAAATTCATTCTTTAAAATTACGGACGTAACTCGTCCCAAATGCAGTTTTTGCAGCAGAGGAAACTCCTATCACTTCATTCTTAGTAACTGTTGATTTCGGTTACGAATCATTATTGTAGACAAAGGTCTTGTCACATAACGTGCATGTTACGTCTCTTTTGCCTTCTTAACGTAATTCACATCGTGACGCACGCGTATTAAGATAAAATAAACATAAAAAAATAGCGACATTCATTTGTACATAGGCCCGTGTAATTGCCATTTAAAAGAATCGAATCCTACTGAAATTTATTTTTTGAATAACATCTGTACTTCCAGCCTGTAAACCCCCCCCCCCCTGCTCGAATATTTTTATATTATCAAGTTGTGTAATGTCTCCCGCAGTTTTACTGCTAGTAGTATTCTCCATGGTAGTGGCCACGTGGTGCAGGTGCCTGTTGGTGCACATTGTTCGAAGGTGCTGAGTGGTGCACTGTAGCCTGGAACCCGTTCTGTGGGTCAGCAGTGTAGGTGACGGTGCGTGTGCTGCCATCAGGCTCCAGAACTGTGTACTGACCCTTTACTACATCTCCATCACGAGTTTCCTTGTGGTTCTGAGAGTTGCCCGTCAGAGGATCCTCAACGCCATAAGAGAATGTATAGTCTGGTTTAGCCTGCGGAAGAAAGCAAAGGACATATTGGAAGTGGACATATCAGAAGCGAGAAAGCGGGATATGTCAGAAGTAATAAAGCAAAAAGACACACCAGAAGTGAGAAAGCAAAATGACACAACAGGATTGAGAAAGCAGAAAGACATATAATAAGTAAGAAAGCAAAAGGACACAACAAGATTGAGAAAGCAGAAAGACATATAAGAAGTGAGAAAGCAAAAGGACACAACAGGATTGAGAAAGCAGAAAGACATATAAGAAGTGAGAAAGCAAAAGGACACAACAGGATTGAGAAAGCAGAAAGACATATAAGAAGTGAGAAAGCAAAAGGACACTTCAGAAGCTAGAAAGCTAAAGAACAGACGGGAAGTGAGACAGCAGGATGCATCGGAAGTGAGGGAACAAAAGAACGCATCAGCAGCGAAAAAGCAAAATATCACATTTCAAGTGAGAAAGCAACAGAAAGTGTTAACTGTCGACATCTCAATGTGAGTAGAATCTCTGATACGAAGCTCCATTACAATAGAGGTCCTTTTAGAACACGATTAAGCAGTTTTGTGTCACATGGAGAATGGGTTATCGACTTCTAATTTATGTAAAGCGGGCACGCGGGCGCGGTTGGTTGAGACACTGCGCTACAAGCCGGAAGGTCACGGGTTCGATTCCCGATTGTTTCACTGGAATTTTTCATTGACATAATCCTTGCGGTCGCACTATGAATTTGGGGTCGACTTAGCCTCTAAAAGAAATGAGTACCAGGAATATTTCCTTGGGGGGTAAAGGCGGCTGGTGCGTAGGGCTGACATCCTTACCACCTTCATGTGCCTATTGTCTAGAAATCTGGGAGCCTCAACCTCCTGGAACACTAAGGGTCTGTCCAGGCCGGTAATGGGATTGCTTTAATTTCTGTAAAGATAGACGAGATACACTAGGCCAACCTTACAGAATTACTTTGATTCGTTGGTCATTTTGCATTGTTGCGGTACGAATAAGTCACTCGTCAGACGGGGGTAATGGCCAGTGATTTCTGTAGAGAGCAAGGTGGGCGTCAACTATATGAAAGGAAGACTGTGACATGCTAAGGGAACTTACCAAAGCTGTGGTGTGTTTCATGACCACACAAAAGGTGCATGTTAATACTGAACGAAAGCTAAGTCTTAGTGTTTCTGACCATGATGCGTTACAATACACATGATTTTTGTTGTGAAATTGTCCATCGTATTGGGTTTCTTTAAGCACAGACTTTCTGATGCTGAATCTGTTTCCATTATCAGGTATCTAAATCTCAATGAGCCAGATTCCTCCACCAGGTAAGCAAGCTATCCCTGTACAGACCTGGACAGGCCCTTAGGGCTCTAGGAGGTTGAGGCTCCCAGAATTGCTAGATAATCAGCATATGAAGGTGGCAAGGTTATCAGCCCTAAACACCGGCCGCCTTTACCCACCAGGAGATACCCCTGGTACAAATTTTTGTTAGAGGCTGAGTCGACCCCAGGACTATAGTGCGGCCGAAAGGGTTAAGTCAATGAAAAACCACAATGACCCCATCAGGAATAGAACCACGACCTTCCGGCTTGTAGCGCAATGCGTGAACCAACTGTGCCACCGCGTACCCCGCTACCTCTATCAAGATAGAAATAATTTCATCCCTGAAGATGGAAGCAGTAGGTTCCTCCAAAACACTCGTACTTGTCTACCAGAATACACGTTATCGTATCCTAGAAGTCTGTAGTCCTTATAACAACGTGTGCATTCGTATCACCTTACGTCAGAATTGCCACAGTTTGCATTCGCTGTGTTCTTATTGACTGCAATGGTATTTGTGTTATGAACAACTTAATCGTGTCCATTTATGTAAGAATTATATTACCATTCCGGCTGTCCATAGCTTCAAAAGAGGTAATCTTTTAAAAGAGAATGCTGACAGCATTATCATTGCTAATAGTACCATCACTATGATTATTTCAACGAATTTTTAATTTTCTCTGCGTTCTTTCTCCTACCCATTTATTCCCTCCTATTTGCTGTCAGGCATTCGTTTTCCCAAAATATGTGAGCTGTACGAACTGAGCTCTAAATTTTTGTTTGAATAAGCAGAAGGCAGCCCATAATTCAGTAACAAACAATGGAAAATGTTTTTGAGAAGCTAATTGTAAATCATCTGGTCAAGAAACTCAAGGATCGGTGCCATATTCACAAGTTCCCACCAGTGAATCCTATCCTGAGCAGCTGAATGCATTTCACACCCCCACACAAAATACAGAGCTTAATATTTTTCCATCTACACCTACGTCTCTCTAATAGTTTCTTTCCTTCAGGTTTTCGGATTACAGTTCTGGTTCCTATTCATGTATGCTGCGTGTTGCGCCAGCTCATCCGTCTAGATTTGCTCACCTTAATAATATTCGTCCATGAACACATATTATGAAACTTCTCGTCATGGAACTAGGGACCTTTCGACTATAAATAGCGCTTTTTTTTTTTTTTGGCCGCGGAGCTGACAAGCTCGACTGTAGCATTCGTTTCGCTGCCGTTACCGTCCTATCAAGGCGGCCAGACGTTGATCTCTCCCAAGAGCAGGTCGCAATATTTATTTACTTTAACGAATTTAGGTGAAACGACTAACAAAAGAAACCGAGCGAAATAAACGAGGCATGGCACTCTCTCTGCCCTGCGTCACGGTTGGACCATGTGGTCACCAGCCCTTACATAACCATGTGGTCATGCAGCGCGCTTTCTATGTTCCAAATATAATTGCATAAGCAGCAGGTCAGCCACTGAACTCGCCGTCCAATGTTTGAAACTCGCCTTTCGTATTAGTGATATCTGGATTCGATTCTTGAGTCTGCGTGTGTTTCTAGTCGCGTTACGCAGTCCCTCCAGGCCCCATTTAGAATCTAAATAAGACAGCTTCCTACTGAATTTACACTTCCTCATTCACAACAATCAACTTGTTTGATTTCAGGCTTCCGTCGCCGTGTAAATGAAGTATTCGCTCTTCTGAGATGTTACGCGGCGTTGATTAGTAGTTGGTTACCGACGTTTCGGGATAGCTGATCGATTCCATCTTCAAGGATCAAGCGGCGCAAGAAGAAATCCTCTTGGACTGCTTGACTCTTCATGATTGGACCGATAGTCTCTCCCGAAACGTCGGTAACTAAGTATTAATCAACGCTGCATATCATCCCAGAAGAGCGAAGACCTAAGTCAACTTGTTTTACTGCTACGTACTGGATCCAAACTGTCAATAAGTAAGTAAAAAATAAAATAAATTAGTAAAGAGAGATGCAAATTAATGGGCTGTGTAGCATTTTATTTTGGTACTTGAATCGCGTGACGCGTTGACTTCACTCTCTGGTCGTCCGCAATATTTTCAAGATGACAGGCTGTGTGAACGGGAAAGCCGTCAGGGACGCAGCAGGCTCTACGCGTACACGATCAAACTTTCAGACGTTTCTTCGGATAATGGAACCAGCCAGCTACTGTACTGGCTAAACAGTCGTGGACATACACATATATCCGATGTAGTTATTTCTTGTACCTTCTATATTGGACCCTACACAGTTCTTTCAGGATTAATCCTGACTTATTTAACACGCTGAAAATGCATTCAAAATTGTATTCGAAAAGTCTGAGGGAAGCGATAACCAAAGATGAGAGAATAGTGTGGAGCTTAGTGGAATAAGGCTTGTGGATATGGACTGGATTCAGCTGGCTCAGGACAGGGTATAGTGACAGACAGAGAGCAGCTCTTCACAGATCAATTTTCTTGACAATAATTAGCAGTAACTGAATTCCGCTCCCCGCTATAAACTTTCTGGCCTGTAAACCTTCTCATATGTAGGGGTTCTTCGGGATATGAACAATTATTTTAGGGGTTCTTCCATGGAAAAAAATTGGGGAAAACTGGTCTATCGAATGAAGAATTATGAAAGGAGACGGTCGTGTATGCTTACCACGTAATCGACCTTCGCATTGTAAGATGGATGGTGTTGTGTCTGTGCAGCATGGGGGTTGTGGTTGTAATGGTGTGGAACTGAAATTTGTCGAATCTCCCCGATACAGGACCAGAAAATGTACTGTAGCTGTATCCATATTGTCCTGACACAGTGGAGTGGAACAGCATTACCACAGCCACCACCTGAAACCAATGAGAAAAATATTATATGAACTGGTTTAGCAGTTCTGCAGAGGCTTCTTCACACTCAGTGACCGCCTTCTACTTCACAGCTTATCTTTCGATATTCCCTGTCTCGAACAACTTGTCCCACCTCAAAGTGGTAGGAGGATGTAGGCGATAAATGTCGTTATGAATTTCAGGCCTCCCTTTTCCAGTTTTGGGTTTTTGTGAGCCCACACACTCTTTACTACTCACTCTTAAATTTTATATTCACTTCAGTCTGTAACTTTATTATCTCTAAAACAACGTTCTCGTATCTGCAACGTAGAACAAATAATAAATAAACAGGACTCCAGATCTGGGTTAGCGTAGTCGGTATAGCGACTATGCTACGGGCTGGACGGTCTGGGGTTTGAATCCCGGTAGGAGCAAGAAATTTTGTTCTTCTCCAGAAACGTCCAGACCCGCTCTGGGGCCCACCCAGCCTCTTATTCAATGGGTACCAGGGTTCTTTACTGGGGGGGTAAAGCGTCCGGGCCATGGCCGTAACTACTCATTTACATCTAGTGCCGAGGTTAAGAATGAGTGGAGCTATGCCTTCATGGCGTGCACAGGGACAACTTTACCTTAAATAGAACTCAGTCGATACATGAATGGAGTAACGGAACTTAGTACCCATCCTGAACTTTGTCACTGTAAATGGCTCAGAATAGGTCAAAGTTGAGGCTAAAGCCCAGTTGAGGTTGTAGGCCTTTTACTGGAATTTTCCGAGACAGTGCGGTATGGTATGATATGTGTATAGACTTACATGCTATGTGTGTATGTGTTTATAATTATTTAACCTCATCATAGACACAAATGGAGCCACGACAAATTAGGGTGGCTGGACCTATCTAACTAGTGACAGTCGGATTTTGTTTCTACGTAGAGGTATTGCGCTAGAGTAGGGGTTGGACGACCGAGGAACCGTGGTTACGTGTCCGGCAGGGGAAATAGAATTTTATCTTTTCCAAACGCCCACACCGGTTATAGCGAGCACCTAGCCTCCTGTTCACTGCGTACGGGGGGCTCATTCCCTGGAGGTAAAGCGGCTGGACTGTGAAGCTGACCACTTACCTCCGTCTAGCGCCGAGGTTAAAAATGAGTGAGGCGGTATGTTACTCCCTCCCCATATGTCTTTAGGGCGTGCACCTGGACAACTGTATATTTTCGTAAGGGTGTTGTGAATGGTTCTTTTCACCACCCCGTCCCAGAATGATTTTGGAAATAATCGCGCCCTCTCAGAGGCAATGTTACCTACCCAAGGTTTTTGTTTCATGGAATTAGTTACGTTAATATATTAAGCATTAGATTTTAAGCGCATCCCACTAATTTCTATTTACATCACGTTCAAAGCGCCAGTGTCAGATATCGCTGTTATGAGACACTTGGCAACTCTTGGACACAGAGCTGTGTTATATTATGGCACTAGTTTTTTTAATACCCCATAAAAATTCTTATTACTTACAGAATGGACCCAGTGAACTGTTACGATTTTAAGAAATGTTCATTAGAAACACAACATAACTAATTATGTCACATTCCTGTTACAGAGGAAGCGGGAAATGAGACAAAACCTGCTCCATTGTTATTCTGCACTCCAAAATTTTGTATTTTTTAAAAACATTTTACTGTTTCTGAAAAAGAGTGTAACTTTCTCTAGAGGGAACAAAGCGCATGCTCATTAACAGTCTGAGTAAGGCTGGGTACAAACACACCGACTCGGAGACTAAGGAATTTTATTTTTTCTGTTCACAAACCAAAATACGTATGCGTTACTCCTTCTCCAACAAAAACAACCTTTCTGAACGGGAAAAATAAAAAAAGCATTTTTAGATTAATAACGACAGGAATTTAAGACGCTAACTTTCATACATGCCTTCACATTGTGTAGATTAGTTGTGG
This sequence comes from Reticulitermes speratus, assembly GCA_021186555.1. Classification (NCBI taxonomy): domain Eukaryota; kingdom Metazoa; phylum Arthropoda; class Insecta; order Blattodea; family Rhinotermitidae; genus Reticulitermes; species Reticulitermes speratus. Next base: position 30,904,902 of record JAJKFL010000237.1, read on the forward strand.
TCTGTTTCGTCAACTGTTTCTTTGCCTAAGGCCTGTCCCAGTTTAACTTTTGTGAAGTAAATTTTTAGAGTGGAAGTAAAGATACTTATCCGTATCACACAGTGTAAATGTATGGGAGACAAGAGGCGTATCTCCGTGTATTTTTGAACTCGGCACTAGATGGATATCAGTGGTTAGCTGCATGCTCGGCCACTTTACTTCCGGAGAGAGAGCCGTCGGTACTTAGTGGATAAAATGCTGGGTGTTCCTAGTTTGGACGCAGAGGTGAATAGAAAAATGCCTGCTAGTGCCGGGAATGGAACCCTAGTCTTCCGACCCTTAGCCAGTCAGTATACTGATTGAAGATGACTGCATTATTTGCACTTAGTCTTACTTAAGCATAGTTTCCTCAGTCATAAAATTCCCTATTTTTTGTAAAATCCAAATGATCATCATCTTGTTCACTATCACTATTACGTCACATCTTGAACCAGTGCAATCCAATTCACGTCTTCATCCCCAGATCCACAGTAGCAATATACTCCGTTCTGCGCCTGTGTCTTCCAAGTGGTCTGCTCTTCAGGTTTCCCAACCAAAATTCTGAAAGCGTTTCTTGTTTCCCGGTAGGCATTGTGTAGTATAATTCGTACGAAACGGTTGTCCAGACTGAGGCTCTTTGTTTCTTGTGGTTTCACTCAGTGCTTCCAGAGGAACACAGGGATGGTACTTTAAATTTTGACAGCATCGCTTCCTTCCAAATCCTTTCCAATTCCTTATTTATCATCCACTCCTTCGACGCTATATACCCCGAACTATTGAAACTGTCGTTAAATGAGCAATGGATACACAAATACGCGAGTAAATAAACATAACGAAGAGGCAGGACTTACTAATTTTACGTACCTTGATCAGAGAAGTCATCTTTGTCCTTCCAGAGAGCAGTGGGTTCTACAACTAACATCTGCACGTCGTCCATACGGAATTTATATATAAGCGATACGTAGCATGGTTTGTTATCTAACAGGTTTGGATTATGTGTGAATGAATGTTTCACCTGTTCCTAAAATGCATGATCGTAAACGCGTGAAGTTTCCATAACTTTCCGGATGATTTGTCTCATCAGTTGGTAGCCACAACTGTGTATAGTTCTCGGGTATTTCGTACTTGTTTAACCACAGCACGCGTAGTAGTGTGTGTGTGTCAGTGTGTTCCGGTGTTCGGTCTCTTGTTAGAATTCCCAACACCCGTGAAACCGCTGAAGTCATTTAAAACACAAATCTTATGATCGTTTTCTGTTTATTATCAAGTATAGCCATAATTTCGCTAGTCTTTCCATGACTCTAGTATCAAAACTGCTCTTTATGTCAAAACGAAAGTTAAAGCACCAGGTTTCACACGGACGTTATGTAAAACTATAGAAAGGGCCAGGTAATTGCTATTTGAGCATTTCGTTTTGTGGCACTGTTAAGTCAACGATTGACAGTTGTGTATACGTACAGCCGACTTCTTTGTTATTTACTGTTTTATTGGTTACTTGTTACAGACTTTTAAACATTGTTGTCGTTTTCTTCCCTTGTTTTATAAATTTCCGTAATTTATAATAATAGAGGCAAAAGGAAAATCTTAGTAAGTATTGAAAGGGAAGATGTCATACTTTGTACCAGATGCAGCATTTTGCCTATTAAAGTACAAGGACGTTATAAAAGCCACAATAATTAAGAAGATTAACATTATACAAAACAACGAGAAATGGAAATTATATGATTTGAATCTAAAACCACCCAAGGTGAAAGCCCTTGTAAACATATATAAACATAATCCTATACGTCCAATATAATCAGTTGGTAATTTCCTCTGTTTATAATCTAGCTAAATGTGTAACCACAATCGTGAAGGAGTCTATTTAACCAGCATATCTGATGTTAGAAATTCCATACATATGATAGAAGATCTAAACAGAATTAATGTAAAGACTAATGTATGAATGTTCCTTTGATATAAGTAACATATAAACTAATATTCTTAAATATTGTGCAAAGAACTCTAAGTGAACATTTAAGTAAAAAAGAAGGCTTACTAATAGAAGCAATAGAGTTAATAAATGTAATGACCGAATAGAGTTATTTGATATATGATATATTCGCCGTGTATAATTTAGAAAGTTCAGACAGAAGTAATGCTAAATGAATTTAGCAAATCAAGTTGGTCTTTAGAATTTAGCACGGAAAAAAAGAAAGAAAGAAAGAAAGAAAATCACCTAAACATTTCGACAACAATTTATAAAGAACCCGGGTAATTCCAATTCAGCGTGTACCAAGAATCTAAAATCACAAATTCCTTTATACATAACAATTTTTTTCTGTTACTCAAGAGAATATAAGATTGCCGGTATACTCGTATACCGTACCTGTTAGCTTCTCAACAAGCACTCTACTCCTCGGAGTTACATTCATTGCTCGTTATCATCGCGCAAATCCTCCCTACTCATTTATGTTCAATATGCAATAAATGCGTTGTTAAAAAGGTTTGCTCTTTGCGTAATTTTTTGAAGAGACATTCTAACACTCACGGGGGGAGGGGGGGGGGGACTTGCATTCAGAACTGAGTTAGAAAATCTGAGAGGAAGAGACCATTTGGGACACTCATGAGTAGGTGAGGCATGATATTTAAATGAATCTAAAAAAATGGTAGTGGAAGTGATTAATTTGGAGACTTTTCGAAACACAGTAATGAATATTCGGGTACCATGAAGGGCTGGGAATTTTGTTAAGTGTTTACTTAACGACGTTTTCGGTTATATAGCGTTGATAGTAGATTAATGGAATGTGAGCGTGGAGCATTTGTGGAATGACACTGACAGTGGAAAACCGAAGTATTCAAAGAAGAATCTGTCCCATTTCCACCAAAAATCCTACATGAAATGCCCTGGGAATTGTGACTGACAGAGTGGTAGTTTGACTAGGTGAGCGAATACAAGCTTCTCAAATCCGGCTTTTCTTTATGGAGATGCAGCTTTGTCACTCTTTAAAATCCCTTAAATAAGGGTGTGGTAACTAACGTAGCCAATATTGTTCATGCGCGTGCTTTGAAAACGACAATTTCAGAAAAATCTGATGGAGGTGATACCAAGGTCTGCTTATGTAAAATAATATTCATTGGCTTAGTCGAGGTTCTATTTTTCGTCGATTCGTTCAGTAAAGGTAAAGCAATCCCATTACAGGCCTAGACAGGCCCTGAGGGGTCCAGGAGGTTGAGGCTCCCAGATTTGTAGACAATCGGCACATGAAGGTGGTAAGGTTGTCAGCCCTACGCACCGGCCGCGTTTACCCCCCAGGAAATATTCCTGGTACTCATTTCTGTTAGAGGCTGAGTCGATTCGTTGAGTGTTTGAATGAAATTCGTTTATTTGTGACGAATGAGAGGTCGGCATGATCACGGATCCGAGCTAGAAGTTGCAGAACACGACCCAGATGCTTACATCAAAGAGGCCGCAGAGGGCAGACCCGCTGAATCTTTAAATAAAAAACCTATAATTGCATTGTTTATGCGTTGATGATCTAGTTTCACGCGACACAGATTTTGCTACACGTGGTATGTATTTATTCTTGACAGTCTTCACACTTGAGGGATATTCTTGGGTTCAGAGAGAGAATGTTGATTGTTTACGTTGGTGTCACTGATTGTTAATCACGACGTCTTGCTCGAAAGAAATGTCTTCACGTGTGTGTGTTGAGTACATGTGTGGGGTGTTGTCATTGCTATATTCAAATGGCTCATGCTAGGGTGGAAATTCATTTGTGTGCCTTGTTATTCTTTGGCGCACTGGTGGAAGGAAATTTAAGGTGACTGCATTTTCGAATAAAGTTTTTCTACCAGTTTGTCTTAGGTAATGTCTTGCTGTGTGCTAGAACATTTCGAGTAATGGTTATCGAATTGCTACGTTCCTAGGTTTTTAATTCGTAATTTTATTGATCCTGTTTGGTCTCAAGTATTCGCAGTGCAGTTGTTTCAGATTGATAGACCATGTTTCAAAGACGCGCAAAACAAAGTGCCAAATTGTGTTTAATTATTTTACTCTTATTGTTAATATGATTCTTACTTGTTAATTGTGGCTGCTGAGTATTTTTTGACAAATTTTTTTTACAGATTAGTTGAAAGTAATTACATACTTTACCTTTATATAACGGACGAAATGAAAACTGCTTATTACCACACTATAAGGGTGGGGTGGTTATGGAGGGAAGGTTCCATTTGCAAGCATATCACTCTGTTGAGGTGAATGGTTAACTTTGTATTCACAACAAGGGACTCCTGCTAACAGCACACAGGAACATTTGTAGTAGTTTTGCTTGGAGTAATAAATGTTCCGCTTTAAAAACACATTCTTTATTTGTTAATTTTGGCTTTGAATTATCAAATAATAGGTGTATCACAACAGAATGAAAAATTGTTAGTAGTTACAACTAGTTAATTAACAGACTCATTCCGTGAGGTACAGTCTTTCTTTAAAAATTCTTCTGCTCAAATACCTCGCCTTTTATAGTATCCAGAGGTTCATACCATGTTCACATGGGTCTGGCACTGGTCCTTAAAGCCTGAATCCTAAGCCTGAGTATTTTATATTAGTGATGTACGAACATTCATAGTCACGTATAAGAAATGTAGTAGTCGACATAGCTGTACAATTTGCAGATTTGTAGTGTCTTCATGAGTTCAGGATTATTTATTTGTTTGTATTTATTCTTAGTTTATTCAGTTATGTTTTGCATATGTCACTTTTTTTTATTTACCTGATTCATACAGGGTAGTTGAAGGTATGACTTTAAAACAGGCCATTATTCCAAAAATGTGTGGTATTTCAAATGCTTGAATGTATAATCCTTCTGTTTTTCAGTCAGTGGTGTGCAGTTAATACAGTATCATTAAACCACCTCAGAAACTGTCAGCAAGAGGAAAACTATTTAGCATGAGTGAAGTGAAATTTAATATTCTGAAATGTCATTTAAATTTTGTGCTGCAGTATATATTGCTGGTTGCATGTTAACTACTCTGAGTGCATTGTGGTGGTAAAAGAGTGAAATGAAAGATAAAATGTTTGTATGTTTCATTGACAGTTTGTCACATCACTATATGCATGTATGCTATAAATTAATAAAATGAAACAGTTAACTTCTAGTTACCAGATGACCTCCTTACAGTAAATATACCATGTTATGAACAACTGTGTGTATGTGATTTTCAGATACAGCCATGATATGATGGAAGGCTGCAGGACATACCTTGAATATTTTGCTAATTCCACATCATATTTCACACAGTGTGCTATAAGAAATGCTCGTCCAATAAGAATGTGTGAAAGATGCGTTGATTATTATTTGGACGTATTAAAAGCCCACGAAGACATATATAAGGTATGGAGAATAAAGATAGGTCTTTTTGGAAATTTGGTGGTTAGGCACTCCGTTCTTATTATATCAATATAGATAGAAGACTAATGTTTGCTGTTTCGTTACTGCACGGTCATTATGTAGCAGTGAGAGTTGTTTATGGTTATGAATGGGACCACAAGGCAGAAGTGGTCAATGTAAGTAAGATGTATAACTGTCTTGAACTTTGCCAAAATAAGTTATATGGCATGCGTGTACAGTGAAATTGTGGATTAAAGTGTCTGACAAGGAATGGCATAGCTAGGTTTTTTGATGCCTGGTGCTAACAATAACAATGGCTGCTCCTGATGGAAATTACAAACTTAAAAAAACCAGAATTAATTATTGATTTTCCTGTTATTTGTCTCAGTAATTTAAAATCTGTTGAGCACAGAAAATCAATTTTTTTTCATTTAAGATATTCATTTTGCTACTGCTTGGGCTTTGCTGCCTGGGGCAGCTGCACCACTCACCCCATCCTAGCTACACTCCTGCCAACAAGGTCTATATCATAGTGGATCAGGGAAACTGTAAATTGTAGCTAGAAATGGGAATTTTCAGGATTTCCCCTTGTAATTTCAAGGGGCTTTATACTACTATTAAATATTCTCACACTTCAGTACTCTTATAAAACAAATCACTGTAATTTGATTGTTATAATTTAACATTTTGTTAATGTAAGATATTAGTACAGAGTTTGTATTTTGTTGATTTCCCACATTTTGAGAATTTTGCTCCCCTCTCCTTGCAGCATTTACTACTATTTCCATCTCCTACAGACCCTTGTTCATTGTGTTAATAGCTGCCACATGGTGATGGACAAAAGAGAGCATGAAATTGTATGTTTTGACTGAACAGAAATTGGACATGTGCTTAATTAGATGCAAGCCCCAAAGTATCATTGCCTTACTCAGCTGTCCAGTGTGACATGTCAAAGTGTTACAGTTTTGGCCCTATACAACTCTTAGTAATACAAACTCTAATGCCTCCAGATTGTGTAGCTGAAATGCAGTAGTACAGGTGGTTGTGTTTTTTTGATTTTGAGGCATAACTTATCTTACTTGAAGTTGCTGCATAAACGGAGTCTGAAATAGCTGCCCTTGCATGCAGATAAATTACCGTACAATTCATTTAAGTCCAGACAGTAGTTGTTTTGTCTATAAATGTTGCCTTGGTATTATAATACGTGTTTAGAGCTTTCAAGTAAAGTGAGTTGTGTCAAGTTACACAGGCATTGTGTTCTCAGTGCATTATGCAGGAATGATACTGGTGACTCTACAACAGTCAGTTCAATGAAATACTGAAGTATTTTATATGTGTTTGAAGAAGACGTGAACACCAATTTACCTCTGTTGCAAGTACAGCTCATCAAAGTAATTGAAGGTTACAGAAATTATGCATTTGATTTTATGAACCAGAGCGATAATTACATTGGGGTCTTTGTGGTTATAACACTGTGTCATAATCTTGTAGGTGGGTGCCAACCTTTCAGAGGAATATACCACCTCTTAACTTTTACCCTGAAGGTGGAGCTAGTATTTATGTTCCTCCAAAACTTCGGTACCCTCCTACTATATTAAACATGCTGTCATGACCCAGAACACAAACACAGGTATTGTAACTGCCATGGACATCTCAAACATTATGTCAGATTTTGTTTGCTGCAGAACAAGCTTTTACTGTCATTAATATAAACTTTGACTGCCATTATAAGCCATTGGTAAGCAAAAATGTTTTTTTAATAGATGCAGTTGCAAATCTTAGAACTAGAGGTTCATGTGTCTGCAGATGATATAAGTATCCTCAGCGTGTTCTGCAACCTGGTTGTATTTTGTAGATGCAAAATAGTCCATTGTTGTGACATTTAATGTTGTCTAAGATGCAACAAAACACTTTGCTAGTACCCCCATATATTGATCTCCAGTCTGGGCTTCAGAAGTAATGTATTTGTATAATTTAAATGCACTAACAATTTAATAAAATCTGCGTGGCTGCAGTTTAACAATATGTTTCATGCAGATATTTTTACAGTTGCCACCATTTTCTGTTAACTTCCCCATTGCAAGTAAGCAAGCATATTTCTGTATCCCTGCTTCTACTGGTAAATCAAGTACAATTTAAGTTACTGTTTAAAGTGTACTGATCTTCTTGTTTCCATCATGGTCTGTAGTAAAATCTGTGTAGCGTATGTCTTATATAATTGATATTTTCTATTGTCTTGATTTAGGCTCATGATGAAGGTGGACATGCTTGTAAGATGGAACTTGTAAATTTGGATCGCCTTGAAGTAATTGAAGGTGCTTTTGATTACGTTTATAAGCTCTGGATAAGGGGTCATTGCAATAGTAAGTACCTCTGATCATGTATGTGATGAGATTCTTTTATGATGAATTAGAAGTGAAGAAAAACAGCAACATTTGCATATGGTTGATGAGTTGGAAATATTAAGTTTTGTAAAGATACAGAAAGGTAGATTATCATGTCTCTGAGTGCAGGAAAGTATTACGTCTGTGTCGAGAAATGCATACTATTTTCAGAAATTGTGAGGCCTGCTTAGGAGCTGGAGGTTGACATGTGGACATTATGCTGTGTAGCTACATATCTTGAACTGCAAGGGAAAACAGACTACATCCTGGTAGATACAGGCTATGTATGCATTAATGCTTCTATGATAGCTGCTGTGCTCGAGGACACAGTAGAAAATACAACAACGTAATAATCATCCAAAAGTAGGAGATTTCAGAGATAATGGTGTTACAGGGTTTGTAGCTGGATTTTAACTTGGCAGTAACGGTTTACCATGCAGGGACAGGGGATTTATTCCCACTGTTTTGGGATTGGCAATCATATTTTAACCTGAGAGTAATGGTATTAAAAGTTGAGAAAATGTAACACTTGGACAGTTGGACATCACTCGCGCACTGTTGTTGATAATGCAGCACATGGCTGGTATGAATTAATTACTTGCTAAAGTAGCAACATTGTTTAATGTAATGCTATGCTTCCCACGCGCAGTTGAATGGTATGTTGGCAGTGTCTGATAAAAGTGCAACGCTGTGTTAACAGTGATTTAATATTAACTTTTAAAAGTTGACTTCCCACTTCCTGTGCATGATAGAAGTAAACATGTGTATAATCACATCTTTTATTTCAGGTTGTTTTGTTGTGAAAGATAATGGAACATTAACACCACAACTATTAAATATTACCGTTAAATTTCAACAACTTTATAATGACACTCAAAACTGCTTTAACAAGTTTTATAATGTTACCACAAAGAAATATGAACCAGCAGTTTGTGCCAACTGTACTGAAAAGTATTGTAATCTTAATAAATATTATGAAGATCATAAAGCTGATACAGGAGAAGGAATTTTGTGTATGGATATTGTGGATGCGGTGAGTGTTTACACGGTTTAGTAAGACTGGAAGGTGCAGTCCATACTCAAGTGCATACAGTTGCCACATGCACTTTTCGTACGTTTGCATTCTCACTCTTCCTAGTTGTTCCAGATAGCTTTGTGGAATATGTTAACAATATTAAGTAGAGCTTGAAAATGACTCATAATTACTGTGGTTACTTTTGTTACTATAATTAGGAACCAGGATAGTGTAGTTGGTATAGTGACTAGGTTACACGCTGGATGACCGAAAAATCATGGTTTGATTGGTGGCGGGAGGAAGAGATTTTTCTTAATCCAAAGTGTTAACCAGTTCTCAACTTGAAATATGTGAATTGATGGACATAACTGTATCTGTTACAAGAGAAATTGAATTATGGGTAGGACTCGGTTTACGCCGGGGTTAGGTTCCTGAGATTTCTGGCGTAAATTGAAGCAAAAATATAATGGGAACATATGTAAATACATTAGGTTCTGTTCAAAGATTTTCAGTAATCAACACAAAATACTTGAAAAATGTTTTATTTTATGAAATTTACGTATTGAAAATTGTATAATGTTAAAGATAATAATGTGTAAGAAAAAGAAAGAAAATTTACTGCTTTAAAAATGATAGAATAGATGTCTGTTTGGTTTTCTTCTTTTCTGATAATAAGTTATAGTATGGCTGTAGAACTGTCTCAATTCCTCTCTTAACAGTTCAGCTCTGCTCCCAGTTGGGGTCGTTGCTACAGAAGATATCACATCCCTTATTAATAAGAGCAATAGCCTCTTGCATTGATTTCACTGTTAGTGTCCTAACCGGCATTGCAGTGTCAGCTTCACTTTCCTCTGTGTCTTCTTTGGACAGTTGTCACATTTTATATGCTGTTTTTTGTTAAATTATTTAAATTTTAGGTCATAGTTTATCATTTAGTATTATAGTTTTATTACAATGTCGGGACCATCTGTGTCTAGGAAGTTGGGCAAACTCATGACTCATCACCCCCTCCAATCGTGATCTATGAGAGGTGCAAAAGTGAAGCAGGCATAAATTCAAGCGGCGTAAACCGAGTCCTACCTGTATTTGCATCATTAATAAGTGACAGTGAATGAATTGATGCAAAATAGTGAGTTTTGAATGAATATCAGTAATAACAATAACACCAGTTTCTTACTTGGATTGCAGATGAATTTGACTAGAACAGAATGGAGTAAACTTCTTGGTTGTTACATCTCAGAACCAAATGTTGAAGTGCCCTTTATAATATCAGTAATTTTTATATCTATAACTCCTCTTGTGTTTTATGGGGCAGCAAAGCGATTTTCAGCCAAAGCGGAAAGTAGGCTGCAAAGACGTGAGTAACACTTTTTTTATTAAGTTTGCACTAAGGATTTTTGTATATTATTTGTTTATATAGGCTATGTATGACACAGAACTAATTCCTAACATTATGGGACCTAAAGTTTTATTACATCAGATTAATAAATGACAAAAGTGTTTCACAGTAATTTATTGTAGGCTTGAATATGATAACCATCAGACCAAAACATAAACGCAGATTTTGTCTAAGTGCCATGTTGGTACACCAATGACAAGGATTTAAGAAGTACAATGCAGTGTAGTTGTCTTTGGTGACATAATGTTCACACTGTGAGCCTCTCTTCGCTTATAAAAGGGGAGTAGGCTGAACTTGGTAGTGTCATCAGAGTGTTCCTGCTAAATACAGACACTCCCTGACTTATGCAATTTTAAAACAGTAAAAACAAACTGAAATAATAACATTTTTGAAACACATGCCAAATTTTTCCTTGTGGGAATGAAGGTGAAATAAGACAAAGGTGGCAGAAGAACAGTGCTGGGAGATAATGCAGGTAGCAGGGCAGTAATGCTCTGACCAATCAGCTTTCAGTATGTTGGAGTTCAGATTTCAGCTGGACTCCTTGTATGTACACAGATAGTTGACCACATGTGTACTGAATTCTGACTTGTGCAAAATTTGACTTGCACCAGACCTTCTGTAACATAAGTACTGCATAAGTCAGGGAGAGTCTAGACATTTGAGGAGCCATTTGTACAAGACTCAGAATAAATGTTCATTATGGAGATCCATTCCTTTTTTAAAAATACTTTTCAGAACTCCTTTTTTTATGTTTTCAGTTTTTATGCTTCTGTGCTATTGCTTTCAGTTTTCTTAACATCTGCTTGCTGTACATTATCATTATGAACTGTAATGTCTTATTGATACTGATGAATGCTGGCCACTGGTTTGTGAACTTGTGTTTTATGTAATGTGCTTTTTCCATTTGATTCAGAAATGGGGCTGATACAGGACTAGTTTCACAATGTATGGAATGTGTGGTGACAGCAGTCTTTCTGAACATACGGATTAACTTCTTGTTTTATGAAGTTAAATAAAAATGATTAACAAGTTAATTTAAAGACAATAATGAATCTCAGATAATATACACAGTAGTAAAGAAAGATCAGTATGTGTATTTATTAGCTGCCATGCACATTGCAGAAACCAAAAAACATGCATTTATAGTAGAGGAAAAGATATCTTAAATAAAGAAGAGCTAATGCTTTGAGTGCTGTACACAAGAAATATAAAATGGTGACTGGCTGTGTGAGGGGCTGGTAAAATGACTTAGTATGTTTTCACTACAGTGAAAATTATGCATCTCTGCCCCCCCCCCCCCCCCCACACACACACAGTGGGGGAATATTACTTTTCAAATGTGTGAACATAGAAATTCATTAGCTGACTGCTGGTAAGCCACAGAGATAGTATATTTTCACTGGCCTCCTGTCACTTCTGTTTGTTTCTGTGTCACATTACCTCCATCATTCTTAGTGATCTAGCCACCTGACTGACTGTGTGAGAAGCTAATAGTACTCAGCTAGCCAAGAAATTCCCCTTCTTTGTAGATGAGAATGTTCACCATCGTGTTCACAACAGCTCACCACCAGACCCTATACTGAGCCACATGAATTCACTCTACATCCTCACACTCTGTTTCTTTAAGACTTGGTGACTGTAGCTGTGGCCAGAGCAATTGAAGCTTATGGTAAAATGCAACATTGTCAGATATGGGAACTGACCAGTAAGGCCCAGGCTCTTGCTCCCCAACATGGTGGCAATGTTACTCTGTCACTGTACCTAGTCTGTTGCATTTTTTAATGAATGCATTGTTTCAGGCTGCCTTCGTCTGTAGAATGTACAGTGTAGTATAGATCTGGCAACAACACAGGATGATGTATTTTTCACTTTATAAATGAAAGCAGAATGAGTTGCTGTGGCTATAAACCCTACAGTTTTTTATATCAGTGTTTGTTGCGAGTATGCATAAACAAGCCGTGTAGAGAGACTGATGTCGTGAAATATTTTTATTTCATTCATTTGTATGAGTTTGTACAATATGAATATTTAAAGTGGTTGTGGGGGATTGCCTTCTATCATTTTATGTATGTGATATTACACAGTCCAGTTTGCAAGATCAGGAACATTATTTGTGTCATATGTGTAACGAATTTTCTTGCACTATACTCAGCATATGTTCAAGACATGTTTCCAAAATAAATGTCAGTGTCATCTTTAAATTTGCAGAGAGAAGGCTGTCGCTGCAGTTTAATTACCCTTCAACGAGTGGTTCTTGACAGAGTAAGATACATTCAAAATATGGAAGAACTTCTAAGTCACATCTGTGATACAAAATACATATTTATCATTTATATTTTAATATAATTTACAGTGAATATAAGCATAATGTGTCATTACTGGTGACTGTTAAAAAGAAAAAAGAAAGAGGTATGTAATGGATTCATGTTTGTCAAGAAAATATTTATCTTTTCCAACAATATGTATTTTCATCTGCATTTCAGCGCATCCAATTAAAAATGATCTGCCAGCCTTATCAGATGCAGGCCATAATTAAAGAGGGACCTGTATAAAAACTATTTCATTAATTTTAGCAACAGACATAACTAATGAACCATGACCTGTAATTGTAATTTTTAATTGTTACATTTAATTGTACAGTTAGTATACTCAATAAGTGAATGAAAAAGATCTAATTCAGCACGAAATATAAATTACTGTAGTTAATAAATATTGTTGTGCAGACTGAGATTAACATTTATTTAGTGAATTTATAAGCTTGTAAATACTATATTTCATACACGGTAACTAAAAGGAAGTACCATATGTTCAAGGGTTATTTTAAGGGTGGAATTGTGTACTTGAAAAATAGGTCTGGGTTAAAAAGTCAGCACAGAGACTTGCTGTTCTGAGATTAATGGTGCTGCCTTCCTCTAGATCAGGGGTTATAAAAGTTGTGAGTGCATGACATAAAAATGTCCTGATACTGTGGTGAGGAAAATCATGCAGCAGTGTACATGTGCAGAGGCAGTGCTCTCATGTGTGTCACAAAGAGCAGACTGTCACCATAGATCTGATATGTAGCTATTTACAACACTCAGAATTGTCTCAAATACTACCTTCCAAAGTAACCTCTAGCACTGTGCCTTTTAAATGCCACATTTCTGCTGTGACCAGAGCATTGTTTAGTTTAAATGCCCACTGTGGGACATTGTTTTCCCTTTTGTACACTTAATGGAACAATGTCCAGTTTGTCCATTAAAGGTTAATGTACATCTGTAGGAAGCCTGGTTGTATTCATTGGGCTGCATGTAAGTTTGGATGCCTTACATATTTTAACTTTCTGACACTGATGATGTAAATTGGCTTGTTTTGTTCATAAAGCCATTTTTTTGTGGTTCTCAAGGACTCTGCTCAACTGAGGGTTTTTTTTTTTTGAATTCATATATCAGCCATTGACATGAATTTCCCAAAAGCAGAACATGGCTTAAGCTGCATATTCAGTAAAACCCCTATTTAATGAATTGCTGGGAGATTTAAAATATATTTCACTAAATTGAGGTTTTCATTAAATGGAGGTTTATTGTTTATATGGAGCTATTGTTGGGACATGAAAAAATCATCACTAAATCCGGGATTTCACTAAATGAGGGAACATTAAATCGGGCGTTTACTGTAATTTGTGTGTTCCCCATTTCAACATTTGAATCACCTGTTTTTAACAAAACTTGGTATGTATGCCACTGAGCCCATCGCAACACAGTACTACTTAATTTTCTATGATAGTAATTATGTCTCAGATACATACATGAACTTATGAAGTGGAAGCACTGCTTATGAACTCTGTGCATTCTGCTTGAAGGAAACTGTAAGAAGTGACTTTTCTTTGAAATGGACAGAAATGTATAGACATCCTTTTTGGGGAGAACACAAAGGTTGATTGTAGCATCACTGTTATGATAACTTGGCAAATACAAATTACTGAGGCAGACAAATCTTCATGGGTTATCTTATAGTATCAGCCACAAGATGGGCTTTTCACTAGCAATTACTTGAAAATTTTCTACTGCAAAAAAGCGGACACATGCAGTCGGTAACTACATAGTGGCGATGAAGTAATGATCTTTTCTTCATGAACATTTTTACAGTAAGAAAGTAGGCCATATCACTTCCACATGAAACTGCTGGTAATATGCGGGCATGCACTTTTAGCAGCCAGAGGAACTAAAATTTTGACCCATAATCAAGAAAACCGTAAGAAGGGTGATTGATGTGTAGGCACATCATCTTGTAATAGTTATAATGATGGTGTTATTGCAAGTCAGGGCAAGGTAGTATGAAATAAAATACCTATCTGTTTTTCATCCATGTCAGATTTACACAGTTACATAATTAATAGTCTGTTGGTTTAGACTAGAAAGACAGTCACAGAGGAGTTTGCAGTTTATTATTTTTTCCAAGAGTATATAATATAAAAGTGTCTTCTGTTAATCATTTTACAGGTCTCTTCATTTCATTATTAAACTCCAACAGATTAGCTCAGCAGTAACTTGTTGGACATGTATACTAATGTACCCAATTAAAATTTTGTGTGAAACCCTAGGTTCAGAATTTCTTTTCTATTCCCCAGTCTCTTCTACAACATTTAGTAGTGCAGTACATTAGGCTGCAGCTGATTTTGCATCACTGTTCCCAATTCAACATACATAATCATCTTGCCATGTCACTTGATACTAATAGCCTCTGAAGTGTGTGCTACACTACTGATCCATCAGATGGTGCATCCCACAGCATGCCCACTGTCAGTCAAACCATATGTTTGAGAAACAGGAGTGTAAAACAGAGTCACACAGGCAATGACTGGTGTGGATTGGGTTTAATTTGTAGATATTACTTCAAAGCAACTTATTACAATTAACAAACACCATGAAAATAATTTCAATCTTGCTTTTTAACTACAAATGCTAAATGACTTAATATTCAACCTACCTTCCAGATATTTAAAACAGAATAAACTGTGCACAATTAGATATCACTGTTTATGATTAAGTTACTCATTAACATAATGCCTCCAATTATATTATGTTTGACTGCACATGTATCTGAATGGGATTTGTTTGTAACTGCCTGAATGTGATAAGAAATGTTGTTTTTCTGTAGTTTTAGTTGTGAATGTCTGTGATTTAATCAACACAAATGCTTTAAATATGGGCATGACTTGTAATGTACCTAAGTGAGTCAAAGCAGGGGGAAGGTGTTCTTTGTAACTGGTTGAAGTTTTAACTTGATCCATGCAGCTTAGTACACAACATGTGAGCAGCATGGTACTCAATTTATATTAAATCCAATGTGCAAAGCCCCTCATGATTAGTAATGTCCTCTGTCAAATATATCAACATATGTATATATTGTTTGTAATACGTGTATCTGGCGACCAGGATAATGTAGTGTAGGGACTCACTATGGGCTGGATGGTTCATGCTTCAAACCCTGATGGAGGTGAGATTTTCCGGGCTTGTCCAGACTGGCCCCGAGCCCCACCCAACCTCCTGTACAATGGATACCGGGTCTCTTTCCAAGGGAGCAAAGCAGCCAGGGCGTGGCGTTGACCACCCACCCCTTCTAGTGCTGACGTTGAGTATGGGTAGAGCTATACCTCTACTTCCCCACAGTGCCTGCTTGGCATGTTACAGGACTGCTGCCTTTACCTCTATATATGCATCTGGTCACATATTTCCATGTCAGTCTGCCACAGTCAGACTATATCCTGTTATGTGCAATCGCAGATCAGGTCTGACGATGACAAACTGATGCCACAAGATATAACCATATGTTTATGGTATTAAAAACACTCAAAATGCTTGGCATGTTACAGGACTGCTGCCTTTACCTCTATATATGCATCTGGTCACATATTTCCATGTCAGTCTGCCACAGTCAGACTATATCCTGTTATGTGCAATCGCAGATCAGGTCTGACGATGACAAACTGATGCCACAAGATATAACCATATGTTTATGGTATTAAAAACACTCAAAATGCTTGGCATGTTACAGGACTGCTGCCTTTACCTCTATATATGCATCTGGTCACATATTTCCATGTCAGTCTGCCACAGTCAGACTATATCCTGTTATGTGCAATCGCAGATCAGGTCTGACGATGACAAACTGATGCCACAAGATATAACCATATGTTTATGGTATTAAAAACACTCAAAAGTTAATACTTGACAGAGGGCATTAGTACTGTAATCATATTCAGCAGTTTGCTATAACAGAAACTGAAAGAATATTAGACAGTTAACACTGAACCCTAGCCATTTTATGTGCATAGTACATTGGTACTTGAACATGTAATAATAAAAATCCCTATAACTTAATTACAAATACACATTCATATGTACTGTATTTATTAAATAAAAGAATACTGTAAATGACTAAATCAACGAAGAAAATAAAAATACTCCTCGCATCAGTAGGTTATACCAGTGGTCTAATGGTTTGCATACTTGTCTAATATTCAAAGCATCCTAAATCTATCCAGACTGTTACCACTGACATACATTATTACAAAAATCAGTATAAGCCAGTCAGCTGAGGATAGGAGGAGAATCAACTTCCATACCAGGGTTCTGGAAATATAACTCAAAGGACAATGTCCAACATAATACTGGTATAATGAATCAACCACTGTCACATGTCTTTAGTCATGAATTCATGAGTAATATTATTCAAGGACTTTGTTTTTCTCCTCCACAGTGATCACTTAAAAGTACCAACAGAAATTAAATGGCCAACCTTTTGCTCTTGAGATGCCAACCTCTGCAGATCGATCAACAGGGCTTAACAAACTGTAGGCAATGAGGTTCTACTAACATCTAAACTTAAGGTAAACATGTACCCATATTTGGACTAGACTTTGTTACCTTGGTTCCTGCATACCAGGTGTACTGAGGCCTGGCAGTTTTGTAAAACTGTAGATTGTGACAAATATAGTCGATAAAGTGAGTGTAAGTCAGGATTAGAATTTGTATGATGAACAGGCGTGCATTCTGACAACACAATAAAATTTTCTTCAACAAGCATGCACCAGTAAGAACTTGTGGGGGGGGGGGGGGGTTAGAATGTTGCTCCCTGTGAAAAAAGTTGTCATCACGTGTCATGTAAGATTTTGGAAAGATGGAATAATAAGTGACAAATACTAGTCAGACCATGATGTGAAGGAACAAAAGAAATGCTGAGCTTTCATGTTTGAAAAGCCCATAAAAACTGACCAAAAAACGTGATAGAATTTTAAATCACTGAATTCTCTTCAAAACATTTTGAGAAAGATCTATTGCACTACCTATACAAAGTACACCTTTTGCAAGAAATTCTTTGATTTCAGAACTTCCACATTCTTTTCACAAACACTGTTGGTACTTATTACTGAGGATGAAGGTCTAATTTTTCTCTTCATAACTTCAAGCACACATTAATTTGAATGGCTTCACTAATTAACAACTGCCTTATTACATATCATTCAATCTTAAAAATCCTGTGGGGCAATATGAACACACAATTTTTGATGGTCAGCTTATGCACTTATTCATTATGAACATTCCAACTTTGAATCTTCAATCTGAAGATAAAAGAAGTGTTTTTCATTAATATTTTAGATAATATACTATTGTATGCAATGAAAAAGTCCATAGAAGTTGGCATCTCTGCTGGTGATAAACATGTGCAAATCATATCTCGGATCTCATTACACTATGTAACATAAACAATATTTCAGTGCCATGTAGTTGGGAATGGGAATTAAGTCATGCCATACAAAGGTTTTAAAAAAAGAAAAATATTGTACATAATTCTCATACAATGCTGGTAAGGATAAAACTGTCACATCAGAATTTCCATTACTTATTTCAGTTACATAATTTTTGTTCAATAAATATATTTACCAGTCACGTTTATGCCTTGTCCTTTGTCATCGATGTCTTGCTTTTTTATTTGTATTTTTCTTTGTACCTGAACGATGCACTGTTTTGCTTTCCTTGCTGGCTGTCTCCTTGCTAGGAGTTGCTGGTCTGTCTATGCTTACACTGCCATTGGGTGCTGGACCTGTGGTAGAGTTATTGCTTCCATTGCTAGTATGATGATGAACATTTGTAGTGTTATTTTTTCCTGATTCCTTCCCTGTATTGTTGTCCTCACTTCCACTGTTTCCGGTCTGAGATTCTGTTTCACTGTTTCTTTCTGGAGGGAAATACTTTCATTAGTATAAAATAAGAATTTTTTTCAGACGGCAACATTTAAAGATGATGTAAAACATTCATGAGAAGCAATGATGTAAAACATAATTCACATCTTTTCTGGACTCAGTTTCATGCTGAAATGTGTCTCATATTTTCAAAGAGATACCTCTCAAATAGAATACTTATAAGTACATTAATAATGATAATGTGTAACTTTACGTACAGAATTCCTTTATTGCCGTCGAGTTCTCAAATTTAACAAGATACACTACTGCACTTTGCATAAGTTGGGGCATGTGCAAATGTATGTGGTTAACACATTTCTGGAGAAGACTGGTAAACAAATGGTTATGCACATGCATTAGGAGAGACTGACAATTCTGTATTACCTTTGTCCTGTGTTTGGTCCACCAGTCCACTGACAGCCTGCAAAACAAAACAAGAGGATAAAACTTTACATTTTTATGCAAACTTTAAAGGTTTCTGGCTGTTTAACTCAATTTACATATTCTACTGTTTTCCAACTGGAGTTCCACCCAACCCAATGCATTTCACCTCAGTCACCGACTGTCAAACTTACAGCCATTGATGTAATAGACGATTTTGAAAATAATCTCTCTGCCTCCTTAAACTTCCTGTTACGCTTATCTGCCTTGCTGTTTGTATTTTTGTTGCTTGCCAGGTAGCGATCCCATCCTCTGATAATATTTCCATACAGCTGAGTATCTTCTAAGTAACTTCCTTCAAAAGCATATATTTGTCTCTCTAGGTTAGCCAATGTATCCTGAAACAAGATAAAATACTATACTAAAGTGGCAAATTCCAAAGTGAATAATATATGAATTATTGCTGACTGCTGTGCTAATATATCTTTACATAAACATTACCAAAGATCAAATTATGAAAGCAAACTGAGGATAACGTACAAGTATAATTTTTTTTCTTACTGTCACTGAAATTCAGATGAAATGTGCTTATTATGTGGTTTATAAGCAAACTAACCAAGTACAAGTATTAAGAAAGTACATTCTAAAATCTTGTGTTGACTGTAACTCATGACAGTATTTTCCAGGTATTACATTAATTGCGTGACTGTATCGTAGCCATACCGCTATTTCTGCTTTTCTCTTCACTAATTCAGCCAATTCTGCTCTGGTATCCACAGTTGTCACATTCTTCGACGCCATTTTGGTTTCTTTCATTGTTTTTAGTAATCTGCACGGCTGCCAACCGCAAGAAACTAATACTGTTGGGGATTGAGCAAAGGATATCTCTCCCGGTATTTAATGTATATCGTGGTCCGAGGGAAACATCGTGTTTCGCTGTAATCTCCGTCGTCTGTGGATCAGAGCTAGTTTTGTGTGTGTTACGTTCACTAACGCGCTAATTCCGGTCCAAAAGAACGTGGTACAAGGTTTCAAGCGTGGGAAAGTTATGTACGTAGTGGCTATGACAGCTTGAAGTAGACAAAAAGGACGATCATGACATCGAAGGAAAGATACGTACCGAGAGTTACACAAGTATGGATTAGTGTAAAGCAGTATTTTAATTAAATTTAAATATATTTAACGTAGAACTTCCTGACTTAAAACAGTTGGGCTCAAAATGTCATTGCATAATTTTCAGCTATTTTACGGCATTTTATTTAAGATTTGTGTCTGTCAACACCACGCCATTACGCCTTTTGAGCCAGCCGACTGATTTTCACTAAACTTCGTGTGAACAGTATGGAGGTGATTCCAAGGCCGTACATTTCAATTTCCTAGTCAGCAATATGAGTAATATGGCGGACGTGCGAATGTACGGTTTGGGGGTGACAGTGATGCTGCTTAATATTGGGTTTTAATGTAGTATATGCTATAAAGTCGTAGAAAAATGTGCATTTTCGTGAGGTAAATATCTTGTGGAATGTAAAATAACTTTCAGATTGAAATTTTGGTAGTGTTAGGTCATAGACATGCTACACGTTATGTATGATATATTTGTAAGTGAACAGTTGCTGCATAACCACGATGGTACTAGCAACTGTACTGTAACATTTTGAATTCTCTGTATAATAAAACAACAGTGGTAATAGTAATTAATACAAAGCAATGCATTTGGGAAAGTATGTTTTATGAGTTATGCTTGGAACTCCTTTTTTCCTATTGTCATTTTTAGGTTTTTAAATTAACACATTGCAAGGTGGCTTAAGTTATTTATTTTACCTTGTTGCTGACATTGATTGTATGGTCATGTAAAACACACCATTATGACATGTGATACAGTGGAGGTAAAGCACATTCAGACCCTCAGTTTTATGAGTGTGTAGCAAAATTAAAATTTTGATGTATCCTGGCAATGCATTGACTACTAATGTTCTTTTGATGCAGTTATATTACTTACAAATGTCTGCGAAAATATTATAGGCCTATATGATGAAGTTAAAGTACAAACTTTTTTGGGGCATATTCAGACAGTTTTATATTTCTCCAGCATGTCTGATATTGGTGACAGGCTGGGTTAAATTTACTTTACTTGCCTAGGATGGAGAGTTTTAAATGTGTAGTTTCTTAAAATGCATTCGTGTGTGTATGATGTGCCGAGGCTGGCCAGTGCACCGGGGGATGGCACGGAAGGTTCAGAAATGTAACTGGTTATATACTTGCTGCTAGTGATTGTCATGATGCTATTGCCTCTTGGTTTAATTCTTTAAATGCACCATCCTGGTTTATTTGTTGTAATTTTCATTATTTTGCATGTGTTGTGGTATGCTAATACTGAATGTCTGATTTGAATGGCCAGCACTCATACTTCATATTTAGGAGTTCCTGGGCTCAAGTCGGAGCCAGGGACCAATTGCCTTGTCTTAGGTTTTTCATGGGTTCTTTAGTTCCATCAGGCAAATGTAACAATTGTACGTAAAATTAGGCCACAGTCACTGCTCTCCACATCTTTTCCAATTCATTATTCTTTAATCCAGCCATTTAATGCTCTGTAGTCTGAACTATTTGAAGCGTTGTTAAATAAGCCAATAATAAAAATGGGTGATGGAAGTTCTCAATCCGGGTTGGTGTATCGATTACAGCAGGCCACAACCACTATGTTACTAGTGTCTTCCAATTTTCAGTTTATTATATTCCTGTATCTATCTTAGTGGCATGACCAGTATATTGTGTAGTATGTATAGTATAGTACAGAATTGAACAGTATTGTATATCATTGGTCACATTTTTTTCTACATTTTTCAGTTTGATGCAGTGGAATTAGATGATGAGATTCACAAAATTCTGAAAAACCAAACTGGAAATGTTACTAAATTTATGACAATTGGCTTCCTTGGTAGATGGGAGCCAGAAATTGATGCATTACTGAGATTAATAATTTGGAAGGTTTGTATGAGGTGCACCTTCACTGCAGATATTTTAGATAACATTAGTGACAAGTTCATATTCGGTATTTACATCTGAGCTACAGATATGGTGTATATATCTTCATTTGTGCAATATATATTTAGTTATTCTCTGTTTCTAGTTTTCAGTGAATAAAGAATATGGTACCTTTGGTCAGCAGTTGTTGAGTGTCAAATATGGAGGTGAATTTAATAAGAATAAAGCATATCTTTTTGCTCTTCTAACAGTCGGCTCCAAGTATCTGAAGCAGCGTTCACATGAAATAGCAACAGCTGCGAGAAATCCCACTGTGTCTGAGAAAGTAAGAATTATGTTTATATTATTCATCCCTGTATTGTAACATACACTCATGTAAGGGTATTTCTCCAAGAGTGTGAACTTTCATAGCTTGTGTGCTTCTGTCTGACTGTTTGTAAATTGAAATATCACACTTTGTGCTGTTTTCTGAAAAAAATGCTGTATTAAGATTTTGTAAGCATATTCATTAATTGTTTGCATTTTAGATGTGTTAGTTTTTTAATTATAGATTCTTAAGAGAAAATGTATTGGATCGTTGTTTAGGCTAGTTTTTGCTTTGTGAAGAAGGAGTGCATGGCTCTGTGTCTATTTGTGTGTCTGTCTGTCTGCATGTCTTGTAACAACTTTTTAAAATAATTTAGTCCTTTTTCTTGAAACTTGGTAGAAATGCCATAGTATTAAATGTGATGCCAAAAAATATTGTTAAGTTGCCTTGGCTTTTCCAAGATTTGTGATGACATCACATATTGCTCGGTCAGGAATAAGAGGTGTGTAACGTCATATTTATGTCCAGATTTGTAGTAATCCAAACTGAAGTAATAACTTTGAGAAGTGGTTTACATTGGAACAAAGGGGTTATTGTTTTTGTGCCCTGAACTTTTACAGTAAACCATTTTGTTGCCAGCTTTAAGATGTACTTAAAAACTCAGTTAACATTTAGATGCAATATTATTTTTATTTTATATATCCCATCATCTGCAAGAAAGCCCAACCTGCCCAACTTATTTCAGTCAAACTCAGTATGGTAGCTTACACTAATTTGTTTTATCCATGTAGGGTATGGTAGAGTTTGGTCCATTTTATGGGCCACTTCACTCAAGGGCCTAAGTTAAATTTTTATGCTTAAATCTTGCAATTCTTGTGATAGGTCTTAATGAAACTTAATATAATCACAACATGAACGTTATAAAAGCATAATTATGTGGGAGTGTCATTCACTGTGATTCGTTTGAAATTACTGAAGGACTCGTACATACATACATACAAACATACATACACACACATATACATTCACCGATCCAACATCCACGTAAGTAGGGTTGAACATGGAATTCGTCAAGAACAGAGTAGATTGCAATATGCAATCGAGTCAAACACTGAGATACAAATGAGATACAAAGTTACATAGAATTAGTAAAACACTATAAATAACAAGAGAATTCATACTCACTCACTAAGACAAGGTAAATATATGGATTACAATAAATAATAACAAGTCAACATTTGAAAATTAAGTAGAATACATACACAGAATACACATATTGTTAATAATAATAATAAAAGGAGTGCAACAGCAGTTGAAAAGCTGTTTGTTGCTGGTTAACTATTACAATCTTTAGAAAGAAATTCGTCAATAGAATAAAAAGCATTCTTAACAAGATAATTCCTTAACATAGTCTTAAAAATAGGTATTTTGTTATGTAGATTTGAAATATTTTGTGGAAGATGATTAAATATTTTAACAGATGAATAATATACACCTCTCTGTATTGTGGAAGATCTCACCGAAGGTACATGCAGTTTATTTTGTTGCCTAGCATTCCTGCCATGAACTGAGGTGTTGGTTTGATAGATGTTAGGATTTTTAACCATAAATAACATCAAAACATAGATATATAAACAAGGAACTAAGTATGTCCAGTTTTTTGGAACCTTCTCTACAAGAACTCCTTGGATCCAGCTTCAGCATAATCCTAATTGCTCTCTTTTGAATTATGAAAACATTTCTCATTGGTGAAGATGAACCCCAGAAAATTATACCATAATTAATTTGTGATTGGAAATGTGCAAAATAAGCCATTTGTAGTGTTTTTACATATACAATAGATGATAATTTTCTCAAGAGAAAACAGATAGAACTCAGTTTTTTAATTAAATCGTCTAGATGAAAATTCCATGTAATATGACAATCTAGATACACACCTAAAAATTTAATATTTTGAGCAACAGTAATAGCTTGATTATTGTATGATACATGTAACGGATAAGTAGAAGATGTAGATGAAGTAAATTTGATCAATTGCGTCTTATTTAAATTAAGTACCAACTGATTGTGTTGAAACCATTCAGAAATGCAACAAAATACCTTATTTAATTTAGTATTTAGTTCAATATGATCATTGGACGAAACAAGAATATTAGTGTCATCAGCAGAAAGAATGGTGTGAGAAACTTTACCTATGATGCTTGGAAAATCATTAATTGTTATTGATTGTCATTGATTGTGATTTCATTAGAATGTTGTATTTTTGCATTAATATTATGCTTATCATTGATACTGTGTGTTCCATTCAGTAAATATAGCTGTGTTGTATGCTTTATTAATTTTTCTGTGCATGTCAAAAATAATACGTCATCATGAGGCTATACATGTTCCTTGTCATAGGAATTTATTAAAATTACAGTTTCCTGTAATTTATAATACAACCATATGTTAACCCCTAGGTGCCGAACATTATATATATGTAACGTGCAGTGTGATGGCTCTAAATGCCGAAGGCCATGTAATTATATATGTCCTTATGCAGCCTTCTTTTGCAGCGCCCATTTAAATTCAAGTTTTCTGCAGATCACTGTGGGCATTTAATTCCAGTGCCAAAGGCTTAAATATAATACACAATAAAATACTTAAAATTAGGGTTATTATTATTGTTATTATTATTATGTTGTTGACGACGACGATGATGATGATGATTATGATGATGATGGGGTTCAGATTTGTGACTTGGATGTTTTGGTGGTCAGTGTGTATTGTCACGTCTTGTTCTGTTGTGTGTGTATGTGTGAATTTAATCTCTTCTTGGTTTTAAGACCCACATTGGTCAATTGACTACATTATGAATGTGTCTCACAAATTATTCTATTGTGAGAAAATGTTTTGGCTGAACATGGCAGGGATAAATAAAGCAAATATTACGTCTTGTACATTATTTGCATGAAACTTGGTGATTTCAAGAGAATGAGTAATGTAAAAGCAATGCATGTACCATTGAATATGCACTCCAGCCTCTTGGTTTCAGCATGCCATTTACTGGATGTCTTCATTTACTTTGCCCACAGATGTCATGCATGAATGAAATGTACCATCATAATGTCACTGTTAAGTATGTATGTTCCTGTTCTTATTACTGTATAATATTATAGTGTGTTTGGCTTAATTGTTTCCAGATAAAATTAATCTTTCACTGGGTAGACAGTACAATTCAGTTGGCAAGTTTGATAAATTTGTTGGTGTTCCTAACTGAAGGAAAATATCCAACTTTAGTCGATCGAATTCTTGGACTGCGACCTGTTTCTGTAGCTCCTCCAGGCCCAGGTCGTACCGTGGGTTATAGCTACATGACACGAGAACTTCTGTGGCATGGGTTAATTGTAAGTGTTGGACACAGCTTTTAGGATTATAGGACAGTTCAATTCAATGAAAAGATTATAGAAGGTGGAAACATCTAGGGAAGAAGTGGAATGATTTTGGTAGTTCTGTGATGTGGAGACGTGAATTGTGTGTGCCCAGGTACTGTACAGTGTGACATTTCAGTTTGTACTTCACTTCATTAAAGGAACTTCTGTTAAAGTTAGGGATGAATGTTTGTGATGAATGATAGCGAAGTGTTGTTGACGTGGGTTTCAGGTGATGGGGAGGGAAAGTGTATGTTTGCTGCCTGGCACACACGTGGCACATTCTGTATTATCATGATGGAATCCACAGGGTTTTAATAAAGGTCATTTTATGTTGCACATTATAACAAAGACATACATTTGTCAGAAGCCAGAGTACTTCTTTTTTGAATGTTTGGGATGTGCAGTGGATTTCTCATGGCTTGTGAAGAAATTTCTTTAGTTTTGTACAGATTGTACTAAAATACTCTGCTTCTGAGGATTTGCGTCTTCTCAGATGTGACACTATGTTGCTGGGTAAGTGGTTCCCAAAATTTTGAATGTTAGTGCTATTGAAATATCAGGAACCACTCACCCAAAGACACGCCATAACCCAGAAGACATGAATCCTCAGCAACACTGCTATGAGAATATTGCTTCTGTGTTGCAGTTTGTCTTAAGATACTGGTATTGTACCTCATGTATCTGGCTACCCTACCTTATAAATCCTTGTGGGAAATTGGGGTTAGGGAAATTGTGACCACTGTTATCATTTATCAGTTTACTTTTGCCCTCACTAAACACAAAAAAATACAAGCCTATAGGCATGTTAAAAATTGGACATAAAGATTAACACAAAAAGGGGCAACACAATGAAATCTAGAAGGCTGGTTTTGTATGCAATTCAACTGTCACAAGCAAGTGGGGAAATATGACAGCCAATGATTTTTTTACATGTGTGCATGAATTAAGATTCATGGTTCATGAGGAATTCCTGTGTTCTGCAGTTTTTGTTTTTTACTTAATAAAATTATACAGTAAAACCCCTATTTAATGAATTGCTGGGGGATTAGAATATATTTCACTAAATCGAGGTTTTCATTAAATGGAGGTTACGTTGTTTATATGTAGCTGTTGTCGGGACATGAAAAAATCATCACTAAATCCGGGATTTCACTAAATATGGGAACATTAAATCGGGGTTTTACTGTATCAACTACATGAATTATTGTGATGCAAGATGTAACAGGGTTATTGTGAATAGTGTCTGGTGGGATACAAAAACAAGCTTGTGTGAAGGTGCAGTCTTACTGTCTTCACAGGTGCCTGCAGGAGCTTGAGAAATTTTTGAAACATAGCTGTGAGGCCTCCTTGCAACTACTATCTACGTGTTATCTCAAAGAACTGCAAACTTCACAAAGAAGAAATTTAATTACCATGAGGCAGATGTTCTTTCATCAAGCTAAACCATATTTTGGATGTACATAAATACTGAAATATTTTAAAATATTGTATCTCTTATTGATTTTCCAGGAGCTTTTTGTTTTTGCTGTACCACTTATAAATTACCATGCTTTAAAACGAAGAATAACTAACTTATTCTCAAGGCAGAAGATGGATGCTGGGAACAGAGGTGTGGTTTTCACAACTGGCAGCAAATGTGCAGAATGTAATGAGACACCAGTTCTTCCACATCATATAGGCTGTGGTCATATATTTTGCTTCTACTGCATTAAGGTGAGAAATTACTTCTTTTTTTTTTTTGTTTTTTTGTACAAGTGCACTGTGTGAAAAGCACACAGAATCTTCCATCTGCTGTCTACTTGGTGTGCTGTATGTGTGTATGTGTCATAGCTGCATAAGTTCAAGAACAGGAGTTGCATATGAAATCCGTTGTCATCGAGAAGCAGGTATTTGTAGTTTCCTTCAAAATACTATCCTTCAACAGCTGTTAACTTGTTCTGGCATTTGTTCAGGGTGACCAAGATGTTGCTGTACCTACCTACCTACCTACCTACCTACCTAAGCTTATGTGCATGCCATGTGCCTTCAGTATGCTGTCAAACTCTGGAGTGTTGTGTGACTCTCAGTCTCACGTGCTTGCAGAGCATTGCATAGGAATTGAATTTTAATTCTTCTCTGCCAAAATTCATAAATAAGCTGTCAGATGTTGACATGAATTGATGCTGTGATACATGTCATACACTGCTCAACACTTTTGCTGAATACCACGTACTGCTTGAAGTTTTCTTTGATGATTAATGTACAATTTATAGCAGTACCCATGTCAGAAATGTTGTGTTTTGGGTTAAGGAGAATCCATATTTCACACAGTTGTAACATGACTCAGTACACATGATGCTGTGGGCTGGTGTGACTGCAAATCATTTGATTGGCCCTGTTCCTTTGACAGATCTGCTAACTCTGCATCTTATGCAGAAAGAGATGTGGTTAATGCCAGCCAGTGGACTCCTAGATGTGTGACTGCAGTATGGTGGAGTACTTACACGCGTCACCATCACTGTTTGTGTGATATTTTGAACAAACATTTTTTAGGTCACTTGATTGGCTGCAGTTCACTAAGATCTCCTGCTCCATAATTCTGGCCACCATGCAGTCATGATCTTATCATGGTGGACTGCTCTTTGTGGGTCATTACCAAGGGACAAGTGGCTTTGCACTTATCACAACACTAACGATCTGTGCTGAGCTCTGGAGCAAGTGTTTGTTTTTGTTATAACACATTACTAAGTAACATGAGGCAGCGACATGTCCATTGAAGAAATAGCCAGTCTGATATGTTACTGTCATACCAACCTACATCACACGTGGTCGTTTATGCGTCACCTTCACCGGGAAATGCAAATTTCCCTTAATCCAAAAGACAAAATTTCTGTGATAAATTGTGCACACACTCAATAAATCCACCAACAAATGCACTTATAAAATACAATTTATAACAAGTTTAAACTCCTACATGTTTCAGCACTGGGGTGCCATCATCAGGGAGTTATAGAACAAAGGAATATAAGCCCAAAACAGTAGTCTAAATTGTGTTTTATAAGTGCATTTGTTGGTGGATATGTTGATTGCAAGAATATGCGTGGTATGAATAATATAAACATGTGCACGCACTGTTGAAGAGACCTTTGAGCAGGATGAGGCAGACAGGCACCCGAGTTCATTACTGTGCCCGCTTTGAATAGCCTGCTAGAGTATTTGAGTATGATCAAATGCAAATTTAATTTTTAATGTACTGTAATATTGTATGGGACTGTGGGTAGTATGGGAAATTGTATTCTGGTTCTTACCATTACTGCTTTTGAATGTAAAGAATTTTATTAAGATTATTATTTCATAATGATGGTGGACGTTTGTAAATGTTGTGTTCTTTGATGACAGGCAAACCACCTTGCAGATGAAAAGTATGAATGCCCTCTTTGTGGATTTTCTTCTGAAGATGCTACATCTATTAAACCTCTTCATTTGGAATCTTGAGCAGCAAATGATGGTTTTAAGAGTACCTGTTATTCCAGAAATCAGCATTTAAGATAAAACTATGGATGATTGAATGGTGAACAAATGAATGAAAGAATGAATGGCTGGAGTTCCACCTGTATGTATTTTGACTGACTAATTTGTGTGCTGTCCATGACTGGTGTCCTCCTCATTCCATGTTCGCTTGATTATGGTCCTGAACCAACAAAAGAGGGGAAGAAAAGGAAAAATACTCCCCAGCCTAAACATTTCTAACACCAGCACTTGAAACTTCGTATGATCGCGGTGTAGCAAGCAGTTTCTGTATGTAGTGATGTTGAGCAGTGCATAAAGCATTTCTGATGGACAGACCACTTCTGTTAAGGAGAGGGTCTATGCATCTAGTTGACATGTGCTGACCAGGTCAGCTTGATATCAAGGGTCATGTCAAGTTTGACCCATTGTACTGTCTCGCCATAGGCTGGGCATTCAGATGTGTTACACATTCTTAAGGAAGACTTGACGCTGATGGCGTTCCTTTAGCCCTGTAGCCAGCGCTCAAGTCTGTTCAGATCGGTCGTCAGGTGACTGATGAGCCGTGATGTGTGGCCTGCATGTTGTATACATACAGGCTGAAGAGGACGTGGGAGACCATTCCACCCTGAACAACTCAGTCTGCATGCCACGATGAGTTGATGTGGCTGATTGGAAGGACTTTCAGACGTCACTGAGTGAAAGTTCGAAGATGTGGTTTTCATCAGTATGTGCAGAAACTGCGGTTACTTAGCTCAGGAAGGATGTCGTAGGTCCACATGGTGTTGAAGGTTGTAGCCGTATCTAGGAAAACCATGCCTGTGAGCTGTATATGGAGTTATGTAAGTACGAGGGTTATCCAGAAAGTAAAGATACAACACGGGTGGGAGGAGAAGGGAAATCACCTCAGACCATCCCGCTCACAGCCCAGACCTCACTCCCAGCGATTTCCATTTGTTTTTGCATTTAAAGAAACATTTGGCCGGCCAGAAGTTTCACGAAGACGAAGAGGTGAAAAACGAAATCACTACGTGGTTGCGTGCACAGGCGGCGGAGTTCTATGACATCGGAATACAAAAACTCGTACCCAGGCTAAACAAATGCCTTGACAAAGGTGGTGATTATGTTGAAAAATAGCTAAAGGTATGTGTTAAGAGATTTTTCACTCTATTTTGTTAATAAATATTTTTAAAAAATTTTATTGCTTTTGTATCTTTACTTTCTGGATAACCCTCGTACTTCGGGAGTCAGGTGATGGGCCTGTCAGCTGGGGAGATGTCGGGGAAATGGATCCACAAAGCTTTGTCCCAGCCAGCATGTCTTGAGGCCCGTGTATTAAAAGCAAATACCAATAATTATATTTTATGATCTAGGCCTGCATTAGCTCATGTTGTAATGTATAATGTTGCCATTGTTAATAATCTTTAGGATCGAAACATGTCAGGACTGTATAGAATGGTGGTTTGTGATTTTTGTGTTTTGATAGATATTGTTTAATAAATATTCCAGACCAAAATTTCACATGAATTTATCATCTCATACATGCTACATGCCTTTCCCATATTCTTGTGTGTTTGATGAGTGTATAAACAGAGTCTGTGCAACTTTGCTGTTCTGCTTATGAAATTACATTGAAGTTAACTGTGTGTCTAAGCATGACAGCATGATGTGGGCTTACTGCCGTGGCACATTCTAGATTTCTGCACATTGTAAGTGAGTTGTTAGCTTAAGGTTCTGGCCTCTTAATATTTAGGGAGAGAACTCCAAATATGTACTGAGAAAGAGACTGGTTGGGCTGTAGCACTGTTAGGCATGTGATGTCTAAAAGGGAGGACATGCATGTTGCGGGAATCGCACCTGTCCAGCCGGTAGCTAGCTACTCTAATGACTGGTAGTGTTTGGGAAGATACAAGGATCGGTCAGCAGTAAACTAATACGGTTTATAATTCAGTAACGAAGGACCTTGCAATGGTAGTAATTATGTCAGAGGAATTCTTTGTCAAGCTGTTTTCATTCGTTCCCAGCACTGAAGAAAAATCTTGGCGGCCACAATTTAAAGATGATCGCGAGGTGGAAACAGTTGTGACACGATGTCTGATACCACAGAACACGGACTTGCATCAACAGGGAATTTAAAAGCTTAACCCATGATCTGATAAATGCCTCAGTTGTGGCAGGAACTGTGTGAAAAGTACTGGGATAGCGGTACAATTAAATCTGAACTGTTTTTTTTTGGAGGTAAAAATTAAGAACAAAATTATGCATTGAAAAAAAATTTTAGTTGCGTTCGCAAAATTGCGAAAAGCGACTGATAGCTTCGTCATGTGTCTCCGCCCCTCCGCATGGAACATGTCGGTTCCCACTGGACGGATTTTAATTAAATTTAATACTTCTGTATTTTTCGAACATCTGTGGAGCAAATTCAAGTTTCATTAAAATCTGACAAGAATAGCGGTACTTTACATGAAGACCTATGTACATTTGTGATAATATTTCGCCGAATTCTCCGTATAATGAGAAATGCTTCAGACAAAAGTTATAGAGAAAATCAAAACACACATTTTATGTTCAGTAACTTTTTTCAGAAAATCGTGCCGTTTATGAGATAATATGGAAAAATGTGGTACAGCAAGACAGGCCATAGATGACAATATAATACGGCGCATGCCCTGTGCATGCTGGATAACTTAGACTACAGACACACAGAATATGTAATACTTATTGCTTTTCCACGGCAACAACGGTTATACGAACGCGTCTCAATATTACGTTATACGTACAATGCCTGTCTTGTTTTTTTTTTTCTGACGGACACTCCTATAATGTAAGATGTTTAACTAGGAGGAAAAAATACGTTCTTCAGTAATGTTACCTGTAACGTATTTTGATTCATTACGTGATAGTTAGAGACGAGAACTTTGTGCTTGTATCGCAGCGGCCTGTCATCATTTAGTCACGAAGCGACCAGAAAACATCACCGAGTCTCAGAACCCTGTGCTGAAATTGGGAAATTTTTCCGCAACAGGGAACGTTTTTCACGTATAATACTGTAATTCTTGGACTTGCCTTGGCTCAGGCGTTTAGAGCGTTTAGAGCAGGTCCAATCCCAGGGCAGTATATGTGGGATTTGTGGTGGACAGAGTGGCACTGGGACAGGGTTTTCTTCGAGTACTTCGGTTTTCCCCCGTTAGTACCATTCCACCGATGCTAGACACTCAGTATATCACCGACGCTATATAATCTTAGCAATTAACAGCGTCATTAAACTGCAAATCTACTGAGCAAGTTGGCGGAAGCGGTAACGCTTTTTGACTTTTATTGAGGAGATGACGGGTTCGAAACTCAGCCGGAACACCGACACATTGAAAAGTTTTTGGTAGTCTTCTAAAATACCGCAAGCAAAATGTTGGGATATTAAAATTAGACCATGACTGCTTCCTTCCTAATCCTTTCCAATTCATTAATCATCCTGACATTCTCTGCTACTTAACCTGAGTTAACGACAGCGCCGCTGAATGAACCACCAATAAATATTCTATCACACAGCAGTTGTAAGGTGACGAACAGCCTCTGTATTTTTACTGTAATCACGTGTGTTCGTAACGAGGCAATTATCTCAAATACTTGCGGGCAGTGCCCTGTCTCATGCAATACGTTCCACTTTGTTACGTAACTTGCGGTTGTCCTGCAATAACCGATACGTCACATGTCGCCTAGGCCGGTTCGTAAACCGAGTGGGTAGAATCTTTCCCTACAGCACAGTGGATGCCAGAACTTTCTCCCAACTACAGAAGTCTTGTTGGCGACATTCCACATCACGTAGCTCCTAGCACAGGCTGACCAGGCATTTTCTTAAGAACAAATCGCGGTAGGTCCATTGTGGCATTTCTCTTCATCGCCATTCTGACCGGGTCGCCTCCGGGGCCCACACGGACTTCTCTCCGGCGGTACTTAGGACATTTCCCGTGAGGGAAAGTGGCTGGAACCCAAAGCCTGCCACCGAGCTCCAGCTAATGCTGAGATTAAGAATGTGTGGAGGTATATTTTTACTTCTGTTGCTCGATTGACCACACGGATTCGTCCTTATGGCATGATGGTGAATTTAACGCAGTGACTAAAGCGGTCAGGGGTGAAACCGACTGTCTTCCATTTGTTGTCAACGCAAGAATGTGTGGAACTTTGCCGTAACGTCATCTGTACGCCTTAAGCGCGTGGTTCTCAGGCTGGGGGACGTCATTTTTATGTTAAGATGTCGATGTAGTAGCGAACCGAATTTGGTAATTACCAAAGACACGGGTAATTAAATTAATTTTGCCTATATACGTATAAATTAGGTGAAATTTAATGCCGTATGACACTGAGCCGCATTCTGCCATATGCATAATGTAGGTTGATGCTTTATGTGTCAGAATATTTGATTACTGTGCTAACATTGCATTTAATTTAGTAGTTACATGCCTTGAAGCTTTCACTGCAATTAAATACAATGAGATATTCCGTCAGATGGTTCAAATAAATCGACACCGTCGTTCTACGAAACGTCGGTCTATTTGAAGCACTTGACGCTGCTGTCAGCTCGGGAAGATTTTGTTAGTCGTTACGTCACTGGAACTCCAACCGAACTTCATTTGAATAATTCAGATCGGTCTCCCGCTATAGAATTCACTAAGTTGAGTTCTTTGCAGAACTGCAAGAACCATTCACCTGACTGAGCCACCTACACGGAGCAGAATCTCTCGAGACGCCGACAGTCACGCAGTCAAGATGGAACCTGACAGTTAATTACCGCGTTCGTAAGAGCCTGAGGCAGCTGAATCCCGTCTTACGCATTATACTGTTGGGCCTCTTAGGTCTGAGTGTTCTGTGAGGTGTCTGTTGTGTCGCGATACGGTAAAAGAGAACATGCTTTAGGGGTTGGCCTTCACCACATTATTTTGCGTTCAGGCGGGATACCTGCGTATTTCGATCATTTTCGGCTTTTCTCGAAACAACTCACAAATAGACAAAACTTCGCCGAGATCACTAATGGACGTTAGTAGCCATTTACTTTTGTGTAAAACAGATTTTGTAGTTTGTATAATGACGCCCATTGCTATGACCTGACAGGTGTTTTGGACACTCCATCATCTTTAGCTTCTTGTACCACGGTGTTTCGAAAACTGGCCATGTTTTGTCTTCAGGCGCGGAGAGGGGCCGGGAGCTTAATCTGACAGTATCACTGATATAGGTTGACTTTGTTTTCGAAACGAAGGGAAAGGTCGAGACCATCAAGGGTCAAGCAGTCTTGGACTTTTAAACTCTTGAAAATGGGACCTTTATATTGTCCCGAAACGTCGGTAACCAACTACCAACTACGTCACATAACAAGAAGAGCGAAGGTCTCAAATACACGTCGGCGGAAGCCTGAAATATCGCTAGGAATGTCTCACCTGATCTGTTGATTTTGTCAGATTCCATGGAACAGGTTTTCATGAAAAGCTGATAGTCGCTTAGCTAATCAAGAACTAACCCACAATTTTGTGAATTCCAAATATTCGTCACCGTGTTCACAATGGAGTGCCGTTGACCTCATCCTGTGCCTGATTAATCCAGTACACAACCTCACGCTCCATTTACGATCAGTATTTTCTTTTTCAGATTTTCTACTAAAATTTCATACGCATCCACTAGTCAGTCACTATAGTGACTGAGCTGTTCCGGTTAATGTATTTAAATCCTTATGGTGTAGAATACTTGTACTGGAAATCAAGTTTGCATTCGTTGTGGAGATCTGGTCCAGTTTTTGAAAAGAGTCACTAGGTCTAGCAACAATCGAGTTCTTTTAATTTAGTATCGTAGCTGCCACTTTCTCCTGACGTAATGGATACTGTGCAAGGGCCTCTATGAACAAGAATGAAAGCTGCTTCTAAGAGTTTGTTGATAAAGTCTAGTAAAAGGAACCAAATCCATGGTGTATGCCCCCTGAGAAGTTAATATCTAGCAGCCAATTTGCCCGCAATTCATGGAACCCCAAGGTTCATTACCGTGTTCACCACAGCCCACCATTAAACTGTGTCCTCAACCAGATGAATCCAGTCCAGACCATATAAATCCTAGTTTAATATTATCTTCCCATCTGCGCCTTGGCTTCCAAAGTGGTCTTTTCCGTTTTTTCTGACAAAAATTTGGCATCAATTTTACATCTATCTCATGCGTGTTACGCTCACATTTGGTGAAGAGTGCAAATTTTGAAGATCCTCACTACACAGTTTTTTCCAGCCTGTACTTAATACCTCTTGGTACCCAAATTTATTTCTTCGGTAACATATCAAGTTTTGCAGACGTATGAAGTTAAAATTGTAGTTTTGTATATTATAATTTCTCGCTTTTTAGATTGGCAACAGGAAAACAAATTATTTTAACCTGAATGGCAGTAAGAATTTACCATCTTAAATATTCTCTTAATTTACTCCATTGTCAGGAACAGGGGCGCACCCAAAGGGGGGCTGCCGGGCTGCAGCCCCCCCCCCCCCTCGAAACGAAATTTAAAGACAGATTTTGTAGACACGATGATATTAATCGTAATACGTGATTTACCCTTCAGCCGAAATCAGCCACTGAAATCGGCTGATGACTAGTACATTACAATTAAAAAAAAAATTAGGGTGTCTTAGATGAAATTTAAAAACTAAGAAGACTCGACATTGTTATTTAAACTGAGTCATGGAACATGTAGTTGTATTTGTGTGCTGTACGTATGTAAATGCAACTGCAAACAGTGCTATGTTATAGTTGTACTTACGACATGATGTTTATCAGATAATTTTTAAAATCAAATATAAATTATATACAACCTCAAGGTCGGTCTCCCCTCTCTCCCCAATAAAAAAATCTGGGTGCGCACCTGGTTTGGAAGCGAATCTGTGTAGTCCATCTTGTATTCGTTTACTGGCTGATGGAAGCATTCGAAAGCGGGCGAGCTCCACAGATTCTGTTCGGAGTTGAAGCTTGCAGTAGTAACAACGCCGGTCCTGTGACAGTAGACTGGTGTTCGCTTTTACAGCCAAAGTTAAAGTTTCTTTAAAAATTCTCTTCCACTCAGAGCATCTGTTAGAAACCGGTTGCTGTCTCATCAGGAGCCGAGTTCTGGTTAAGGCACGTCTTCTGACAATTCCAATGTCGCCTAAACATATCAGGTCAGGTGATTTCCAAATGATTACGTTTACGACGCTTGCGGTAGCTTCCAACGGCATTAAGCGTGACGTTTATGTTATTTGAGAAATAAAGATGTTGAGTACATGTTGAGCAATTTACATCGGTCACAGGGAGAACGTGGCAGTCTTCAGAATCGATGAAACTAAAAGAGGTAACGCGACTGCCTTGATTAGTGGAGGTACTGGGTTTACATCTCAGCCCGGACGCTGGCTGTATCGACTGAAGTCTCTCGTGTTCCTGCCTGCAGACGAATTCCTGAACAGTGCCGTGAAAATTGTTATGACAGTTTGCTGACATATTCATTCCAGCACGTTGTTCGTAATCATGATACTGTGTCGTATTGATAATCGATAGGATGTCGTTAACGTGACGACATTGTAAATTCAACGTAGATAAATTTGAAGTCAGATATGGTTTAATTTGATGGGAAATTTTGATTGTTGTCTTGTAGACGATAGCACGGTTGCTACCGACTGAAATATATTAGGGTATATTGTGAAGCAGTCTATTTCCTTTTTGTACAAATTAACACCAGAATGATAATCGACATGTCCTGTACATATAGAGAAAATATGTTTCACATACCATTTGATATCACAGTAAGATATGAATTGCAGTATTTATTGGAAAAATATTTATTAATTTCTTTATAAACACGTATAAAATTATTATGAATTCCCATCATAATCATGCTCATATTGTTCACATAAAAGTGCTGAACTTACTTTCAGCCATGATACAAAACCTGTCTCTAAACTATAGCTTTGCTAAAATATGAAATTGCAAACACATTATCTTTGTTGTGGCGACGTTCACTACGCTGACATTTTTCATTTAAGTATCAAACTGATACTGTACTAATTATGAGGTTCATTACTACAAGATGTCAGTTAAATCTATATCGAAAACAAAATTTCATAATTGTACAAACATAAAGACAATGAGTTTTTAATAAATGTGTAATGAAATGCTTGATCACCACGAATTATTTTTGACCCATTATGTAAAGGCTATATACAAAAATAAATTGGACTAGTTATAGTGTGAGTATCTTATATATTATTTGTTAAGTTGTTACGTAATATGGCCATGTAGTAGGTAATGTTTGCAGGTAAGAACTGAATGGCATCAGACCTGGAACAAAGCATGGAATAATTAATATGAACTTGATTATACATTGAACTGTATAGGAAAGTGCTTTGAACCGTTTGTGTTGTTGGTCCATCAGCTCTTATACGGAGACAGACGCGATATAAGGATTGTAAATTGCCGTTTGATAAGGACGTGCTCATGGGACTTACGTTCGCTGTGCCTCCTGTAGTACTTCTTGAAACAGTTCGTGTTCTGATTGGCGAAATGAATTACACTGTAACAACCACAGTTTTGAAAGAAAAATGAGATGTCCAAATGCAGGAGTTTGCAATGGTAAATTTATGTACCAGCAATGTTCTGGGAGTCATGGGTTGAAGTGTGACAGTAATGATTTAAATACCGACTCGAACGTTGTCCCGTACTGAGGACTAATTACTGTGCTCTTAACTGTATGTAAGTGATTATTGAAGAATTCAAGACAATACAGATGTGTTGAATGGACGTAGGACACTTGATTATAAATCGATGTAAGTGATAATTGAAGAATTCAAGACAACACAGATGCGTTGAATGGACGGAGGACACTTGATTATAAATCGGTGTAAGTGATAATTGAAAAATTCAAGACAACACAGATGCGTTGAATGGACGGAGGACAGTTGATTATAAATCGGTGTAAGTGATAATTGAAGAACTCAAGACAATACAGATGTGTTGGATGGACGGAGGACACTTGATTATAAATCGGTGTAAGTGATAATTGAAGAACTCAAGACAATACAGATGTGTTGGATGGACGGAGGACAGTTGATTATAAATCGGTGTAAGTGATAATTGAAGAACTCAAGACAATACAGATGTGTTGGATGGACAGAGGACAGTTGATTATAAATCGGTGTAAGTGATAATTGAAGAACTCAAGACAATACAGATGTGTTGGATGGACAGAGGACACTTGATTATAAATCGGTGTAAGTGATAATTGAAGAACTCAAGACAATACAGATGTGTTGGATGGACGGAGGACAGTTGATTATAAATCGGTGTAAGTGATAATTGAAGAACTCAAGACAATACAGATGTGTTGGATGGACAGAGGACACTTGATTATAAATCGGTGTAAGTGATAATTGAAGAACTCAAGACAATACAGATGTGTTGGATGGACAGAGGACACTTGATTATAAATCGGTGTAAGTGATAATTGAAGAACTCAAGACAATACAGATGTGTTGGATGGACAGAGGACACTTGATTATAAATCGGTGTAAGTGATAATTGAAGAACTCAAGACAATACAGATGTGTTGGATGGACAGAGGACACTTGATTATAAATCGGTGTAAGTGACAATTGAAGAACTCAAGACAATACAGATGTGTTGGATGGACAGAGGACACTTGATTATAAATCGGTGTAAGTGATAATTGAAGAACTCAAGACAATACAGATGTGTTGGATGGACAGAGGACACTTGATTATAAATCGGTGTAAGTGATAATTGAAGAACTCAAGACAATACAGATGTGTTGGATGGACGGAGGACAGTTGATTATAAATCGGTGTAAGTGATAATTGAAGAACTCAAGACAATACAGATGTGTTGGATGGACAGAAGACACTTGATTATAAATCGGTGTAAGTGATAATTGAAGAACTCAAGACAATACAGATGTGTTGGATGGACAGAGGACACTTGATTATAAATCGGTGTAAGTGATAATTGAAGAACTCAAGACAATACAGATGTGTTGGATGGACAGAGGACACTTGATTATAAATCGGTGTAAGTGATAATTGAAGAACTCAAGACAATACAGATGTGTTGGATGGACAGAGGACACTTGATTATAAATCGGTGTAAGTGACAATTGAAGAACTCAAGACAATACAGATGTGTTGGATGGACAGAGGACAGTTGATTATAAATCGGTGTAAGTGATAATTGAAGAACTCAAGACAATACAGATGTGTTGGATGGACAGAGGACACTTGATTATAAATCGGTGAAGGAAGTCACCAATCAAAACTGTTGCAGTGACGTGTGCAGGGAAGGCTAGCGGCTGTTTTTGTTTTGACCTTAACGGATTTATATGCATTAAATATTACACAGTAGACGGAAAATAGAAACTTCAGGTGAAGCTTGCAGAATGTGTTATATTTTTCATGGTTATACGACATTGTCTAGAGTGACTGGCATCCAGAAAGTTATTGATGACTGGTGGATTTTGTTGATGAAATGTGACTGGCGACTCGTGTGGAAAGCTATGTCCTACGTTGTGTTTATACCTAGTATGCTCACTCGGTCACAGGAGAGTGTATTAGAACGACGATTGGTGTTTGTGAAACTATAATCATATCACACAGGGCCATTGAAATAAACCTGGCAAATGAAAATTATTGAGTAGAAGCGTGTCTCTGGGGATAGCTGTAACACTAAAGCAATATTTTGATTAAATGTTTTGCAAGAGAGTTACATGTTTCTCTTAAGGCCTGTGACAACCTTGGATACGTTTTACCAATATTATGTTAGGCATTACGCATTATCTGATATACATGTCCATAAATTTTGCGAAGTTGCACACTTGAAGACAGGAGTACACCTGGCTTCCAAATTATCATATGATTCTATATAACGTATACCACAGACAATGAAATGTATCCACCATAAAACGTTTGAAAAATTCAGTGTATTATTTGTTCTTTTAAGAAGTTATGGTGGCTATTTACATTGTTTGAATGTTAGGGATGCTGTTCGTACATTGCTTAATATGTAAGTGTCGTATGAACTTCAGTATGTAGGTATGTTAAGGTTATATTGTTTAGAAAACTGAAAAGGGATTCTTCCGTACATTGCTCGGTCACCGAAATTTAGTAACGATTGTTTCCTGAAGTGTAGTGTAAAGAAATTGTCAGTATCGAGTTCTTGCTGCAGTATGCCAAATTGTGAAGTGAATTCTAACCTCAGTACTACATGGCGTATGTTATACCCTCAGTCTCCATACATGGATCTTCATGTTGATTTTACTGTCAGAGCTTAAGAAGATTTATATGGCAACGCCTGACCGTAATACTGGTTAAAGCATGTGGTAACTACACAGTTTATATCATAACTATCTAAAATGTACCAGCTGCTGCTTTTGGCGCTATCCATGGTGATACGTTTGTGACAGGTCAAGCGAGCTTTTTTTCTTCCAGATATCACTCTAAACCTCTGTACTGGAGTGATTCATGCCAGGGGTAGCTAGCTTGAGTGTACAAACCTATATATAGTTGACAGTTCTCTATTTACGCCTGGAAGAGGTACATTTTAGAAAATTTTGACTCTGAGAGCGCCCCTGGATTGTGTATATACTAATAAAAATTATCTATTATTAAGCCTTAGCCGGAGCTTCTCTCTTTTTGTGGATGGACGGCCCCTGTTTCGTGACTGTGGCGTGGAACCCAGTCTCCCAGTCGGCGACGTAGTCCACAACCCGGACACTTCCGTCGGGCTCCACAAGGCTGTACTGCCCTTTCACCACGTCGCCATCACGCTTCTCCCAGGCTCGTTTGATGTCACCTGTGTGTGGGTCGTTCACACCGTACTCATAGGCGTAGAGAGGATGGTCTTTCTGCAAAACAGAGGGACAAGCTGCTGTCACTGACTCCGTTGGATTTGCTGATACAGACTTAAGCAACGGCAGCATCAGTGTGCAACCTGAATTATCATGACATGTCTCAAAAAAGCCCACCATTTGACTCAGTGCTGAGCCAGATGGAGTCCATATCTTCATACCGTGTCTCATTTAGATCCTTTTAATGCTATCCTTCCATATACACCTAGGGTTCAGAAGGTGATCTCTTCCCTTTACATATAATTAAACTTTTTATGCAATTTTTCAATCCTTCCACGCGAAGCTACGTGCCCTGTCTATCTCATCCAGCTTGATTTGATCACCGCAATAATACTAGGTAAAAAGCATAAATTATGAAGGTCTTCATTATGAAATTTTCTCCATTCGCTTAACACTTTCTTCCTCTGAGGTCCGAATGTCTTAGATCTCTGTGATTAATCGAAACGATAACGCTTTTTGTAATTTCCTTCAGCGAATGTCGAAAGAATACCGTAAATTATACCACAGCACTACATCTACTCCGTCTTCAGAATGTCAGTCCCTAGTCGACGTTCTTTCAACGAAACTAAATAACGTGATTTTTATTTTCAAAATGAATCTCCAGAAATATTTTGAGGGGCTCGAGAACCAAAGTTTGTTTGATCATCCTTTGCTGTCAGTGGATATACATTTATTTATGGTTTATGTAACGACCCTATCAGTGCCTTAGTCTTAGGTCTACAGGTTTGTAACATTAGCGGCAGGACGAATAGTTAATTATGAATAGTAAAGTGTATGGAAGGAAGCGATCGTGGCCGAATGTGGGCCACTTTCGCGGCATTTGATTCGCGGAACTTAGGAAAACCACGAAATATCTGTCAGGGTGGCCGGCAGGGGTCCACCCAAGGGGGGGGGGGGGCTGCCGGGCTACAGCCACCCACAAATCGATTGTTTTAAAAAAAAAGCGCATTTTGTAGACACGATAATATTAAACT
The DNA here is from genome assembly GCA_021186555.1 of Reticulitermes speratus. NCBI lineage: Eukaryota > Metazoa > Arthropoda > Insecta > Blattodea > Rhinotermitidae > Reticulitermes > Reticulitermes speratus. Next base: position 30,946,759 of record JAJKFL010000237.1, read on the forward strand.
GTTTACATCATTTACCCTTCAGCCGAAATCGGCCCCTGAGCTCGGCTTGTGACTAGTACATTACAGTTTTGAAAAATAGTGTTAGAATTAGGATGTCTTAGACGAAATTAAAAAAAAGAAGCTTAGATATTGTGTTTTAAATTAGGGGATTGAGTCATGGAACACATAGTTATATTTTTATGTATAGAAATACGTTGCAAAGAGTGTTACGTTACAGTTATAAATTTTATATTGTTCATTCCTTGCATTGTCGATAACCAACCCAAACCTCAGTCCAACAAAATGCACTATATGTTACCAGATATTTTATATTACAATATCACGTTGAACACTGCTACATGTTTCGATCCCTTATAGGATCATCATCAGGGAATCACATTAAAGTTAACACTTCACAAAACCGAACTAGCAATCCGTGTACACAATAAAAAAGATGTAAAAAAAGTCAGCCAGTTAAAATGTAGGCTTTTGTTGTATAATGGATCCTGGTATACAGTGCTTTGGAGACAGCCTACGTATTTAAGGAAGGACAAGACCGTACGGTCTGATGCTTCCTTAAATAAGCAGATTGTAGTGAAATGCATAAACAATAACGTTATAATATTGGAACTAACTTTATTGTATTCAAGGTTGCTGATAAGCGAATGAATTCCTATTTATTCCGTAGTACTATTTGACTGACTTATGGCGGTAGGCCAGGAGAGAAGAGAAATGTGTGCAGGGTTTTGGTTGAAAGACGCAGGCGTAGATGGGAAGTTCGTTGCTGTGTCAACAAAATCCCGCCAATTAACGTTATTCCGAACCGTATAAATTCAAATTTTATGCTGTATGTACCTTACATTTTATCATGAATTTAAGTCAAAACCAACAAATGCACAAGATTATTAACAAGTATAAGATGCATTTACAACCCCTACATATGTTTCGGCAAAGAAATTGCCATCCTCAGGGGGTATTTATCAAGGAACTTCAAGTACTTATTGCATTCAAATACACAATAGTTGGTTTTACAGTAGAAATATTTACGCCGCTCACAATGTTAAAATACATAGATGCATGAAATTATAAAATTAAAAATTACGAACAATAATACATATATATATATCATGTAGTGATTATAGATAAATATGCCATATGAACTCAGAATATAAAACATATATACAAATTGTTTCACATGCAGTGATATTGGTATTTAAAATATGTAATCTTTTTAAATTGGTTGTTTGCCATGCATACAAGCGTGTGGTTGCTCTATTGTCGATCGCGTCCTGTGGCGTTGTGTGTTAGGCCTACGATGAAAAGTACACTTCGTCGTACTCGTGTACAAATGCAGTTCACACTCTCATATCCAACTTCTTTAAGATGTTCTTCAATATTATCCTCCTTCTATGTCTAGATCTCCTACAAGTTGTTATCAATTTGTATAAGTTTTGTACCTATCCGCCCCCTATTCGTTTAAATATTAACTATATCGGTGTTCGGAGCCACCTGCAGTGAAGAAAACTTTCGTTTTGGGCACGCTCCAGCACTTGTATTGGAATGAAGACGGAGGCCAGAAAGTCGCTACTGGCTGTTGTGGAACAATCCTAAGTGTACATTGCACCATCAAATTGTCACTCCTGACAATCGTTCCAGATCACGTCGTAACGCCCAGAGTGTGATTAAACGCTTTACGTAAGATTCGTGTGTGATTTTAATGCAACTTTTGCAATTTGTTGTATGATGTTTTATATTAGACTGTATATCGTCAAATGGTAGGGTGATTGGTGAATGGTAAATTGGAAATTCGGAAAGAAACGGTCATGGCGTAACCGGGATACCATCCCTACATTTGCTTGAAAGTTCACTTATGAATCCATTTTTCCTGATAAACATCATATCGGGGACGGATAACAAATCTTCATCCAGAATAAAGTGTACTTACATGATCTTTGTGGTACTTTTTGATCACTGGCGTGAGAACTGCTTTGGCCTCGACTGGTGTAGCGTGTACAGGAGCGGTGTTGATCAAAGTTGCAAGTACTGGTGCGGCCGGTGCGTAGATCGCTGGTGCAGGAGCAGTTTGGGTCACTATGGCCGGTGCAGGAGCTACCACGGGAGTTGCTACAGCAACTGGGGCAGGGTATACAGCCGGTGCTGCCACAGTTTGATAAGCCACGCCACCAGATGGGTAAGAAACGGCGTCCCCAGAAGAATAAGATGTCAAGGGAAGACCAGATGACAAAGAACTCCCACCAGATAAGTAAGACGTCGAGGCGCCACCATATTTGTAAGAGGCTGAAGCATCACCTGAGGAATAAGGTGATAAAGCTCCTCCAGAGGAATACGAAGTTACACTACCTCCAGAGTAGGAAGCAGATTGACCACCAGGGGAATATAACACTTCACCACCAGCAGACGAATAAGAAGACACTTGGGCCGGTGTTTCAGATACGTATTTAATAGCAGGCGCAACTGAGACATATTTCACAGCAGGTTTGACAGAAAGATACTTAATCGTTGGGGCTACTGAGTATGTAGCGACAGCTGGATTAACAGACACGTGTTTCACTGCATGACTTGTAGAATATGAAGTAGGTACTAGAGCACTGGAAACAGAGGGAGCGGCTACAGACAAAGTGGAGTAGCCGCCAGATGATGATGTATATTTCACAGCTGGCGTGACAGAATACGAAGAAACAGAAGGTGACACAGCCGTGTACTTCACAGCAGGAGTTACACTCGTGAGCTTCACGACTGGACCGCTGGTGTAGGATGTCACCGCAGGAGCCAAAGCAGCGTACTTGGTAACGGGGGAGCTGTATTTGACAACTACAGGCGACGCGGACTGGTAAGAAGACGCAACAGTGGCTGCCTTACCAGAGGAATAACTGACACCTGACTGAAGTGATGATTCAGAAGAACCTATGGAATACGACTGAAGGAGCGGACCAGTTACGACCGTTTCTGTGCGGGCAGGCGCAGTAATGTAAGACGCGATTACAGGTTTCGTCTCTGTGTATCTTAGTGCTGGGGTGACGGCGTAGCGGTCTACAGCAGGCTGTGTGTTGTACGTTTGTACGACTGGCGATGTTGCGGCGTAGCCATAGCCTGCAATGGGAGGTGGACCATAGGCGAGACTCTGACCTATACCATAACCCTCATAGCCACCGTAATCTATCAGTCCACCGTAGCCGTAACCAAGATGTCCACATCTCAAGTTATGCTGGTGTTCAGGGGTGTAATAGGCATCAGTCCACACAAGCAAGACAGATAGCAGCGTTAGAACCTGCGAAAATAAGTAAAATAATAATTTTGCACCAGGTATATAAAATACGACAATACACATAGAAATTAGGCAAGTATAATACTTAAACTGTAATTAGTAATATACCATCTTTGTACATAAGTTCAGCATTTATCCTTTATTAATTTACAAGAAACGTAGCCACATATTTCGGTCTTAGGACCATCGTCAAAGAAGTCGTGTTATATTGCATTTAATGTAACGTTACCGGAAGTTTAAAAATGTAATAAAGATAAAAACACAACTACAATATACAAATATGTAAAATCAATAGGACGCAGCTGCAATAAAATAAGCATGTAACAATGTTCTATACCCAGATAAGACTTTACGATCTTTAGAAGTTACAATTTATTTCGGTCTTCAAAAATATAATTCTGTTACATTCTTTGATATAGTTTTTAAATAATTTTGCACTGTTTACATAATATATTTTTAGAAGGTTTAAATAAATGTTAGCCTATATAAGTTTATTTATACCAACTACTGCTCACTAATTACATATATTTATTCTATATACTATATTCTATACGGAGTATATAGAATGAATATATATAATTGGTGTGCAGTAGTTTGTATAAATAAACTTATATATGAAATCAACTGCACGGAATATGCATAATATTAAGTATATAAATTTCAACCAATCGTACCAAGAACATATGTCGATTCCACTGGCCACGCGGTCTAAAGCGTGGGTCTGCGGCCGTTCGTTTGCTGGGATTGCGGGTTCTAATCCCGCCGAGAGCATGGATGTGAGTGTTGTGTGTTGTCAGGTAGAGGTCTCTGCGACAGGCTGATCCCTCGTCCAGAGGAGTCCTACCGAGTGTGGTGTGTCTAAAGTGTGATTATGATGTCTCGACATTGAGGAGGCCTAGTCCCATTAGGGCTGTCGAGCCATGGAATAAAACTAAGATCATTCAAGTTTACCCTGGTATAAAACGTCTTCCTATATAATACGGACTGAGGCGGAAGAAACATTTGAGCATCGAGCATTGGTTATCTTGGTCTATATGGAAAACGTTTCGGTGGAGTTGAGCGTGAAGAGAATGGCGGCGCCTCATATGACGGGCACGTGGCTAGTTGCTACGTAAAGTAAAAGTTGTTTTTTGCACGCCGGGCAATTATATGGCGGAGTGGAGGTATGGCGCCACTCATTAATATCAGCACTAGATGGAGGTGAATGATCAGCTGCAAACCTCGGCCGCTTTACCCCTTGGGTAAACGTCCCCCTTGCCCATTGAATATACTGACTGCGCTGTATATAGAATAATTTATTTTTGCTGAGTGTTGCCGGATTTTTTAATATTTGTGTAAGGTTTGTTTCTAATTACTGTTACATAGTTAATTCACGGTATGTAATAGGTACGTTGAAGAGTGTTAACACCTTGTTAACACCTCGTTCACTCCACTATGCTTCGCAGAAATTATGCAGATTTTTTAGACAGTTGTTAATAAACGGATACAGGCCAGGCGAAACTTGGAGAGTTACGACGATGATGATTGATATAAAATCAAACAGTATCGAATCATATTATACCGATTAGCTCTATAACGTAGATTATTCATAAGCGTAGAAGTTGTCAAAGTGATTTTAACAAATAAAAACAAGCTTGACCTCATAAGTTGTGAACTAGTTGAGGTTACATTCAAGCTGTCACAGTATCACTTAGCCTCCTGGCCAATGGTCAGTGACACAAAAGCACTGGAACATGTACCGATAGAGAAGCAGGAGAAGGTAAGGGTCTTCTCCAAGACTGTCCTATGGTCAGACATGTGTTGAGACCACCCAACACGTACATGGTCACTATGATAGTATTGACCATAGGTCAGTTACGCTCTACAACAATCCATGGCGTTAAAACTCCACCTCAACCCTTAAAACGCGTGGAATTTCTTAAATAGCTGAGCGACAATTAGCTTCTCATGAAAGACTTTACTCAATTAATTTAATTCTACTGACACCACGAAAAAAGTCCCATGGATTGAGCTCCTTAACTGTTACGACTCTCCTCCAGTGTAATTCAGTATTTTTCTCTTCATTCACCTACGTGTTCTGCTTTCTCTGTTGTTAGTAATAATAACCATATGCTGGCGACAAGCGCTTTAGGCAGGTTACCTCAGGCCAGTTGGCTCTGTAGAGGAATGTGACAGTGGACAGAAAGGAGGGTGTCTGGACTGTCATCCGTGCTATACATGGGTTTTATATCCGTGACCTGTTTATACTTTGGCCTGCTCCTAAATGGTCGGCGTCGAGCGAAGAAAATTCCAATCTGATTGAAATGGGATCAGTGAAACAGACATGAGTTGCAGACCGTGACGATGAAATGTACTGATGGGACAGAACGACACGATACGAAGCACGATAATTGTTCCTGCACAACAGGAATGCAATAACAGGGACAGGGAAGAGCATTCAGCTCTCTGCATTTGTGAGCACTAACGAGATGGTGCGAGGTAATCTCACATCTATCTACCGCTGGGTGTCAAGGTCTCCCAAGGTTGTCAGACAGCCGGTTTGCTTTGCACGTTCGCTACTGATACTTTCACGAAGTCACTGACCAAATAACCGGGCTTCATCGGGCTCCCCAAATTTTATTTCAGCTGGGAATCTTTTGTTTTAGATTTGAGGCTCTCACAGCGGTGTCGCTGAAGTTTCAAGTCTTCTGATTTTGGACGTGTAGTTCTCGACTTTTCGAAAGCTTGTATTGCTTCGTCTTCAGTCACGCTCTTTGAGCATGAGGATGAAAGAACCTCGATCCTTTGACAGTTCGGGAACTACAGTACTCGATCAAAGACACAGCAGGCACATCCCGGAAGACGTGAATGTTCAGTATTGTTGTCTGTTTAACGACGCTGTCAGTGGCTCACACTAGGCAGCATCGATGGCAGGATCATTGGTGAATGATGAATTGGAAAGGGTTTGGGAGGAAGTTGTCGTGGCCTAATCGATATACTATCCCTGCAGTTGTCTGGAACGACTGAGGAGAACCGTGAAACATTCAGTATGGCCGGTATCGTGGGCGAGATTCGAACCAGGTACCTTCCGAATACAAATCCAAAGTGTTACCGAATTGCCTACATGTAAAATATTAGTCTGTAACTGCATCTGCTATAATCAATAAAATTTCAAGACTTCGTTATGGCTTTTGTCGAAAACGTTAGTAGGTGTGTGACTGAGGGGACCTTGTGATTTGTACTCCTCACTAAATATTATTTTGATGATCAAATCAATAAGAATGAGATGGGCGGGGCATGTGGCACGTATTGGTGCATGCAGGGTTTTGGTGGGGAATCCTGAGGGAGAGAGACCACTTTGAAGACCTAGGTGTAGATGGGAGAATAATACTAAAGTGAAATTTAAGGAAGTTTTTTCTTTTTGGGAGGACGTGGACTGGATTGTTCTGGCGTAGGATAGGGACATGTAGTGGGCTGTTGTTCATGCGGTAAAGAACTTTTGGGTTTCATAAAATGAGGGAAATATCTTGACTAGCTGACAGCCTGTTAGCTTCTGAAGAAGGACTCTGCTCCATGGAATTAGCTAGTTAATTAGTTTGTTACTGCTCCATGGAATTATTTAGTTACTTAGTTTAGTATGAGTGAGGAGAGCCGGTAATATGTATGGGAAACTCAAATCGCTGAACTTCTAAACGAAGAAAGTGTCTGTCATCGTTGGCGTCTGAGATCTAACCTACAGTTAATAGTAATGTTTTTTGGCCTTTAATCACGTGTTGTTATAATAAACTGTGATGTGGAAATTAAGTACAGAGCAATCTTACATAAAAAATCAAGCCTGTCGGATTGTAGGCTATATATTCCACTAGAAGCGAACAACTTTTGATTAATTCTGGCTGGCACGCAAAATTATACAGTACCTTAAGCAAAAGTTGAACACGTTCTCTATCCTTTAATTGCTACTCTACGTAACGAAGCCAGCAGACCCGGAAGAAATTAAAGCAGGATCGATGTTAGCAAATGGCCGGTATAGGCAGACAGCGGGCATGTGAAGGTGACTGTGGAAGTAGGGCAGGTTATGCAACCTGGCCAACATCAGGCGCTAGGAAGTGAGTCGCCATACCTGGAATGGAGTGCATTTGGAAATTTTTTGGTTGTTACGTGCTTAACAGTCTCTTTGCATTGAAGGCGACGTGAAAGTACTGCGCAATTCTTAAGTACCCTAAAGCCAAACTGCCCTAATTTAAATTTGCAACGAAATGGAGGCACAGCTATTGCCAACAACTAACTGAAAGTTTACTATAAGAGAAACACTTCCCTGTTCCCTCAACACCAGTTCTTTGCTTATTACAACAGTCTGGAGGTTGTCTTTTGTCTCTTCTAGAGCATTCGGTGCGTGTATATCGGTTAATTTCTGTCGAATAGAAATCTGAAGGAAGAAAAGTACATTGACACAAATACCATGCAGTAGCGTCCTCCAGAAGCCGTTAGACGGTCAGGCAGTCAATAAATACTCCGTGTTTTGTTAAACCCAAAAGTTGATTATCATGACGGCAAGGCTTGTCTGAGTCTGATGAATCCAATCCATATCCTTGCTTCTTTTACTACAAGATTAACTTTAATTATAGGTTTTTGTCTCCCAAATGGTCTCTTCCTTAGGTGTGCAGATTATAATTAAGTATAAAGAAGGTAGAATTACCCTATCCACTCCATGAAGGCATATATTTTTTTCCCTATGGCTCGACAGCCCTATATGGGCCTGGGCCTCCTCGTTTCGTCGAGGTTTCATGATCACACACATTAGACACACCACAGTCGGTAGGACTCCTCTGGACGAGGGACCAGCTCGTCGCAGAGACCTCTACCTGACAACACACAACACTCACAAGAGACAGACATCCATGCCCTGTCCGGGGTTTTCCCCCTTTGATCCATTTTTGTACTGTTTAAATGCTTTCGTCCTTCATGTCACTTTACGTTCCATATTACCGTCCTTACAACAAACACAACACAAACATCCATGCCCCCGGTGGGATTCGAACCCACGATCCTAGTAAGCGAGCGGCCGAAGACCCACGCCTTAAACCGCACGGCCACTGGGATCTGCCCATGAAGGCATATAGGGGAACATATATCCACTAATTCTTAAAATCGGTACTAGATGGAGGTAAGCGGTCAACTTAAGGCTCCGGCCGCTATACCTCCAGGAATGAACCCCTGTACCCGTTGAATAGGAAGCTGGGTGGGCCCCAGAATTGGCCTGGATGGGAAAATCTCGCTTCCCTACAGGGATTCGAAATGCTTAGCATCCAGCCCGTCGCTAGTCGCTATACCGAATACGCTATACCTGCTCGTTAAGATTTTATGTGAGTTTATCTTTCAGTGCGTGCTACATGCCCGTCAATCTCATGTTACTTTATTTGGACACCCTATTATCGCACTTTAGAAATAATGTAACTCTTTGTTACGCTATAAGGTAGGTACTGGATCTCAAAGTTAATTTGTGTAATCATTATTAGAATTCCTAAGGTAACTGAAAGCAATATGTACTGTATTTGAAACGTATAATGTATGAGAAACAAAGAATTCAAGGTTATGGCTGGGTGAATTTGTGGAAAGATGTGATTTAGAAAATATAAGCTCAAATGGACTTTAGAGAACTGTATGTGGTGATTTAAATAGAATTGTGCTGTGGAAGGTTAAAGTCTTTTGGGATGCCACTCCATGTTGACTAGCAAACAATGCCGACCTTTCAAAATATCGTGGTGCCTGCATCTACAGAGTCAAGCAGTGATTCGATCAACAACAATTGCGAGTATCCCTAACGTGTCTTTAAAATAAAAGATACGATTTAAACAATTCAATCAACAACAACATCAACAATAACAAGAACGATGTCCTGCCGTAATATTCAGGCGTTACTCCACGGCCCCTTTTATCGGTGTTTTCTTTGTTCTAAAGCAAAACAAACGCTAATTCATCTGTCGGAGTACTGCCGTCTGGGTACGCCATTTTATGCTCGATGCTAAACTTCAGCCCTGCTCGTGCCTCGCAGAGAATATATTCGATACTCAACTCTTTCTTCGGCCTCATGTTTTACCTCAGAGTAAACACGGTGACAGTTTTAGCCACGACAACCGCGGCGTGTCTCAGGTCACTGATTATTGCTTGAGGTAGAATTTCCATGGCCCGTTCTTGTTCCCGTGGACCGATTTTGATTGGCACGACACATCCCATGATCATTTTAAAACTACTTGTAATATTTCAAGCTGTGATCTTTATTTTCTGATGAGTTGTGGCTGCCACAGTCAGACACACAGACACCTTCTTTCATTATGTAGATCTACCACTTCACTTCACTTATTCTAAAGCACACTCTTGCTCTAAACCACGATAAAAGGTAAAGTCCGCCGTCTAACAGGCCATGAAGGCCCAGAGGGGGGGGAGTAGAAGTATAGATCCACTCTTTCTTTAACCTTAGCGCTAGATTGGGGTGGGTGGTCAACGCCACGCCGCGTCCACCTTACCCCCGGGAAAGAGACCCGGTAACCATAGGGGCTGGGTGGGCCCCAGGGCCGGTCTGAATGGGAGCCGAAAATCTCGCCAGCACCGAGATTCGTTCCTCGGACTGTCCAGCCCGTAGCGAGTCGCTATACCGCCTACGCTATGCCGGACCACTTTAAAACATGATAAATTCCGGTAAATTCCTGAGATCTGCAGTGTTTATTTTTCTGACAGTAAATTGGACACAACGCTTTTGACATGTGGAAGAGCTAGCAAAATATTTTATAATAGCTGAGAAGAACGACACGTATTAAAACGTAATCGAGCAGGATGATATAGCAACAATGCTCTGGACTTGTGTTCGGAAGAATCTCGGCGGGAAAACTGCCTATTGTGACTGACAGAGTCAGTCGTTTTCCTCAGACAAATTTCGGAATACTCACTGAATTAGGCCGTGGCGATTTCATTCCAAATTTTTGTCCACATTATGATTCATCGATCGTCTCACAGTTCGATACAATAAACCTAAGGTACTAACAGCGTCGTAAAGTAAAATAAAGCATATAGGAGGAGTGGAGGTTTAGCTCCATTCATTCTTAATCTTTGCGCTAGATGGAGGTTAGTGGTCAGCATCACACCCCGACCGTTTTACAGCAGCTTTGTAAAGGTAATAATGAAGAAATAAATCAATAGATAAACCAATTAAGTAATTACAATTTCATGTCTGATAGTCCGACATTCCTACATCTGCAAATGCATGACTAACACCGCTGTGAGAAGCAGTACGTCCGAATTAAACTACAATCGTTGTTCTCTTGTTACGATGACCTTGCCGATCTGTTTTGTTGCAGAATGCTGCTCTCCTGGCTGAAAATTCGCAGCACATATGGTTACTACTTGAACGTGCAGTAGGAGTGGTAGCTGTTACACTTCGTTTTGCACGCTCTGTAGCCAACCCTTAATTTTGTTCGTCATTTAGACGCGGGCAATATGCAGAATATGAAACTATGGGAGGAGGACCTTAAGGTTTGGTCTCTACGTGATTACAGTGTATAGTGGCGCCTTGGAAAACAAGTACCGTCGCTGCAGATGAGGAATAGATCACAGCGCACTCAGAAACGCGGCTACACCTTACATTCTTGTGAAGAAACCATACACTGTTATTTAGAAACTGACGCATTTTTAAGATGCGTTAAAGCTTCCTTAAAGGTTCCTGGGCGGCTTCGGTATTTCGCATAAAGACAGTAATAGATAATTAAGAAGGTGTGGTTAATAATTCTTCGTAAAATGATTTGTATTCATGCTTCGTATTCGTGAAGTCCCGGGTTTGATTCTCGGTTTGGAGAATATCTATCCTGACAGGGTGTTCGTAGTTTTTCTAAGGGTCTGCCGGCAGATTCTGAGGTAGTCTTAATCAGGAGAAGAGTGTCTTCATACGTGTCCTGTCCAATCCATTCGCTTCATCGTCGTGCTTTGCAACAGTTTTTACACGATCGGTTTTACACCGTCTTTGGCCGTATTAATATCTTTACTTTCAAGCCTCTTTAAATTTAATTTCGAAACAGTGGCGAATCTTCATCCGGAGATCACGTCTAGAGGAAGGGAAATTAGAAGAAATTGTGTACCCTTCCTCTAGGCCTGACCTCCGGCTTAGGATTCGCCATTGTTTGGAAAATAGTGTACTATTGGTGTGTAGTACTTTCTCTGTGTAACACATAACAATTACTAACGAGTTTAAAGGCTGCCTAAACTTATGTCCTGCCTCGCCCGGTAGCCGTGCGGCCTAAGGCGTAGGTCTGCAGCAACTTGATTGCTGGGATCGCGGCTTCGAATCCCGCTGAAGGCATGGATATTCGTCTGTTGTATTTGTTTAGTGTTGTGTAGGTAGCGACCTCTGCGTTGAGCTGATCACTCGTGCAGAGGAGTGCTATCGTTCGTGTTTAATTGTGTAATCTAGAAACCTCAAGAACCAGGTGGCCTAGACAAGAGTTGGGCTGTTGCGCCACAGAAAAAAGCTTGTGTCCATGACCTTTTGAAATTTTTGTTGTTAGTCATTATATAGCGGGTCTTTTACGCTTAAAATTTAAAGTTAAATATTATATTGATGAATAACACTTACTCCACTTAGCTTACAACAGTTACTAAAGTTTTGCAAATAGCTGAATATTGTTGTTTTCCTTACATTTTCTGTTTCTCCTTTGCAACTGAAGTTATTATTTTTTTAAAATTTAGCACGGAATAAAACCTTTCATGTTCGATTCCACCCTCGGTCGCTATGAATAAAATAATGTAATTTTTACTTTACTTTAATATCAATAAATGTGACAAATGTTAGTCATTGGCAAAATGAAAAATTGTATTTTAATTACAGGCGAAAAAGATATTCATTCCTGACAGCGAGAGGAGAAAAATTGTTGCCTTTCAAAAGACAGCACTGCTCTGCCAATAGGATGTAGTGACACCAATATTAACTGCACTTTTTAATATATTAATTACTTTGATGGCGTCAGACTACAGTTCTATGAAAGCGCGGTTTTTCATTTACTCATTGTTCATTTTTTGGATGATATTTTTTGACTGGAGACGTGGTGGAATTACAGGCGAAAATTGAAGTGCTTGGCGATAAACCTGACACAGCGCCAGTTTTGTCCACCATAAATCACACATGGACTGCCATGGGACTGAGCCGAGTCTCCGCGGTGAGAAGTCAGTTGCTAAACCGCTCTATTCATGACCAGGTGCAGGGTAAAAATTAGTATTCTTCTCGTGTTGTTATGTGACTTTGCTAAAAAGGCAGTGTTATCAGTAGTTAATTAGAAGTCAGTATCAGCCAATCGGGCCGAAACATAATACATTCGCATGCCTGTTCAATTTTTTTATACGCCCTGTAAGGATTGCTTCTCGCACTGTTTTTGAACGCCTGCTGTTCCATGTCTTGCGTTTCAGATGTCATACAGACACGTGTGAGTCATCGTTGCTCTATCAGCGCAACTCAGCTGCCATCTACAAGCAACGAAATTAGAAGAGCGACCCACGATGAGTATACAATGCGGCATGTGATTTCTGCAAGTGTGCAAAATATTCCGTTTTTATTGTGTTTGGTATTTGTGAGTGAGTTTGCTTAGTGTTCGGTTGTTACGTGCTTTGATTTCTGCACTGCAGAGTTCATGTTACAGGCGAAATAATGGGGTAAGTCTCTAGTTATTTCCATTTACATTCAGTTAGATTATCAGATTAGGAAGCTGTTGGTAACAGAACTGAGCAGAACTGTGATTTATGAATTACAACATGGCGTGTTTCTTGCAAGATAAAAATACTTATTTATGGCTTGGATAAACACTCGTTGTGTAAATATATCGCTGCAAGTAATTAATTTGAATCTTTGTTTTAGGAATAGGCGTAAGTATACTCATTACAAGCCGTTCCGTGTATACAGAAAAATTGTTGTTCATCTTTATTATTCTGTTGTACTTTTCAATGGGGTTACGTGTTGTAATCCGTTTGATGCAGCTGAGTGCAATATTGAGTACAGATTTTGCTTAACTACTTTGTGTATAACTTTATTAATGTCAGTTGCATTAGACTGATTGAAACATAAAATATTAGTGTATATTTTTTAAAGATTTACTCCATTCATATCATGAGGACTCTATGAGATTATTGGTGGGAAAGTAGTCAAGCCGTTTTTTATGGCTGCCCTTTTCGGTTCTCCCAAACTGTGACGAGTATTAACAGAGAGAACCCCTAACGCTTAAAGTATATTTATTTTTACTCATAAAGGCGTATTGGGACGTGGATAAAACTTAAGCATTCCTAATATCTGTGCAAGATAAAGCTTAGTAGTCGGATCGCATGGCTTCGGCTGCCATAAACCAGGGGCAGAATCCGTCAATTAGTGGGGTTCCGTTGGGTATCATTGCCGCGATTAAATTCCAGTGAAACATTGAAACGTTTCTTTCCTGTCGGCACAACAATATTTATTTTATTTGAAATGTTTACATAAAAAACAACATGTTTCGACATGTATAGGCCATCTTCAGTTGATGCTTATTTTAAAAACGCAGGAAGGAAGTACATGTGATGCTGAAGTATGTGTTTTGTAGTTCTTCGTTCCTTTTTTGTAAAAATCATTGGAGGTTATGTTTCCTTTACGTAATTTCCTTGTAGTGTTATTAGGGGTGCTCCTTTTGTTGTCTTACTTGTGATATCTGTTCTGGCAGAATATATTCTCGGTGTTTTCTTATATGTGGTTTGGTTTTGTTGTTGTGTTTTGAACTTACTACTTACTCGTACATTTGTATCTGTCTTTATGTTGTTCGGGGCAGCGTTGCGATACATCAACGAATGTTCCATTGCCGCTTTTAACGTGCGGAGAATGGGGCCATCTTGAATGTTTGTCTCTTTTATATTACTTATGTTGACAAGAGAAGCTTTACTTATTTATATTTCTCATAATGATCAGACACGAGCAGGAGTAGCTCAGTCAACATAGTAACGCTTTGCGGGATAGACCAATTTTGATTCGTGGTAGGGGTAGTAATTTTTTCTTCGCCACGCATCCTCCTATCCAATGGGAGGTATCTTTACTAATGGTAAACTAGCCGAAGCGCGAAGCTGATTACAGACCACGATATGTTGCTGAGATTAAAAATGTGTGCAGCTGTACCTCCACTCCCCCACGTCTCGTCATGGAGTAGTGCTGAATTAAATATAGGGACAAATTTGCTCTGTGTATTTGACTTTTAGTAAAAGGTTGTAGTGGACTGAAAGGTGAAAGTCAGGAAGACAAGCTACAGATAGACGTCGTACCTGCTGTGTCTAGTAAAACAGCGTTCCAAGGGGTGGTCTAACACGAAGCAGAATGTTAAACGCGGTTTTCTGTACAGTTGGGAGAAAAGTAGTTCGCATACTAATTTCTAACGTAATTTCTTTTAGAGACAGCATCGGTTTCTTACACATGGCTCTGTTTACCCCTGAAAGAAATTACAGTAATTCCCCGGTCGTCCGAACTATACGGGTGGGGGTGTGGTCCGGATAACCCTGTAATCCCGACCACCGAGTGCAAACACCGTGGTATAGGTAACATACAAAAAATCATCTCAAAGTGCTAAAGTAAAACTCCTTAAAGCGGAAATAATGTACCTAACAGTATAATAATAATAATAATGCAATAGTTCGAATATTCTTAAACTACCAGTATAGACTACCGTGCAGTATCTTGTCTTAGACCGATACTAACATCAGAACGCAGTAAAGACAGCGCGACGGATTAATAATAATAATAATAATAATAATAATGTACTCTAATAATAATTTCAATAGGAAATACTTGGCTATAGTTGGCCCAAATTTTCCGGACCACCCGGGGATCCGGATTACCGGGGTCCGGATTTCTGAAGGACCACTGTATTTGATAGCGTAAAGTAACATAGGCCAGTATGTCTTTGTACTGCGCTATCATCACGGCCATTGAATGCGGCCTACTGGATGCCCTTCTATTGGCGAACGTAACCATCAGGATTTATTGACGTCGTGAAGCACCTCGTTACGGAAGTCTTTCATATGTCGAAGCCTGAATGACAGTGCAAGTTATGGAAGTGCATGTGTTCTGTGCAGTGGAAGAAATGTACACCGAAGCAGTGAACCAATTATTTGTGTCACTGAGTGGTTGAAGATGTTACGTTAACTGCAGGTGTTACGTAGTGCCAAATAAGAGAGTAGGACTTCTGTGAACGCTACGGAAAGGGAGGGACGTGGGAGGAATAATGGAATACTGGGACTGAGGAGACGTGGAAGGAACTTCTATCAGGGCAACCAGTTCCTTGGATGGGATTTCCAGCACTGCTTGAACTCGATTCAACTTGGTAAGGCGTTGTCTTGCTCGTATCGTGGCAGCAAAGTAACTGTACTTAAGGTAAATTTAATTTAGGTTGGACATATCTTTAATTTTCTAGTAACGAGTGTTAGGGAGTTCTGTGATTCACACATTGCTTTAGTTTCGAGCAGGAGCTTGTAATGCCGCTTTATATTCTGACACAAAAATCGGTTCTACTTGTACTGCGTAAAATTATTTAACAGCCTTTTACAGAAACGAACAGTCCTTACTACGTTTATAAATTTTTATAATGTCTGAGATATGTTAGTAATGCATGTTTCGGACATTGTTATGACAACAAAGAATGAAAACTTTATATTGTTCATTCCGTGCACTGTCGATAACCAATTCACAAGACTCAGACCAACAAAGTGCACAATACTGTTCCTTAGATATTTATATTACAATATCACTTTGAACACTCCACGTTTCAATTCCTAAGGGATCATCATCAAGGAATGAAAAGTTGTCTTCCCTAAGCCACCTTACATTATTTTCCGCCTAGTACACAACCGTACGTCACTGCAACATGTACTGAGCCACTTAAAATATTATACTCCCAATAAGCCTATTTCGGCCGCTCGCTTACTAGGATCGTGGGTTCGAATCCCACCGGGGGCATGGATGTCTGTCTCTTGTGAGTGTTTTGTGTTGTCAGGTAGAGGTCTCTGCGACGAGCTGGTCCCTCGTCCAGAGGAGTCCTACCGAGTGTGGTGTGTCTAATGTGTGTGATCATGAAACCTCGAAATGAGGAGGCCTAGGCACCCGAAAAGGGGCTGTTGAGCCTTAGAAAAAAAAATACGCCTATTTTGCGTTAGTGATCCGTTCCGTGCGTAGTCAACTTTACGAGTTGAGTTTGACCGTTAACAGAATATTTTGTAAGTTAAAACTCGAGTTTCTCTGCTGGCGAAAAGGCGTCTGTTAAACCTTGACACGTCATACCCTAAAAGGGGGCAGATATTTATATATTTTCCTGTACTTAAAAAATGTGATCGTACTAAACATCCGAGAAAATCTATCAAATACAATGGCAATGCCTGAAACCCAAGACAAAGGCAGTGAGCCCATGAAGTTATTCCTCTGAGATAAACGCTCACAGGTTTGGTAACGTGAGATGGTTAAGGTGAATATAGACAGGAGTCAGCTCTTTATCTAGATCAACCGAACTGTCACAGCAGTCTTCGTATAGGCATAGGTCAACGTAATTTATGAACGTCTATTCATGATTTAAGTTGAGGATGCCCTTACAGACGTCACTAGAACCAGAGGAAACTCTTTTTTATACACTGGCTGCATAGGTAGCTAATTGACTGCATAGGAACCAACTTTCTAGTAAGTGAGCGACGCCCTAAACAGCTGATAATGCATTCACCTATTCCAGCTGCTGCTGCTTTTGTCACGGGACTTGAACGTTTATCAGAAAATTTCGCGGAAACACGAAGTTAAGCAATCGAAAGTTTTGTGGAACGAATGCCAAAACAGAAGTAAATTCAAATGTTATGTTCTTTTCTATCTTTATAAGACGGCGTTTGTGAACCGTACTTATTCATCAGAAAGTGGGAGCTGAGAGGATACAATCCCGCACATCTTTGACCGTTGTCCTGAATTTTGCTTTTTAAGGAAATAGAGGAAAACGTTATTGCAGTCGGGATGTCCTGAAACCCTACGCAGCTGGTCCTGTAGTGTAATTTGAGATTGATGGCAGTCATTTTGAAATGGAATATTGTTGCACAGATTCTCCACTTTCCGACACTTCGTGTTTCAAACTACATTCATTTTATCGCCTTCTGATGATGATTCGTGTCAGGTACATCGAAAGCCACGACTTGTTCTTTTGTTTGAAAACATGAAATATTCTTGTGCGAGGGTCTTCCCGTCTTGCCTGACAAATTGAACTCTATTAAATCTTCAGATTAGATTTTACTGGCTGTGAATTTTCTGCATTGAAGTTCATGTAACGTTGTGTAATAGATCTTTTGCCTTTGCTCCAATTTTTTAATTTTATTTTCTTGAATTTTAAAGTCAGTGTTTTGTAAGAGGAATTTCACCAAACTAACAAATAAGTCTATGAAGTTAGACTCTCTGTCGCGTAGGGATTACAGAAATTGTTTTCCTCGGTAAGTATATGAAAATTTGAATGTATCTACTGTTTTACTGAATGGCTTGAAGAGAATTACGCCTGATCGAGTGCATTTAATTGTGAACAGGTTCTGAGTACGGTAGGAGCAGTCGTGGTGTATGGATAGGAGGTATTTATCTTGCGGGCTTGATACGGATTTTAAGTTTTGTGCGAAAAAACTATGGGCAAAACACAAACCTGGGAAAACACCCACTGAACAGGCAACATAAACCGGTACACACACCACGTCGCCAATTTAGCGTCTTGTAAGTAAAATAAGCAACCAAACATTCCTTACGTTTTGCAGTAACCTGAAGATGACCTGTACAGATCGAAACATGTCGTAGTAGTGAGATTATTTGTTATTATAATTATTTTATTGTACATAAATAATAATCTAATAAAATAAAACGTGCGGACAAATGAAACATAATGTTTCAATTAAATACATTCTGGGTGCTTAGCATCATATTGTATTCTTCAATGTATAATCTGGGTGTCTTACCTGCACTGGCTGTATGACTCAGCATATTTCTGAGTGCCTAATTTCTTATACTGATTATACCTCTTTAGCATTTTTTCGTCCAGTCTTATTTCAGTCTATTTTGGGGTTGTATTAAAGATTGTGAAATCATCAGTTTTGATTATATTAATTTACATGACGTCTTAAACGTGTATTCAAACACCATGAATTAACTTGATCCTTTCAGGGAGTTATAGGACCGGATAAAACTGTTTGACATTCGAATCAGCAAGTCGGTCAAATGTTGGGTATTCGTTCAGCTTGTTTCAGGTCGAGTGACTAATAGATTCAAAGGATCTGTATAAAATTTGCCATCAGGGTGAAAGGGGAAGGAGATATAAAATGAAACTCATTCTCATATCGTGAAATGAAGCTTAAAAGTTAGCAACAAGT
Organism: Reticulitermes speratus; assembly: GCA_021186555.1. Lineage (NCBI taxonomy): Eukaryota > Metazoa > Arthropoda > Insecta > Blattodea > Rhinotermitidae > Reticulitermes > Reticulitermes speratus. The sequence goes on from JAJKFL010000237.1 coordinate 30,965,414, forward strand.
CAACCTCCCATCTGCGCCTTGGTCTTCCAAGTGATCTCCTTACTTCAAGTTTTCGCATCAGACTTCTGTATGCGATTATCTTTTCTCCCATGCGTGCCACACTTCCCGCCAATCACACCCATGATTTTAACATTCTGATTACATTTGGTGAGCACTAAAAGCTACGAAGCTTCTCGTTACGGAATTTTCTGCAGTATTTTGTTACTTCTTCCTTTTTAGGTCCAAACATTCTTCTCGACACCTTGTCAGACACCCTTACCTGTGCTTTTTCCTTAATGTGACTGATGCATTAATAATATTAAATATTCTGTACAGTATTTTTTCACAAACAGAGCCATCGACGAAACTGACCAGACTGTTCAAAGTTGTTAAAGGGAGAGGTCAGTTTGGGTAATGAGACAAAATTTTTTAGAGAAGACCCATGGTTGATGAATTTTTTATTATGCATTCATCTTTAGCCCACTGGTACTCCATATCTTTGGATACAAATATCCTCAGCATCCTTTTCTCACATATCCAGTCAAGTTTCATACCACACGAAACAACAGGTAATTATAGCTTTGTGTTCGAGTATTTTAATCTTTGCGTTATTAGGCGCGTTCGAATAATTAGCGTAAAGCGACTTTTAGCTTCCTCATGTTTGTCCGTCTGTCTGTCTACCTGTCTGACCACATGTATCAACGCGGCTCACACTGGACGGATTTTCATTAAATTTGATATTGGAGACTTTTACAAAAATCTGTCGAGAAGTTTTAAATTTGGTTAAAATCGGACAAGAATGTCGGGCACCTTGCCTGAAGACCTAGGTGTGTTTCGTATTGTTAGCAGCGACATGTGTAGTGCAACAATACGGAGAATACATTGCTGTGCTTCCATGAAAATGTTCTGTTTATTACACTGTTAACAGCACCATATGTAAATCAACAATATAAGGGGAAAGCATTGTTCCATTTCTGTGGCAACAAAGGCTACGCGAACACGCCATAGTGTTACGGTGTACGTACATTACCTGCCTTGTTTGATAGGAGCTGAGAAGATGGATGTATTAACACAATGATAGGAAAGCATTCCGAGAACTTAATTCCTTCTTCAATATTATTGTCTTCTTTTGCTGTCGTTTCAGAATAACAAGTCTGAAAATAGCTGCATTTATTTCAATTCTCAACTGTATGGTGACGTATTTGATAGATCCAAGATTCAGTATGTATTTTATTTTAAATCTGGAACATACTCGAAGCCAATCTGACGTTAGTTGTTCGATAAGTGATTTTGTTGAGGTCTTTTCACACAGCTGTGTCCGGCCAAGTACTGTACATGTTGCTAAGTGTAAGTCGAAGTCCCCAAAGGCAAGGTGGTCAAGCTACGGAGGAGCCGCTGCTCGTCGGTACGACCGCGTGGCTTATTGTTTCATATGGCACCGCAAAGCGAAATGCGGTGTTCAGAGTTATCAACCTTATGGCTTAGATCAAAGCCTAGTGTCCACAAATGCATAATTAAGGGAGCGAGGCGACCAGGGAAACTGTGAGCAATTTTGAATCACATTTCGTTTCGAAAGTGTGTGTACTAATATATTTTCATGGCAACTCTCTCGCCTTGTAGGGCTCAGATGTCCTCTGGCACACGAAACCGGTTACGCTTCTGACAAATGAGATAGATTTCTGAAACTCTTTTTTCTTGACAAAGGGAGCACGCTTCCTTGTTACATTCGTGTTACATTACACACGCTTGGAACTTATCCGTACTTCGTAATGAACAGACTCTTCTTACAGTTCTTATTACAGTAACAACTAACAAACTATATTGACCAGAGTTTTTAGGCGCGTTCGCAAAATCGCGAAAAGCGACTACTAGGTACGTCATTTCTGTCTGTCCATCCGCATGGAACAACTCGGCTCTAACTGAAAGGATTTTCATGGAATTTGATATTTGAGGATTTTTTTAAAGTGTCTCGAGAAAATTCTAGTTTGATTAAAATCTGACAAGAATAAGGGGTACTTTACACGAAGACCTATGTACATTTATGATGATACCTCGCTCAGTTCTTCTTATAATGAGAAGTGCTTCAGACAAAAGTGGTAGAGCAAATCAAAACACACATTTTATGTTCAATAACTTTTTTCATTAAATCGTGCCGTTTATGAGATAATGTGGAAACGTATGGTAGAGCCAGACAGGCCAAAAATGACAATATAATATGGCGCATGTGCATTACATGTTGGATAACTAATGCTACACACACACAATTATAGTATATATAATACTTATTGCTTTTCCACAGCAACAATAGTTACCCGAACTCGCCTCAATTTTACGTTATACGTACATTGCCTGTCTTGTTTTACAAGCTGGTAGTCAGCAACTTGTCAGCGGTTTATGGAACCCAGCGTTCCATTACTGTGTTTGTAAGAGCATGTCACTTTGTCATTCCCTGGGCCAACGACAAGTTATACGTTCAGTCAGGAGGATGTTACTGATAAAGAAGTAATTAGCGTGATAATCTGACAGAGTGCTGTAAAACAAGGCGTTTGGTTCTAGAAATACTTTTCTTACAAAGTTTAAATATCATGTGAAATGACGAATCAACTTCTTCTTTTAGGTGTATATATTTATCAGGGTTTTTAAACTGAGGGGCGGAAGTAAAGAATTTAAATATCGAGTTATTGGAAGATTGTGTTATGATATAGTTATCAAAGAAAACCAAAAACTTGTGATTGCGTGAATAACTACCCTGAAATTGGGTCATTTCCTTCGTTTGGAAAGTCAATTTCTATCGTGCTACTTCATGTGAGTCGAGAATTCACCCCCAAGTTTACCTGACATCTGCAGAAGAAGGTTATGTTAACTTCCTTACAATAATATCGACTGCTGCCAACTTATTTCCTTTCAAGTATGTGGGAACTTTCCCAGTGATCCTCATACACAGCTACTTCTCTCGTAACATGTTACTTGACTGTTTAGTGAGATCTGAGCTCTTCTGGGATATTACGCGGTGTCGTGTGGTAATTGTTTACCGACTCTTGATCCGTGAAGAGGGGGCCGATACGTTGTCCCGAAACGTCGGTAAACAATTACCACACGACGACGCGTAATATCCCTGAAGAGCGCAGATCTCATCAACATCGCGGCGGAAGCCTGAAATCATGAGTGTTTAGTGTTTCAATATTTCTTATTTTCTTTCTTATTTCGTGTAGTGTGTGTCCGTAATATCATAGTGGATTTTCAATCGACTGTTGTTTAGCAGTCAGTCCTAATAAAACCATGAAAACAACCGGTAATGAACAAAAAACTCTCACTACTTCACGTCTGTAAACAGTGGAATTTCCCATTGGTCTTCGGCAGACATAAAGCTGGTACGTAATTTCTGCCAGGCACGACTGAGGAAATCTGGAATGACAGATGCAACAATATCCCTGATCAGGTGCTTTAAATGACAGAAAAAATTTATGGTTTTACTATGCACCGCTTGTCGTAGCCGTACAGGTGAAAGTCACGTGGAAGTAGTTCTGGGGTTCGTGGTGGTGACTGCTCTTTACATCCCGTCAGCCAGTCTACCTGCGGGGAAAATGTTCATCAAGAAATTCGGCAAAGACTACATATCGTGATGTTGTGTCTGTGGACATGACTGGAAAAGCAAAACGTGGCCACATCACCGTGCAGGATCTGCACTGATGAATGTTCAACATTGGTGATCTCACGGACGGGACCTGAATTAGTCATGTCTTTTGTCACTAATAGCTGTGCGGTGTGGGTACAACTGACGCTTGTAGACCCTTGAAGATGGGATCGATACGTTGTCCCTAAACGTCGGTAAACAATTACCACACGACGCCGCGTAATATCCCAGAAGAGCGCGGATCTCACACTGACGTTTCTTCAGCACTTGTCCTTGCACCCGTAGCTGCTTTGTGCATTTACGCAAATTTTTTCTTTTTGGGCTGTGAACGTAGCTCGTTTAATCCAAATCGTTGCTAACAGGCGCCCTACCTGCACGTTTTGTGTCCAGTAAATTTTCTGTCTTCTTTACCTGCTTTATATCATCGGCGAATGTTTTTTCTAGGTGGCGGTGTTTCATCAAACACGCGAAATATTCACGTTGCACGCGAATCACTGACCCAACTTATGCTATACGTTGCATGCACTGAACCATTCTTGACACTGGTAACATCCTAACTGAACGGTCGCCCAAATTCCACCTCTCGTCTTATAACCTTGACTACTCCCACTGCACCTGTGCCCCTTACAAACTAAAACTACGAGAGTTTTATCTGTAATTTGCCAATTTTATTTTATCTTTCTGTCATGCCTGATGGAGTAATATCTGATTTTTTTTTGTATTAATTCCTAGGTTTTCCCCTTTGATCCATTTGTACTGTTGAAGTCCTTTTTGTCCTGCATGTCACCTTATGTTTCATGCTATCGTCCATACATCTAACACAACACAAACATCCATGCCCCCGGTGGGATTCGAACCCACGATTCTAGTAAGCGAGCAGCCGAATACCCACGCCTTAGACCGCACGGCCACTGGGATCGGCAGGGTTACGATTACCTCCTTAAATTTCAGTGGTTACACGCACCATTGCGTCTAACATTCAGGAACTGCAGTTTGTCCACAGAGGGTTAAGTGTGTTGTATGACTCGCGTTATTTTCTAATGCAGCATTATACTCGTAGATGCATAATTCAATAAAAATTTAATCGGCTGATTGAAACCCCACCGTGGCTTTATGGAGAGACAACATATTCTTTATCCTACTTCAGGAATCATACTGAACAAATTGAATTCTGTTCCCCTGCCACAGAATGTAACGAACCGTGAATACAATGATCTTTCGGATCTTCAAGCTATGTCCAGAACACAACTTACAATTGTTTGTCACCTCCTTCTCTCAAGTCAATTGTCGAAAAAAATTAACAATTTGAAGATATATTAATCTGAACTGAATTTAAAGACTCAGCTCGTACCGCGCAGTAAGCACTTTTCATTTCGATTATACAAACCAATCAGTTAATGTTGTGTAGGGAAATAATCGCTGTTTGTTCTGAGGTTCATACAAAACACATACATTTATTGTGTGAGCAGAATGTAGAATCTGTGAAGGTTAAACCTGTTGGTGCAGAGGTGTGTTAACCACGAGGCTTTAAAGGGTTAAAGGAGTCGGTTGTTAGTGCTTTAATAACGCTTTTACGCCATTCAAAACGTAAAAGAGGGACAGCGACTTAAATTTGCTGTAATTTTGTAATGCATTTTTACCGTTTACTTCAATTGTAATCAAACAGCATACCAACAACGTACACTTTGTACAAATACTTACTTTATTTATTTAAACAGTCCAACATATTTTGGCCTATCGGCCATCTTCAAGGATACTGAAAGAAGGTCGGTAGGCCAAATGTGTTGGGTTGTTTAAGTAAACGAATTATGTATTTGTATAAAGTGTACGAAGTTGGTAATGCTGTTTGATTAAAGTAGAGGTCTTCGTTATTCTGGGATATGGCGCCGCGTCTGTGGGTGGTTTGTGTGGTGTCCGACGTTTCGAGTCAGCATAGTGGTTTTATCTTCAAGAGTCGAATGTCCAGTGAAGAATCGGAATTCTTGAAACGTCGGACACCAGTCACGCAGACACGCGGCGTCTTAATCCAAAATAACGAAGACTTCAGCTACACTGCTGCAAAATTACGAGTAATGCAATATACGTAAAAGAATTCGAGTAGTGTTTAATACGGGTTTTTTTTTCTCATATTGCACTCATAGCAGGCTCAATTGTGGGTTGCACGTTTCGACTTTCGTAGCGGATCGCCGATGTCTGCACATCAATTACATGGACGTGTTTCAGCCAAGGTGGAATTCAAACGCTTTGCGGATTGCTATGCTTGCTAGTGATCATGTCGGTTAATTCTTCCTCCTGCAAGCGTGTAAGAATGTTGCTGCTGGGGAAGAACGAATGTTGATTTAGTGTTTTTTATTTAACCTTCGTTAAATTTGGTAGCTGAATTTATTGTATGTTCAAATTAGGTAAAATTATCTGCAATTTTTATACTACTTTTATGTGTATTTAAATTAATAGATTTTTCTTTCAAATACTCATATTTCAGAAAATTTACCCTTCTTAATTATACGAACTGCTCATGTCTGTATATTTATTGAAAGACCATGTTGTTCAGACTAGTAAATATATGTATATATTTTTTTAATGGCTCAACAGCCCCTTGGGGGCCAAGGCCGCCTCATTTTTCGAGGCTTCACGATCACACTTCAGACACACCACACTCGATAGGACTCCTCTGGACGAGTGATCAGCCCGTCGCAGAGACCTCTACCTGACAACCCACAACACTCACAAGAGACAGACATCCATGCCCCCGGTGGGTTTTTTTTTTACCTGTCCGGGGTTTTTCCCCTTTGATCCATTTTTGTACTGTTTTATATCCTTTCGTCCTTCATGTCACTTTTTACGTTCTATGCTACCGTCCTTTCAACAAACACAACACAAACATCCATGCCCCCGGTGGGATTCGAACCCACAATCCTAGTAAGCGAGCGGCCGCAGACCCACGCTTTAGACCGCACGACCACTGGGATCGGCAGTAACTATATATACCAACTGTTTTAACATTGAAAATCTCTCATTTGCACGGCGGCAGAAGCCTGAAATACACAACTGCCCTATCTTTGGATATAATATAACAATTTTCTTACATGTAGAAGAATTACTAGCTGGTCAAGAGGAAAAATACAAATTGAGTTTTAAAGGAAAACATGCAAATGGGTACATCACAATGTACACATCTACATTATTCAGTGACACAACATGCCTGGCGGAGAGGCGTCTTATCCATTAAATCTATTAGGCTGGTGAAATTAATTCATCCTCTGTTTATAGTGTCAGTGTGTACAGCCGAAGCAGAATAAAGAAGAATTATACGTACGTAGACAGTACATGCAGTTAAATCGTTACTTTGAGGATAACATCCAATTACTGCCGTGGTAATACATTTGTAACGTCTAAATGAAAATCGAGTCTGTATTGAACTTGACTTAATTCATGTAACTGAAGCATTCCAAGCATTTTATATAATGTTGCAGACAATCTGTTAGCTTCGTCGTAATGCATTACTTGAATTCCCTTCACCGAACACGTGCTCGCTTTTAGTCAAAGCCTCTTAGAGCAACGCTATTCATTCCAGTAAAAGTACAAGTCTTGCTTTCCTTCAACAAAAACATAATTTTCCTCCGAACTAGTGCAAAATAAGACAATTTTTGTTCCTCAATTTGCTGAGGCGTTTTGGATATGATACAGGAAGTCAGGAAGTTTATGAATGGATTGAGAGAGAAAAGAAACGTTATATTTTAAGGCACCATCCATTAACCATTTAAAGGTCTAGATTAACCTGAATTTCATTCAGTTCTTTTTGGCACCGCAAAGTAAGCACACTCCATTTCCATTATAAAACCTATCAGGTAATGATTTGTAGGGAAGTAATCGCTTTTTTTTCGAGAACCCTACAGATAACATAAATGCACTCTGTGAGCAGAATGCACATAAACACTAGACTCGTTAGTGTTAATTATATGGAAGAACTGTAAAGTTTAGTGCTCTCGTAGATTAGTTACGTAAACTTAGAATGAAAATTAATTACTGTTACCCTGAAGGAAATTCGTCAGGTATCACAGAAGCCATGTACTCGTAAAGCAGCGATGCTTGGTCTCATTTTCCAGAGGTCAGATCTAGCTAATTACATAGGTAGGGTTTATGTGTGCATTAATTTTTTCTGGTATAATCTCAAAGTTTCGCATCGTCGCCATATTTGTAATTTTTTACTTACATTCTTTTATACTTTTTTTTTGTAAAAGCATGTCTGTAGTTTAGCTCCGTAACAAGCTGCACTTGTCTAGCTGCAGGTTTGCTTAGTTAGTGCTGTAAAACCGAAAGCTCAAGCCAAATTTTACACTGTCGCCATCTTGTTATTTTACACTAAAAAAAAAAGTATTTCCTCAACAAATTTGCATATTTTTTCCAAGATCTGTTTTTATGCTTCGTTTCAGGATCTGGGTGTAAATAACGATAGTGTCGTTCCCTCATCACGACTTCGCACGTCCGCCATGTTTTTGTTATCGATTGTAGGACATTGGAAAGGACGGCGTAGGGGTGACATTTAATGGCATGATTTCGTGATAAGTGATTTGGAAGTTGATATATGGGACACGCGGACACACATGCGTGGTGATTTTAAAGTCTGTTTTTTCACTCAAGTAGGAAAATAGCCTAATAATAAACCAGTCATGGGGAGGATCTGTCTTCTGCGTCCCAGAATATTTAATGTGCGAAACAACCCGATGAATTTCGACGAAATTTGGAATTGGAGTCTAACTAAAACTGTAGAACAAACTTAATTTTTGTATTTTTGCTGTATGAACCCAACATTACAAGAAACTGATGTGGATGATTCTCAGGTTCCTTAAGAACGGCTCACCTTGCAAAAGTCTGATCTGTAATGTGACACAGAAAACGTCTTAATATCTACAATTGCTGGTACTGAAGCCGCTTTCTCAAGGAAAAATAATTTCTGGATCATGCAATGTGATTTATATAGTGTAATTACTTCTGCAGCAATGGAATTCTGCTAGGAATAACAGTGTTTTGTCTACAATAAATGAATGGGCTCCAAAAACCATTACCTGTGATTTATTTTTTACCCGACGGGAGGTGTGGGAATTTATTGTGGTAATAAATTACTAGTCGTTAGGTTTCTGCGAGCAGTCACTTCTACCTTAAAGTTACAAGTTCGCATACTGTTTGGGGAGTTCGCTGAATGCGCTTAAAAGCAATCGCGGCAGCTGCTCGTGTCTGACAACGTAGCACTCACAATAATTCAGTTTTGGCTCCTGAACTACCTCACCGTATTAATGAACAACAATGTGTGCAGGACTAATAAAACACTAAAGATAAAGTTCTCCCTAGAACTGGCCACGAAGGCCCAGAGGGAGAGTAGAGGTATAGCTCTACTCTTTCTTTAACCTCGGCGCTAGATGGGGGTTGGTAATCAAAGCCACGCCCCGGCCGCTTTAACCCCGGGAAAGAGACCCGGTACCTATTTTATAGGAGGCTCGGTGGGCCCCAGGGCCGGTCTGGACGGGTGCGGAAAATCTCGCCCCCACCGGCATTCGATCCCCGGACCGTCCAGCCCGTAGCGAGTCGCTATGCCGACTACGCTATCCCGGACTGTAATAAAACACTAGAATTGTAACATAAACTACACCATGCCGGAAATGGGTCTTGACCCTCTGTTACCTGAAGTGAAGCATTTATTTTCTTAGTAATGTTATATGCCGTGATGCTGTCGATATGGGGACACTAGGTTACCTGCCGAACTATCGAGTAATCGTGATTACATTCTTAGCACGGACAAGAATTTTTCTCTTCTCGAGATTTTATAGAACTGCTTTGGTGCTACCCACCTGCCTATCCTGTGGGTGTCGGGGGATCTTTCCCATGCCATTTAATACCTAATTTTTGGAGCGTAAATGTGTAAGAGTCACTTTGCCTTGACGTATTATTTTCATAATCCACGCTACAAATGTCCGGTACGGAACACACAACATTATTAACCTTGTTGAAATGCTGACAAAAAAAAACTATGTAGTCACATAATTCAATTAATTCTTAAGATGTTATTGAAACATGTCACTTACATCTGCTGTATGACCTACCTTGGCCATGTCCATACTTGTGAGTATCGGATAACTTGATTATTGAACATCCACACACAAACTGATAGTAGCAATACGACTGCATTTACATTTATATACTTCCTAGATCTTGTTTTGTGTCTTTTATCGCAACCCCTTTTGATACCCCCTCCATTTTACAAAAATTCTTCGTACGGCAGCTGTAGAAGTAACCTGTAACAGCCTTTGAGTGGCAATAGTAGGCTAGGAGAGTAATATTAGCGAAGAGAGGCTGAAAGAGATAGAGAGAGAGACAGAGGTGTTGGAACCGCTCTAGATTCAGTACGTACTGCGATACACAGGTGAAAGATGCTGGACAGTGAGATTGAGTCAGCTTCTGGTCCATTACTGGGTGAAACAGAGAGTAATAGAGGTGGTGAACGGAGAGGGGATGAGACGAGAGGGGTGGGAACCGATCACTAAAATTGTATTACTTTTGGTAACTTTACAAAATAGTTTGAACAAAAATGACTGAAGCTTTATTATGTCATACTAAGCACATATTAATGCGAATATTTAACGAATCTGAGAGATTTAGCGCGCGTGGGCAGACGAAAACAATAAAATTGTAGTCTAAAAATATGAACGTAAGAATTGGATGGAGATGTTTCTCAAAGATACAGGGTGTGCGGATATTGACTGGTTAATGATAGGGCCCAGTGACAAGTTATTGCCAGCACGGTAATAATCCAAGTTGATGGTCTTTTAGGATGCAGCGCCCTGCAATTTCGTAGCTGGATTGAAATCAGTTTACAAAGCCCCACATGATACCTGCCTCTCAAAGTATACGGCTAACGTCACAGAACCAATGGTAAGTTACTGACCGCGTCAGTAACAACAGTAAATAAATGAATACGTAATTCATATCCAAGAATTTTAAGTTAAACCAACTAATGCACAAGAATTATTAACAGAGAATATTTGTAACCCCTACATACTTTCGGCAATCAAGTTGCCATCCTCAGGGGCGCATCAAAGAATCACAAATATCTATGGCTATGTACTCGACACTTTATCGGACACGCAACATCCCAAGCCACAAGACGAAATCGATGTAGATCGACTATATGATTGTATACATGGCCAACAGCCAGTAAAACGTTAAAAAAAAACGTTTGTATGTTTTAATCGTCTAAGTCGAATCATATAACAATATTTGTATATAATAATTTTTACTCTGTTATATGAAGTATCAGCTTACATCACTGACTTAGACACACTGCAATATTTACTCTTAACGTTTAGTTTTATGACTATAGACATCAATCCATTTTAATATTATGAGCGGCACGTGTACTTCCATTATAATGCCAAATGTTTGTGTATCTGGATGCCATAGATATTTGTGATTTTTGATGCGCCCCCTGAGGATGGCAACTTGATTGCCGAAACGTATGTAGGGGTTACAAATATACTTTGTTAATAATTCTTGTGCATTAGTTGGTTTAACTGAAACTTATAACAAAATGCACGGTACATATAATATAAACTTCATATTCAAGAAGTTCGTAATCTTGATTTTCAGTGCCATAAAAACCTCAGATTTCAAGATAATGGACCTGCACTTTTATGAGAAGCGGGAAATTTATAACTAGCTAATCGCCTTTTAAGTTTCTAAGAAGGACCTGGTATTTTTGGTTATTTACTAAGAAAGAATGAGCTGAAATTAGAGGTACAATGGAAACAACACTGTGAAGAAATATATAGCAACTGAAGAGGAGTCCTTTCCTTCAGAACCAGTTTGTCTAAACGAATTTCGTACACTGTGTGGGCTGCACGCAAGCACAATTGAACAGTGGGGAAAACAAGAAAGTGCTGGGGATAGAAGGGATTAGTATGGAAATACTGAAATAATGGGAGCAGAAAATTTTATTCATGTCTGATATGTTATTTAACTCTTTAAAAGAATTATAGATAGGACTTCAGTTCGTACCTCGAGGAGAACATATTTATTCCTGCTTGCTGCAGATTTTACCATAAAATCCGTACCTTTTCCTTGCCGTTTCGAAGCAGCATACATGTTTCTACATGGTGTTATGAGCGTGACTCAGGGCCCTCTCACCTCTACCTAGCGCCAATGTCTAAAATGGGCGTTGATTACCTCCAATTCTGCCGTTTTACTGGTGTAGAGTTTAGAGACATAGTACACCGTACGTTGATTTTGCAACTGCAGTTCATTCATTCTGTAGTCTGTCTTACGACAGGTCCGTAGCCTCTTCCAAAGCGAGATCTCCATTGACTGCGATCTAGTGCTTCCTCTTTCAATTTCCATTTGCAGTTGGGGCGCGATATTGCAGAACATATGCATCTTTGGAGCCTAATTGTAAAACATGTTAGTTTACTTGTTATATTTGTAGGATCATAAAAATCTAAATCACCTACAATACAGATAGGGGCACGCGGTGGCGCAGTTGGTTGAGCCTCTGCGCTACAAGCCGGAAGGTTGCGGGTTCTATTTCCGATTGGGTCACTGGGATTTTTCATTGACGTAATCCTTCCGGTCGACGCAGACTCTAACAGAAATGAGTACTAGGGGTATTCCTGGGGAGTAAAGGCGGCCGGTACGTAGGGCTGACAATTTTGTTACCTTCATGTGCCGATTATCTAGAAATGCTGTGAGTCTCAACCTCTTGCAGCCCTGAGGGCCTGTCCAGGCCCATAAAGGGGCAGTTTAGCTTTACAATGCAGATATTCTGTTACTTCGAAAACGCGAAGGACTAAATGTTATCTTCAGACAGTTATGCGTGTTGTTGTTTATTTAAATTTTTACTTATTTGATAGTTACGTGAGAACAAGGACACTTTTGTTATACTAGAATCCCTTGCCAGCGCTTCCATGTGTATGCAGGTTTGCCAACGGCGGTATTAGAATTCACGTATTCGCCGTTTTTAATTTGTGTACGCACTGAAAAAATCGGTGATACTCTGGTCAAGGGGTCCACATTTGCAGAAAGCAGGACTGTAATGCCATATGAAAGCCGTTTTCCAGCTTACAGATTAAGAAGTACTGCGGACACATTTTTGTGACACAGTATTTTATTTTGTCTTATTTCTAAGCTTGTTATTATGCATTATTTTATGAAGGAACTCAACATTTATGTTTTGACGAATTGCCAGCAGCCACGATTTCTCTAACCTCAGTTTTCCTCAATTTCTTTTGATCTCCCACCTGCGTTTCTGAATAAAAACTCAGGAACGCCATTGGCATGGCTTGCTGTGCTCATATTTAAGGTTTTTACATTTTGTTGAAATGTTTTCATGGGATTATTTCAGGACCAAGAACCCCTACGTCACAGTCAACAACACGGAAACTTGCTTTGTTCTTTGTCGTGTGTAAATACGTAACACGTATGCCACTTACAGAGCGTAAGGTTTATATGGACTAAGAAAACTATGCGGAAATATCATTAATAAAGTGACATGTTTTTGTTGGGGAGTGAGAAGTGTTTTAAGCTAATGTATCTTAATCTGTTTGCTTGCTTCATGTTTCTTATATAGTCGTGTTCAAGCGATTCCATCATGTTGATCAGTCTGAAGTCGTTCGATATTTATATATTTGCTGTGTATTTTGCTATGTGAAATTGTGTTTTGAGAGGGCTCTCTTATATTTTCACATTGCTTCGTCAGAGTGGCTTAAGTGTTACCTACGTTCGAAAAGGATAACTCGAGAAATCTATGAAAGCTGACAAAAGTAATACAGTGAAACCTGCCTATAAAATAACCGCAATGGAAATATTTGACCGTAGCTGGTAGGTTCCGTTTAATACAGGTACTCGAGTTCTGGATCCTTGGGACCTCAGATCCTCGGGATTGTAAAATTTTTCCGCTAAAGACATGTTTCCTTTATGTCCAGGTTACGTTTAAGACAGGTTTCACTGTAACGTTACTTCCAACGTCTTTGTTCAGAACAATTTAAAATGCGCAAATGATAATATTTGTTGACGTGTCAATATGCTTATTACATGGAACTGAAGTAGTTTAATATCACACTGCATTCAGAGTCCCTGGGATTCTTATTATGTGCATCAAAGTAGCCATTGTCAGCCCCCTCGCAAAAAGGAAAAAAAAAAAAGCAGAAAACTGTTGGGGGTCTTCTGTAGCCTGAGGGCCACGTATTCAGTTTGATATAAGCAATTATATAATGTCCTGTCACATAATACGGACTGATTTGCTTTTTTATTTAATGACGTTGTATCGATCTACGAGATAATGTGGAGTAGGATGAGATTTGCAAAAATGTTATCGAGGCAGAATTAAGGGGTAATAAACAGGCAAAGTGGTCGTGGCTTCCTCTATGGTTACCATAACATTCACACGGTGGATTAAAGCTGGTCACTGGGAAGTTCAGTTTTAATAGTCTGAGTACTCTTATTGACAGTAGGTTGGTTATGGACCTGTCGATAGTATCAGGTTCAGCACGCCAGTATCAGAGACGTTGATACTGTAACTAAACGAAAGAAATATTAGTACGCTTCGGTATTAGCCCAAACAAATACGAACATCTATTTCTGTACACTTTCAACAAGTTAAACGAGTTATTTCGATGTATATGTTTGCATTAAATAACTCGTCTCTTACCGAATGGGATTTGGGGTAGGAAATGTACACAATACACTAAGTAGTCAACTTCATGGAACAGAGTCTTCCTGAGAAGCTGATAGTCTTATATTGATCAAGAAATTCCTAACCCTTTTCTGGAACTCAAAGGTTTATTACATTTTAATAAAACTCAGCCACTGGACCATGTTTTTAAACATATGACTCCAATCCACGCTTTGCTATCCAATTAAAGATCCTTTTAAATATCATCTTCCCATCTACACCTACTCATTTGTCATCAAAGTAGTTTTCATTTCAAGACTAGCCTACGGACTAAAATTTGGTACCGGTGTACATTTTTCCCATCTTTCTCATGCTTTTTAACCTGTACAATAGACCTATACTTTTGGAAAAAAATTTGATTTCTCAATCCGGCCCGTTGCTCTTAACAGCAGACACACACAACTTACACATTTCGCCTAATTGCAGTTGTTAAAGATTCAAAAACACTGCGAAGCAAATAAAATGCCATTTACGATGATATTTTAAAGTGATGATAGAGAAGTGTTGTCGCAAACCTTTGCATGGTTAGACGCTGGGGTTTCCTAAATATTTATAGATTTATAGATTTCATGTCTACAAATTCGTTTTAAAAAAGGCAGTGCATCTATTTTTGCCTAAGAAAGAAACCGTGTCACAGTGTGAATTAAACTGCACTCACTGAACTAGACTTCCTGGCACTGTTTTGGCCCTTAGAGGTCTCTGAATACCTGCCATGAGAATGGTACGTGCAAGAACACAGTGTCGGGACGGAACAAATAACGTGATGTGATTGACTTCTTGACTGCAACAAATGTTCCACCGACTGACATTCAACAATGAGTGACAGTTATTTATGGGGGGAACTGTATTGACATCTGCACTGTTCACTCCTGAGATGTACTTGTCCACGATGTCAGCTTCGGACACACAGTCTGAATGACGAACAGAGTTGAGGGACTCTTCGAGTGCCAACCAACGAGGCTAACCGAAATTGTGCTGATCAAATGATTAAGGACAGGATCGAGCGTTGGGCGACCCACCATACAGCCCAGACTTGGGTAGCATGTAACTTCCATCTCTTCGAAACGATATGGTACGGTCGACTTGAGAGGACATCGTTCTTTAAAGATCAGACGTCAAGGAGCTTGGAGCGTGGTGCGATAGAACGCCAGTCTCTGTCGACGGACTCACGGAACTTCCTGACCGTCCGCGAAGTGTGAGGAAGTGATTACAGATAAAGGTTAAGAAAATTGCACGCTGTCCGTTTTAAATCAGAATGTTCTAGTTTTCCTGTATGGGAAAAGGGAGTAGGAGGCATTAATTTTTAGCACACACTCATACATTAATAAAGTTGAAACAGTTAAGAGAATAATTAAATCAATCGTAAGGAAACACATTCTTAATGTGAACTGGGCTGAACTGCCCAAAGATCTGGTTCCTTGGCGGTACTTTGTGTTATGGATATTGAAACTTCGAGTTATAATGGCGAAACACGTTGCGTGTTACCCGTCCAGCTCTGTTACTACCGTATTCACAGCGTGCCAAAGACTCTACACATTTTCCCCTTCCTTTTCGAGGGTTATGCAACGCGGGAAAAGGGAGGGCGGGGGGGGGGGGCCGCGATTGTGTCAGCAAATAAGGCGTAGATTGTCGGGTGAATCTTTTTTAATACTTGTAGTGTGCTGTAACATGATAATGGCTCATGGTTTCTAAGTCTAGCTCAGGCTCCTTCATGAGAATTGCGCTGTTTGTCGCAACGTTGACAGTACAGCCAGAGGTGGATGAACGAATCAGAATATTAATGGCACTACCAAGTAGGAAGCTGCTAACTCCATCTTCCGCTGCACGTGCTAGCTGGGACGGCAGCGCCACGCCCTTGTTAATTGACCAATTGGTAATCATGCTAATTCTAATCCAGAAGGAAAGGTTTGTCTTCCTCATACACACACACTGTTCCCTCACTGCCCGTGGCAGCTCTGTTTTAGGCTCTGTGGTAAGGAGTAAGAACAGGGAACGTAGATGCATGAAGTTCAGTTCAGTACATGTTGCAATGTATCATTTTGCGGGACTGATTGCTGGTTTTGAATTGTACTTGTCTAAGTCGTGATTTACAGAACCATTTGTATCATTCTTTGTCCGCTGGAATGCTTTATTCAGAGTATGCACTTTTTACGTGGTGGTGGTGGTAAGATCCGAATATTTAGTTAAATATTCTGGAAGAAATTTGAAATTTGATATTATTAATTCTTTGAAGACTGACCTTCTTCTACATCGAATTTAAAAATGCAGTTGCTGTCTCGCAGAGGTCACAGCCCGTGTCCACCATGAAGAGCAGCCGGTTAGTTCTGTCATGCGATGACACTGTGTGACGAAATGCCGAGATGAGATTGCAGCAGGCGGTACTTACAGTTACCACGAGCCTTTAAGATTAAAAACTTACACACTAACACGGCCTTAGTGAAATTTTGATATCAGCTGCACAAAAGCAAGTGTCCCGCTTAAAACCACTTTTGAACGGTCCACATATCAAAGAAATAAATCGGAATTTTATGATATCTGTTTATTGAATATCGTAAAGTAAGCTCGATGGTAATCGTGTATTGAGACTGTTAGAGTGAGGAATAAGTTCTGAGAAAGAAATTTGTGGGAAACTGGTCTTTAAAGGCCTCTATTTGTGCGGAAGAGCCAGTTGAAATTACATCAACACAATCTTATTAATGTCAGACTAAATTCCCAAGTAATTTTAAGCACAAGTAATGTCAAAAAATTGTATTTTGACATGAAATCCCGACACAGAGATTACGTCATATATTGACATGCCCTAGGACCTGGACCTAGGACATTAAGCTTGTGTCCGTGGTAGTGTAGGGATGTGATTGGTAGTTTATCTAGCATTAAAATAGGCCTATGTTTGTCTTATTAATTAAGGGCTTGAAGCAGTAGTTTATTGATATGTACAGAAGCTAAATAGGGTACTGTTGAGATCTATGTCCAGTGTTTGCCATTGTTTTAAAAGCGTTTATGGTTGGGCTTGCCCTTTGTGTTTGTTGTCATTATGAAGCTAACCTCCAGCCATCACGATATCCAGACACATGTGTTCTAAGATCTACCATTTGTCGTTTTATTACATAACCTACCGCCTCTTCTTTATGCCTTGTTATTCTGTGATTCATGTTAATTCCTGACGGGGATCACCTTTCTCTCCAGGCGAACTTCAGAATTACACATCATCAAAATCATTATCACACTTTGAAGTAATCATGTTTTCACCAGCCTTGTAGCAAGGCAGAAGACACATGAAGCTTGTATCGATAAATTGAGACGGTATGATAGGGGGAAAATAATTCTATACCAGTGTGCATTCAGATTATGGTTTTGTCGCAAAATGTGTTAGTGATGTAAAGTTGTTCGTATTTATTCGAAGGTACTGAAAGACTTGGAAGTGCACATTGCAGAAAATTTGTGGAGACTGTTCCGTTTATTAATGGCAAGAAAGTAATTTATGAATGACCATGACAGTAAAAGAAATACATGCGCATAAAATCTGAGACTGAATCTGCTTAGACACGAGCATTTAATATAACCGTAACAGATCAAACGATTCGGCATAAATACGTAATTCCACATCGATTGATGTACTTAGGCTAGGGATACAGTATACACGGCTGACAATGAACAATGCCTGGATAACTTCCTTGCCTACGTCATGATACCAGAACATTTTTACAGAAGTTTAGACGTGCTTTAATAGTAGCTAAAGTTTTCGGAGTATATTTGACGTATGTATGGATGTAAAAACGCGTCAGTGTTTTATTAAAAATCTGTCCACGGGAGGAGAGTGTGTATGGACGGGTTCCTACACACACAAAAGCGAAAACACATTACAGCTGTTTTTCCAAACCCAATTGAAATGTATTAAAGAAAACACAGAAACCTTTTAGAATGTTATATAGCAAGTGGGTGCAGAGAGAGAAAGAGAGACAGGAAGAGAGATAGAAGAGTGTGAATACATTCTCATTTTAAAATGGAGAGATATAAACATAAAGCCTGTTATGTAATGAACCGCCATAGTTTGTTTTATTTTATTTTATCAATATCAGAGTTTTCGGTCAAAATGAAGCTTTCTGTGGGGCGTATATTATAACGTATTGTGACTGAAAACTCTGATATTATTAAGGTATTAACTGTTTGTTGCATAATATAACAACAGAACGTAAGGCATTGTTTTTTATTAGAAGACAAGCGTGGTCAGTATCTGTTTTGCAACATTACAGTTCCACAAAAAAGGAGTGCCTAATCATTACTATATTATAAACGATTTACTCTTACCTTATTTGTAGCCGATCCCAGTGGCTGCGCGGTATAGGACGTGGGCCTGCGGTCGCTCGCTTGCTGGGATTGTGGGTTCGAATCCCGCCGGGATTATGGATGTCTGTCTCTTGTGAATGTTGCATGTTGTCAGGTAGAGGTCTCTGCGTCGGGCTGATCCCTCGTCCAGAAGAGTCCTACCGAGTGTTGCGCAATGGGGAAAAAATATCTTATTTGGAAGGAACACATATATTTACTTCCTATATTTTTAGCATTTAACAATGTAAATGAAAAAGGAACATCCGGTTTTCTGTTTTTGTACTACAGAGCGCGCTGGCAAATATGCAAGTACATGAAACACGTAAATGGAACACTGGAATGTAGAAAATTACTCAGAGTAGGACTTTACGATCTGTACTTGTATGGTTAAATGGGACACAAATGGCATTACGAAGCATACAGATTAAAAGCTAGAAATGAGAACTTATTTTGGTGGTACACCTCGTGGTTAATGATCACTTTGGAGAGTGCGACGTACTTCGAAGAAGAAATGAAAACGAATCTTAGGGAACTTGGTTGTACTTTGCGAACTGGATTTAACTGGCTCAGAAAAGGTCCAGTGAAGAGGTTCTATTCTGATGGTTGTGGACTTCGAGTCCCGTAGGTGTAGGAAACTTGCTGAATTTTGGAGTAGGCCTTATCGCTTGCTCTGTGACGACTGTGGAGCTGTTTGCTTTATCTTGTCACTTGTTATATTTTATCTGAGTACTGCAGCACTCAGTGGTCCACCATTGGTTAAACACCAGCCAGAAAACACATGGATATTCACTTTGAATGACGAGGACAAAATTGACATAGATTTCTGTCGGAAATGGAAGACAAAAATACAAAATTTAGAATTTTAAAATATTTTTAAACGATTTATATTTTAAACATTTTTAGCAGTTTTAATTGAAAATATTGTATTTTACTATACATGCACATCTTTGACAGAATTTGCTTTACGTGTATGCCTTTGTATTTGCCTCCCTGATGATGACCTTGTAGAGGTCGAAACATGTTGCAGGGTCATAAGTGACAGTTTTTTTTTCCAATGGCGCAACAGCCCCTAGTGGGCCACGGCCTCTTCATTATCGAGGCTTCACGACCACACTCAGACACACCACACTCGATAGGACTCCTCTGGACGAGTGATCAGCCAGACGCAGAGACCTCTACCTGACAACACACAACACTCACAAGAGACAGACATCCATGCCCCCGGCGGGATTCGAATCGACAATCCCAGCAAGCGAAGGGCCGCAGAACCACACCTTAGACCGCGCAGTCTCTGGGATCGGCCATAAGTGACAGTAGTTATTTGTTATTTATTGTGCAGTTTGTTGGATTAAATTCTGTAGCATATTTTTACTTATTACACATTTAATTTGTATAATAAGCGGAATTATATTGTGCAAGGAAGGTGAGTATTGCTGTCACAACAGCGAAACATTAAATGTGGAAGACCAAAATGTAAATGTAGAGTCGCCAGAAATCACCTTCAGGTCGCCGTGGATAAACGATGATTTGTTCGATTGGAGCAACTCTCAGTACTGTGAGACAACCATTTAAAGGGTATGTCGGAGTGAATATGAAGAGGCTGTAATGCAGCGAAGGAGTTTTGTGGGCTCCGGCTGTCAGACATTTAACTATGAATAATAGGAGAAGTGAGAGTTGGTTATCTGTTGAGAAAGGAATTACGGGTGTGATTATCGGTAATTTATTTCAGACTGTGTAATAAACGCTAGAGTCACGTTCAACGTTGAAAACAAATTGACTTATCAAGGAAATAATAGATAAATACTGTGTACGAGTATGTAGCTGACTCTAAATAGCAGAATCATGCCAGAGAATTTAAAAGTTGCTCATTTGATGGAGAAACTCTCCTCCTCTCGTTGAACTCGAAGGTGTGTTGCCCCGTTCATAAGGGTAGGTTATTTGGACCTTATCCTGAACCTGACGAATATGTATACTCGTCTACTTTTAAGTTCAACTTTAATATTATCCTTCAGTTTAGGCAGGGTATCTAAAGTAATATGTTTTGTCAGATTTTCCTTCTGTAATTTCATTTATATCTCTCAAACATTCTATGCATGTTACATGCCCCACCAGTCTCTTGTATGCTATATGAGTACACGTATAATAAATGATGTAATGAATATAGGGTTTAATTTTACCTGATCATACGGCTTTCTCTTTGCATGAATAACATTTTAGCAATTTGTCTCTGTTATGATTACTTTTACGGTGCATGTCCAGACGCATATTGACAGTCACTACTGTACATGCCGGAAACTTGGCAGCACTACTGGATGGTATATACGAGATTCAAAAGTCTGCGAACTGAAATTTCGAGCCTCAGAACTGCTGTAAACGTTGCTAATTACTGGTCCTTTAAATGTTTAAGGAAAGGCCAGCTGTGTAGTCTTTTTCAAACTTTCGGTCTCTTGAGTTACCTGTATTGAGTCTTTTAATGCTTGTATAAAGCGTGCAGCCAAGACATTTGATTAGGTTATGGCAATTATCAAGGAGGCTCTGTTGAATGATAAACCTATTACATCTTATTGAGTCTAGGCCTTTATGACGTATTAGACATTTTAAACGCAAAGATCACTCTCATAGATCATCCGTGACTTGGGATCTTTGGCTTTCCCTATTAATATCAAAACCCTTGAAGCGGCTACAGGAGGTATGCCTCAAAAGGCAACCCCGGTGTTGTAGCTCTTGTGTCCAATTTCATGCTTGAAACGTATTAATATTATCAGCAAGCAAATTGGAGGCTCTCATTTAATAGGTTAAAGCTGATTCAACTCGAACGGAAAAGATGTTAGATATACCATTATACGCTCACATGCGGGAAATTAAATCCCTAAGGCTTCATAATCGGACAGATTTTTAAATACTTTTATGCTACATAAATTGCACACCTTTTTATGCAACAGAAAAGTAGTACAGCCCGGTTACATTTCTCTTCCAGGCATCGATAAGTTATGCCTCTTTCTTAAACGTAGTAGAATATAGTGTTACTCAATTATGGATACAGAAGTGTAGAGGAGGAAATTTGCAGGACTTCCTGGACATTATTTTAGACTTGTTTTTGAGAACACTGCTTTAAATGAAATTGCTTTAGACCTGTTTTCTAAAGAACCGCTCTAAATTAAATTAAATACGAATTATTGTAAAATGCAAAACAACAAATGTAGGCGTAACATAATATTTAAAATGTTTTTTTCTTATTGATTAATAAAGGAAGAAGGTTAAAATACGATAAGTAAGTAAGAAACAGAGAATTCTTTTATGTGGCTTAAAATCCATAACGAAACAAGGAAAGGAATGTACTTACGCAGTCTCTTGCTACAGCGGTATGTTTGGTGTTATTTATTAATCTATATCAGTTACTGAATTCAGAGGGCCTACAGGCGATTTATTGGTTAATTCGAAATCAGTAAACACCGTGGAAACACCTGGTGTAATCTGCATGTTTATCATTACCGTGTACCATGCCAAGGTTAGGCGTGGTGTCAATTATTGCTACATAGTTTCTGTAACAGTGGTTATGAAAACTTAAGGACAAAGCTTACGAAACACATATGTCAAGAATGCCACGAAACTCTTGCTAGTGGGGGCAGTACTTTTTACTGCAGCTGTTTTCATAAACCCCATCAGCCAGACCGAACATGACGGTCAAACTGTAGGCACTTTCCGGTTCGTAACTGGAAAGTACCGTGTTAAAACTCGGCTCGGAATCTCATTGCCCTGACTTGAGTCTTTGCGTGGATGTTCTTAGTCCCTTTATATATGTATGTATGTATGTAGGGATGGCACCTCAAATTAAGACATAACTTCCTTCCACGTCACTTACAGTTCATTATTCATTAATCCCACTATCAGTCGACACAATCGAATGTTTCTTTAAAGAAAGAAATAAAAAACATATGTTCCAAACCCAAGTATAGGTAAATAGTGTGTAAGGACTAACAAAGATTTTACTTCCTGAAGAGAATGCTAGAGAGTTTGAGGGACAATTCATGTTGTAACTGATATTTTTTGTGGTGAAGGGCCCCGCAGCCGATGCTACGGACGCCCCGCAGCCTTGAGGCTTATTGTTCAACCCTGTGATGAAGATGATTAGTTTTTTTTCGTTTTTCCAAGTAACAGAGCACCGGTGGAATGAAACTGACAGGGGAAAACCGAAGTACTCGGAGAGAAACCTGTCCCAGTGCCACTTTGTCCAACACAAATCCCACATGGGCTGACCCGGGATCGAGCCGGGGCCTTCGCGTTGAGAGGCCGGCGACTAACCGCCTGAGCCATAGGCCGTGCCATGGCTCAGGCGGTTAGTCGCCGGCCTCTTCCCACGGAGGCCCGGGTTCGATCCCAGGTCAAGTCCATGTGAGATTTGTGGTGGACAAAGTGGCACTGGGACAGGTTTCTCTCCGAGTACTTCGGTTTTTCCCTGTCAATTTCATTCCACTGGTGCTCCATTACTTGTAAAACCTGGTAAAAAAAAACTGCTCATCTTCATCACAGGGGTTGCACAAAAAGCCTTAAGGCTGTGATGCGTCCGTAGCATCAGCTGCGGGGCCCCCTCACCACGCAAAAAAAAAAAAACGCCTGAGCCATGGCACAGCCGTATTTTAACTGATTATTTTGTTGTAGGCTTTTGTAGTGTGTTATATAACAGCAGTCTTCCTTCGGAAAGCAAGTAGTTGTTACCGTGACTATTTCAGTGCTGCAGGATCCTCTTTCACAAGCACACGCACGCAGTTGCTCAGCTGTAACATCCCAAGTTCTTATGTAACTCGAAAGTTTGTTATCCTGTTCACAAAATCCCACCCCTGGCCATACAGTGACCAGGTAAATCTAGTCTACATTCTCAAATTCTTATTGCCATCATATTTTTTAGCCTATTATTAATTCCCACCTATTCAATATACCTTTGTACCTTCCAGGTTTCTTGCTAAAGTTTGTACATAATTCTTGTTTCTCCCACAAGCACGATATGTCGCACGCATCTCATTCGCCTTTCTCCTCCAATCCGTTGCCAATATAACGACTAAGCTACTCCATTTTGTTAACAACAGTGAATTAAATTTAATAATACGTGATATACTGGCTGAAGACACAAGGCATAGCCTAAGTGTTGGTGATACGATCCTCTTTTTCTTTGCTGTTTCTACAAGGGAACTTCAGCTTAATTTTGCTGTTTGTTAGAGTTTTACCTTAAAGTGGACGTTTCTTATCTTTGTACCACGTAATCGGCTTAAATTTCAGTTAAACTCACTTGGAACTGGACAATAGTTGCGAATGGGCGGTAGGCCTCGCCGTTTTAAGATCTTTACTTTCCTTGTGAGTGTGTGTTGAGGTGTGGATGTGTTAAGTTGCAAAACAGTAACGCGTGTCACTCGCAGTCGGAGTGAATGCCGTGCCAATCTTAGCAGACACGCTGAAGTGCTTCACATTATTCTCCTGTGTCTTCAGGAATATGTCGAGATGTAACAGACGAATTGACCAATAAACTAACCAACTCCGTATTACTTGTTAATTTTTAGGCTTTTGATATTCAGGTGGCCAAGAACACCTCCGCTTTTATGATAATGAATGTTTCGTCACTCTATTCATTATAGTTTCAGGTTAGGCCTAAACCTTTACCATTAACCAATTCAAAACTTTCTTCAAATTACACGCACAGTTTCTACAAGACACATTCTTCCCGAGACTGCAGAATCTCCTAAACGATTTCTTTTCTTTGTGTTTTTGACTAACGTTTTATATTGTTTTGTCATTTTCTTATGTATACCACATGTCCCAACAGTCTCACATTGTCCAATCACACATCATGCATATATTAGTCAAAGAGCGCATATTATTAAAATTTTTGTCACTAAATTACAGGCCTATATAGTTCTTCCCAGCGATTTGTTCCTCCCTGACTCTAAAGCGCACGTGTTATCCACCACTTTGTTCTTAATCACAATATTTGCCGCTTCGACACAGCCCGGTCAAGATTCGCACCCACATCAATATATCCGGATTAGTTCCTCCAAAACGGCCACGACCGGTTGTTTCCTTATCCATCCTTCTTTAATATTCACAGTCACACTGCCTTTTGTCATTCAGGATTATACATATGACTTTAGCGGTTGATAGAACGTCTAACATGTCCGAAGAAGAATTTAGATTCAAAAGATATATTCTGTAACAGATTGCTTCGTAAAGATGGAAATGAGTCGTCTAGAGGCGAATGGAGGAAACAGCAGAAGAAATAGACTACCGTAGCATTGAATGGCACAGTGTTGCATTTAGACTCGTTGTGTGTCATGCAGATTCGCCTGGTCGGCCTTCTTTGTTGAGCGGCCTTAAAATGCGGGGATAAATTTAAATGGTGGTTGATATTGTTAATTACTTGAACATCCGTAATAAAGTGTTTATGAAATATAGAAATATATTATGGTCCTTATATTCGATGTATGTTACATATAAATAATTGGTCTTAATTACAAGGAAGTATTTCTAGACAGCCGGCATGTACGTCAGTAAACTGAACCAGCTATGAATGGGACTTATAACTTAAGTAAATCAGCGCTGCCATTTCAGGAATTTACCGACTATTGTGAAACTCAGATGTTCATTATCGACTTCACAACAGCCCGTCTCTGGTTCCTAATCAGAGTCAGGTGAAGCCAGTGGACATTTTCGGGTACTCACTTTGTTTGAGATCAATCTCAGCAGTATTCACATCTACGCCTAGGTCTTTTTAGTGGCTTCTTTCTGTCAGGTTTAACAGTTTGTACGCATTGCTCCTGTTTCCCACCCTTTACACCTTCTCCGCCAATTCCATAATTTGATCATCCTAATATTGAGTGAGACGATCTAGGTAACAATGCGGTCTAAGGCGTAGGTCTGCGGCCACTTGATTGCTGGGATCACGGGTTCGAGTCCTGCTGAGTCCTCTGCGACGAGATGATTACTCGTTCAGAGGAGTATTATCGTGTGTGTGTGTCTAATTGTGTGTGATGTATAAATCTCAACAATGAGGCGGCCTAGGCTCGATTTGGGCTGTTGCGCTACAGAAAAAAAATTAAGTGAGGAGGTATTTATTTTTCCACTCACTCACTTACTTACTCAATCACCCATTTATTCAGGCGCGAATGTTTTAATGTGGATAATTCCATGTGTCTCCGCAACTCCACTGCATACGTATGGTAAGAGTTTCGTTCAGTAAGCAGTCTTTACCTTCTTTAGCCACCTGTACAAAAACTGCACACACTTGGTGGTATTATACTGCGTACAGGTAAGTGCCCCTGCTTTGCAGCCAAGTACAACTTTCAAACGCTTGTTTTCTATGACCAGGTCAACTTCCGATTGATAATGTGAATAGGCCTGTAATGTATGCAAGAGTTAGCCTACCAATCCTGAACAGTTTTTGTGCACGTAACAACTTTGTTACAAAACAGAACCTTACTTCAATGTAGAAGAAATACGCTGGCAAATAACTTCTGTCTCTTCCGCTTTGTTCCTGTTACGTTTATCGTCTGTAATCTGACGAGTGACGCTAATACGAAGCGGTGACTTATGTGAGACATATTAGGTTCCATAAATGGGTTTAGACACGTGAATTTATTATTGGAGGTGGAGCGACATGACTCTCTTCTAGGTGGCAAGACGAAATGCTTCAGAGGTTAAGATTTTGTGCTTTCAGATTTAAAATTTCCGGTATAGGTACACGTCTGATGTTGAAACTTTGCACACGATATGGCATTATACATTGTTGCTA
The DNA here is from genome assembly GCA_021186555.1 of Reticulitermes speratus. NCBI lineage: Eukaryota > Metazoa > Arthropoda > Insecta > Blattodea > Rhinotermitidae > Reticulitermes > Reticulitermes speratus. The sequence goes on from JAJKFL010000237.1 coordinate 30,991,847, forward strand.
GACACGGTACGCTTGTTTTCGGATATTGCCCTCCGAAGAACTTTCTTGTAAAAGGACCTCGTATGGAAAGTAGCAACATTTTGGTTTCTTAAATCATCCACATCCTTCGCTTTCACACTTCCAAAAATTTCAGACGCTAATTAACACATGGACACCCCTGGTTATTGTTCTTGATCAAATCGCAGCATTATTTATGAAACCTTAATCCCTAACAAGTTGCTGTACTTGCCGTTACAATTTTTTCATTGTTTTGTTAGGCCCTACAATTTTTCTTCTTCTGTCCTTATCGAATTAAGTACACACCCACAATATTTGCATTGCCAACAGGTAATATTTTTCATCGTAGATTATATCAATTGTATGCAAGCCTATACTTTAAATAAATCACAATTAACTGAGGCATGCTTTAGATGCCTATGGCGAGTTTTCTTCCTTGCGGATAGCCATACGTCTAGGAATAATACCGCAAGTTTTTTCGATTGTTCTGTTGCATTTCAAATCGTCGGAGGATTTACGATATAATCGCAGAAGTAACATCAAGTTCATGTGTTTACAGCGTGCTTTCTTTATTGTGCAAGAAATGGAAAGCTAATGAATCAACATGTATGAGAGGTTTGGTCTTACTCAAGTATCTTCCGTGTAAATTGACGAAGGTTTATAACAATTGTTACGAGGTTAATGACGTAAGGGGCTTGACATTTTCTAAGGCATGTGTGTATAAATTATAAAACAACACCTTGATGAGACTCCGAAATATGTAATTTACTTATATTTTTAATTTTATGGTTGTAAAGAAAACGCCAAATAATTCTAGGTAGAGGTGTGAGGTGTGATAGTAGGCCTAAGTATTTGTGGGTTTATGCCCCAGACGTCTTGTACTTCTTCACTATTTACATTAATCGCATTGTTATTACGTCATTCCCATGTCATGTGTACGATTTATGGGTATCCTATATATCTGTCTGTTGAAGCTTGGTTGTTGCTATCCTTAACTTCGTCGCCTCTGTATGTGGCGTGCTTCGTACAGTGGCTATGCCCAGCATTCAAGGGCCTTTCGTGTGATTGTAGCTTCTATTATGCCTTATATGTATGCACTGACCTGTTGAGGCTGTAGAATACATTGCTATTTGCAGCAGCGATTAAGGGCGCAAGGCAAAAATTGCCGTCCCAAGTGTGTCTGTAGCAGAATCAGCCACGAGCTTCATGTATGGTATGTTAGCACTGCAAGTAAAGAGAACTTCTTATATTTTTTTTATTGAAAGGCCCCGCAGCAGATGCTACGGACGCACCTCAGCCTTAAGGCTTTTTGTGCAACCCTGTGATGAAGATGATTAGTTTTTTCTCATTTTTCCGTGTAATGGATCACCGGTGGAATGAAATTGACAAGGGAAAACCGAAGTACTTGGAGAAAAACCTGTCGCAGTGTCACTTTGTCCATCACAAATCCCGGGGTAAAACCCGGGCCTCCGCGGTGAGAGGCCGGCGACTAACCGCCTGAGCCATGGCACGGCCTAAGAGAACATCTCTTATTTGAGTTTCATTTTGTAACATCGACTTTGGTCTTAAATGTGTTTCTTAGCTAAGTTAAGCGACAGGAACTTCCGAGTAGGCGTGAATTTGCCGTACAATAATTTACAAGTCTTATGGTTACAATTTTGTTATTCTTACTGGCATGGATAGGGCTTCACTTTGGATCCGTTAGCGAGGAAAGTCCCCTAAATAAACATTTAAACACGTGCATGCTATGTGTAACATGATAATACTTCCTATCAGATCTGGTTCTATATTGATTGATGTACTTTCATTTAACCCAAGCTAATCTACCCGCACGCAACCATCATTGTTTTAGGTTCCGCCATCAATCTTCGTACCAGTTTCAGATAAAATTGCCCTCGCTGTATTCAATCCCTGTGATTGATGGTACGTGAACAGACAGGACACAAGCCAATAATGGAACAATAGTCGGAAACAACAATTACCAACAACAAGAACCAAAGCACAAAACTTGTAGCACGCGAGTGTAAAAATTCTGTTTGGAAAATGAGACCAAAGGATTCTTATATAAAGAAATTGTGAGAGATGGTATGAGGACGTGTATATGGTGCAATTAATTTGTTATATGGCATGCCACGTGGGAAGATGAGAGGGAGAGAGAGAGAGAGAGATAAGAAAAAACGGACAAAGGAGGAATTTCGCTTGATTGGGTTAAATCGGACGGAGACACTGACGGGAACTAGTTATTACACCGTACGAATCGTGTGTTGGGAAGTTGCCCGTCTTCTGTGGTCTCTTCGACACAAACGACGTTTCGAGTGTTGGCTCTGCTCTATTCTAAGTTGACCAATAGCTAACAAACTTACTCCGTGGAGTAGTCTTGCTTGAGAAAGCAAAATATGAAATTTAGCACCTTTTACAGAACCCGAAATTTCATACGGTCGTTAAAAAGAGTTTGATACCGTTCAGCATACTTAGAAAAATCAAACAGATCACAACTTCTAGATCTAGGTTCTTGGGATCTATGTTAATATTATAAAACCAAACATTCATATGCATTTACTCGTATTAACGCTTCCTTATTTGCTACATGTCCTTACCAGCTCTTCCTTGCTTTCATCATTCTAAGAATACACGCGGAGGAGTACAAATAGTGAAGGTGGTCTTTAAGCAGCTTCTTTCAGCCTCCTTTCACTGTCTTCTTCCTAGGTCAAACTATTTTCCTCGGTACCCTGTTCTTCAGACACCATCAATGTAATTTTCTTAACGTGAGACATCAATCTTCACATCCACACGCAAGTGCATGTAGACTTACAGTTGTGGGTGAGGCACGTATTTTAAACTTTGCGTTTTTAGGTAGCAGATTGAAAGGCAAAAGGTTTCGTAGTTGTGGCAAGCACCGTCCGACTTTTAATTAATCTGGTCTTAATTCCTTCGCAAATCTGCTGTGATTTGTTGATTTTCTTCACGTTATCGAAGGACTTTCTGTACTTTGTCCATCATATCAAATTCAAAGAAAGAAGGCAATGCGTCGTAAACCGGATATGTTCCTGTCCTCAGGTGAAAGGGTAGCAAAGCACTGCTCGGCTGCGTGCGAAGGAAAGAGTTTTTCTCAGTCACTGGGCTGCAGTGTGTGAGAGATAATAGAACATTTACAATAAAAATTCAATAGCAGTTTGAGAACTCCGATGAAGTCCTACAAGTAGGTGAAAAGAGAAGTCGAAATTATGATCAAACAAAATCAACACACAACACAAATTTCAAAATTAACATATTTATACCATATATATATATATGTCGACCTCGGTGGACTAGTGGTTAGCGTGCTCGCCACTTGACCCAAGGTTCGCGGGATCGATCCCGACCGAGGTCGATGGATTTTTAAGGGTGATAAAAATCCGGAGCACCACTTCCTTCGGAGGGGAAGTAAAGCCGTCGGTCCCATGTCGTAGATTTACGGCATGTAAAAGAACCTTACGGGCATGAATAGAAATGTTACGTAAGCTAAATTCAAAGCCTCCATTTCCTGACTGCCTGCCAGATGGCTCTGGCGGACACATCAGGATCGATAGAATAGTAGCGCGGCCAGTTGGCCAGTCACCAACTGCCACGAATGCGCACGACTTAGTAACCTCGGAAAGAGGAGGCAAGAGGAGGCCCGAGCCCATATAGGGCTGTTGAGCCATGGTTATATTATATATATTATATTACCGCAGTTGCCGTGTAACTCCATGTGGAAGAGTGCTGTTTGACAAACTGATAATTCCTGAACTATTCAAGAATTTCCCCTCACTTTATACAACCTGATGATTTGTTACTGTCTTCACAACAGCCCGCCACTGGTTTCTGTCCTCAGCTAGATGAATTTATTCCATACCATTCCAGCTTACCTCTTTTAGCTTCCATATTAATATTATCCTCCCATCTACACTTAGGTCTTCCGAGCGGCCCTCTCCTTTGTGTTTGCCCACCAAACTCTGTATGCATTTCTCTTTTACCCCTAGCGTGTCACATACCCTGCACATCTCATCCTTCTTAATTTAATTGCCGTATTTATTTTGGGCAACGAGTAAAAATCATGAAACCCATTATACGGTTTTCTCTAACCTTCTTTTACTTCCTCCCTTTTAACCTCAAATCTCTTTGTCTGCGCCCTTTTCTCGAATGCCCTATGTCTATATTCTTTCCTTGATATGGGAGACCAAGTTTCACATTTGTGTAAACCAACTTGCAAAACTATAGTCCTGTATATTAACCTTCACGCGTGTAGATGGCAAACGGGAAGGCAAAATTTACTGAACCTAATGGCTACAATTATTCTGCGAATTTAATCTGCTTTTAATTTCTTCGCCAAAGTAATTGTGGTTGTTAGTAAGGTAAAGGTAAAGCAATCCCATTACAGGCCTGGACAGGCCTTTGGGGTTCCAGGAGGTTGAGACTCCCAGATTTCTAGACAATCGGCACATGAAGGTGGTAAGGTTGTCAGCCCTAGGCACCGGCCGCCTTTACCCCCAGGAAATATTCCTGGTACTCATGTCTGTTAGAGGCTGATTCGTCTTTCCCAAATATTTGAGTGTTACTACATTCTCAAAGGATTTATTATTTATCTTTGTATTATTTTGTCCTGCATTTTGTTGACGGGACGTGACCGTACGTGGAAGAATAATGGAACCCACAAGAGACATTAAGAAAGGTAAGGGTGAAGAAGGTACCATATCCTGCCACCTTTCCCTGTTGCTTGCTAACATACCTGCAGGTAGTGGATGTAGGACATCTTACGCGGAGGGCAATTTGTTACGTCATATTTTAATAACCTCTGTATACCCACACCCACGTTTTGAGAACTGATCAAACTGTTGGAGGCGTTTGTAGTACAGAAAACGGCTCTGATGTTATTATGTACTACTTTCTACACTGGCAAACCTTTCTCAAAACACCCAAAATGACTTTTTGTGGCGCCAGACTTCTTCCGTTTCATGTTTTCGCATTTTAGTTATTGCTTTCACTATTTCGTATTACGGCTCTTTGGTTGTATTGAGGGTGTAGCCAAGACATTGTTGATCTAACAGACATTGTGCTTATACTCCCTTTTCAAATGATTGAAAGGTGAGTATCTAGAACGTAGTTGTGTCTTTGGACGCCAAAACAACATTTATAAGTTACAGGGGAATTGTCTGCCTCGTGCTTCACTCGGAGAGAACGTATTGTTGTCTATACGAATGTACAATTGTTGTACAAATACAGTCTAAGTATTATACTAGACATCCGTAAGACATGAGGGCTTGACGGCGGTGAAGACTGTTTATGAGGTCATCTGAGAGGGGGACAGATGCTACATCATTTATTTCCTGGAACTGTAGGCTTATTAGTAACTGTGTAGGAAGCTGGCCTAAATCAGTTGGCGCGGAATTCACACCTCATGCGCCATACATTAAATTCTGTTCAAACAACACAGTATTTTTAAGGAGTATTAATAGCGGTGTTACGAAGTGGTACTTTGGACGGTATGACAGTCGTTACCGGCAATGACCGCGTTCAATCACAACCTCCCTGATTTTCTTCAAGCCACCTTGACGAAAACGTACCATGTTTCGAAAAATTGCACATTTCTGCAATTTCTGTTTCTATCCTCATGTGTTTGTATTCATGCGCCCGTATCCAAAATTGAACTTACATCTGCCTGCCTGTTGGCTCGCATCTTGGAGACGGTCATCTTTAGTTCAATGGAATTTACACCATACTATTAGTGAACACCCTATTCTTTCGAGATTAATCTCCCTCGTTTAGTATTGAAAGTGGTCTCATTTCTTCGGGTATACTGACTTAAAATTTTGTGTGTATTTCTCATTTCCTCCATGCGTGATGTATGTCCTGTTCCTGTTATTCTCCCGGATGTACTCACCCTATGCGTGATTTCAGGCTTCCGCCGCGGTGTAAATGAGATCTGCGCTCTTCTGGGATTTTACGCAGCGTAGATCGGTAGTTTGTTACCGACGTTTCGGGACAACTTATCGGTCCCATTTCAAGGTTCAAGCAGTCCAAGAAGACCTGGACTACTTGAACCTTGAAGATGGGACCGGTAAGTTGTAGGTAACAAGCTACCAATGTACATTCCGTAAAATCCCAGAAGATCGCAGATCTCATGTAGTAACCCTAATAATATCTGGTGAAAGGTACAAAATATGAAGCTCCCTTTTTATCTCAGACTCGTGCAGTATTATAAATAAAATTAATAAATGCAGAACCAAAAGATCGTAACACAATACTTGTGATGTGAACGGAGTAATTGCTAATTTTCTGCAGTACATAGACACTGTCTTTCTCTTTGTCGCTTGCGCACAGTTCGTGCTGCAACGCCCTTCGAGTAAGACTGTTAGTTATTGGTATATGCCTAATTGGTTTACCATGTAGCTGTGTGGTTTCAACTTATCCACACACACACGGCTATGTGAAACCTGCAAGATGGCTGCCAACTCTTGAATAAGTTATAAGCTACCAAGACAAGCACAACCGGGATCAGACATACGTTTAATGCAGGGATGTCCATTTTATTTTAAAGGCCAGTCTACAGTTAAAGGTTATGCTGATGTTAATTGGTCAGTTACTTAATGATACCTTACCAGATACTTTCTTTATGCAGCCTTGAATAAAGCTGTACGTATGCCTGGTTTAAATATACTGTTTAGGTCTAACTGCTCAGTAAATATTGAGTGAAGGGAACACATTTTAATGGTCATTCTTATGCAATTTCTTAAGTTCTAGTCCACCATCCTTTAAAGGATAGACCATATAAAATTAACATACTGTCTGTGTAAGTAGGTCTCTTTTCAACTTTTAAACCATTTGACCGGTTTTTACGAAAATTAGTGTGAGCTTAATCCAAACGGAGATCATGCTGAGCCCATCATTTCGTACAGTCGGTAGCAACAAATGGTAGGCGCATGAAATCCCGAACTGAGAGCGACATCAGCGCTTCTTAATAATAGGACTCTGAAATGGGTTTTTGACAGACGTTAGAAACGTATGTAACTATTTTTGATCCTTCTGTAGAATGTTTAACAGCATGGCAAATCCTATATTCATATCCTATCTTTAGGTTTTAGCTTTACAATATTAACTAATGGATCATTTTAAGTAGGAATATTAAATTTTGTGTGAAAGTAGGTTTTAAATATTTCTGCAAATACTGTATGATATAGGGTACTGCTGAATTAACACTTACGTGCACACGGTGCAGTACTTTATGGATATAAGGGACAGATTTCAGGTGCCTATACAGCATAATAATTTCTTCGTGAATATAAACCAAAAGTACTGCTGTTAACGAAAACAACAAGCTCTAACATAGGCCTGTTTACAACTGCAAGCAGTAGAAACATTCTGACCAATTAACTACCAAAGGAAGAGAGAAGGACAGACCCAACTTCTCGCTGCTGCTTTGCTTGAGCTAGTGCGTACAACGTACTTTCATACATATTGATTCCATCATTCAGTTAGTTGGAGAGGCTGTTAACTGTCTTACTGTTGAACAAGGTAAAGGTCACCCTATAACATGCCATGAAAAGACAGAGGGAAGGAAGAGATGTAGCTGCTCCATACCTCTTTAATGTTTAACTCTTTCTAATACACCCTGAATCTTCTACACATACACTTCAAGTGGACAGCCCTGATGTAATTTTAAGTGCTGAACGAGATAGCAAGAATGCAGATTGAAAGGCAGGAAAGGAATGAAGTAGAATGGAGAGGAGAATGTGGCAGCAAGGCGTTAAATACAAACTGTTATTTAAGTATGATATGGACTCTAACTTTAATTGAATAGATGGAGTGCCGAAATATCGCTTTACTTCGATACAATAAAGAAGTACAAGCCGTGACGCAATGAGTCGTGACTTGGTGATTCTGTTCCCCTTACAGAGAGAGTAGTGACAACAAGGTCTGTGGTTGGTGGGGAGGAAACTGGCATGATGTGGTAGAAACAGTGACAGGGAGCGTTACTGTGCTGCGGTTGTATAGTGCTAATGACTTAGATGGAGTGTGGGGTGACGACATACCACAATGAATGGGTTAATGACAGAGGAAAAGTGGACAATTGATCATTGCGACGATGGCGCTAACAAATGAAGAAGAATGATTGGTTTCAGGCTTCCGCCGCGGTGTAAATGAGATTTTCGCTTCGGGGTTGTTACACACCGTAGATTTGTAGTTACCGACGTTTCGGGACATCCTATCAGTCCCATGAGGAGACGAGGGATATATCTTCCCTTAAAAGACAAGAAGTAACAGTAAGTGGAGAAAATTTGCATAAAGGCGTTCTTCATAAATTTGTATTTTACCCCAAAAGTTATTAGGGCAATTCAATAAATGAGGATGAGAAGGATGAGGAATTTAGAACAAATGTGAGATACGAGAAGTGCATACAAAATTTTGTTACATTGATAGAGGCCCCTTGATATGAGGATAATTTTTATATGGATCATTCAGGTAACGTGTTGGAACGACGTGGATTGGATTCGTGTTCCTAACTGAACCATGTAACTTGAAAGATAGGAAGGAAACTGGCCGTAATTAACCATTCGTAATGTTAGTTATGTAGTTGAGCGGCTCAAACTTTAATCCTAAATCCTTTTAATTAGACGGTGGAAGCTGCTGGAATATATATATATATTTTTTCTATGGCTCGACAGCCCTATATGGGCCTGGGCCTCCTCGTTTCGTCGAGGTTTCATGGTCACACATTTGAGACACACCACAGTCGGTAGGACTCCTCTGGACGAGGGACCAGCTCGTCGCATAGACCTCTACCTGACAACACACAACACTCACAAGAGACAGACATCCATGCCCCCGGTGGGATTCGAACCCACAATCCTAGTAAGCGAGCGGCCGAAGACCCACGCCTTAGACCGCACGGCCACTGGGATCGGCGCTGGAATATTAACTGTGCCTAATTTCAAATGATTTCCGGAAAAGGCGTGGTTAAGTCGCGTCTGGTTCGTGGAGTGATACATGTGAGTCGGTAAATAGGGATTTTGTAAAGGTTTGACAGATCTAATAGCCCTTTTTACACTCCTGAGTTATCCTTTACGACAGATTAGTAATTAGGTTAAATAATTGCCATTGCATATTTAATCCTCGAGCATTTTAAAATCTGTTTTTATTCATTACACAAAAATTACCGTTCTGGTTTACTAAGAGCAGGCCTTGTATGAACGTGGGTGGAACAAGTTGGATTAATATACAGATTGGCGTTTGTTATTCAGTACTTGACAGCTGATATTTGGAGCGTGCATAAATGTGGAGTTGAAATAATCAGCATTAAGATATCTTTCCCTGCCATCCCATATTTTTTATTATTTCTTTTAACTACTCTGCCATTTGTTAAGATTTTATACCGTCGACGGAGGATGAAAAAAAAAATGTGACGATAGAATATTGAAAGTTTTTCTAATATTAAAGTATGTTGTGCATGTATTTGGAACGGTTTTTTAACCCTTTAAATTTTAATGGGTACTATATTTACCACCAACTTTAACATAAAAGTACTGTAAATTTTCTCCACATCGTGTATTTACATGTCTTGAATGAGTCTTGCAATAAACAGTGATTATTTCCCCATAAAACATACTGATCCTTAAAACAGAGATGCATTGTGTTTTCTGTGATGTAGGAGCCGGATTTTTAAATATCATTTACGTTAATTTTAGGTTTCAAAATCTTGAAGATTTACTGCATGTTCTGCCACACATAATAAACGAAAACCAGATAAGGTTTATTCCAACTTACTGCACTGGTGTAAGATTTGTTCCAACTTATCTGTATATTGCCAGTTGCACGGAAGATGTATAATGTTAATTTAGAAACGAAAACCATTTCTTTTGGCGAAGAGTAGACTTTGAAGTGCGTTACACTTACTGTCCACATAATATTAATGTGTTATTTACGGTCTATGTCATTTGTTGAGATCATATAGCGTTGGTGATGAGTGACATAGCTATGTTTTTGGCGCCTGGGGTGACTAATCACAATGGCCGCCCCTAACAGAAATTATGAATTTGAGGAAACGTAGTAGCTTATTGAATTTACTGTTATTTGACTTAATAACTTAAATTTGTTAGGCGCAGAAAATCATTTTTTAATTTATAAAGTATTCATTTTCCCTCCATTTAACGGCGTCTTGAATTCCGCCACTCGGGCTACCTCACCGTCCCCCCCCCCCCCCCCACCACATCCCTGTTTCTGATGAATGAATGAGCGTGGATCACCGACGGAGGGATTCTGACAAGGGAAACCGAAGTACTCGGAGACAGACCTGTCCCATTTTCACTTTCTCCACCACAAATTCCACATGGGCTCTGTAAAATTACTCATAAGTAACATAGGAAGTGTCACCATTGTCTGCATTAACAAATGCTCCACGAACTGGTGACATCTTCTCTCGCAAGTGCATAGCTAAGACTTGAATTTTTATTCGTAATTACCTAAAATTAATTGCCTCCCATAAACATAAAGATGAACACTCCTTTTGGCAAGGAGAATGTATTGCAGAAAGTTTTCATAATATAATGTAGCCTACTTAATTATTGTATCTTACTTGACAGTTAACATGTAAGATAAAAGAAAGACTACGCTATATATCAGTTCCTGTGAGAGGCAATATTCCACTTGGCAGGGTAATTGTATATCTTACTGCTCTCAGCTGGTCTCTCGTCCTCCACTCCCCCTCAGCTGTTTGTCGGCGTTAGAGTATCTTGGCAGAAGAAACATTTAATTAGCATTTCTGAATTATCGTCATTCTGAGAGTAGGTACTGTTACAGCCATGTAACTAGGGTATAATTGTAATGACGATGATTGCTTCTGACCAGTTCTTGATATGACAGAAGGAAGGGCATTATTCGACAAGAAGGATGAGTTAACTTTTTTGAAACGACCCCTGAGAAACAGATACAGCCGCAAAGGTCTTACTTGAAGATATCACAGATACAGCAATCAGAGATTTTACTTGAAGATATCACAGATACAGCAATCAGAGATTTTACTTGAAGATATCACAGATACAGCAATCAGAGATTTTACTTGAAGATATCACAGATACAGCAATCAGAGATTTTACTTGAAGATATCACAGATACAGCAATCAGAGATTTTACTTGAAGATATCACAGATACAGCAATCAGAGATTTTACTTGAAGATATCACAGATACAGCAATCAGAGATTTTACTTGAAGATATCACAGATACAGCAATCAGAGATTTTACTTGAAGATATCACAGATACAGCAATCAGAGATTTTACTTGAAGATATCACAGATACAGCAATCAGAGATTTTAGTTGAAGATATCACAGATACAGCAATCAGAGATTTTAGTTGAAGATATCACAGATACAGCAATCAGAGATTTTAGTTGAAGATATCACAGATACAGCAATCAGAGATTTTAGTTGAAGATATCACAGATACAGCAATCAGAGATTTTACTTGAAGATATGACAGATACAGCAATCAGAGATTTTACTTGAAGATATCACAGATACAGCAATCAGAGATTTTACTTGAAGATATCACAGATACAGCAATCAGAGATTTTAGTTGAAGATATCACAGATACAGCAATCAGAGATTTTAGTTGAAGATATCACAGATACAGCAATCAGAGATTTTACTTGAAGATATCACAGATACAGCAATCAGAGATTTTAGTTGAAGATATCACAGATACAGCAATCAGAGATTTTACTTGAAGATATCACAGATACAGCAATCAGAGATTTTACTTGAAGATATCACAGATACAGCAATCAGAGATTTTACTTGAAGATATCACAGATACAGCAATCAGAGATTTTACTTAAAGATATCACAGATACAGCAATCAGAGATTTTACTTGAAGATATCACAGATACAGCAATCAGAGATTTTAGTTGAAGATATCACAGATATAGCAATCAGAGGCCTTGCTTGGAGATATGACGGATATTTTGATAGAAGTTTAAAAGGTTTAGTGCTTTGTCCACTGTCACGCGTTGTGAAGAAAATGTTTTTATGTACTGGATCTGCAGCGTGTCGGCATCCGTGCGGTTTTAAGTCCATCGAAGGCTGGGATTGGCTCTGTGCATCTGTGCTACGATCTGTTATTATGCAAAGTCGTAGGGCTTTTCCGAGTTTCTTCCGCTGCATCTGACACATCACACGTTGCTTAGAGGTTACATGACCTCGGTCATTAAGTAAACTACTGTAGTAGATGTACGTTATTATCAGAAATAGCCTGGTTCTCAGTATATTAAGTTGGTGTGTCTGTGGGGCAAGCAACATTTGTTGCAACTTGTTGATTAACCGTTTCCTGTGCGCAGGCCTTAGTTACGTGTCCGTTCGTCCGACTGCTATCTTGATAAAGGCCTAGAAGATTTAAGTCTTGCAGTATGTGTGTTTTGATGTTTTTGTATTATTTAGTTTGTGGGGTTGTTTTTTGTAATGTGCGTGTGTTTTGTTTGTATTGTGTGTGGGTGTTTTTGTAAGGTGTGGATGTTTTTGTTAAGGAGTGGATGTTTTTGTTAAGGTGTGGATGTTTTTGTAATGTGTGAATGGTGTTCTAATGTGTGTACTTGTATTTACTGTATGTATTGTTTTGTAATTGTGTATAGTTTGTATTGTATTGTTACTTTTATGTATATTTATATGTCCATTTGTATTGTGTGTACTAGTGTAAGGACTACTGCCACCGGGTGAAAACCCAATTGCAGTAAGTAATAATAATAATAATAATAAAAAGTTACCACAGTTTCATTAGTACCTCCAGGTGAAGCACCAAGGTGGTCTCCAGTCTCGCCTGTGTTCGTTTTATAGAGATTTGTTTTTATTATTTTAGGGTGAAATACAGACAATACTTTAAAATGAACTACGGTCAATTTTTGCGCATTCCTGTTACATGTTATCTGACGTTACAATACTTCAGGACTTGATCCAGTATTGTGAAGTACTAATAATACCTGGGTGTACCGATATCCACTTTTTTTTATCAACATTACTTTTCAAATAAAGTTTGATTGTAGTATTTATTTCAATATAACCTCTGGTGCGCTTGAGCTTTGACTGTACACAGGGCTTCTCCATTCCACTTCTATAGAAGTGAGAGGCGCTGTATCACTGCAGCAGATGGAATCTACATTAGTCAATTAGTCAACAGCAAGCATGCAATTAACGTAGGCTGTTTACAAATTACTGTCGTTGCTCGTCTTGAAAACACGTAATGCTTACACTTATACTTGGTTGCCTGTAGTTTGCTTATTTCAGTCACTTTGAAACCCAGCAAAATTACTGCTGTCAGATATCTGTTCTCATGTGACACACTGGCACGACGAATGCCTATGACAAATCAATGTAATGGACTTCGTGCAATGGAGAAATGCCACAAGAAGCCCTTCACGGATTTGAAAAACAATTCTAGCAAACTCCCGTTTCTTGAGAAGTTAAAGGTCGTTCAGGCAGTAAAGGAATATCCTGCCCTTATGTGAACCGGGGGCTCATTTACTTGTTCACAAAAGGCTGCAGCCGTCCAGAGTCACACCAATCAAATAGCCACCCCCCCCCAAATCCTTTTGTATAAAATTTGTTTTATTATTATTTCCCCATCTACTTTTAGTTTTTTCAAGTGTTTGCGTCTGTTCAGGTGTTGTGATACAATTTTTTTATGCCTTATACTATAGCGTGTTATCCTGTATTTAAAATCGAACCCTAGAAATTGAATTAAACCAACAGATACATTGTGTCTAGGGAAGTCCCCTAATAATTTGTAATCTATTGAAGCCCCGACGTGTCTCTGCAATTAAAATGCAATTGTTAAGGAATCACAACAGTCTTAAAGAGAAGTGTGCTTAAATGCAACATTACAAATATCAACATACAGTTATGCATGTAGAGCGCAATATTGTATATAGATGTTAAAGGTCTCTAGTATATCAGATTTATTTTAGCCAAATCTGATATGTCTGATATCTCTGACATCAGATCTGCGCTCTTCTGGGATTTTACGTAGCGTAGATAGGTAATTTGTTACCGACGTTTCGGGGCACACTACCAATCTACGCTGCGTAAAATCCCCGAAGAGAGCAGATCTCATTTACACCGCGGCGGAAGCCTGAAATCACGCATCTTTGACATAACTTCGATTGGTTTATATCTTGTCATAACTTGTAGCCAAGTAACAGTAGGTGCCAACTGAAGTAATTACATACGTGTATATACGACTCTTTGTTTGACTCTTGATCTTCACATCTTATTGTCCATTTCGTAGTGATAAAACGCGAGTCGTTGTATTTTTAACAACTGATCTTGTAAGGTGTTTTTCTTACAACGAAAAGCAATTAAATCTAGAGTGGCGCAGAAGGTATTGGAAGAAGACTAGAATTTGTATATATTGCACTGAGTGGATGGGATTAAAGATTCTTATTTTTATTATAAATTGCCAATGAATAAGCCGACAGGACTCCATTAGGTTGGAGAATCTCGGGCGGTGCTGGCAACTTACCACAGATGTTCATTTGCCTCCCTCCCGTTTCACGTTTAAGCCAAAGATAAACTGACAAAAATTTTTCTTTTTCCTAAAGGCACTCATAAATAACGTCTATTGAACATTCTTTATTATCCATTAGAATAAAATGAAGGAATTCTGGCGACTACATTAGTGACCATTTTAACGTTGTACTAGAACGTACGGGCGAGCCATCAGGGAAACACGTTTACATTTTGCTGTGTAGTAAGTAGATGTATTTCTCGTTCGAACTCGTTAAGAGCAAGTTTGAGTTTTCTTAAGATGAAAACGGGTTTCATCACCTATCAACTTTCATTCACACCAAGCCCTCTATAACATTTCGCAATTCCAGTCACAGGATGTTCAAACAAGCTGCATGCTCTACATGCCTTCTTATACTGTGTGCTTTGTGCTGCACAGTCAATACCCGCCCTTTCTGTAAACCATTGTACCCTTCAATATTTGCCATTTATATTTGCTTTTATAGATCTGAGTTGTGAATTCTTTGGGTATGGAACGGATATTAGTAGATTGGAAATTGCCACAAACCTCCAGGTAATTAAATAAATCGATTGCTTTTCTTTTAATCGAAATTATGTTTATTAACTTAAAATATGTCTATCTTCAGAGAGAAAGATACTCCTTTCTTCAGAATAGGCATGTTTTTTGCTAGTTGAAGTGTCTTTATAAATTGTGAAACGATATAATGTTTGCATAATGAAAAGCCTCGTAATTTGTACTATTCGCCGCATATTATTAGACTATGGTGTTAGATCAAGGAAGGCGAGATGCGTAGGTAATAAGAGATTTATACTGAATTAGATTTGGAGAAACTGAAGAGAGATATTACTGTGGAGATCCAGGCCTAGAGACATGTATGATGGGATAATTAGAAGCTTAGGACAGGACTGGTAAGGAGATTTTGTGAAAAGAGTAATGAGCACTTTTGTTTCAAAGAAACCGAGCAATTTATTGACAAGTTGAGCGAACGTCAGCTTACTAAGGAGGGCTCTTCTCCGTTGAGTATAACTAACTTTGAGAACGGTCTAACATCTGGGATCAGCTTTAGTTTAGGGCTTTGAAATTTCTGATTCGTAAGCTTCAAGTTTTGTAATCCTGCTGTTTAGGAAACGATATTATGCAACTAGATGTAATGCGTATTTTTGCTAGATTCGTATGACGAAGAGGAAGCGGCTGTTAAATTATCAGGAAGGGATCCAAGCGTATTCTCAATCAGAAAGGTTGTCTCCATGATTCTGCCCGTGAGCTGTGATATATTTCATTCGATTCAATAAATGATTCAGCATTTTTTAGTATATAAACCTGGACTGAACATAGTCACGGAGGAAATAAGATAGGGCGCCAGGCTGCGTGGTTAAATTGGCGATCTCCAAAAGGTGGTTCAAGTAATTCAGTCGGCAGGATTATCTTTTGATGATGAAGATGTTTTGTAATGACAACGCTTTGAAGTGGGTTGTTTTTCCGCTGTTCCTTGTGAGAATCAGAAGAAACGCTGGCTAGACAAAGTGCAGTTTTTAATGTTAAACCTGGTCGTAAATACACGAACCATTAGGCCTTAATGTGTTATAATTAGCATAGAAACGCCATGGAAGACTAAAATTGACCATCTTATCTTCTGTCGGGGTCTTCAGCAGCAGATTACAACGTAACTTAGAGAGGACAGACATTGTCAGTTATCTTCCTTTAATGGTATATGATTATATGACGACTTCAGTAGAGTTGCTGTTGGGGGGGGGGTGTCAGAAGTTTTGATGAACCCCCACTCAGCAGGGTTCGACATGGGTATCTCTGCAGGGAGGCGCCAAGTTTATCAACAGTGGCATAAGTAGCCGTAAGCCGAGACTGCTCTACTGCTCTTCATACATGTGTGTAAAGAAGGGCAGCTCCTAATGGGGCTTGCATAACGTACATTGCAGTTGGAGTAAAGTTGTCTGAATTTTCTGCTTTTCATTATGGAGATAATTTCTGTAGCGTTTTTGAAATTGGAAAATAAAATTAAAATAGAAATAAAATAACCACATTGATCTATTAGATTAAAGCTTTACTGTTTAATGTTAACTAAACATATACGTTTCGTGTGCCTCTTTCATGACAATACCTTCTGTGGGACTTATTTATTCTACACATTTTTCATTTGTATATCATCTCGTTTCATTCTGTCGGCAAACCAGAAGGGAAGAGACTACTTTGGAGCCTTAGGCGTAGATGGAAGGATATTACAGTATTATAGATACTAAATAAATATATGCCGATCCCAGTGGCCGCGTGGTCTAAGACGTAGGTCTGCGGCCGCTCGCTTACTGAGATTGTGGGTTCGAATCCCGCCTAGGGCATGGATGTCTGTCTCTTGTGAGTGTTGTGTGTTGTCAGGTAGAGGTCTCTGCGACGAGATGGTCCCTCGTCCAGAGGAGTCCTACCGAATGTGGTGTGTCTATCAGTGTGATCGTGAAGTCTCGAAAAATTAGACGGCCTAGGCCCCCAAGGGGCTGTCGAGCCATTAAAAAAAAATAAAAAAATAAATGTATTATGATAGCATGAACTGAGTTCTTCTGGTCCAGGATAGGGACCAGTGACAGACTTTTGTGAAAACGGTAAAAAAGACGTAAGTAATATTCACTGGGACCTAAACATTAAACGAGCAATCATTACAAGGTTAAATGTATTTCGTTCCTTCCACTGAAGTGTCGTTATTTTTCAAACTAATCCCCGAACCCATTAGTGTATTTGTCCCATCTTGACACGGGTTTAAATATTCTGTCTAGAAATCAAAGTCTTGTATTCGCAACCGTTTACAAACAGCCGTTTCTACTTTCTCATTATTTTGGAATTGGCAATCTTCCGAGTGTCGCTTTAGCTGTCCACACAAATCTGTCGCGAGGTGTGGTCCTACAGCCCGGCATTGCAACCCCACACAGAGCACGTTGGACACAAAATGTTTGTAGTCGACCGAACTTCTGGACCATACAGCTTGTTGTATTACGTAACTAAGGAACTAACTCTGTGGAGATTAGATTTGTAATAACGGTTTTTGAGTTCTTACACCGTTTAGGATTGTGAGTTTGTGACACACGATGAAAAAACATGGAGGATTATCATTTGAGCAACACCAGCAGTGAAAAGCTGAAACCGAATAGGAGAGAAGAACGATAGAATGTATTTTCTTACGTTTTATTCCTTAGTCTTAAGTAAAATACACAATAATTATGTAGTGTATTCTATTTGAAAGAATTAATTTATAGATTTTAATCGTGAGTATAGGTTTAGGTTGTTACTGTTTCACTAAAATCGCGGGTTTCATTTGAAACTTAAAATTACCGTTGCAAGAGCAAATCGTATCTTTCTGCAACGCATGTGGCTCTCTGCCAATAATCCTCATGGCGCCTGCGTCTATTGCAACTGGCCAATCTCAGGAAACTTTTGATAAGATCCTCGAACGGTTTATCTTTGAGATAAGAATCTATTAATAATAGGGGTGATTTTTAAACTCTTATTTTTAAGAATAATTTCAGTGTGGAAGCACTTACGACCTACTTCATGGCATGTAATATTTAATTAGAGTTAGGACGTAACTCCCAGTTATATAAGTAACACGCCCTTCTTAGAATTACGTAAAAGACGACAATTCTCAATTGCCTTTAGGTTTTTCTTTACCTATCGTATAAAGAGAAATTGCGGTTGTGTATAAATGGTAATACTTGAATTAGACTGTTCAGGCTGAACTGCGCTTTTCCCCCTCCCATTCAGCGTCTGATACTAATTTAAACGATTGAGTAATTTGAGTACTTTTTTGTGCATGTGTGATACTGAGGAGGTTTCATTCTTGGGAAGAGATCATGACTGCTTTAGGGAACATACGTACGCAAAAATAATTTCTTAAAGAGACTAATCTATTCAAGAAATACCCTTTTTTATGGAACCCAAACGTCATCTTAGCTTGTAATATGGCCTTTCCCCTAAGCCAAGCCAATCTCATAAATCTTCACAATGTATTTTTTACCGTCAGTTTCATTTACTGGCAAACTTAGTTTCTCAAATTTTCTCATTACATGAGATTAGGAAGCAACATTTTGTATGCTTGTCTCTTTTCTTTCATACTTCCTTGTTGTTCAACCTAACCAATATTCCTGGCTTTATTACTTAAAATAGCTTTTATTTTAACCAACATATGCACTACACCTTTGTCGTCATATATACCCCTACATATGTTTCGACTACTTATTAGTCATCATCAGGGGGATCAAAGTATATAAACACAGACTACACATCCACTATAATAGTTGGTTCACATTCAATGTTAAAATAAGATGAACTATGTTCACTATAAAAACATGTAGCATTTTTGCTTCAGTGGTTAAAATATATAAGAGCGTTTGTTTTCCTTTTTTACTATTATCGTCCCATACACGCCTCGGTTTTCCAGGCTTTGCTTGTAACTTTTGTACGCATTTCTCATCTCTCCCATTCGTGCTGCATGTATAGACCATCTCATACTACAAGTACTTGTTTCATAACGGTAGTAATAAGAATATTTAGTGAAGTGTGCAAACCATAAGTTACTCATTCTGCAATTTTCTGCAGCCTCCTCTTTGCTCTTATAACTCATTTCTCACTTTGTATAAACCGCATGAAAACTGACGTTATTCTGTAACTTCTTTTTAGTTTTGCTTGTAGTTTCAATGATATATTTGCAGGATGTTCAGCGTCCTGTTACCACTTTCAGACGCGGCTGGGTAGCTCTGTTACATTCGGACCGCAGACCCCACGTGGTGGAGTTTCAATAGGAAACACTAGCAAAAGTCCATGAATCAATGCTTAATTGTATAATATTGTAATGGCAGAGCGAACTATGCCGTGTGTTTTATTCATCGTTGCCGGTGGTCTGACGCTGAATGCGTTTGAATCCTGTTGAAGAGGTGGCGCTTAATCTTATTGACATTCCCTGTCTCTCTGCCTGCGCTGCGTGTTCGTTAGCGTGGGAGTTCAAGTAAAAAATGACTACTATTACCTTAGGACTCTCCGTATATTTAAACTTCTGGTATTTTGATACGATAAGAAGTTTTGAAGCTCTTCTTGTTCTTAATTTAAAAAAATTTTGTTAGCGATTTTCTATTGTGTAGCAAAGTTAAAATGTTTGAAAACGACAGCAAGATATCCAAATTACAATTACAAATAAGGTAAGATCATATTAAGTGTGGAGAATAATTGTTAAAATCCAGTTCAGTTTGTGTAGTGTTTCCACCTGCTATAAATGTGTAAAGAATTACTTCAAATATCATTACCGTATTCACAAGACTCCAGAGCCAGATAAATCCAATCCATATCCACACACCTCATTTCTCTAATATTTTTTAATATTATCTCCCCGCCTGTTCCTAGGTCTCCCAAATGGTCTCTTCCATCAGAATTCTGAAACAAAAATGTGTATGCATTTGTCATATATCCCACACATTTTCTCAGCACCATTTTCGAAAACACCTTCGATCTGTGTTATTCCTTTTTGAACAACTACCTTGATTCACACCTGTAGGATGCTACAAGTAAATTTTGATGTGGCTGTATTGATACATAATTACATGCTATAAAGTTTTTACGCAGTTTTAATTAAGAATTGGAAGTGAAAATTTACTACGTTTTATGATTTATGGAAGAGCAAGTTCAGTATGATGCTGCATACAGTGTATCAGTAGCTTATGAACCACTAGTGCACAATTGTCTTCCTGTATTGAGCATCGTGGTTTGATGCGTAAGTAGCAGTGTTACAGTCCTTCCCATGGTAAGGATGAACCTCTCTTCTACAGCAGCTTCAGCGACTGCACGTATCCGTGATTCGAGCTTGAGATATGAGTGTTAACGTAGTCACCCTAAAGTTTTCGAGAGATTAGCACTGATCCGGGTAATATAGCGTGTTAACCGATGGCTAATTCTGGCTAATTCGTAAGAGAGGCCTGCGTATTTTATTCGTGATTTTCGGGAAGAAAAAAAATTGCAAAGTAATTCAGCAGTTCAGAAGTAAATGTACGAGAAATCAACTAACTTCCAGCTAAACATAGCAAATATATTGCCATTATGTAGGAAGGTGATCTTAGAGGATGATTTTCCCAAACAATCTGTTACTCCCTCTCTTACTGTCTTTGCAGGGCCGTCGCAGAAAATTCTAAACACATAAACGGAAATATTAACATTCATTCAATGCTGATGGCAAGAATCAATAGTCTGTTCTAAATCTGTAATAAAAGAGACCAGATAAAAAGGCAAAGACGTTTGTTGAATGTACTCCATACCAAAAACACTTTTCCAAACCGTTTTCAGTTGTGATAGCAAATAAATTATAATGGAGTAAAACCGTCAATCATAACTAAAATTTCTTATTATCATTAATTAATATTTATTACAGCACGTTTCTCTCAGAATTGGCCAACATCAGGTAATACGAAATACAAAAAACCTTAGAAGTTTAATTGGAACAGTAGGTTCTAGAAATAGGAATGAGATCTCATTTTCGCAATGAAGGTAGGATTTTATGAAGGTAAATGTTTTGATCTATTGATATGATTTTATATATAAACTATGTGATAATGGAGTTTTGATAATTTTATTTAGTGAACATTTTCAAGGTTTTATGCCGAGTTTGATTATTGAATATACTTTTCACTTGGAATATTTTTGTTCTGTAGGGTGCTTTCAATGTTTGTTTAGGTTATATGCTGTTTAGGGAAATAATTCCCATTGTGCAAACCATGTGGAACACGCACATTTACTGTCATTATTAATATCTCTAAGGGCAGTGTGTATATTTACCACTGGACTTTTTTTAAACGGTTAGAATTTGATAACACGTTTGTAATTCTCAACTCAAGGACTCCCGCAACTGTAATACATTTACGTTTTGAAGTGGTTGTCGTGGGATTATAACGCTTCTTTTAATTATAATGTTCTGCGCCCTTTTTATGCAACTTTGTAAACTGGTCTTACATACAGCAGTCAGGAAAGAAAGTATATCTTTCACCGTAATAATCTCTCTTTACCTTATGGTCTTGGATATTTCAGACTACTTGTCTTTTGAACGGGAACTTGTAAATAGAAGACAATAAGCGTATGTGCAGGTTATGCTGATCCCTTGAGGGCACGTTATTGCTACGTACGCATTTACATCTGTACGGGCAGGCAGTAGTGTTTCCGGGTACACGATGCAGGGCAAAATAAAAATGTGATAAAAGAAATAGAGATTTCCTGTGAGAAGAAAGAAACTTGTCTGATAATAAAAGATCATGTCCGGTAGCATTGACTTAAAGTCAACAAAAGAGAAAAGAGAGATTCAAATGAATAGAGGAAAGGAAATAAAGAAATATAACATGTATTTTTTTTCTGTCCTGCACCTGGCAGGAATCCAGTACATAAAGAGCACGGAGACCAGCAACATAATAGTACATTATAGAAATGCCACAGTTCTCTGTCTTGCTAAGAATATGAACAGGGGCGCTAATGATGCGATGAAATACATATATGATGGGATTTGTGACTGAAGTTCTTTGGGCACCAACGTCGAAATATATTTGGAAAAACTTGATACGTTAAGGGAAGCGCTGGTTTTATTAGAACGAACTTCAAGTTAGCTGTTGAAAGTAGATAATTAATTCCGGGTGTGCAGGGTTTTCTGAGGCTGTGTATTGAGTGTCTGCGTATTTTAAGCGTTTGTCTTAACGTCAAGTGCTAGGGTTATATAGCGTCGGTGATAGATGGTTAAAGAGCGTGGAGCAGTGGTGGAACGATTGTGACAGAAGAAACCCGAAGTACGTAGAGAAAACCCTGTCCCAGTGCAACTTTGTTCACCATAAATCTCACATGACCAAACCTGGGATCGAACCCCAGCTTCCACGGTGAGAGGCCGGCGAGACGGTATCGGGAAATAAATCGTATTCGCATGATGATTTTAATTGGTGAGGTTCGAGATCCTCACGGCGGTGATTGTGAAGAGTGTTCTTATCATCTGTCCCGATGTTGAAGTCAGCGGTGTGTTCTGAAACGTCGGAACAGTGGTACCACGCTATACGACGTCCCTTCCTAGAAGGCAGAAGTATTTTTCTGATTTAATGTGAATACAAATTCTCCCACCTTGTTTATTTTCTAAGACGGGATGAAATAATTCACGTGCACAGGCATGAAGTGCTGAAGTTTTGTAGTTCCTTTGCATATTATTTTACAAAAAATTCACAGTTTGAACTTAATAAGATTTTTAATTACACATTATACCCCATGAGGCTTGTTTTATTATTGAAGATTTTACGTTTCACACCCGAAGTACTGGACAAAGATTTTGATATAATATATTATATTTAATATACACTGTTGACTTTTACCTAGTTTCGACTTATACCTACAACTCCTATTTTGTAAAGTTGAGATATAAGCTATCAGAAAAGTATTACTCTGATGGCTTATATTTAAAGAGTCTTTCCTATATGTTTTTTACATTGCCTGGTGATGGCTTTCACAAAAACCGAAACATGTAGCAAGCAATAAAGTAATGTGACATAGTTGTCATTGCTGGTTTTTTACTTTCTCATCGAAGTTTTGTAGCTTGGAAGTCTATGATGATGGTGATGGCCGTGGTGGTTGTGATAATTACGATAATGACAGTGATGATATTACACTGCTGCTAATTACATATTTGAAATTGAAAAGCAGCGAAATCCTTATTGATAAGCTAATCATCGCCCAGTTAGTAAAAAATTCGCCACCTTTTATGGAACCTGCATTTAATACAAACCTGTCATGTTCGTAGAATTCCGCCATTAGTCCTGTCGCTAGTCTCATAAAAGGCGTTCAGTTTGTCGCGTCCCATTTGTTTAAGATCACTTTTAGTTTCAATGTCACATCTACGTACAATGAAGTCTGCCAAGAGAACTCTCTTCTTCGGGTTTGGAACTGAAATGTTGTCTTGAAGTTGGAACAAATTTACCGTACCAAGAGCGTTACCTATTATGTTCTTTGTTATAACGACTGCAGCAAAGTACGAGGAACGGCCGGTCTGACCACGGCGTTCAATGTATTTGCCGTTCTTCTTTCACTTTTAAATTTATCAATTGCTGCAGTAATCGGAGCTGTAAATTAGAAACAATTATACTACAGTAATGTAGTGCTAGTTTATGATGAAGCGGTAACAAAAGGCGTATAATTTAACGCATGTTCGTGAACTTATATTATGACGTCAAGTTTGTGTGTATTACAATTCATGTGCCGTAGTTTTATTAAATAATTTAATTACTGGAGTTTGTTGTTATGTTAAAATGCCTTAAATAATTGGCTTCAGAATTATAAAATGTTACGTGTAGCTTTTTTCCTCCCTGCTAATTGCAATCCATTAATTTATATGTAATTACTCGCAAGCTACTGCGACTGGCAGCTTTTCTGCCACTGTTACTTTAGTAAAAAATGTGGAGTCAGGGCACGCCTTTCCACTGTTAGGCATTCATACCCAACTGCAGTCTACAACATTCTGGCCAAGCTTCATCCTTCTTTCGGCATTTCAGGGCCTCTGAAAAACGTATGAGATGAATATGTTCAGACTTGCCAGTGCAGAATACTGTGTCGCAGCAGTTAAAGAAGCGTTCGTCTGATCCTCAGCACAAATTGTGTCCATTATCGGCATGAAAGATTACTTACCACGTATAATTATTTTCTGTAAATATTGTTGAAGAATATATACAGCTTACCTTGGTCCTATGCAGCCTTAAATTTATGCACGAAAGGGTTCTAATCTGGTGGATATTTAGTAATTTGTATTTAAATAACAAGTTGTAAGTTATACCAAGCGTTAACGTTTAGAAGCATGCTTTTCATGAAAGTGATATACGTGCGCGGGTTATTTTTGATCTCGCAGTTAAAACATCACATCTCTACTAAAGGGGCCTATTCCTGGTTTTAGACTACAGTGGTCAGCTAGTTACTGTGCCACAAAAACTCTGAACATAGAGTTTATTTGCTCAGTAGTGCCAATGAGTTTTCTGACTCATAAATGAAATCCCATGATGCATCATGACCGACATGACCGATAGTAATATCTATACCGTAGGCGGTAGCGGGGAAATCTGATACAAAAAAAGTATGTAAACGTATTATAAATTATGCAGTATGTCCGAGAAAGTGGAAGTCTACCTTGGAACATTTGAAAGGAATATACTTGGAAGAATACGTGGGCCAATAAAGGAAAATGCACAGTGGACAATCCGCTATAATAATGGAGTCAGAGATTTATATAAGGACACAGATGTGGTAATACACATTAAACTCAGGAGACTGGAATGGACTGAAACATCTGCAGGATGGGCAGATCAGGGCAAGAACACCAAGGAAAACCTTAGAAGGAAAGTGTGTGGTAGTCTGCCAGTAGGGAAGCCAAACGACAGTTGGATAGACGCGGGGACCAGAGATGCCAGAAAATTGCTAGGGACCGCAGCATTGAAAAGATTATCGGTAGACTGGAAAATCTGGGGGAGGGGGGGAATTGAGGAGGCTAGGGCCCGAAATTGGGCTGCCATGCCATAATGGTATTAGTAATAATACAGTATTGCCATTCTGTTCCAAAGTATATTGTCAGTGGCTACCTTTGCTGGCGACAAGCTCTTCGGAATGATTGGCGTAGAGAAATGGCGATTGGAGGGGAATATGGCAGTAGGCAGAATGTGGGGGAATTCTGAGCCCCACCATCTGTGGGACTTTCAGTTGCTTCAGTTTGGCAGCGGTTCCTTTATTTGCTACTTGTTTATTTATTCCGTCAGTTAATGTCACTCTTACAAGAAACCAGACTATGGCGCCTCGGGAATTGCCCGTATCTGATCACTCCGCTCCATTTGTCGGCGGAAGTTTTACCTCTCTTGCGCCGTGTCATTTTACATGGTGTACGAGAAGACGAAGAATTGGGAAATAGAAGTTACCGTCGTAGTGTAAACTGACGAATGTTTGTGCGGTTGTGCGGCATAAGCGTCACATTCAGTTTTAAGCCTGATTCTCGTACTTATTCTAAGATATGCTTGTAGCAATATTAGGCCTGTGGTCTTGTGTATATGCACCTCTAAAACCTGACGGAGTTTCGTGATCGTTATGACACATAACCTTGTATTTTGTGTTATGTTCACCGTGCGTCTTAGCTATAAGCTTCAATTCTTTAACCAACGAATGCACCTTTTATTTTCTCACTTCCATCTACCCTACATATGTTTTGACCGTATTTTGGTCATCATTAGCGGTATACCGATATAGTAACTTCACTGTTCACTCATTCATTAGGTATTAACGTAGAACATTATGCTGTTTACAGTAATTGGCAGTCACCAATAGCTAAAAACTTGAAGAAACTGTGATTGTGTTTTTAGCTATTGGTGATGCGTGGGGCGTGTAGTACGTATGGTGATAAGAGAAATACCTACAGGATTTTGTGGGTAAACCTGAAGGAAAGAGAACACTTGGAAGCTTAGGGATAGATGGAAGGTTAATATTAAAGTGGATGTTAAAGAAATAGATTGGCATGGCGTGGACTGAATTCATCTGGCTTAGGACAGGAACGAGTGGCAGGGTCTTGTATACACGCACGGCGATGAGCCTTCGGGTTTCTTATAGCGCTGGGAATTTCCTGACTGTCTGAGGAACGTTTAGCTTCTCAAGAAGGACTCTGCTGCATGGAGTTAAGTAGTTAAGACAACTTTTTTTTAGAATATCAGTTAAGAACACATCAGCTGGAAGAAATCCACATTATTTTTCCACTTCGAAGGCAACTAGCAATGATACATTGCAGCTAGGAATGGGGAATTTTATACGGAAAATCACTTCCATTACCGTCCCTTACTCGAGAGCATGCAATTGACCTGCACAGCGTGGGTAGAGTCTCTTAAAACGCGCGACGACGGTCGGGGGAAAACAGATCCTTTCGCAAACATGAGTCTATCACTACATTACTTTATTTCCATTTGTCACCATTTGTTAAATGTTTCGTTTATAACAAGCCTAAAGTCAAATTTATGCACAGCTCTAACCGCACAGAACACTGCACAAAATAACTGTACTATCTCACACTCACAAAACACGACTGCACTTCAGCCTAATGTATTTTTAACTGGAAAACATCGGTTACTGGTCACCACAAAGGATGGTCGGCTTTCCCCTGCGTAAACCTCTGCTAAGGTCAACTGCAGACTCCACAGTAGTTTCGGCCTTCAGAATGAGTGTAGCTGTACTTCCACTCCCCTGTGATTCTTAGTGGCATGATTCATGATGGCAGGGACGACTAAACTTTACCTTCTCTACCTGCATTGCGTGCTGCATGCCCCACTCGTCTGGTTCTTATCGATTTGATTAACCCAGTAACATTTCTTGAACAAAACGTATAATGAGGCTTCTGATTATGTACCACTACTATTACTATTACTACTACTACTACTACTACTACTACTACTACTACTACTACTACTACGACTATTACTACTCATAATTGAACCTTTATGCAGGCAGTCAAGATAGACGTCAGAGTAGGCCTATTCTAAGCTTAGAGACTGTAGGAATTTTGTTTGCTCTTTCTGAATCTACTGGTTTTTTGGTAGGTTATCTACAGACTTTATGCCACCTGTGCATATTACTGAGCTACTTAACATAGGCCACGATCTCTGATCAACCATTATCTGAATATCAATGATCTGACTCTATTCAATGCTAAGAATTGATTACAGGCGTTAAATATCCCGTGAATCAGTGACTGTGAATGAAGAAGCGAAAGTTCAGATTAACGCTAATATCTTGCCGCTTATGCAGGAACATAATTGCTTCTCAAAAGCCAACTGCTGGGCTAGCTGCTTTTTGCTCTTATTATTTAGCAGCGAGATAAACATCTCAAAACATCTGAGGAGAAGTGTTCTGACCTGTCCAGACACGATGAAGACTTCGATAGTTATTTCAACTGTTAGGACTTGAGCTCTCTGATGTTGGTGAACTTTCAGTATTAAAATGTGAAGGACTTACGGCAATACAGCAGTCTGCAGGCTAGTAACTTTACTAAAGTGGGGAGAACAAGCTAAAATCTCTTTCGAAGGCCGTGCAATGTCCTGTTAATTACACTTACGTGTCAGACAAAAGTCGTGATCTTATCATGAGGATTATCTGTGTCTTAAGTAGTGCTGGCAGAGTGACGACTCACTCAGACAACGTTTACAAGATAATGACAAAAATAGTGCAGGTGGCCGCTTCGATCGTGACATCAGTATCAACACCATTATCAACAGAGTTTTATATTTTTAGTGTGCCAATGCAACAGCCAATTACAAAAACATCACAAAATAATTTGAACACAAACATTTATGAAAATATGGCATAATTTCACTAATATACGAAACGAAACTTAAGGTAAAATAGATGATATATGGATGTAAAGTAAAGTTTTCCCTATAACAGGCCATGAAGGCCCAAAGGGGGAGTAGAGGTATAGCTCTACTCATTCTTGACCCCGGCGCTAGTTGGGGGTGGGTGGTCAGCACCACGCCCCGGCCGCTTTACCCCCGGGAAAGACCCGGTACCCATTGTATAGGAGAATGGGTAGGCCCCAGGGTCGGTCTGGACGTATGCGAAAAATCTCGCCCCCACCGGGATTCGATCCCCGGACCGTCCAGCCCGTAGCGAGTCGATATACCGACTACGCTATCCCGGCCACGATATATGGATGCGGTTTAGTGAAATGAATTCCTTCTTGAGATCAGAGTGACTGCGAAGGGCATTTGCTGCTGTTTCGCATGTAGCAGAAGGAAAAGATATGTGTAAAAAAGCAATATTGGGAGGATAGGAATCTTGTGATATTCCGGTTAGAAACAGGAAGATCAAGTGCCTACAGAAGGGAAGGACAGAATTTTAAGAAAATGTAAATATTGGAGAGAAAATGCAAGTTCAGGTATCACATCTTTGTATTTTGTGACCTTTTCTTCCCCTAAATGCAGATATATACGGAGGTTCCAGCTTTTTCATTTAAAATTTTCATAAATTTCTTTTACCCAGGAATGTGTCAGACAAAACGGTGGTTTCCCTATGCCTTTAATAAAACGGAAATTTACTAGAAAGTAATCGGAGTTATTCTTTTTCAAAATGTGTAGCGATTAATTTTGCTTCGTAACGAAACGGACTAAAAGACTAAGAGTCCAAGAAGGAAATGTGCTTCATGATGGAATCACGGGAAATTTCCTCTTACAACATTACTATCAACCACAAAGTCGAAGCATGTTTTTAGACCCACGTGGTCAGTCATAGTGAAAATAATACTAAAATCGCAAATTTTATCCTAGAAAAGGCCATGAAGGCCCAGAGAGGGTGTAGAAGTATAGGTCTACTTTTCCTTTAGTCTAGGTGATCAACGCCACGCCCCGGCCGCTTTACCCCCGGGAAAGAGACCCGGTACCCCTTGTATAGGAGGCTAAGTGGGCCCCAGGGCCGGTCTGGACGGGTGCAGAGCTTCGATCCCGGACCGTCCAGCCCGTAGCGAGTCACTGTACCGATTACGCTATCCCTGCCCACAATTAAAAGAATACTGCATAACATTAAGTAATCCCCTGTGGATATTGTCTGAATACAAACCAAGGGTCGACAGGAGGCCAAGCCACGTCAGTGTTGTCACGACGTGCCGTGTTTTGGCCTGGTGGATGGAGTGTCATCCCTGATGCACGTGAAATGGCGGTGACAGTATTTAGAACACGAGCTCTGTCTATGGTGAAATCATTGGGTTTGTATTACTGAGATCATGAAATGACTGCATGAAGAAGTGCTGCCTGAAGTTAATAGCATTTTACGATTTTTTAATTCTTAGAAGTAGAAAATGAGAAGAAACTATTTTTCCGATTAATGTACAAAAGCGGCGCTGAAGGTATCGTCGCGAAAATTGTATTGCCCTTTGAGTAGCATAAATGGGACAGTTTCGTGACGTTCTTAGCTTGTGTTTGGTGGCACTATTGTCAGGAACTCTCTCGACTAGCATAATGTTGAATTACACTTTGTGGGACTGCATGCAGTATCGGTTACATTTTGGAATATATTTGTGGGGTAATTCGAACGTTTTTAGGTATAAATTTTGGAGCTTTCATTCAAATTACGGATCGAATTTTTTTTAACTAGGTGATTAAAATATAACTTCCGAACGTCTTTAACAGTTAGCAGGTTAGTACTGCGGTATTTAGTGTAACAGTCTGAATTAATTTGTGTCATAAAATGTCCCTTTCAGAGATGAGACAAACGCACAGTATATTTTATAGTGATACGTTACGTATTCGCGGTGGCGCAGTTGGTTGAGGCACTACGCTACAAACCGGAACGTCGCGGGTTCGATTCCCGATGGTGTCATTGGAATTAATTCCTTGACATAATCGTTTCGGTCGCACTATGGCCCTGGGGTCGACTCAGCCTCTAACAGAAATGAGTACCAGGAATATTTCCTGGGGGGTAAAGGCGGCCGGTGCGTAAGGCTGACAACCTTACCACCTTCATGTGCCGATTTTCTACAAATCTGGGAGCCTCAACCTCCTGGACCCCTCAGGGCCTGTCTAAGCCTGTAATGGGGTTGCTTTACCTTTACGTTACGTATTCATTACAAAGTGGTTGTAATTGATGTTGTTAAAATAATCAGTTGCCAGAAACACGCAAGCCGCTAATATAGTCTGGTATGTGTGTTAATGCACATGTCAAGTAATTTGTCAACAGTAATTAGCATTTTAGTATCTATTTCTCTTTCTAATGACACGTAATGCCTACATTTAATAAAAAGTAGTATATCACATAATTATTCCTCTGAATTTATTGTATGTTACAAAGAGCAGACTACTGGATGTGGAACGTATGACCAAGACAGGCAATGTACGTATAAACGTAACAATGAGGTGCATTCGCGTAACTATTGCTGCCGTGGAAAAGCAATAAGTATTACATATTCCGAATGTGTATCTTTAGCCTTAGTTGTCCAGCATGCAAAGCGCGTGCGCCGTATTACGTCATCTGTGGCTGGTTTAGCCCTACCATATTTTTCCACATTATCTCATAAACGGCACGGTTTTCGGAAAAAAGTTATTGAACAAAAAGTCTGTGTTTTGATTTTCTCTAAATTTTTGTCTGAAACATTTCTCATTCTAAGAAGAACTGAGCGAGATATTATCATAAACGTACATACGTCTTCATGTAAAGTACCCATTATTCGTGTCAGATTTTTATAAAACTTGAATTGTCTCGACAGGTTTTGAAAAATACTCAGATATTAAATTTCATGAGACTTCGTCCAGTTTTTCCACACAGACGGAGGAACAGGCAGACATGAAGAAGCTAATAGTCGCTTTTCGCAATTTTGCGAACGCGTCTAACAACTTACGTCAAATTCACACAAGATATGTTAGTTACTCCTGTGTAATGATTATTTCTAAATTATATCTCAGCCAAATTAAACCTATGGATGTAGGCGATTATAAAAGATAAAAAGAATAAAGGTGTCCCTGTCCATGCCATGAAGGCATTGGAGGGGATTAGAGGTATGGACCCATTCATTCTTAACCTCGGCGCTAGTCGGAAGTGAGTGATCAAGACAACCCGGCCACTTTACCCTCGGGAAAGAACACGGCACACGTTGAATAGGAAGCTGAATGGGCCCCAGAGCTCTTCTGGGCGGTTTAGAGAAAAGAAGAATTACTCGTTCCTGCCGATATTCAAACCCGGGACCGTGTAGGGGTTCAAATCCCCGCTCCTGTCATCTGCCAAGAATAACTGTGGGGCGACAAAATTTGTCCTACTTAAAATTGTAGTGAGACTAGCGGTAGGGCCTATATTTATCATGTTTTTTTACATAAATAAAGTCTGCTTCAATATTGAAGATGTGTGTTTATTACACCTCCGAATAATCTCGTACACAGTACTGCAATAATGAAACGTGTGGCGTGTGGCGAAAATCTCTTTAATACACTTTCCAATTAAGTAACCTATCACTTATTTCCGCAGTGTCGTGTAGTTGATGGACTGACTCGCCGGTGCAAAAACGGTTCAAACAAAGAAGCGAAATATCACACTATAAAAATCGGTTACGTTTCTCTTGCAACAGACCAGAAGAAGAAAGCAAAAAATCAAAAATGTTTTAAGAAATTATTCTATATATATATATATATATATATATATATATATATAAGACCAGTATTATTAATATTTACTTAAATTTTTAGTATTGAGTATGTAGGTATTTTTTTAATTGTCGTTACAATATGTTAAAATTCACGGATAAGTTTAATATGCCCATACTATATTCGAGACTATAAAAATCATGGCAAAAGGACTGCGAATATTACCACAACATGAAACATCGTGTTTGTCTCAATAAGCTTACTAAGATACTGACAATACTGTTAATTCTGAAATATAAATGGCTGAGGCTCGCATTTCTGTCGTCATTCTGTTACTACGTATGTTTCGTATATAGGCTATATTAGCTAGTAGATACAGGCACGTACACGTACACACACACACACACACACACACACACACACACACACACACACACACACACACACTGACTGA
Source organism: Reticulitermes speratus (assembly GCA_021186555.1). NCBI lineage: Eukaryota > Metazoa > Arthropoda > Insecta > Blattodea > Rhinotermitidae > Reticulitermes > Reticulitermes speratus. The sequence continues at coordinate 31,023,961 of JAJKFL010000237.1, forward strand.
TGGTCTCGTAAACATAATGTACCATCTTTTCTTGTATTAATTAATCTGAACATGATCAAGTGAAATGAAAACGAAATAAGACAGATGAGGATTTGGGCGGCTTTTCTTATTTTCGTTTAGCTCGTTTCGTGTTTTTCTACGAACAAATTTGCATCTTCCAAGAAACAGGAGGCTGGTTCTCCGTATACCATTGGCGGTTAGTCACTTTGTGCGATGTCCAGTTTTTGTCGTTCGACTCAGAGCCATTCGGACGATATTTTAAATAACATTGCCTACGGAGTGCGTGGTCACTGCCTTCACCGCAAGTTACGCAATGATTATACCTTCCTTTTTGTTTTGACTTGCTTAAAATACTTTTATTGTGTTTTTTAAGACTGTGCAAAGCCTACCATAAAAAGGAGTTTGCGATGTGCCTAATTATACAGCAATTTGATCAAATTAGTTGGGTGTGTGCTGTATTTCGTAACTGATGCTATCACGCATGTAAGTAGTTTAGGTGCAAAGATGAGCCCTTCTTTAGTGGGATAGTTGGAATAACCCCAGTGTCTACATGCCGTTGTTCCGTTAATTATTGCTGTAAGTGAAGTTCGTGTTTTCTAAATGTTTGTTCTATTTTTTTCACCCAGAACTACACTTATGTTTACAGGGATTCTGCGAAAATTCAGATGTAGTCATAAGGGACCCACAAATGTTAGAATTTGAAGATTACTGGCCTGAGCTACGAAAAAGGTCGCTGTTTTAATTTAGTTTTTGTTCGAGAATATTCTTGATTGACACTACAAATGAAGTTGCTCTGATTCATAGTGCTTGTGAAGAAATGTATCTCTCCAACAATATTTTTCAGTGATGCTAGTATGGCTTGCAAGAAGCAGTGTTTCCAGGATCTCGGAATTATTGGTGCATATATACTAAACCTAAGAACGTTAGTGGTTCTGGTAGCTAAAAATCTAGGAAATATGAATCTTCTTAGAGTTTAATTTAGAAACCTACAAACAAATGTTGGTGCTAACATTTGTCACCAATACTCGGCGCTAACCAGGCGCCATCTGATCGCTTCTGCCTAATGCACAAATTGTATTAGAGAAAACAATAAAGAATATTTGTAAATACCTAACGTTATAATTTATAAAGACTACATTGTCGACCGTAATCCGGCACTGTCATGGTTTCTTCCAAGGTAACATGAATCACAAAAATTGTTCTTTATGTGTCTTGTTACCCCTGCATCATACATTTAGTACCGCATGTTACTGTTTGTGAACTGACGTCACTAGTAAATGGTGGTAATGTTGTGCTGGACCTTTTGAATGTGTTTCGTGAGGTAACACAATTCAAATTTGTCGTCGTATAAGTGAACATGACTTGTCCTACCTACCATATCTGGTGGCCGATACTTCAGTATGCACCGTGCAATGAAAGACAGGCTTCGACAGTATGCACCGTGCAATGAAAGACAGGCTTCGACAGTATGCACCGTGCAGTGAAAGACAGGCTTCGACAGTATGCACCGTGCAATGAAAGACAGGCTTCGACAGTATGCACCGTGTAATGAAAGACAGGCTTCGACAGTATGCACCGTGGCAATGAAAGACAGGCTTCGACAGTATGCACCGTGCAATGAAAGACAGGCTTCGACAGTATGCACCGTGCAATGAAAGACAGGCTTCGACATTTTAGTTGCGAAGTTTTAAGGGCAGGTAGAAACCACTTGGGGGGGGGGGGAGGGTAATAATGAGATGGACTTCTACAAATAGACTATGAGAATTTGGATCAGATTTAGCTGGCCTAAGTTAAATTTTAGTGGCGACTGTTGGTAATAAAGTGAAGCTTGCATGCAAGGTTGAGAATTAGTTCAGCTGTTTGAGCGATTGCTTCTCAAGAAGGGTTTTCCACGCGTGTTCTTTTTTGTAATTATCTTGAGATTGTTTTATTGGAACTATTGAAGTAATACACAGTGTCATGACAAGAACGACAATCACACCTTTGTCCTGTCCTCATTATAGGCCTAAAGTGACAATACTTTGAAACAGCTTATAATTTACTCACCCTTTCCAATCTAATTAGAATGTAGCTAAAAGTTTTTTGAGGGTGTATTATCATAAGATAGTGACACAGATCATTACATCGTCATTAGAAAGTTAATACATTCTATTTTAAACATATTTCCGGTCTTCATACCCCGGTGGGAGATTCAAATATACTGACAGGAAATACTTTTCGCTGCAGAACTAGTTTGCTTCCTGAATTCCCAAGAGGCACCAGTAAAACAGCTGACCGGGGACGGCCATGTTACTGCCACAAAACAGGGAAAATGAAGGTGCGGGAGCGAGCTGTATTTGTAATAAATTAACTAATTAACACACACTTCGCTATTCCATCCATGATTAATTATAAGAGAAGTGATTTTGTATTACGTTCCTTTCACGTAAGGGTAGTGTCTAACAACATTATTTACAGATACACAAGGTGATTCAGGAGGAAAGGTAAATATTATAGGAGGTGATAGTATCGGTCATTGTGAGAAAAAGTTAATTTGAACATGTGTCTAATTCTGAATGTTTAGCGAGATAGAGCTGTTTGAATCTACAAATATAAAAGCATTGTGAATAGTAATAAAGAAAGAGAAGTTACTTGCTGTTCATTTTATATTCATTTTAATTTAATGTATGAATGACAGATTTGGTCCACAGAAATGACAGATTTGTTACACGTCACAATAAATGTTCGAAAATCACACCGTCAATCTCAGTGCACTTTGCAACTCGTGTGCGAAGATTGCGTTTTATTCGTCACAGTTGATCTTCACGTTTCTTTGTGCGGGCAGCAGCATCCAAAATGTGAGCACTCAATTCGTCTCGTTTATCCACCTTTCTTTTGTAAACTTCGCTCTTCATCCAACCCCACAAACAAAAATCTAACGGAGTTAGATCTGGAGATTCAAACAGCTTTATCTCAGTAACCATTCAGTATTAGGCACATGTTTATATGTACTTGTTTCTCTCATAATGACCGATACTATCATCTCCCAAAATATTGACCTTTCTCCTGAGTCACTCTGTAGATAAGATGACGTTATTGATTTCAACGAGAATGTTAAATAATGAACGCTCAAACGTCCGTTGTAGGGAATATTATGTTAAACACACAGGACTTCTCTAAAGTTTCTCCTCTTCTAGGTGCGATGTAACCTGGAATATGCCATGATTTGTTAAAGGAGAATAATCGTTATAGAGGTATTGAGATTGTCTTTCTAACGAGCCACAAGGGCAGGTTTCCTCTTTCCCCTTTCCACCTGAAGACTAAGTTCCAGCCTACGAAACGTTGTGTTTCCGCCTCAGACGATGGACAGTGTCCAACATTACAGTCACGACTGACAATTAATATCGTAGTTGAATATGAACTGCAAAAACAAACCTTTTTACGATTATTTTATCGCCTGTATTGGCTATATTGACTATACCAATGCCAGATCGGATTCTTAAACGGATAGCCTCCTAGTTATAATTTGCTAGTCCCTGCATGTCTCTTTGTCTTCGGAAATCTCCGTCCTGCATGCCCCGCTAGTTGAGTCCGGTGCATAGTCTTGCATACCTCGTGCAAGTTTTCCCTGTGCACACCATGAAGGTATGTGAGGAGTGGAGGTATAGTTAAACTCATTCAATAACCTGGCACCAGATGGAGATGAGTGCCGTCTCGGCCGTTGTTCCCCATAGGAAACAACCGCCTATACCCAGAGCAGGCTGGGTGGTACTCAGAGCTGACGTGGACGTTTTGGTGAAGAGAAAAGTTTCTTTTCCCCTCCCACCAGGAATTGAACCACGATTCCTCTGTCTTTCGTCCAGCCCGTTGCGTAGACTCTACCGACTACGCTATCTCTGCTGGTGTGTAATCCGGTTAAAGGGCAGATATATCGTGAAGCTGGGAGGGCAGTACCGCCCACTACATGAACTACAGATGTAGACGGCGGTGCCAGCTTCATTAAGCGTCTGTACTGGCGTCGTAGTTAATGCTTTTGTGTCTTGTCAGCATTCTGTGAACGTGACGTGACAACTAAGGTGCCTGCAATGCTGGTCAACCGTTTAAGAAATTCGAAGTAGTAACAGTTACTGTATTTATTTATTTATTTTATGCTGTATGTAACGACGCAGACTATGTGACGAAGTGTAGGATGTTATCTGTGCAGCAACTCGGGAAGGATGTGGGAGGAGGCGGTTGTGACCTTGGTTGAGGTTACGGCCTGTCATCTGCGGGAGGAACTGAGGCGATCTACGAAAAATCAACCGCGTCGGAAGTTGACCATTCACTTCCATCTAGCGCCGATTTTAAGAATAAGTAAAAAGTTAAAGCAATCCCTGTACAGGCCCTGGTGCTGGTGGTTTCAGGAGGCTGAGACTCCCAGATTTCCAGACTATCGGCACATGAAGGTGGTAAGGTTGTCAGCCCTACGCACCGACCACCTTTACCCCCAGGAAATATTCCTGGTACTCATTTCTGTTACAGGCTGAGTCGACCCCAGGGCCATAGCGCGGTCGGATGGATTATATAATAATAATAATAATAACCATGGCTCAACAGCCCTATATGGGCCCGGGCCTCCTCTTGCCTCCTCTTTTCGAGGTTACTAAGTCGTGCGCATTCGTGGCAGTTGGAGACTGGAAAACTGGCCGCGCTACTGATCTATCGATCCTGATGTGTCCGCCAGAGCCATCTGGCAGGCAGTCAGGAGACTGAGGGTGAGAAATGGAGGCAATTTAGCTTACGAAACATTTTTATTCATGCCCATAAGGTTCTTTTACATGCCGTAAATCTACGACATGGGACCGACGGCTTTACTTCCCCTCCGAAGGAAGTGGTGCTCCGGATTTTTATCACCCTTACAAATCCATCGACCTCGGTCGGGATCGAACCCGCGAACCTTGGGTCCAGTGGCGAGCACGCTAACCACTAGTCCACCGAGGTCGACGGTCGGATGGATTAAGTCACTGAAAAATTCCAATGACACCGTCGGGAATCGAACCCGCGACTTTAAGAATAAGTGGATCTATACCTCTACTTACCCTACATGCCTTTACTTTATAAACACAATAAATACTTATGAATATTTTTACTGGCAAAGATAGATGCTTCAATTCTTCGTATTAATGTATTTAGCTCTAGCCAGAGTGCCAAACAGCTGCAAGGGCATTTTTGTGATTCTCATGTGGCACACCTGCTGCAGGCAGTTCACCCTCTTGTCCATCGTACTTCTGTGCCGGTGTCCGGGGTTACTGTCTTGTTGCCATAACCGGACAACTTTCACCGTGCGGTGTCAAATCTCTAATTATTATGTATGGTATGCTAGTTATGGAAGCTGTCTCTCCCTCCTTCGACTCCACCCACTTTCTCTACCTTCATCCAACCCGATACGAGACAGTGTAGCCGGAACGTAACTGCTGTCACGGTATCTCTTACATAACAGTAACAGTCTTCAGTCAGGGACGCGAATCTTATGTTGTTGGTTATATCATATTCTGTTTTCCATTCGTCCTTTAACATGCCCCCATTTCTTTCTTCGATTGTCTCTTTCGCTCTGTGCAGAAAACTCGTCGCATTAAGGCGTATGTTTCTTTGTCACATTTCTTGGAGGAAATTTATGTCAACGTGACACTGAAATGGCGTCAGGAATTATTATATATAAACTTACGGAAATGTCAAATTGAGACTTACGGGAGCGCCAGGTTTTGTTTATCAGTCTTGGCTATGTGTGTATCTGGGAAGTAAGTTTGTGTGCAGGTACTGTACAACGGTCAGGACTGGTCAGTAGTAAAGAAATTATATCGCACTTGTCTCTATATAGTCTAATTAGAGCATGGTGTGTTTGCGGGAGGTTTGTCTGTCTGTTCGTATTAGGATTCTGTGGAAATAAAACGGATATATTATTTACGTACGATAGCGCCCCAGGTGGCAGTAGTAAACGTATTTAAAATGCGTTCTGTATTCACCTTACGTTTCTCTAAATGTACTACCAGAAACAAATACTGAATTGTTTACTTTTCTGTCTATAAATGTGTATTCTTAAAACGAAAAGATTGTATATACTATTGAACGTATACTAGTATAATTTTATGTTCAGTGTTTTACACGTTTAATGCGAATTTAAAGGACAAAATAATAAGAACTGATGAAACCGTAATGAACAGAGTAGTGTTGTGTTTACTTGTGTATTATTATTATTATATTATAATAATTGAATTATTATTATTATATTTTGTCAACCATTTGAACACGGAAAATTAGCGTGAATTGTATTTCAAGGTGTACTTTTTCCCGCGCAATAAACACACTCAGTCTCGATTACAACAATAGGTTACTTCATGCTGTATTAAGAAATAATCGATGTTTATTCTGAGATCGGTACAAGACACATAAGTGCATTCTGTGGACACAGTTTAGAACTTCTGAGTGTTAAACCTGGTGATATATTTAGTAGCTACTAGGACTTGACGGGCTGTTTCTTTTTTTGCAGATATATTTTGTAACTGATACGTAAATCGAATTTGGAATGAAGAATGGGAATTTCTGATAACTATATATATATACATGTGTGTGTGTTTAGTGTATTTTTTACTTCAAGGTTTTGGGTCAATCCGCGTGTAGCCTAGCCTATAACGTAGGTAGACATAAAATATTCCGTGTCTAGAACTACGACGTAAAAGTTATTTTAATTAACACCTTTAAAAATTGTAGTTTTTGTGAATAGATTCACATTTATGTTACTGGCTGTAGTTACAAGTCTTTACCTTTTTGCATTTGAATATCTCGTGGGCCAAATTTCCTTCTCCTGCGATATGACGCCGCTTCACCGGGTAATCGGTTACCGACACTTCAAGACAACGACAACGTAATGGTCTCATCTTGAAGGTTTTCCAAAGAGGAGGCCTCTACGGTGCCTCGAAATGTCGGTAACTGATTACCCTGCGACGCGGCAGCATTTCCGAGAAGAAATGAAATTTCAGCCGCACGTCTGCAAACACCTAACAAATGCACGTCGAGTGCTGGTCACATTGTACTGAATAGAGATGTAGGTCTTGTGTTTAAGAATAACTGAGCTGAGTGGATATGTGTTGACTGGTGGACAGTAAAACGCGTTACGGTTTGTTATCCGGCCGAGAGCTTTGTAGCTTAGTTAATCCGGTCTTAGTTGAATAAGAAGGCGGACACAAAAACATTGTGACGGCTACACGCAAGAGAGAGACACAGATCACAGTCAACCTTCATCTGGCCAGTGATGTAATGTGGCTTGCCTGCAATAGATGGCGGTATAGTCTTGCATGTGTTTAATGTGGTTTATGTGCGTAGTCAAACATGCCTATTTAAGTACAGCTTTCTGTATAACCTAGGCACCGATAGAATATCGTACATCGGCTATTTGTTTGGCACAAATTTATGTATGTCTCATAGACTTAATGTGTGTGTACTTGTGGTTTCTTTCACGGAAACTTCTACAGAACTGCGTGTTTGCTTAAGTGTTACGTTTCTGTAGCAAAGTATAGTGGAAGTATAGTTTTATATTCACATAAGCTTGCACAGCGACCCGTTTCAAATAAGAGCAAAATTTATTCAGACTGCTTCACAGACGTATCGAGGAAGAATAGTGAAATGAAAATTGAATTAACGTCAGGGCTGTAGACAAACCAGTTATATCAGCCATGCAAAAACGACCAAACCTACATTTACCATAAAAGCTAAGAATGGTTCTGACCAAGTTCTGATACACGTTTGTGTCAGATATTTATTCTCATCTTAAAGCATATCAAATTATATATTACCATGCTCTTTGATCGAAGAAACGCCAGTTCAAAATGTAGAATGAGATTTGGATATGTGAAAGGGCTTGTGATAAGGACTACTCTACTCTTCAAAAAATTTTAAGGTGACAAAATGAAGATAACTGAGAGGAGTGGGATTATTTATTAAGTATGTACATACAAGATCTTAATCGTAAGACAAGGAAAAGAACAATTTGGAAGACAAAGGCTTAGATACGAGAATAATATTACAATGGAAATTAAATGGGAGGATGTGGGCTGGATTTATCTGGCTCTGGTTAGGGACCAGTGGTTGACTCTTCTAAACTGCTTGTTTCCATAAATTTCCGGGAAATTCTTACCGGCTGAACGGCTGTTTTATTTATCAAAAATACTTTCACTGGACATGAACGTGTAAACTGCAAATTCGAATTCACTGCATTCCGCATTTAAACCGGAAGGAAGAATAAACGTCCGTCTGACATTTTAATAAGACGAACATTTGGCGTGTCACTTGACACCTACGTGCTGCGGCAACTTCTCTAACAACACTGCCTTGTGGGCTGCCTATATTCTGTGGGTTTATGGAATTTTAAAACGAATTTGTAATGTTTTGCCTGAAAATAATTTATCTGACGGGCTTAAAAAATGTAGGCTGATTCCGCCCTGTTTTATCTGGGGACGGAGAAAAGCGAGTCTTAGAACTGTCTTGATTTTTTAATATTATGTGTTAATCAGTGGAAGAAGTACAATCGGAGCGCTGTAGTAGTAGTAGTAGTAGTAGTAGTAGTAGTAGTAGTAGTAATAGTAGTAATTATAACTCGTCACTGTCATATTGTTTTACTGTAACGACTCAAAAATTTGTTGTTGTTGTTGCTGCGTCAAGATGATACGTGTAGCAGTAGCGTACAAATAATGACATGTGAATTGGTTTGCATATACAATACTTTGCTGTGATCTTTTCTCAATTTCTATCCCAACAATAACTAAAGGTACTTACGAAACGTATGCATTCAGAGTAAAGCGTGCAAACTGCCGGCGTTGTTCCTTGCACATTTGTTTGTGATAAACGGTGAACCGTCAATTGTCATCATGTTGTGATTGAGGAGAACTATGATTCCGTATCAAAAATCAAGAACCAACTAGATGCACAATCACTATTAAAAACTTTAATAGTAGTATTACATTAAACCCGACATGTTTCGGTGAGGTACCTGACCATCTTCAGGGGTACACTACATTAAAATGTTATGTCCATATGTAAAACACACTTGAAATGTGAGCTTATAAGGTCTAGTAGTGTATGATGTTTTATAAAACACTGTTTTAAAGTCACTAAAATCACTAAAAAGTATTTTAAAAAACGGTTTAGTGATTTTCAGTGACTTTAAAACGGTGTTTTATAAAACACTACACATAACTACACCTTATATGCTCACATTTCAAGTGTGTTTTACATATGGACATGTCGACCTCGGTGGACTAGTGGTTAGCGTGCTCGCCACTGGACCCAAGGTTCGATCCCGACCGAGGTCGATGGATTTTTAAGGATGATAAAAATCCGGAGCACCACTTCCTTCGGAGGGGAAATAAAGCCGTCGGTCCCATGTCGTAGATTTACGGCATGTAAAAGAACCTTACGGGCATGAATACAACCAAATTGCCTCCATTTCTCATCCAAGTCTCCTGACTGCCTGCCAGATGGCTCTGGCGTGCACATCAGGATCGATAGAACACTAAGCGGCTAGCTGGCCGGTCACCAGCTGCCACGAATGCGCATGACTTAGTAACCTCGACAAGAGGAGGCAAAAGGAGGCCCAGGCCCATACAGGGCTGTTGAGCCAAGAATTATTTATTATTATTTACATATGGACATAGCATTTTAATGTAGTGTACCCCTGAAGATGGTCAGGTACCTGACCGAAACATGTCGGGTTTAATGTAATACTACTATTAAAGTTTTTAATAGTGATTGTGCATCTAGTTGGTCTTGGTTTTTGATATATACGAGATGCACGGTGAAAACAATATTAAATGTGATTCCGTAATTTTGTTTCTATAAATTCCATCATTTATGGTGACTGAATGTAACAGAATGAATTCGACGGCATGTGGCACGTATGGGGAAGAAAAAGAAATGCTTATAGGGTTTTGGTGGGGAAAATTTCAAGGAATGAGACCACTTGAAATACCTAGGCCTGCGTTTGAGGATCGTATTAAAGTGGATCGTAAAGAAATGAGGTGTGAGGGCGTGGACAGGATTGAATTGGCGCTGGATAGAGACAAGAGGTTATTTGTTGTGAACACAGTAGTGAAATTTTGGGTGTCGTAAAATGTGGGGAGTTTCTTGTTTAAGTGAAGCACTGTTAGGTACTCAAGAAAGACTGCTGCGTAGAGTTTGTTGGTATGACGTTGTATTTGGGAGAGATGAGAATTATATGCAAACATTTTTTGGAAAACCTGGAAGGAATTGATCACTTGAATGGCCTAGGCGCAGGTATGAGGATAATATTAAAATGGAGCGGGGCGTGTATGTGGACCGGGTTTATTTGACTCAGTATGAGTTGGTTGTGAATATGGTAGTTTGATTTACTTTCGGGGAATTTCATGTCGAACTGAGCGACTATCAACTTTAAAAAAAAAAACTATTTTACGGCATTAATTATTCGAATTAAGAGACCCGTATTTCGACATTTTGAAACCTCTCAACTTGCCACGTTTTTGTTTTGTGGTGAACGGCCCCCGCAGCAGAAGCTACGGACGCACCGCAGCCTTGAGGCTTATTGTGCAACCCTGTGACGAAGATTATAGTGTTTTTCGTTTTTCCTTGTAATGGAGCACCGGTGGAATGAAATTGACGGGGGAAAACCGAAGTACTTGAGGAAAACCCTGTCCCAGTGCCACTTTGTCCACCACAGATCCCACATGGACACCCGGGATCGAAACCGGGCCTCCGCGGTGAGGCTGGCGACTAACCGCCTAAGCCTTAGCACGGCCCACTGGCTTATAAGTTACTCAGTTTGTAACACACTGTTACCAGAATATAGACATCATTAATCCCGCCCGCTTCTGGTTGCTTTGAAATTGACTCAAATCATTGGATACGTTCACTTTACTGACTCGACTAAACTCAGCAGCCGAAAGACTAGTTCTTATCATCTCTAAAATACTGTGCTTCTGAAACAGAAGACGCGAGTGTATTGTTTCATTTCTGGCGTTTGCCTTAAAAACTAGGTTACACCACAAGAGAACATAATTGGGTCTGTTTCTGTCTGGTGTTAAGAGAAATGTTTATCTGGCAAGTCTGAAGAGAAGAGAAGCGTTTGGTAAATAAAAAAAAAGGTGAAAATCGGTTAGGCAATTGTATGTTGCTGCATGATACATACGCGATTGTTGCAAGTAATTTAGAACTTCATTAAAAGTATTAATTTTCACGTGTTAGCGAGTGTTAGTGAGCCCTAGAGAGAGGTAACAAAGACTGTATTGTGTTATACTTAATGTTATGTAAGGCTCCTTTTCCTCTTTTCTCGCTACAGAGCTTTAAATACTCTTCTATTTTTTTACATAACGTAGGCAATTGTGGAGAGTTTTGTCTGTCTGTACTGGGGCCGTTATTTCCCCTTTAAGTCACAGTGGCATGTTTGTACTAAGTTAGGAGCGGCCGAAGTGTTATCCACAGTCGTACTCGTGTCGCGATGTTATGGTCACGTAGCATGTATGACAGTTGCCTACTTAAATTTCTTATCTGTACGTATTTGGCCGATTTACTGTAGTCGAACTCTTTTGCAACAAGGCTCTGAAACCAGAATTATAATTCGGTAGCTGGCCAACACAGACGACGATGAATTAATTCCCAGTTTATCAGAACTTCAAGATGAGGGTGTGCCCACAATGCAATGCAACCTTTTGGAGGTAAAATTGTTGTGGCCTACTTGAACGTAATATATAGTAATCCGCTTGAAGAATGTAGTAAAACCAGGAAAATACCGACAAGATATTTCCAGGGGCCAGGGCTGGAATCAGATGCATCGTGATGATGTGTCAGGCGCGTTTCTTTCTTGATATAGCAGGTTACTGTTCCCGTTGGGAAACTTTGTGCACAAGTATAAGTTCGAAGTGTGTATTTCTGGATTTTCTAGGCGTGGCTATTATTTATAACTTAAATTCCTTCTTGAACACATTAATGTACCTTCATTGTACCTTCAATGTACCTTCAATGTCCCTTCTCACAAAATATTTTCACAAGTCTATTCGAAGACCATCTGTTATTTTACAATATAAGGCTTGGATTTCTGACGAAATACCACAGTTGTGTGCAGAATATTCCTTTACATTATATTATCACTAGAGGATTACACGTCATTCGAAATCCAAATTTTGGCATGTCCTTCCGGAAAAGTTTCAATTGTATTAACTCTCCGAATACAGGACTGAATGTATTTTTCACTCTTATTTTTTTGTGGGAAATTTAGAATAAAATGTAGACAAATTTTCATATCCGTCGTGTGGTCTGGTCAAGTTATCAATCAGGCGGTGGGTGTTGAAGAGGTAAGACTGATAACGGGAAGTACAGAAGTGCGTAGAACAAGAAAGTACAATTCCTATTTAGTATTGTATTCTGGCTGCTCAAGTATCGCGCCATGAACACGTATTTAGCTCCACTTGCTAATAATGTTGGCAGTAGACGGAGGTGAATTTTTTGCACTATCATTATATTCTTCATTTCGTCAGACATACAGTCACGTGACCAGTTATGATTTCTTTACATATCTTTTGTCGTCTTAATAAACATCTTTTCTATCTAGGCTTGCATCTGTTCTTAGTGTGTTTTTCCATTATTTTTTCTCGTTATTTCTTATTCGTTGCCTATATTTGATGACAGGTTGAATTTTAATTCTTCAAAAATATTTTCACTGGCTTTTTTCTTTATTCAGGCTTGTCTTTCATATATCCGTACAGATCAGCTCAGAGAACTGTAAATGTTAAATCTTAGAATATCTATTTAATGAAAGTCTGAATGCCTGATTTATTGATCCAGTCTGAAGTTGATGAAGAATTAAGAAGATTTGTTTCAAACTTATGGCCTCTGAATGAGAGAAATGTTTGCTGCTTTGTAACGGATATCTTAAACAGAAAGGCTGGCTTGTCACAGGACAAACAAGTCACTGATATATGCACTAGCCCAACTGCACCGACAAGTTCATTTTATTACAATACAGATGATATCACCGCCTGTCTGCTCCCACTTTAACAGCGACTGTAACAAAGAGACACTGCGCAAGTACTGAGTTGTACATCTGATTTACATGGGGTAAATAAATGAGGACATGTGTTTTGAAGCAACTGAGGCAAGAATTGTATACAGTTTTATTGTGAAGTACCTGCACGTTTATTTATATACACTGTTGCGTTACACATTTACTTACCTGCTTTATAAGGCTATCTACAAACTAAGTGATTTGTAAAATGGTATTGTATATACATAACATAAAATATGGCATTATGATGTACATCAATGATTGTCATTGTAATATAATACATGAAGCTGTGTCACATAGAATACACACCATTTTCACGTGTTTGAAAAGATTCCTACCTTGATTTCTTGTCCCTTATATACCACTTATGGCTGGTTCCGAAACTTGGAATATTTAATAAATTTCCGCTCATTGTTTGGTCATGGAAAAAAATCATGTGGACCTGTATATGTTTCTGTTTAAAAATTAAGAATAAATATATTTTCCAGTTCCAAACACCTTAAATGTCTTATCTGTTCCCATCATGCACATATGAGTTATATACAAGGTATTCATTTTAAGTTCTGTTCACATGGTCCACCCTATTTTTGGTGACTGCGGAGTTGTCGCAGTGGCGGCTGGTCAGGTTGATATTTATATCGAAACTTCTCGAGTGTTGTGTCAAAGGTGAAAGCAGTAAGCAGTTCCAGTGAAAGTAACTCCGAAATCTTGTGGTTTCTGTACTGATCATACTTCAGATGAGATAAAACAGAGAGAGAAGGAGAATAGTAGACAAATGGAAGGCAGAACAGTGATGTCTTTTAAGAAGACTGCTAAATCGACATGTTTAAACACGCTCTGTTTTCAGTCAATTCGTGTTATTGGGCTTATTTTTCACTTTAAGAACCTGTACTTTTCTCCCATAAGTATGGTCGAACCATGTCACTAACAGAAATTGGTGTAGTTAGTGTAATGGTTAGGTGATGCCCTACCTGTTCATCAGATGCAGTTTAGTTGTACTAAAATGAAATGGTGCTCTATTTCGTATACTCGTATTCCTTTTCAGATGGCTTCTCTCTCTGTTATGAAAACTGATACGAGCGTTATTAAAATTGATAGAGGTAAGCGATGGAACTTGAACTTTCAATGCTGACAAAATGGTCTTCAGAGCAGAACTTTTGAATGACTTTGTAACATATTTCGTGGTTCAGTACATATAAACTGTCTTTCTGTGCACAGTGTAAATGCAATGAAATGTGCCATCTCGCGGACTATGATTCTGACACGAGCATCCGTAGTATGTTATGATGTAATGAATTGCGAATCAGTCAGGAGCCTGCTCGTAATTCGTTAGTGGTAGTAGCCTCCGTAGAAGGGGGCCTTGACAATGGCAGGGGCTGCGACGGCCTTGACCACAGCGCCAGGGTGCACGGCAGGTCCGCTGCGGTGAACCACGGCGTTGAATCCGTTGTGTGCGTCAGCCGTGTAGGAGACAGTGCGGACAGTACCGTCGGGTTCCACCAGGCTGTACTCGCCTTTTACTACGTCACCATCTCTTTCCTCCCACTGGCTCTTGATGTCGCCGGTATGAGCGTCATTTACACCGTAGTTGAAACTGTATTTGGGGTACGCCTGGAAGTGAAGACAACACTGATAGTCATACAGAAATATGTTCCTGGCAGAAGCCTGCAGCTATAACAGGATTACATCCAGAGTCTCCGTCATTTTGCATGACAACCTTCAGCGCGAGTCTCACGAAATGTACGACCCTCCTACCTTAGTGATGTGATTGCAGTTGCTACATAAGCAGATGTATACTGGCAACTCCACCGCTCTGGTTACAGAAACACACTGATCTACGCGCACACGATTCGCGCATTCACCCGACTTATGACTTCAGTCTAGGCTGTCCAACATTATCTGCGCCTGAAGCTGGAGACTTTTTGGAATTACTACCGCTATACTGGTATCACTGCGAGATTTGAAGTTCTCACAGCGATGCTGCTGAAGATTCAATCCTTCTGGGATATTGCGCCGTGTCTTTAGGTGAATAGTTATTATTTGGCACGGCGTCACATCGCAGAAGTCTTGAATCCTGCAGGAATCACTGTCGGTATTGCAGTAAGATCTGCTTTCCATGACACATGTACGTAGATGCAGGATGCTGCAAGTGTGGAAGTCACTGTTGGTGTCTGTTGCTAAGCAGTTGGGTTTCATTTTTGAATGTAGTACATTAGTTACGCCTGGCAGTAGGACAGTCACTGTTGTTATTCTAGAAATTGTGCTTTCCACTATAGAATTGTGTATTTGCGGTACACGCGGAAGTAAAAGAATCGCTGTTATTAGCATTGTTGAAGTTCTAAACGGACTGTACGAGTAGGTTGTCTATTCTTTGTGTCTTTACGAAATATTCGAGACTCGTTCTACAAAGCCCGGATATGTGTATTTATTTTCTTAATTGTTCCAGGATAAAATATGCGTGTTTTATTTGCTTGGTATAAGAGTCATTGTAATATTCGTGACTGATGAACTATGTAATACAAACAGTGGTAGTCATAACGTGGTTATACCACCTGACTGTTGTACTCGTATGTTATGGTCTACTTACGACATTGTAAAACACACACACATATACGCACCCGTTTAATACTGGAACACAGTACTAACGTGTCGATGCATCGGCTTGCGTCCGCTTTTCTGAAAAAAATTTGGCTGGAAAAACTCCTTTTATTAACGTGGTAAGACGAACCGAAGTGGTACATTGTTACGATTGTACTTGCAACTAGCGAAAAACAGCGGGGTTTGTTTTTTGTTATGTTCCTTGTACATTGTTCATGCTGTTAATTGTACCCTCCAATAAATAATTTAAAAAAAGCGGGATTTGTAGAATTAAGGGGCACTTTGTAGTCTTTGTGAATCATACAGTACAATGCAATCAGATGGGCCCTAATATGTCAGTTGGTTAAAGACTGTATCAATGCCATATAAAACTTGAAATGAGAAATTACGTAGCTGTTACTGTGTGTTTGACGTATCAGGAAGGAAACAGCCGTGACGTGTCGTAATGCAAGTTACTTAGCTGTTACTATGTGTTCGACGTATCAGGAAGGAAACAGCCTTGACGTGTCGTAATGAAAGTTACTTAGCTGTTACTATGTGTTCGACGTATCAGGAAGGAAACAGCCGTGACGTGTCGTAATGCAAGTTACTTAGCTGTTACTATGTGTTCGACGTATCAGGAAGGAAACAGCCTTGACGTGTCGTAATGAAAGTTACTTAGCTGTTACTATGTGTTCGACGTATCAGGAAGGAAACAGCCGTGACGTGCCGTAACGCAAGTTTACTATTTCAGCACGTGTGGCATTTGACGTTTTCAGGACATTGAATATGAAAATTCTGTTTTTTAACGCATTGTAACATAGCAAATTCATAGAAGTTTCGGACGAACCTGCTGCTTCCATCTTCAGTGTCGATGAGTGAGACTGTGAACGCTGGTATCTATCACACCACACGCTTTTCACATAACGGGGGAGAGCATTATTTTAATTTCGGTATGTGCCGAGAAGCGTAGGAATAATTATGTTGTGGAAATTCAGAGAGGTGCAGGACATTTGACTTTGCATCAAGTGCGGATATCATGAGCCAGAATCATTTTTGTGATTATTAAGCGTTTAAAGCCGAGTGGCGACTATATATACCATTCGGTTTACTGCATTTTGGCTGTCAAAGTATATTTCTGTGTTCGGTACATATCTGAGAGTGAACACCAATTATTTCCTTATGCAATATTAACTGATTAGTCTTCATAATGGAGATGGGAGATTCTTCTCTGTGGGGTAGGATCTGACTTTTTATATACAATTTAGATGAATTCTAGTCTTCAGAGTGTTTTGACACATCGTAAAGTCCGTAGGCATGAATATGCAAGAAAACTTTCGCAGATTATGGGCTGTGTCAAGGTTGAGTCAAATAACAACCTTTCGACTGAATATTAAGTGATGACTGCTTTTGGACACAAGTTCCTACTACAAAGGACTAGACAGGTTTAATGCTGTAAAAATCTCGTGATTTGTTTTCGCTGTCTGCCTGTTGAAAGCAGCCTCTTATTTAATGGTTACTAGTGACTTTCAGGGAAGGGGGGGGGGGGGGGGAGTGTTAGAGGGACCGGGGGTGGGAGGTTAAGAATTATTGGAGCTGTGCCTGTAATCCCCCCATATATGTCTTCATGGCGTGTATAGGGACAGCTTTACTGTTTTAAAGATATCCGAGTGCTTTAAATGAGAACAGGGTTACACCAGTTTTGTATGAACCCATCTTTGCTAGACTGTTTAGACGGGTGTTTTGTGGAACTAGTTGGGAAGGGGAACCCCGCAAGCCAGCTTACTAATTCACGTCACAGATTTGACGTATGGTGGGCCGACCGTAAAATAAAAACTTTTAATTTACGCAGAAGTCAATAACAGATTGCCTCCTGGGAATTCTTGTTGCTATTCCTGTCACAATTTCTTGTCTGCCGATCTGATGTCTAAAACTTCAGGAATATAATGCCCAACCAAATATTTTTTCAGTTGGTTAACAAATTCCCCGCCTATTATGGAACCCGAGGTATCACTATCATGTTCACAAGCACCCGCTAATAGGCCCTGTCCTGCGCCAGAAGAATCCAGGCCATCAACTTATATTCTATTACTTTAAGGTTTTTATTATTGCTTCATTTATGTCTGAAGCTCCTAAGTGATCGTCTCAATGCAGATTTTCCAACAAAAGTTACACAAAACGTGACGGTCAAGTGGGCAGCACCCATGCTTCCCATTAAGGAGGTCCCGGATTCAAATTTCCAACCAGACCGACTATCTTAATATAAACTTTCGCAGCGACAGAATTCAAACAAATCTTCTCGGCCAGAAATCCGCGTCTGCCTAAGAATATTTTATTATATCTTGACAGAAGTTTTTCGAGGTCTGCCTCAGTCTCTGCATGCGAATGCCACGATAGTACCTCAAGTGAAGGCGAAAGCTGGCTTCCCCGTCCTTTCCAATTAATTATTCACTAATCATAAAATTCGACGCTATATGCAGAAGGCTACTGAGAAAATCGTTAATTAAACAGTAAAACGTAAAACATTTTACGCGTTTGTGTTCCCTCATGCGTGCTGCATATCGTGCCATCTCCTCCTCTCTAGTCTTACTGCGGTAGAAGTGTTTAACTTTGCTGTGCAATTTTCTTACACTGTCGTTACTGCTTCCATATTGGTGTGCGTTTTTTCATTAGGTTCAGATATTATCCTATCACTCTGTTCTTAAACATCCCCAATCTCTATCCAACCCACTTGAAAATTATGTAGTTATCCATTTCTTTTATTGAAGGGCCCCGTAGCAGATGCTACGGACGCACCGCAGCCTTGAAGGCTTATTGTGCAACCCTGTGAGGAAGATGAGGTTTTTTTGTTCTTTTCCATTTTAATGGAGGACCGGTGGAATGAAATTGACAGGGGAAAACGGAAGTACTAGGGGAGAAATCTGTCCCAATGCCACTTTGTCCACAACAAATTCCACATATACCGACCCGGGATCGAACCCGGGCCTCCGCTGTGAGAGGCCGGTGACTAACCGCCTGAGTCATGGCACGGCCATGTAGTTATCCATACTTGCGTCTGACATTCTTCAGTCTTAACCTCTTTCAGTATTGAATGAGCTACAAGGAAACCACTTGATCTTTTGGGGTAAATTTACATGTGTATGTGGAAAACAGACAGCTTGCAATTGCGGTTAACAGTGTTTGTTTCATGTTGTCGATAGATGTATTTATTTACACCGTTAACGCTTCAAGTTACTTGACTTACTCGTTTATAATTCTTTTTAGTAATGTTAAAACTTATTGGTCTACTAACCTTAACAATAGCAGGAGGTTTCAGAAGTATGATTATTTTAATGTAACTTTATTCATTACGTGTTGCTGAAACTCAGTAAGGCTCGCTTTGTCATACTGCGGTTGACACAACTACGTCTCATCCTACTTAAACTGAGTTGAGTAAAGTGATGTAATTTTACTTACGTAATAGTCAACGGCAGGGGCTGCCTTGTATGCGACAGGGGCCTTAACAATAGCTGGCGCAGCGTATGTGGGGGCGGCATGATAGGCAGGGGCCGCATAGGCAAGGGGGGCGGAGTATCCTGCATATCCACCGCCCAGGTAGCCTGCTTGGGCAACAGCTACAAGCGTTGCTACACATACAGCCTGCAAACAGGAAATAAAGTGAAATGCTACATTGAAAATAACTTTCGAGTCCAAGAGAATTGGTGGCTATGACCCAAATTCCAAATTTTATATGTCGTACATCAGCTGAGAAACTGATGGTGTTCCTGTAAAGGGACGTACACGACTTACAAAGGAGTTCGGAAAAGTGAGCCAACAAACACTCTGATTTTTTACTTTATTTTGACTTGAACGTATACATGTCAAATGATTAGCAGATGGTACACATCAGACCTCCACGTAGTCGCTATTTATATTTAAACATTTGCCCACTGTGGGACCAAGGTTTGTGTCCCGACATAAAATAAATTGATGTCACGTGCCTGTAGCAAAGAGGTGACAGCTTGCTGCACGTCGGAGTCTGTTGGAAATCGATTGCCAGTCCGATGCTTCTTAAGGGGTCCAAAGAAATGGAAATCACTTGGTCTCTTGACTCCAACTGAACTTCTTAGAGCGCTACTGCTGGGAGGTTAGCAAAGTAGGAAAGCCCCTTCCTGCAGGCCCGATCTTACCACCAGTGATTTGCATTTCTTCGGTGCCCATAAAGAGAATCTGGCTGGCACGCGATTTGCAACGGACGCCGACTTGAAGCAAGCTGTCACCTCCTGGCTACGGGCACTTGACACCGATTTATTCTATGGCGGTATACAAGCCTTGATGCCACGGTGGGACAAGTGCTTAAATGTCAATGATTGACTATATGGAGATGTGATGTGTACCATCTGCTACCCATGTACCACGTATGCATTGAAGTCAGAATAAAGTTCTCAGAATCAGTGTTTGTCACCTCATTTTTTGAAGCTTGTAATTTTTCATGACAGTAAAATAGGTAGGTTTAAATAATTGATATTCCGATATTTGTGACTGATGAAAAATGACAACATTGAAAGTATGCTTAGCTACAACAAACTCCACTCGGGGGACATAGGTGAATTATTGTATTACCGGAACACCATAGATGGACTGTAAGAAATTAAAGGGCTGAAGTAATTAATGATAACAAATCAAGGGAAACAATTACATTACGAGGCAAAGCATTTAGTAACATTGATTTAAATATCTTTCTTTAACTTAAGTAATGGAAACTGCTATAAAACCGCTTAATTAGCTCAAGGTAAGTCGGTTGGCTGGTACCGTCTTCAACCCACTACCGCTTCCTCCCACATCCCTGCCACCTCACCGTCTGTATTCTTCAAGTTACACTGTCCGCCACGCGACTGCAGCTGTTTATCTTGTATGGCGCTGCAGAACTGCGTGGCTCAGTGCCTCCCAGTTTTCCATATTTATGGATCTTGTTCATAAACATTTAGTAGGATTTCTTGGGCGGAGGATCGACCCTGCGCAACGTTTCTGCCTATTCAAGACGACACAGACAGAAAAGGAAAGCGAACAAACGTGCGTGTCCAAAGTGGGAGCCGCAACCACGGTCTCATTTTTCGAGCCTTATCTCCTCCTCAGCACCCAATTCTCGAACACTCTCAGCCTATGTTCTTCGCTTAGCGTGAGAGACCAAGTTTCACGCCAATAAAAAACAGCAGGCAAAATTATAGTTCTGTATAATGTCCGTATATTTGTAGATAAGAGACGGAAAGACAAAAGATTCTGGACAGAACTGTAGCAAGCATTCTCCGAATTTAATGTAATCTTAATTTCTTCATTCATCCAATTTTGATTAGTCAGAGTTTTTTCCGGATGTTCAAACTTTTCCACATTTTCGCACGATTTATTAGCTATCTTTCTGTTGTGATTTTGTCCTACATTCAGTTGATTGTTTCCAGTGTTCTAAATCTGTAGAAACCCCTCACGTTCCTATTTCACGTCGCATGTCACATCTTCAATTGCTTTGGTCGTTCCCAAGAATTTTCTCAAGTCATAGACCTTGTGTAACGTTTCTTTAGATGCTATTTTACGTTAAGATCGTTGCTGACCCTCGCCCAGTCAGCAAGCTTGAGGTTCACCCCCTGTCGCCTGTCTGCGATTGCTTATTCAATGCACCTGCAGCTACCCTCCGTATACGGAGGAGGGTTATGACTTTTTCTTCCAATGGCTCGACAGCCCCTTGGGGGCCTAGGCCGCCTCAATTTTCGAGGCGTCACGATCACACTTTTTAGACACACCACATTCGGTAGGACTCCTCTGGACGAGGGATCAGCTCGTCGCAGAGACCTCTACCTGACAACACACAACACTCACAAGAGACAGACATCCATGCCCACGGTGGGATTCGAACCCACAATCCTAGTAAGCGAGCGGCCGCAGACCCACGCCTTAGACCGCACGGCCACTGGGATAGGCAGGGTTACGATTACCTGTTTAAATTTCAGTGGTTACACGCACCATTGCGTCTAACATTCAGGAACTGCAGTTTGTCCACAGAGGGTTAAGTGTGTTGTATGACTCGCAGAGTAAGCAGTGTTATTTCCTAATGCAGCAGTATAGATGCAGCATGTAAATTTTACCCTACGCGAAGTGATGTTGTGACGGTCATATCAAATGAAATCGAAGTGGGTTATTTATGTACACGGCTGGGGAGATGAAGTGAACACAAACTGTGATCGGAATGTCTAAACGTAAGATTTAGGTGTAGTAACAGGATTCACAGTGAAATGGGGTATGAGGGCGTTGACTGTACCGAAGTTTCAGTATAGCATTCTTAGGAGGGTTCTTTTTAAAGTGGCAATAAAACTTTGGGTTACATAAAAGCCGGTGCATTTCTTGATCAGCTGAGCAAATGTCGGCTTTTCATGAAGGACTCTTTTCAGTTGGATTGGGTAAAATTTTATTCCAGATTACGCATTAATTAACTCCAGGACACAGTGCTACTTGGCAGGGCGAGCAGGTCTTCGACTAGTCAAGAAATTCCCCAAATTTTAAAGAACCCCACAGTCATTACGGTTTCCAGTAGAGCGCGCCGCTTGTCCCTGTTTTAATTCAGATGAATCCACCTTCTTAAGACTGGTTTTATTGCTATCCGCTTATCTACGTCTTGGTCTTCCAAGCGATGTCTTTCCTTAAGATTTCCTAGCAAAAACCCTGTATTAACCTTTTAAAGCCTACTGGTTCCTCGATGCACCAACAGGTTTAACATTCAAATACTGTACATTCTGCCCACACTGTATTTATGTGTTTTGTATTTATCTCGGAACAAACAGCCTCGTTTGCCCTATATAACATAAACTGAGTGGTTTTTATAAAAGAGATGAAAAGTGTAAGGACTGGGTCTTTAAACAAAAGTTTACCCTTCGTCTTTAAAAGCTTAATATGTGTTCTTGTCAAGCTTGGCGTATTCCCCGATCAAATGATCATCCTCGTTTTGTACCTCTTAATGATATTTGAACAGGAGTAAAACTTAGTAAGTTCCTCGTTATTCAGTTTTCCACATTAGACGTGATTTGATATGGAAGTCATCAGCATTATTTAGGCCGTTTTGTGTAACAAAACCCTGCAGATAATTCTGGCATTTTGCACAGACACAGTGACGAACGGACGCTTACACTTCGTTACATTTGCACGTTTCTGCTATGAAGTGATTATCAGATGTGTGATGTGTATATGCTTGCAATGAAGCATATGAAATTTATACAAGTAAATGTTACATGTTACACACGTCTTAAATATTGCTTTTGAAACATAAAGAATTTGAAAACTTTTTATCATAAGTACAGTATTAATCGTCCTCTGAAGAAACTGGAGAGAAAACTAAAACTATTTGCACTTTGCATTTCGTGGAGACAATATTACTTTCAAATTCGTTATAGTATGTATAAAAATGGAGAGGGTTTACACATTGCTTCAATATTGTTAGAAGAAATATATGACTTTTATTTGGACCATGATTTCAAATTTTTTGTCACTTCATATCTTTGTTTAAGGTCAATATTACGATTACAAATTAAGAAGGTTTTCTTTATCAGCAGTAAAACAAACATGCAGAGTAAGTGACAGAGAGATGGACAATACAGTCATCCTATCGGGATATAGGCTTTATATGGGCAGTGCTAACACAAACGTTTTACATATCAGCCATGTAATAGGCCACGCAATTAGCACTATCTGTCGGAGTGTTTCATCTCTGAAGGTATTGGACGGATTTAAATAACATTTTGTCAGTGGTGTGTACTATATATATTCTTGGTATTTCATGTGCATGAGGTTTTTATGTATGTACAACAACTAGGAGGTTACGCACTTACTGGAAGTAGGAGGTAATAAGAGGTTTTTTAGTGGATCCAGTACCGGAGAAGAATATATATGATTGTTCTACCACTTCTTACAATGGGTACCGGCTTATTTCTGGAGGTAAAGCGGTTGGGGCGCGGCCTTAACCACCCACCCTCTTAACGCCGAGGTTAAAGAAAGAGTAGAGTTTTAATATTAGACATCCCCGTTGGTATGTACATGTACGTCTCTTAGTCAGCACTTTTATATATTGATATACATTTTATGCATGTAATTGTAAAAAAGGGGGAGTTTTTCCTCCTATTAAAATGTACGGAGTTTGATTTTCATGATTTTCTGTCATAGGCCTGATGATGGCTCTTTGAGCTGAAACCGCTAGCCTGATCACATGTTGCAGGTGTGTGTGTGTTGGTTTTGACTGTACTACTGAAAAGGGTTAAAATATACTTGAAAGAGTAGAGCTATACCTCTACTCCCCATCTGTGTCTTCGTGGCAGGTTTTATGGTGAACTGTACCTTAACCTTTACCACCACGTCTTTCCTCACCAATTATTAGATATTAAACACTTCATCACTTTCTAACATTGTTTTTGAAGCTTAGAGTGACGTTAAAAGTCACACAGACAAAAGGGTTGTGCCTGATTAGCGTTTTCTCTTCACAGTTAACGGTTTCGTTATTCTAGACCTACCTGTGAAATTCCGAT
The DNA here is from genome assembly GCA_021186555.1 of Reticulitermes speratus. Taxonomy (NCBI): domain Eukaryota; kingdom Metazoa; phylum Arthropoda; class Insecta; order Blattodea; family Rhinotermitidae; genus Reticulitermes; species Reticulitermes speratus. Next base: position 31,048,123 of record JAJKFL010000237.1, read on the forward strand.
CATTCTGTAGTTCGGGTTTTGTGACTCCTGACACACTGATACACTGAGACAGACTGACTCTGTTCTCCATGTCCACGTACCTTTTTATACTTAAAAGGACAGCAATAGTATTGCTTAAATTAACAACCACTCACATTCTTTATAAAACTGCAACATGTGCTAGTGTTGCCTACTCGTATATTTTTCCTTTTCTACCAAACGGCTTCGTTATACGTCGTCATTGAGTTATGTACAGTCAAGGTCAATTTTTCCATAAGGCAGCAGCTATGTAATATATGGTTCCTCTGCTCCAGTATTCTTGCGTGGTTCCAGCCAAAGAGGGGCAAGCACTTTCACTTGCTGCCAGCCGCTCCCAGAGCAGTGGTGGTCAGTGCGGTGCATGCAGGTGACCTCCCTATGATACGCCTTCATTCTGAAAAGAACGGATGTCTTGACCGTTTACGATTCTGTTACACTTACTATTTCATTTCTGTCTCTGCATGTTGTGAAGCCCATTCATTCATCAATCGATGTCTGCAATCATTTATCCACTCTTTCCATTGTTCCAACTTTCCATACACCCACCTACACTTCCACGCATCCATCCATCCATTCAACGGTCCAACGACCCACAGTCACGCATTCAGCGAAATAGCCAATCCTTCAATTAAATAATTCAACGCCTTAAAGATTTTATAATTACCCGAACGTATATAAATAATGTTTGAATAACCATCTCGGCGGTGCTGGAATATTTTGTATACTACCGACCTTCGGGCCGTGGAGAGGGCCGGACTGTGCGTAAGGGATGAAAGGTTGCAATTACAGAGTGCCCAGTGTTTGAGTAGTTCTGAAGAGATAGGTTGAAAGATTTTGTCGGCAAAGTGTGACGCTGCATTTCCAACCAAAGCATAGGTGCCTCTTGACTGCTTCATAATGACAGACTGTTTTCAGTAATCGTCGCCATTATTAACTGTAAGTGTTTCGGTGTGACCCAATCATACCCCGAGAGTATTTTATGTAGATAAGGTATGAAGGTTATGTACAATTCCATCCTACTCGCAGGAGGCGGCATGCCTTTTGATGTCTGGCCTCTTTGTGTGCTTTAAAAAGCTGTGCAAATATTTTAAAGCTTCATATTGACTGATCAATTAACTTCATGGATCTGAGTCGTTCACGAGGGACTAACAATTGCTTAGCTGGTCCAGGAAGATCCCGGACCAGCATTTTCATAACTGTGTTTACAAATGCTCGCTAGTGGACTCTATCCTGGGCCAGATAAATCCAGTGCCAAGCCCTCACACCCTAATTCTTTGAGATTTATATTTAATAGCTTTTTATCCTGTCACCTGTGCCTAGATGTTCCAAGTGGTTTCTTACATTTAAGTTGTGAATATTAGTCATATATGCCTATTGATTTGTGGCTTATTTAACGATGCTGTTTAGCCACTGTACATTGTGAACGACAAATTGGGAAGTAATCTAGCAGTTGGGCTCCGGAGGTGACGCTGACTACGTGCGAGCTTCCCAGATCGAATCTCGGCCGGCACCACGACTGTGGGTATTCATTATTCCTCACTGCACCATTCGACCTTGCATAGTCTGAAATACTGCCGGATTCTTTAAAAATACCATAAATATACACATAAACGGGAAAAGCGTGAAAGGAAGCAGTCGGGACCTAATTTGATGTAATATTCCGACTTTTACCTGAAGAGACAGGTAAAATCTAAAACGATCTCAGTTGATACAGCGGATATTTGAAAGCCAGACTTCTTGTATACGAAGCAATGAACGGTGACATGCGCTATGTAGACACAGAAGACGTCATCTCTACATACAAACGTCTGGAGCTATTAAAATTTTACTGCCCAAGGGGTCTTAACATAGATCCAAATCTGCTTGCCACACAGCGATTTGCCGTGATCAACGGTAAGCTTGATTACATGTTTCTGTATAACAGCTGGAAAGGTAGAAAGCAAGTGAAATAACATTTTATTAATATTAGAGCGAATATTAACCAGACAGGCAGTGTGCGTGTAACGTGAAATTGAGGCGTGTTCGCCTAACTATTGTTGCCATGGAAAAACAATTCGTATTACCGGTTCTGAGTGTGTATCTGTAGCCTTAGTTATCCAGCATGCAAATCGCATGCGCCGTATTATATTGTCATCTGTGGCCTGACCGGCTCTAAAATATTTTTCCATCTTATCTCATAAACGGCAAGCTTTTCGGAAAAAATTTATGGAACATAAAGTGTGTGATTTGATTTTCTCTACAATCTTGTATGAAGCATTTCTCATTCTAAGAAGAGTTGAGCGAGGCACTATTATAAATATACATAGGTCTTCATATAAAGTACTCGTTATCCTTGTCAGGTTTTTAGGAAAATTGAATTTTCTCGACAGATGTTCGAAAAATACTAAAATATCAAATGTAATGAAAATATGTTGAGTGGGAGCGGAGTTGTTCCATGGGGACGGACCGACGGACAGTCAGACATGGCGAAGCTAATTGTCGCTTTTCGCAATTTTGCGAACGCGCCTAAAATGATTTAAAGCTCTGTATATTTATGGATTATTATATGTTGGGAATTTAGACTGGTTGAGACGTAGGGCACTGCTCAAGCATTATTTAATATTCTGCTTTGATTTCGCAATAACAAGACTGCGTATCGGGACTTGGCTGCGGTAAAGGTCGTCAGTGTTACACAGTCAGAGCGTGCCGCTTTCTGGCTTGATTAATGTATGTGTCGCCTTACGGGATTACATTGTCATACTACACTGCCTAATTGCGTAGTACACATTTTAATCCTAAGAAATCACATTTGCTTTTGGAATTGATTAATTCAAACTTGGAGCAGCTCTCGAGTGGCTAAGGGAGTGACCGAGCTCCACAACCAACCTCGATAGGCAGTTTGATTGACGAGCCAGCTTGTCTTTTGACGTAAGGCAACTTGTTTTATATGTAACTAGTGATTTAAGACCGTGCCATGGCTCAGGCGGTTAGTCGCCGGCCTCTCATCGCGGAGGCCCGGGTTCGATCTCGGGTCGTTCCATGTGGGATTTGTGGTGGAAAAAGTGGCACTGGGCCAAGTTTTTCTCCGAGTAGTTCGGTTTTGCCCTGTCAATTTCATTCCACTGGTGCTCCATTAAAATGGAAAAGCAGAAAAAACCTAATCGTCGTCATCTTTGTCACAGGGTTGCACAATGAGCCTTCAAGGCTGCGGTGCGTCCGTAGCATTTGCTACGGGGCCCTTCAATTAAAAAAAACTAGTGATTTAAGAATAAGCCAGTTAGATTGATGCTTTTGTAACAGAAGTAACGTGGTTAAGAAAACTTAGATATCGAAACCATCTTGTTTTAATTTCACGTTGTGTTCACCGCGCATCTTGACATTAATTTTCAGTTTTTTAACCAAAGAATGCACTTTTTTATTTTCGTATTTCTGTTCAATCCATCATCAATGTACCCCTGATGATGGCCGGGTCGCGGCCTAAACATATGTAGGGTGAATTGAACAGAAATGCGAAAATAAAAAAGTGCATTCGTTGGTTAAAAACTGAAAATTAACGTCTTGTTTTAATTTAATTGAATTCACATCAACATTCTTAAGAATTCATTTTATTTTTATTCTCCTGTCTCTGCCGCTATTGACCATTTCGTCGCTTTATAAGAGATTTCTTTACCAAAATTCTGTATTTATTACTCATTTTTTTGATCCCATCTCCTTTCCCTATATGCGAACTGCTTTAGTTACGTTCCCTGATAAAGTTAGAGGCGCTCGTAAATGACGCCAATTATAACGCAATTCCCTTTATTTGTCTCTTATTTAGTGTCTAGAGCAACAAACCTCAAATAACGCCTTGGATAAGAGTCCTTTTTGAGCAGTCAATAGCCGATCGCCGAAGTCCCTCCGCCTCGTTGGCAACCCGAAGCTTTATAACAGTCTTCACAAAAACCCTTCGCTGGTCAGTATCCCGAGCTAGACGAATTCAGCCCACAGCCTCCAGCCATATTTCTTCAACATTTATTTCAATATTATCTTTGCATATACGCCTAGATTTTCCAAGTGGTCTGTTCCTTTCAGGTTGTGCGTCCAAAATCGTGTAAGCATTTCCCATTTCCTCATGTCTGGTTGAAAGAAACCTAAATAAAACATAATTTAAAAATTTGGCTGTTTTATTTCCTCTGTGTCAGTTGTGATGTTTCTTCAACAATTTCTAAATTTTTAAGGAGAAAATACAGTCATTTGAGAACACATTAATTGCATAATGCGCCGTTTATGAAAAAAGAACTAAGCATGCATTTTTTGGTTTTAGCCAGTAGTTGCATAATTGCTGACGGTTTGCAAAAGACCTGTTATTACAAAGCATGTTTGAATTTATATTACACAAATTCAGGTAATGCTCATATGTAAGTGCCTAACTCACGAACTCGGAAGAAAAGAGACTTTTCTTTGAGAAGCGTTACGCTGGTCACAAAATTGTTCTTGTATGGACTGGCATAGGCTATTGCCGTGTTTACCTCGAAAAACCGCTACTGGAAAATATCTTACACCTCATTCTGATGCGCTGTTGCTGTAAAGATTCCGTATTTTAGTTCTCATGTCGGTTTTCTGTGGCTTAAGTCACAACAAGGAGTCGTCCAAATATGTAGACCTAACTAATATTTCATGGCATGAAACCCTGTTACAGTGGAAGCTTGTTATATCCCTACCCAAACCTCCAACGTGCCACATGCGCCACTCTTCTCATTCTTTTTGACTTGATCTCCCGAATAATATTTGGTGAGGAGTATGGATCATAAAACTCCTCGTTATGTAGTCTTCTCCACTCCCAAGTTACTTCGTCCCTCTTAGGTACAAATGTCTGCCTCAGCACCCTATTCTCCAACACCCTCAGCAATCACATACTGACTGTCATGGTATATACCACACAGACATCCCAAGGTATAGGACTATGATACTGGGACACGTCGCTCACTGCCCACATCGTGCGGTCTGTGTGTCAGGGAGGCAGTTCAGTCGGTCGGTCACTCGGTCAAGCGGAAGAACTTGTTCCTGCACCACATAATTGTAGTCACCTGTTATTGGACTGTAAAGGGAAAGTAAAATATTCGTCCACCCCCCTCCCCCGCCCAACAGGTCGGCCTTGTAACTCCGGAGTGGGGGACTCGTAGCACATTGCCGTCTTATTAACGCCTGACCGCAGTTTCCAACAAATCCATTTTATGTTTGTTGGTTAATTGCAATGTCTTTAAATCATTACGTCCTGTCAGCGCGAAGTTGTTTGTGGTTCAGGCATTAATGAAATTGAAAGGCTTTTCAGAGAGCTATGTAATGCTTATGCTGTTAACTGTGACAATGAACCTTGATTTCAGGCTTCCGCCGCGATGTTGATGAAATCTGCGGTCTTCTGGGGTATTACGCGGCGTCGTGTGGTAATTGTTTACCGTCGTTTCGGGACAACGTATCGGTCCCATCCTCACGGGTTAAGAGTCCGAGTAGGAAAGTCAGCTTATAACGTAGATTCTGGAAAGTACGGCGGGGTAGCAATCAGTAGGCGTGATGACAGCCAACAGGGTAGAACCAGGGTGAGAGAGGGGTGGATACAAACAACGTAAAGCTGTGGGGGTACCGAGAATGCAAACAGCTAAGACAGTTGGAAAACATATATGGAATAGAGTAAATGTGAAGGAGTAAAATATAAGGATAACGCTAGATAAATAAAATACAAATAAACCAACAGTAAAAATTAAAAATGAAAATGAATAAATTAGAAGAATAAAGAATCAAAACAGCGTGGGGAGGGGGGGGAGGAAGAGAGATACGTAAAGTGGCTACTGGGATACCTGTGCGAGAACCGGTCTCAGTATGGCCAAGTGCTGCCCTTGGGGCAGGGTGAGAATAATGAAAGTTACAGGGAAATTTTCTCAATGCCTTCCAAAAGCCCTGATTTTAACATCTGTTTGCCAGTTTAGAATTACCCGCTGCTCCCCAAACCGATATCATAGCGCTTATTGACCGTCGGTCGTCGTTTCACGTCTAGAAATATCAGAACCCCCTCCCCCCTTCCACAAGTATTGCAATGAAATCCGCTTACCATTGATTACACTCAATCAGCTTCACCCCTGGGTCTTTTTACCCGGTATCCATTGTGTAGGGGGCTGGGTGGACATCAGAGTCAGTCAGGACTTTATATGGAGAAGAGCGAAGTCTCTTGGCTCTGCCGGAAATGAGTCCCGATTTCTGGGTCCTCCAGACCGTCGCCTAGTCATTGTACTGATCCCCCTCTCCAGGCTCATCGACTCTGCAGATTTAGTCTTGTGTTCGCTGGCAGAAGGTGTTCTTGAAGGAAGGACATGACTTCGGGCTAATTACTTCATCGACAATTGAAGTGCAATGACTTTAGACAGATGTGTAGCCTATAGATATGATATTATGGATCAGAAAGTAATATCTCGGCGTTTACAGTGCTGTCCTTTGGAACTGTTCATGAAGGACAAACGTCGAACAGTTTTCTGCCCCCACAGATATAGTTTTTTTTTATTTGCCTGTGTTGATATTCGTACCAGAATTTAGATAATGTTAAAATGTACTATTCAAATGGAAGAAGTATTGTGAGAGGATGTCAACTGGACTTATGTGGCTTATGACAGGGACAAGTGTGAACCTTCCTGTTCTTGTGGGGAATATTGTGGGCACGAACAATTCTACCAGCTTCTCAGTATGGAGTTAGCACTGGATACAAGAGTCGGTCACTTACCCCCACACCCCCACACATCCGCAATTCATTTTTTATAATTACCCTGATAGATATCATTTCACCTTTCATGTCCTCCAGGGTTGATACAGCGTCATACAAATTTCGGGAAGTAGAGTTCTGAATTGCCGATCCCAGTGGCTGTGCGGTCTAAGGCGTGGGTCTTCGGGCGCTCGCTTACTAGGATCGTGGGTTCGAATCCCACCGGGGGCATGGATGTCTGTCTGTTGTGAGTGTTGTGTGTTGTCAGGTAGAGGTCTCTGCGACGAGCTGGTCCCTCGTCCAGAGGAGTCCTACCGACTGTGGTGTGTCTAAAATGTGTGTGACCATGAAACATCGACGTAACGAGGAGGCCCAGGTCCATATAGGGCTGTCGAGCCATAGAAAAAAAAAAGAGTTCTGAATTGTGATTAATTAAATTATATTTTAAACTCTTCCATGTGCGGTTACAGTACATAATATGACGCGTAACCTGAGTTCGGCGACCACGCTCTTGCTGGTGCGGGGGAAGTAGGGATGGTAACAATGAAGAACATCCACTTGTCAACTGTTACCGTGGGCAAGACGAAGTATTATTTATATTTGGGTGTTAACAGCTTTGAGGAAACATTGTTTTCAGGGTGCGGAAATATATGTCTGGGCACAACCCTTCTCATTAGCATTGCATGCTAATGCTTGTATACACTTCCTCCAATTAACAGTCACTTAATTATCTTGCACATTTCCTGTTAGGTTTAGGGATTCTTGGAGCGATATGTCTTATAACTTACGCAGAAAAGTTGGATGGATTTCGATTTATTAACACCAAAATATCCGGTGAGATTTTTGATTATAAACGGCAGCAGTAATGTGTATTTCTCTGGGGAATATATTTTTATGAAGGCGTTCTGTGCACTTTTGTACGTCTGATTGTCCGTTGTTGCCGTTATTTCGCATGTAGTATACGTTGTTATAAAGATTAACAAGACAGGCAATGTACGTGTAACGTAACATTGAAGCGCCTTCGCGTAACCATTGTTGCCGTTGAAAAGCAATAAGTATTACATTTTCTGAGCGAGTGTCTGTAGCCTTATTTATCCAGCATGCAAAGCGCATGCTCCGTACTATATTGTCATCCGCGGCCTTTGCGGCTCTGCCATATTTTTCCGTATTATCTCATAAACGGCACGATTTTCGGAAAAAAAGTTATTAAACATAAAATTGTGTTTTGATTTTCGCTGCAACTTTTGTCGGAAACATTTTTCATTTTAAGACGAATTCAGCGACATATTATCATAAATATACATCGGTCTTCGTGTAAAGTACCCGTTATTCCTGTCAGATTTTAATGAAACTCGAATTTTCTCGACAGATTTTCGAAATATCCTCAAATAGGAGATTTAATGAAAATCCTTTTAGTGGAAGCCGAGTTGTTTCGTGCAGACGGACAGACACAGACGGACAGACAGACTGGCATGACGAAGCTGTAAGTCGCTTTTTCGCAACTTTGCGAACGCGCCTAACAACACAAGTATGACACAGTCAATTAATTTCCTTGGTTTTAGCACAATATACGTTACAATGAAACATGATTCAGATGAAAATTATGACACATGGAAAATGTTTTGTTCTCTTGTTTTTTCTTATAATGTACCAGATTCTTTATACGGTCAGTCATTTTTAAGAAACCAGTTAAATTTGATTTGAGCTATATGGAACTGGGCTTTATTTTGATTACTGACAATGCAGCGTGGTACTTGAGAAAATAAGCAAGAAACTCTGTATTTTGTGGAACATAAACGCTCATTACCACAATTGAAAGAACTCGTCAGTGAAACCTATCCTCAGCACCATGAATCGAATATATTTCCCCACATCCTAACCGGAGTATCGTAGTGGGTATACCTATTAGGATACGGCCTGGACAGTCTGGGGTTCGAATCCCGATAGGGTAAGAGCTTTTTTCCTTTTCCGAAACGTCCACACCAGCTCTGGGATGCTCCTAGCCACCTCTTCAATGAGTATCAGGTTTCTTTCCCCGGGGGTAAAGCGGCCCGGGGCGTGAATTTAACCCCTCACCTCCATGTAGTGCCGAGGTTAAGAATGAGTGGATTTATATATCCACTCACCTTATATGCCTTAATGGCTTGGATATGGAACACTTTACATCCTATTTCGTTGACCTCCATTTCAGTAACGACTTCCTTCTATACTGTGTCTGTTATGCGTCCTGCATCCCACGACACGCAAGTCACAGTTATGAAACTCCGTATTAGATTATTGTGTTGAAAGGTATGGAAATAAATTATAAGTATCAGAAACATATGACACCAAAAATTGGCGCAGAAGCCGATGATAATGTTAAGGCCGAATGTCACGAAGGCGTATTTTACGAGTACAGTGCCACAGAAATACTGGCAGGAACTGAGAAGCTGTAAGTAAATTATACTAATTCTGACACTATCCTCACTTAAAGGTATGTAAATAAAGGAAGAATATCACTTAACCTAATTCAATAATTAAATCCATCCGACTTAAAATGTAATCTGATTGAATCTAAAGAAAGAAAATCATACCTAACTCTTCGCATCTAACCTTATAAGAATTAATCCACTGTGGAACAGAAAAGACAAAGTAAGTACCTAACAGAATATATGCACTCAGTGAGGCAGCGGGGGCACTGAACCAATTATAAAGTACTACTTCAAGCAATTTTCCACAAACGAACGTTTCTTACTGCCAGTAAGCACGGAATGTTAATGGGCCGTCCTTCACGGTTGGACTTGTTTCACGATGAACTGTAGTGGTGTAACTGTGTGTCATGGTACAGTGATGTAACTTGAGAAATTAGGGTTATGATTGGGTGTGGCACGAGACCAAGCGAACGACGCTTGTCTTTACTCTGTTCAGTGTCTGTGTGACGTCTTACTTCAGTTACCAACATTGGCAATAGCGTGGTTAACTCCTTTCTGTTAGTACTGAATTCACGTTACTGAGTCCTATTAGATATCAATAATTAAAAACACTAAGGCAAAAGTAGAGTATTTATTATTATTATTGTTATTATATAAATTACTTGCCAAAAGGCTCATACAACATAGCACCATCGAAATACTTATGTAAATATGTTCTAATTATTCAAACAATTTATTCTGTCATATCGCTGCGTCTCTTTTCCTCCCACCTACGCCTACGCCTGCTAAGTGTCTCTTTCTACTCATTCATTCTGCAGTCTGTCTTACGACAGGTTCGTAGCCTCTTCCAAAGCGAGTTCTCCATTGAGTGCGATCTAGTGCTTCCTCTTTCAATTTCCAGTGTCTTCTTTTTTCCTTAAGGTCATCCAGTAACTGCTTACGTCTTCTCCCTCGTCTTCCCATCATTTCTATCCTTCCTTCTAACTTTCCTTCAATCACTGTTTCAGAAGGCAGTTTCTACGCAAGATGTGACCAATCTAGTTAGCCTTTCTTCTTTTTATTGTATGTAGGATATTCCTCTCCTCTTTAACTCTGTGTAATACTTCTTCATTTCTACTACATTTCTCAATTACAATTCTGTAAACATTTTTCTTTTCTCTCATGCTCCCTGCATTCTCCACTCAAATTAAACTTCTACATATGGTCACCGTAAGCATATTTGGTGATCAGTAAATATAATGAAGCTGCTTGTTACCCAGTTTCTTTCAGACTCCAATATGTACGGTACATCAACTGTTACTAGTTATTTCTCTGTTTACACGAATTCGGATTGTTCATCAGCTGAGCCTAGCTCGTTACATATACTGTACCAAAAATAAAACGTGAAAATTGCTAGTTTCCCTTTTTCGTGCGTCATGTTTCATTTCCTTGGATTTCCGCGGAACACCTTTCGCCAACTGCTACAACGGCAGCAACTGGTTTTCGAGGGCGGTTCTCCCGCCGTACTAATGGAGCAGAACGCCGCCCAGTAACCTATGGTGCCCGCCCGGACAGCCGGACATTCTTTTTGGCCCGTCTCTTTTTCTGGTGTTGCAACTCGAACACAAAGCACATGTTGCCTTTGTGTGCAGGCCTTGTAAGACGAGAAACTTTGAGGAAAGGTGGGGTGGCGTGTCTGAGTCAGCTTAAAGTCACGACTAAGTTCACCTAAACAGAAACTGGCGCCGTTTAACACTCAGAACTACTTTCAAAACAAAAATTATTTCTAGACTTGTAGTAAGTGACAGCTTCGCGAGAGGAACGAAATAATATGACGTAATGGCAAAGTTTACACCCCAAACCCTGTCTATAGGGGTCAAGATGTCTGTAATTTATAAAATGTGTCTGAAGATTAAACCTGCTACAGATGTGTCCGTCTATCTGGGGCACACATCCTTCATATAAGTATTGTGTTGTGGAAGAGGAGCTCAGTTTATTACCATCTGTTATTTCTTTATCCACAATATTGTGTGCGAAACTTAGTAAACGTATGGACCTTCCGTACACTGCTCGACCGGAAGAACACTATGATTCACACTTCTGGCATGGACGTAGGCTATACCCTTTTTCTTCCATGTTTTACTGTCCTCTGTAAGAGCAGATCTTGGGAGGGGCTGATTCCCCATCCAAATTGTCCTACGAAGTATTTCAAATAGCATTTCCAAAATCTCTTCTCAATCGGAATGGGCGGAAGTCTCAATGTGTGAGAACTGGAGAAGAAATCCTTTCAAAGACTGGCGATTTTGGTGATGTCACAATGCCTCTTCGCCACAAAGGTGTAAGACCTTGATTTTTAATTCCATTGAATTATAATCAATCACATTCACCATCACATGCGCACAGTAGGTTTACAAACTGCATATAAGTTTCAAATAACGCCTACATGTTTCGTTGCCGAGGCCACATCCTCCCGCCGCTGAGGATGGCGCCTCGGCGCCGAAACATGTAGGAGTTGTTTTAAAACTTATGTGCAGGTTAAAACTGTATATAAGTTTTAAAACAACTCCTACATGTTTCGGCGTTTGTTGGTGAATGTGATTAATTGTAAGTATAATGTACGGAATGAATATTATCAAATTTATTGAACTGTAATTTGTTGCCTTACATCACTCCTTGGCCGTCTAACACCATCGGGTCCCTGATTTAAATATCGCTCCATGAATTACGTGTTTGCATTCTTCTGTGTGTTATAAAAAATAACTGATCATTTGTCTGTATATTGCGACCGGCCCTTCATTAGGATTTAAAGACATGTGTGGATAAAATAAAACCTGCTTATCACTTGCCTGTAGAGAATTTATAAACACGTATGAATGCAATAAAATGTGGTTCTGTCGCAAATGAAGAAGAAGAAGACTTAATTAGTTACTTCAATGCCTTTCTATCTCTCTCGTAGTAAAATATTTATTTCAAGGAACAACCGAACTCAATACCTTCGTCTCTGAATCTGTGTGGACCGCACGGTTAACTCCCCACTTTTAAATTAAAATGAACCATTGTTTAGGACCATAAAGTTGCTGTTATATAACGTTCATGGATAAGAGCTACTGTTTCTTTGTGTCATCCACGCATGTCTTCAGTAATTTCGTTCAAGGCACTTTAATAGCTTATAAGAGTCAGAATATGTGTTATAATTTATAAGAACATTTACATACATCTCCAAGCAATCTGCTAATTTTTACTTGTAACTAGGGTCAAGGCTTTTTACTAATGTAAATCAGTAAACATTGTATGGAGTGTAAGAAATAGACGCATATAAAGAACGGTATACGGTACGAGGTGATGCAAAAGTCACTGAACACTCTATATTTAACCAGTTATCCCTTGTGTCAAAGCGACTTTTGCGCCAGGTACGTGGACTTCATGAAAACACTTCAAATAATCTGTTATAATAAACGCTGCATTTGCCTTCAACGTGCTAAGAATATAATCCTACGTATTAACAATGGTAGAGAGGTACGAGACAATGGAGCAAATCTAAGCGGTTTTTTTTTTTTTTTTTGAGAAGGGCCCCGCAGCAGATGCTACGGTCGCGCAGTAGCCTTAAGGCTTATTGTGCAACCCTGTGATGAAGACGAAATGAAGATGATGATTAGTTTCTTTTTATTGTTTCAAGTAATGGAGCACCGGTGGAATGAAATTGACGGGGGGAAAACCGAAGTACTCGGGGGGGAAAACCTGTCCCAGTGCCACTTTGTCCACCACAAATCCCACATGGACTGACACGGGATCGAACCCGGGCCTCCGCGGTGAGAGGCTGGCGACTAACCGCCTGAGCCATGACACGACCCAAACCTAAGTGTTTGCCATACACTTCCTTTGCTGTTTTGCGTACATCACTTGAGATGATGTACTACATTTTATGGAATGTTTAAGCCCTCTTGTTTAAAGTTTATTTAGACCTCAGCTGGTTATTCTCCGTTACGAAAAGAGGCAACAACGTAAATGCAATTACTTTGTGTTCGTGCTGCGTTTGTGGCCTATTAACCAGTAATGGAATTTTAACCGATGTTGTGTATTTAAGTTATTGTTGCCGAATAATACTTTGTGTCTTCTTTGGACAAAGTTTAAAACGAATGAACTACATAAACAAACCAATCAATCAAGCAAACCTAACTCAATCATAAATGAAACTGTACAACTAAACTACACTAGGCTGTTAAATCCACCGAGCTGAATTAAAAATCGGTCAACCAGTCAGACGAACAAACAGTTCAAATCATAAAGCAGGCTAAACCAAAATAACTGCTCAACAAAACCAACCCAATGTCACAAGATATAAGCTAAACAATTCAACCAACGTACTAAACAAATGTAACCGCTGCCTGCAGTTGGTGTTTTTGATTGACCTATGACTGATCCTTTCATCCACAAAAACTTTCCAACAAAATAGCTAGCAAATTATTAAGTCTAAGTAAACACGAAAGTAGAATATTTTACCTTGTGAAAGGTGCAGAATTCTGAGCATCTTGAATACCAAGATATTACAAAGAAAGATGCAGCTAATACTGAAAACTGGCCTGCGAACTTTGAATGTCTAAGAGAGGGTATAAGATGTAGACTGAGCAAAACTGGAGCGAGGCAGACTGAAAGGTGATGTACCTGGGGTATTCATTTCGTCACGAGTTTAAAGACGTTCTGCGTTTTACGAAATGCTTACTGCATAGATATGAATGGACATTTGTTAACAGTCGAGACTGTGATTATAAAATTGATACACATTTTTAATTTGATGCCATTTTTATAAAATTATTTATTTCAATGTAGTCTTCTCGGGCGCACAGCCGCGTCAATTCGTTTGAATACAACGTTTCGGGGACTAGCTCCGTCCCCATCCTCAGGCAAAACTGATCAGTTTTGCCTGAGGATGGGGACGGAGCTAGTCCCCGAAACGTTGTATTCAAACGAATTGACGCGGCTGTGCGCCCGAGAAGACTATATTGAATCATGTCGCCGCGAAAGTTTTAAAACTTATTTATTTCACTTCTCGCTTTTAATATCCTCTGTTCACGTGCAAGTTGCCTCTTGTCTGAAGCCAGTTATTACATGTCCTGCTGTTTTAACGTACCTTTCCGTTCTAATTTTTAAATCTACTTCACGTAAGAACAATAAGAAAGAGTGAACCTCGCCGCCACTCGGACCTGCAAAGGAAACGCCACTGTTTAAGGTCGTGAACTTTCAGCCTTGGCTTGAATAAATGACGTTGGCTAGGCAAAGGTAATGCTGTCAGCTCAAGCACAGCTGTAGCGCTTCTGAGAGGAAGGCAGTAGGAGTCTGACAGCTATTCCTCCTGGCTGCTTGGTCTTTCAGGAAACGGAACTCGATAAATGATTTACTCTTCCGCCAAAATCGCTATCTATGTTGTTTGTGACCTATACAGAGCCCATGTTTATGGTGGAGTGGTGGTTTTATGAGTATTACAGTCATATATACATAGAAATTGATTATTATTTCCCTTTCTTCTTCTTAAACGCCTGTTCTCCTCCCTTGTCTTCTTTTTTAACTCTTTATTATTCTTCCTAGCTTTATCACCCTTCGTCTTTTCCTTTTCTTCTCATTGTCTTCCTTCAATGTCCACCCGCCTTTATTTAAATGTAAGTATATTGTTATTTCTCACACAGGCATACGAGTACACGTATATGTATGTACATATATATATATATATAGGAAACTTCGTTTTTAAGACTACGTGAAACTTCTTTACAAAACCAAATTAACCCTTTAAGTACTGAGAATTACGTGAACTACATATACACTTTAGCTCGTACCGCGCAGTAAACACTTTCTGTCTCGGTTATGAAAACGAGTCGGTTAATGCTGTATTGGAAAAAAAATCGCTCTTTGTTTTGAGGTACGTACAAAACACATCAGTACACTCTGTGGGAAGAATGCTTAATGTTTTAATGTTAAACCAGATGGTGCGTAAAGTAACCCCTGGAATTTAAAACTTTAATATTGTTATTGATGTTTATTTATGTCTCTAATTGACTGGTAGGAATGCTCACAGATGTATCCTATGTTACAACTATGACTTTTTGGGCGCCTTTTCATCCTGTGGAGAGCCTATTATACTCGCTCTGTGGGTCCGCCTGTCTGTCAGTTCATACATAGCATCTCTAGAAACACTTTAATGAAGCTTGTTATTAGAGAATTTTGCGACAAATATTTAGATCGGTCTCTTCTAACCAGCTCATCACACGTATACTTATGTGCCTGTCTGTCTGTATTACGAACGTAAATCGACAGATAATTATCGAGTAGAAAACAAACGTATTTCCGTGAAATTTTTATGGAGAAGTGGACACTTTTTACTCCCAACACATTTTTTCAGCAAGTTTTACGGATTTAGAGATTATCAAGTGGGATGCTGTAAACATATTTCCGAATTTATCAGGATAGTGAAACGACATCACTGATCTTCCTATCATACACGTATTTCCACCTAAAAAAATGTTGGTAGGAATTAGATTGCGTTGGAATAAATTTGTTTCATTCTCATAATGCAGTGGTCTGTTACAGCACGACTTTGAAGCATATATTAAATGCTATATGCGAGTAATATTGTTTAATGTATGCACTAACATCAGGCATTGAACACTTCATATTGGTTACTTCGTCATTTTCGCTAACGAAGTATCAATTACCAGTGAATATTTGCGTATGAGTACAGTGTTTGTTCACTGCCTCAGGATAGTCTGTGTGTCAGTTATTCTGTTTAGTGAAGTTTAAAAGTTTTGTGTCACTTGAAGAAATGTTGTTTCTCTTTCCGATATTAAACTTCGTATGTTTATAAGTGATTTGAAGATCATGGCTATTTGCTTGACATTCAGAATTCATTCTGTTGAGCACGATTAGTTCTATAGAGTAAGAGAATCTGTCTACACATTCCTTAAACACACACTCCACAAGGACTTACATTACTTTCCTGTTATTATAGACCTAACTAATGTCGCGGTTGGAGGGTAGCGTTTCCTTTTTGTATTCTGGGGTTCCCGGGCTGAAATCTCAGCACGGAGACCGAGTATCCCTACTGAGTGATTTGTAAAGTCTTCTCGTTCTCGCCAGGTAAATGGAATGCCATTGTTACCAGCCACGTCCTTTGCAATTCGTTACTTACCAGTGAAATTATCGGTCGACACTTCATAATCGCAACTTTTGATAGCCGTAAGTACATGAACTACAAACAACATATGCAGCCCTGCTACTCCCCATCTCAGTCTCCTTCCATCCATCTTCTTCCTCCGTTGTTTCTCACACCGCCAGACATAGCTTCTTCGGATATCTCATTAGCATTACTGATGTCCCTGGGTAGATTGTTTGGCTACTTTGGTCTCAGTGCTGTAATTCCTCGGACTCATACAGTAAAGTAATTACTGAAATTTTGAAGAACGGGAATGAAAACCTATTTGTTACACCCTTTACTTGTTACAACATATTTCAAGTAGTTACAACTGCCGCCTTGCAATTTGAATACAGATTTGTTAACAACTAACTCGACCTACTTTCTGAGTGCCACGTTCACTAAAGTATTTCCAATCACAAAGAACATTGTCACTCTGGTATAGAAGGAAAGGCAGCGTGAAGTGCACAGTGGTTGAACTCTATGCCCAGGTATGGTAAAACGGAGTTAATTGCCCAGTTAGAGCACCTTAACCCTGCGATAAACAGATACACATGTACTGTTTCAACATCCAAGGTAAAAGTTAAAGAATGCAACTGCAAGAACATAGAATGTTGTTTGATCTACATCCATGTAGTTATACCAGAAAATATGTTGCAAACAGACTGATAGAAATATGCATTGGGAGTGACAGGTTAATATTTCTATATAGGACAAACACTGGACACGATTTTCGTAAGTAATGAAACTGCATTTGCACTTAAAGCTATGTATATGCATCTTTTATTGAGACGCCAAAGGTAAAGGTTAAGATGTCCCTGTGCACGCCATGAAGCCATATTAGGAAAGTGGGGGTATTGTCTTATTCATTTTTAACCTCGGTGCTGAATGGAAGAGTTGTTTAAAATCACGGTGTTTTTAACCCTGGGAAGGAGTGGCTGGTATCTACTGTTTGGAGGCTGCGTTAGCCTGGACATTTTGTGAAGAGAAAAATCTCTTGCCTCTGCCGAGAATCGAGCCACGATTTCCCGGTCACCCAGACCGTAGCCCAGTCACTAGTACTTATTAATAGGAGGAAACGTAATTTAGAAAATTATTATTATTTTGTAAAATCGGAGCCATCTGGGCGGTATACGAGTACTTGCGACTGCGCACATAGCTAAGTAAGTTACATGGACCAGTATACGAGTACTTGCGACTGCGCACAAAGCTAAGTAAGTTACATGGACCAGTATACGAGTACTTGCGACTGCGCACATAGCTAAGTAAGTTACATGGACCAGTATACGAGTACTTGCGACTGCGCACATAGCTAAGTAAGTTACATGGACCGGTATACGAGTACTTGCGACTGCGCACATAGCTAAGTAAGTTACATGGACCGGTATACGAGTACTTGCGACTGCGCACATAGCTAAGTAAGTTACATGGACCAGTATACGAGTACTTGCGACTGCGCACAAAGCTAAGTAAGTTACATGGACCAGTACACGAGTACTTGCGACTGCGCACATAGCTAAGTAAGTTACATGGACCAGTATACGAGTACTTGCGACTGCGCACATAGCTAAGTAAGTTACATGGACCAGTATACGAGTACTTGCGACTGCGCACAAAGCTAAGTAAGTTACATGGACCAGTATACGAGTACTTGCGACTGCGCACATAGCTAAGTAAGTTACATGGACCAGTATACGAGTACTTGCGACTGCGCACATAGCTAAGTAAGTTACATGGACCGGTATACGAGTACTTGCGACTGCGCACATAGCTAAGTAAGTTACATGGACCGGTATACGAGTACTTGCGACTGCGCACATAGCTAAGTAAGTTACATGGACCAGTATACGAGTACTTGCGACTGCGCACATAGCTAAGTAAGTTACATGGACCGGTATACGAGTACTTGCGACTGCGCACATAGCTAAGTAAGTTACATGGACCAGTATACGAGTACTTGCGACTGCGCACATAGCTAAGTAAGTTACATGGACCAGTATACGAGTACTTGCGACTGCGCACATAGCTAAGTAAGTTACATGGACCGATATACGAGTACTTGCGACTGCGCACATAGCTAAGTAAGTTACATGGACCGGTATACGAGTACTTGCGACTGCGCACATAGCTAAGTAAGTTACATGGACCAGTTACTCTTCACAAGTTCAGGCAGTCAAGAAAGTCCCCAGCTTTTATGATACTTGAAGGCGCATTGCAGAGATTGGAAGATTCCTCCAGTGAAACCTGTTTTGACTTAGATGAAATTCAGTGCACATTCTCACAAACTATTTGTTTGAGATTTATTTTAGTATTATCTTCTCATTAAATACTGAACTAATATCGAAGAGTACATTTAAATCAAGATTCAGAAATTAATTTAAGGTAACGTACCCAAAAATAGTGGTGGACGATTTTTGTGCACCAAATGGAATTACTATATTGCGACAGAGCTTTGCCTGTCAGAGATCGGATGGCTTTAACTGTGGATTCCTCTTTGGCACTGACGTACCCAAATGGGCAGCAACAGTCGCGATATGAAGCTGCCTGTTGTGAGTATCAGGAATGGACTTAAGGCCCCTTCGTCCATTGAAACAGGAAGAAAGATTATCGTATTTTAGACCTCATTACTTTTTAATAATCTCTGGCTTTATTTAAAAATGTATTATTATTATTATTATTATTATTTGATCTTCATATTACTTATTAATATACTTTATAATAAATAAATAAACACATACATAAATGTTATCGATAATATCTGAAAGTGTGATTGGATGTAAGATTGAATTATTTTCCTGTGTGTTTATAAGCATTTAAGTGTACATAATTTTTCTTTTAGAGATTTAAATTAAATACTAATAAACTGGTGGCGCAAAGGGGCATTGTAGAATGTTAATGAGGATATTTGGTCCCAAGAGGAGAGGGAGGAAGAGGAGGATAAAATGACTGAACATTTAAGCACTTCATAATTTCTACTCTTGACCAAATACATTTTGTTAATTGGTGAGAAAACATGAATTTGTCGGGACATAGGTTATAGAAAGTGTGCGTTAGATGAGAGGTTTATGCAAAAGTATGCAGTAAACCTGGGGAAAGACCTGTGCTACATGGGAGAATAATATTAAAATGTATGCAAAAGTATTCGGTAAACCTGGGGCGAGACCTGTGCCTACACGAGAGAAGAATATTAGAATGTGTCTTGAAGGATGAATTACTACAAACCAAGCACGTACGCAACAGTTGTATATCACAACTCTAATTTATATTCCTCCGACATGTTTCGGCCTATAAGGCCATACTCAGATAAGTCACTTAAAATGCTAGTAGAAGGTACCCAAATTTTACACATTTAAGTATTTTACAAGAAAAGTATACACTGGTGTAACATAATAAAGAACTCTAAAATAAGTGGATCCCAATGCTAAAATGTAATCTCGTAAATTAGGGCAGTGTCAGCTGTCATTTTGTTGTTGTTGTGAATACTATCATCGTAATATATACACGTCCTTGAATGTGTTGGAATCCCGTGGTATTATCATAACAAACGTCCATATACTTCCACTTCTACGTCTGTCCATTTGCTTGTACGTTTAGAAGAGACGTAGTAAGCCAGGACCTTCAAACACGGTGTGATTTATGTCCAGTGGCGGCATTTAGTAATCACAGTGATGACCCTTAGACCTCTACCAAAGTAAGCGGAAGTTTTTCCACGGATATAGGTAAAAATAGAAGTACATATATATGAAATGTGAAACTGGCACCTTGCATAAGTTTAATGACGACAGCGAGAATGAGTGGAGCTTATTTCTGTGTATCAATGCTCCCTGCTGACCAGGACAGTCCAGCACAGTAGTTTGTTGTGTACTCATTCTAAGGCATGCTTTAGTTATAGCAGTGTAAACAGACGTTCATCAGTAAGACACTTACGTAACACCAACAAATGCACTATTTTATATTTTATTTGTACTATCTTTTACATAGCTCCTACATGTTTCGGCGTTATGTCGCCATCTTCAGGGAGCGGACACCAAAGTTCTATAAAACGTACAGCAATAAAATAGGCCGCAATAACCGCACATATGTTGCGGTATCAATAGTGCAGAATATTAACTGCTCAAATCTTCACTACATGCGCTAGATATCTCGCTTACAAGCACCAATCTTTATGTTAAGGACTTAATTGATATGCAGAAGATTTTTTTTCCTAGCTTGACAGCCCTCTTGGCCCTAAGCCTCCTCCTTGTCGAGGCTTCGAGATGACAATCAGTGAAACACACGCACTCGACAGGACTTCTCGAGACGAGGGATCGACCATTCGCAGAGACCTCTGCCTGACAACACACAGCATTTACAAGATACAGGCCCTCGGCGGAATTCGAACCTGCTATCCCAGCAAGCGAGCGGCCGCAGACCCACGCCTTAGACCGCGCAACCACCGGGATTAGCATTACAGAAGATTAGTGAAATGAATTTCCCGCCACACCTCGTATGTGTACAGTTAATGTGGGCTACCATTATTCACAGGGCTGATATGTTAATAAGTTGTTTGTCCTCACAATCATCTCGATATTCACAAAAATGGTCTGAGAAAATTACCAGCCGGAATCCTTGAAGACAAATAGGCATGTGCGATTGGAAGAATACAGAACGGAAGGGGTTCACGTAAGCTACTTAGATTGGAAGTAGAAACTTAGGGCAAGCAGCACGTGAAATGTTTTGCTCTACTTAACACTTATTGCGCGGTTTCGAAATAAGAACCTTAATGCAGGAAACTGAAAAGCCAGTTAAGACGGTGGAATTTCTCGTAACATGTGAGTGCCACACCTCGGCCACTCTGGGATTGCATCACCAGTCGACACTGGTACGTGCTACAGAGTGCTGTCGGCGACTGACATGTCTACGTGTGTAAACTTGTTGCTGGTGTCATTTTACTGACCTGTCGCTTATCCCTCCTTTCTCAAGCTAGATAGACGCGTGGCATCATAGAGCCTGTGTAATTTTATCCGTGTGTGCCTTCATACTTTGAATAAATTGATGTCTATTCATGATACTTATCAAGCAACTGAAGGCTATCCTACCTTTGTACTTTCAGTTCTCTGTCATAAGTAATGCTATAGGTAATTTGTTAGTTTTCGGCCAGTGGAGTTTTGAAGAGGAAGGCTAAGAGCGAGTCACGTATAAAGCGATAGTGATAGCGGATTGGCGGACGAAACAAAACATACTTTTCCCTTGCCACTTCACATACAAGGTAGGCCCGTCGGCCAGCTCCGATCGGTTCTTTATGACCAAAAACTAAGGACATAAATTTGTGAACTTCTGATGCAGAAGGGAAACTGCCACACGACGAAACACCCTGAAATTTTGTATGGCGAACTTACTCGTATTTGTTGAAACTGTGCTACGTCGTAATTTTGCGTAAATGAAGAAAGCATGGTGTGTTAGAAGTTACTATACCATAATTCACTCATAACAACCGGGTAGAGTCTGACAAATTCCGACTAGACAAGCCAATGCACCGGCCTAAGTTCAAATTTGATATCAGTTGACACTGGTGTGACATTTTGAATAACGTGTCACATCACAAACCTGATTTACACTTTCATTATTTCAGATATCGCTGCTGTTTAATGATACTGTTTATTTGTACGACATTTGATGTTCTCACAGCCTTGTTGAGAAGATTCAAATCTAGCCGACGTTGACACATCGTTTTCACCAGAAAACGTGATCTGTTTAAGGTTGCTATGTTAATTCTGGCGCCCAACTTCGCCGGAATTTTTAAGCCTTTGGGTGAGAGGGAGACTGTTTGCGCAATGCAGTGATTGTAAGGCGCAATAAAGGAGAACTCGCCACACGGCCTGCCAACCGCCTTCAGCCCAAAGAGAGGCGGAAGAATTAATGAGAGCGTGATACTGTATAGGAAGATAATTCTTGTTAAATATCGCCTTTGTGAAGTAAGGAAACGATCGTGGTAGTCACTTCTGAAATGTGATTTACAGCAGATTTTATCATCGCTGTATGGGAATTATTCATTGTCACAGTTCTGGAAGTTGTGAAACAATAACGAAAAGTATAACAACTTGTACTGTTAGCACAGTAGAAACACGCACACCTGTGTTTAGGCGGAATTGACATCCACAGCATCACGGACGTCAGGAAGGGGCGAGCGCGCGCATGCGCGTACACACCCTCGCTGTTATAAGCGTTCTATTTTTGCTTAACAATACGCCTTCAAAATACGTACATGTGTAATACAATATCTCGCCGTGATTGGTCTATGTATTATAGATTGTGTTCTCTGCGAGATTCAGTTAAATATCTGTATATAAGAGTCGAGTATGATGCATTGTACACCTCACCATTTAATTTTTATATTGCTGTGTTTACGAAATACCGATTACGATTGATTTTAAATCTGTTAATTAAGATACGGAGAAATGTGGTAGCCTGTGATCTGTAGATCGTGGAAAGGCCCACTTAAAACAGTCGCATTTTCATTGTTTTCCATGAAATGTTTCGTAAATTTAGAATCCAAGGACAATAACAGGCAAGCGCGCTAGAAGTGTTACGTTCTGACGACATTATGAAGCTATAAATTACGTAGTTTTCTCCATCATTTTCTGTGTCTTCGCACCGTGTTCTGAAACATGTTTTTTAGGACACTGTGATTTTTATGTTTGTCACCGTGTTTGTGATGGCCCTGGTAGGGGAAAGGGGAGATGTTACACCCTGTGTCGATGGGTAAATAGTTTTCAACGTTGCGAAGGATCGTAGTGCCGTCATCTTCACGGTAAAGCTGTCTCCGTCTTCTTGGGACTGTTGACCCTGAATATGAAGGCACTGTTATGCTGCGAAACTTGGGGAATTATTTACCCAGTACAATAGCGTAACGTTCTTGAAGACTTGACTCTTCAGCAACACCGCTGTGAAGACGTTAAATTTCGCATTCGCCAATACGTCTATGTGAAATTGGAATGACGGTGACATCTCAGATGCTGGGCTTCAGGGTTACTTCAGGGAATTTTACCCTGAATAGGGAAGCAGCAGATCCCTTCGAAACATTTACAAGAACCTAGGAGACTACAAGCTGTCTTAACGCTGAACACGGATACGATCCGGTAAACTACAATATAAATCACCTGCAGCTTTGCGGAGATGTTCCGCAAGTGCGCTAACAGCGATATATTGAGGCGTCTGCATGTGAATGCGTTGCGGTCTCTATTGGGACAATCTGTAACTACGTACCTTGTGGTAACTTAGGCAGTGCTGCCACGTTGCGAGGGTCGTAAGAATCAGTACAAGTTATGTCGAACAGTGGTTCCCAAACTAGTTTGCGGAAACCGCGGGCTCCACGAACAGGGTTTGGTGGCTCAATGGATACCTTCTATAATGACAAGTTTTAATTTCACAGAATTCTTGAATTCTGGGATCGTTAAGGGAAAAAGGGCGCTGTTTAATTGTGCAATAATTTGACTTCACACTGTCGCTAATAAATAATTTTTACGAAATCCCTGTAGATTAAACAATATAATCAGAATAATTACAGCAAACATTAAAGAACCACGTTGTGTTCACCGTGCATCTTGACATTGATTTCCAGCTTTTTAACCAACGAATGCAATTTTTATTTTCGTATGTTGGGTGAATCGTACAGAAATACGAAAATAAAAAGTGGATTCGTTGGTTAAAAAACTGAAAATTAAAGAACCAGTTTTGTTTTAAAACAACAAAAAGAATACTGTAAGCATTCATGAAATACGAGGCACATGAAAATTATAACACTTGTTGTTTCAACATGTTGATATAAAATCACGCCGCTGAGATAGTTAATGCATTTATTGTACGGCCACTAGATCGAGCACCAGCTCCTGTAAACAAAGACACATTGTTACGATGTTGTACATAATCATGTGTAACTCACGCGTTTTATAAACCTGTAAATTAACGTGTGTAACTCTGAAATTGTAGACAGTTATGTGATATATAGCAGTTTAACACTGTGACTGTGAAATGTGATGTCTATAAAGGCTACGAAGTGTGTTCTTTCTATGCAGGGTATCAGCTTTGCATGAACCATGCACCATAGAGGGCATCGTCAGTGCTCTATGAACATTAGATGTGGTTTTGCTCGTAGCTTCCAGTCCCAGAGAATGATCCAGGCGGGACATAATGGAGATCGGGTATGATTTTCTTGACGACAGCGCGGAAGCCCTTTGTGCCGTCAGCCGTGTACTGCACTGTGCGCAGTGTGCCGTCCGGCTCTAGCACACTGTACTGCCCCCGCACCGTGTCGCCGTCGCGGGTTTCCCACTGGCTCTTCACGTCGCCAGTGTGAGGGTCGTGCACGGAGTAGTCGAACGCGTACTTCGGGTGGTGCGCCTGCGCAGTCATAAGAAAATACGTGATAAGGAAACCGTGTCCTGACACGGAAATGTAGAAAAGTCAGAGCTGTCATAGTTAAACCGAAAGAAAATAATTGAGTGTTCGTAATTACAGGCGGGTGATTCGTAGGTGGGGGCTAGGCCACATAGGAATTTACACAAACACCGAAGCCTGTTTGGAAATTAAAGGAGTAAAAGTTAGACAAGAAGTTCTGGGAAGAATTTATGACACAAAATTATTTTAAATGCTTACGTAGGATATACATTGGGGCTAGTGAAAATTGCAAATCGATAATTATAAAGTAATAATTAAATTCCATTATTATTGTAATTGTGATGGCACAGCAGCTGTAAAGACGTTTACAGCGACATCATACGGGCGTAAAAGAAATTACGTCAAATAAAAGGTCACAAACGAAAACACATCGAAAAGAGAAAATAAGTAGAAATCACATCAGTTAGCAAAGAACATGCATAATGTTAGAAGTGTTAAAGTAATAGACGATATAAATATTTGTTTGTAAATGCATGGATAGTTGAACGCAATTTATTAGCAGCGCTGGGCAAATTACGAAACCAGCTCGAATGGGTGAATAGACAAAAACACAGGTGCCGCACAGTTACAACAAAAACACAGGTGCCGCACAGTTACAACAAAAACACAGGTGCCGCACAGTTACAACAAAAACACAGGTGCCGCACAGTTACAACAAAAACACAGGTGCCGCACAGTTACAACAAAAACACAGGTGCCGCACAGTTACAACAAAAACACAGGTGCCGCACAGTTACAACAAAAACACAGGTGCAGCACAGTTACAACAAAAACACAGGTGCAGCACAGTTACATAGACAGACGGAAACAGTGCCATGGCTCAGGCGGTTAGTCGCTGGCCTCCCACCGAGGAGGACCGGGTTCGATCCCGTGTCAGTCCATTTGATATTTGTGGTGGACAAAGTCGTACTGGGACAGGTTTTTCCTCGAGTACTTTGGTTTTCCCCTATCAGTTTCATTCCACCGGTGCTCCATTACACGGAAAAATGAAAAAATAATCGTCTTTCTCTTCATCTTCGTTACAGGGTTGCACAATAAGCCTTAAGGCTGCGGTGCGTCCGTAGCATCTGCTGCGGGGCCCTTCTCCACAAAAAAAAAGTGTGCATGTCGAATAAACACCCAATAATAATATTTTTTTCAATGGCTTGACAGCCCCATGGGGGCCTAGGCCGCCTCATTTTTCGAGGCTTCACGATCACACTCAGACACACCACACTCGGTAGGACTCCTCTGGATGAGGGACCAGCCCGTCTCACAGACCTCTACCTGACAACACACAACACTCACAAGAGACAGACATTTATGCCACCGGCGGGATTCGAACCCACAATCCCAGCAAGCGAAGGGCCGCAGAACCACGCCTTAGGCCGCGCGGCCACTGGGATCGGCAGTAGTAATAATAATAATAATAATAATAATAAGTTGCTAGTGCTTGTTAACATGCTGGCTCAGCAGCACAAGTACAGTTACGTATAAAGCCAGCCCAACACGAGTACACCGCAAATACACGAAGAAGAAAAATGAAGCACTAAACAAAATTCGTTACAACTTATAATTAGCAATTTTTTTTTTAGTCGTCCTCTCCTACCTACTCCGGTTTTCCCGTTTCAGTGTCGAGGTTTGTAGTTTCTTTTGATCACACACATTTGAGACACACCACAGTCGGTAGGACTCCTCTGGACGAGGGACCAGCTCGTCGCAGAGACCTCTACCTGACATCACACAACACTCACAAGAGACAGACATCCATGCCCCCGGTGGGATTCGAACCCGCGATCCTAGCAAGCGAGCGGCCGAAGACCCACGCCTTAGACCGCACGGCCACTGGGATCGACATAATTAGCATAATTAACTTATTAAATGTTTAAGAGAGTAGTAGTAACAATAATCGTAATTGTTATTGACTGTTGTTACTTTATAAACTATCATTATTAATCTAGATTTAGTTCATGTTAAAGTATAGGTTAATAATCTTTAACAGTAATAGTTTATGGATTAATAATAATAAACCCTAGAGGCCTCTGCTTCGAGCCGATCCCTCGTCCAGTGGAGTCCTACCGACTGTGGTGTGTCTCTCAGTGTGATCAAAAGAAATTAACAACCTCGACACTGAAACGGGAAAACCGGAGTAGGTAGAAGAGGACGACTATAAAAAAAGAACCATACGGTCTACTAGCGCGAACGTTTAATATGCTTAAAGCTTTTCAATTAAGTTTTCCGTCATAATTATGATTATGTCCTACTGTTTACTGCTACGTCTGTGTACAAGCTGTGATGATACGGAGTTGACATTACATGACGCTGTGTAGACCGGCGTAACTGCTGATCTAGTCTAGGCCAGTTCGATGCTACAAGCATGTTCGCAGCGTCGTAATTTGGAAACAACAGCAGCAACAAGAACGATGACGAATTTCTCAGCAGCAAAATACCTGTCGCATTAAAAGTTACTGGCTTAGCTCAATTTATAACAAAGAATCGGCGAGAGATCTTCTGTCTCCTGGGATGATACGCGGCGTATATTGGTACTTAGTTACGGACGTTTCGGGACAACCTATCGATCCCATCTTCACGAGTCAAGCAGTCTCCCTATAGGTCCCATTTTCAAGGGTCAAGCAGTGTTTGACCCCCTGAAGTAGGGACCGACAGGTTGTCCCGAAACGTCGGTAACTAACTACCAATGTACGCTGCGTAACATCCCAGAAGAGCGAAGATCTCATTTACACCGCGGCGGAATCCTGAAATCACCCAATGAATTGCCGGTTTTCTCTAGAATGTCTATAGCCTCAATTTGTATCACTACTCTTTCCTAGAATTGCCACACAGTAACAGCATTAAACATACTTACACTTTGTTCTAGAGAGTTCGTTTCCACCACAGGAGTAAAGAGTCGAGCGTATGTGGTTGTTAGCATGAGAACGAAAAGGCTGGGTATCTGTAAGGAGAAGACATCACTTGTTTAGTTTTATGAAAGCCCTTCGTTTGTATCATGAAGCAGTTTATCCGTGTGCGGCACGTGACCTGACAGTCTTGCTCTTAGAGTGAACACTTGCCAAGAGTAATAATAACAAGTGACTTTGAAGAGGGAACGTAGGTCTTCACAGCCGTTTGATTCAAGCACCTGAGCGATGCCCTGAACTTTCGTATCGTGTAACTTTCCCCATTCTTCTTTTGGTCCGTCTCTCCTTAACAACATCGTCTTCATTCACCTGTGTACGTGCACAGTAACTTCTCGTTGAAATGAAATAACTCTCAAAGCAGAGAGACAGGAAAGCTCTCACCAAGAGCTAACGTTGTACATTGCTAATTAATCATTCCTCAAATCCTAACACACTGAATTCGCAAAAGTCTTTAACAAACGTATTCTTGTACCTTCAGTTTCTCCATGTTTCTTGCAATCATCAGTCTGGCCTTGTGAAAGTTACTAACCCGAGCATCTAACCTTTATAGCTTCTGTAAAATTCATTCCCCGTTTCACTGTCTGGTAGAATGATTCTGTAACAATACTACATTAACTTCTTTTTTCTATTGTTGTGATACTTTTGTGTAGGCCTATTAGAAACTACGCATATTAGTGTCACCATGAAATTTAGAACACACTGTCTTGTCATTCATTGCCTTATGCTTGCATTTGTAGCATTTGATTTGCACGCAGTAACGAAAGGGAAGTGTGGGATTGTAATGTTGTGCAGTGGAAATAATTAGATTACTTTCTGTAAGTTAGTTTACGTAGCATGATGCCTTTTAGAAGAACCTGTTCGAACCCTCGACCTGTTAACATCAGATCTAACAGGTTCAGTATTGATGATGGTAAAACAGGACGACTGCCGATCCCGATGTCCGCACGGTGTAAGGCGCAAGTCTGCAGCCGCTTCATTCGTGGGGTCGCAGGTTCGAATCTGGCTAAGGGCATGGATGTTCGTGTCTTGTGTTTGCTGTGTTGTGTAGGTAGCGACCTCAGAGACAAGCTGATTACTCGTTCAGAGGAGTCCTACTGAGTGTGTGTGTCTAATTGTGTTTGTCTAATTTTGTGTGTCTAATTGTGTGTGTCTAATTTTGTGTGTCTAATTGTGTTTGTCTAATTGTGTGTGTCTAACTGTGTGTGATCTAGAAACTTTAAAGATGAGGCAGCATAGGCCCAAGTTGGACTGTTGTACCACAAAACAAAATATAGGACGATTGCATTACCACTGTACTGCTACTACTACTACTACTACTACTACTAGACCTACATTGTGTTTGGTCAAAACTTTTTAACTTAATCCATCGAAACGCAGGGAACTGCTCACCCAACGACACGGCGTCACGTTCCAAAAGACTTGAAAGTTTAGCAGCACCGCTGTGAGAACCCAATATGTCATAAAATTAAGATGTATCTTGAGGAAGTAGGATGCGAGTATGATAGATGGGTGGAATGGACGGCGAGATTTGTTGTTGACTGTGTTTAATGAGGCCAATTTGGATTATTTAAACAGAGAGATGGTCGTAGTAAGTCTGTTGCATAAATAGCAGATTCGTGACCTAGCGACAAATCCAACGAGATGGGTTGTTAACACACGTTACGTAAAATGTCTGTTTGTATGGACAGTGTTCACGCTTTGTGTTTTAAAAGTAAACTCGTCTTAACTGGAGCGTGATGAGGCTTTGTGATGTCATGTCATGTTACGCGGAGCTGAGTCACGTGTCCTAATAATCTGCGTCCGTCATCCTTGTATTGTTTGTATATAAGGTTAAGGCTTCCTCTTCTGCCATTATTTGTCTGTTAGCAGACATCACGTTTGGTTGTAGTTACGGATATGCCCAGAAGCTGGCAGCAATATACGGCAATGGAAAGTACACATGCTGCAGGCGGCATTGCTATTCAAGGCGTTGCTGGATTAGTCTATGAAGTTGTATTTTCAGAGCTTGCTCAAGTATACCGTGCATATTCATTGAAACCGGGGTTTCGAAGTGTCCATCAAGGGCTGTAATGTGTAAGAATGGATCGGCGGAAGGCTTATCTATGCAAATAATGGAGATAGATGGGAAATGTAAATTTTTCCCTAGAAATGTTTAACAGGTGTTGTACTAGTAATACAATAATGATTTGTACGTTAACAAACATAACATTCTTAAATTTCACTTTCCTTCGTATCTTTGTCACTTCGTGTGAAGAAGAGTTATATATTGATGTTATTTGAATACATTTCAGCCCTTATTGCCGGCATCGGAGCATTGTACGGATCTGTACTTCTTTACATGCCGCATTACTCCGTGCTCCATATTTTCGTAAATGCATTTAAGGGTACTGTAAGGTTAAAACCACTCCGCCCTGTGCGGTACTTGGAATTTAAATCCCAGCGCCATTGACGATTTAGTAATTATTTCTCTATATTTGTATATTACACTTTCTGATTGCCACATAAACACTGATCGCAACTGTGAACACTGTAATGTATTATGAAATGAATAATAATTGTGAATATGATAATAACTTTGGTATTCATATTCTGATTCGTAATTCGTAAGACCAGTCACGGAAGCAGCAGCAGAACAATACACCACAAATAGTGATAAGTACATACCATAAACATGTTTTAATGTAACAAATAAACCATGATGTAGAGAACGAGGAGTTCCGGGCAGAACTCATAAAGCTTACGTTAGTATTGAGAAAATATACAAATTTCTGTCTCTATCGTAAGACTGTTACAAAACAATGTTATTGTTACATCACGTACGCACAAACCTTAGTATAGGCCAATGTATTTCGGCTTTTACGTTGTGGATTGAAAAGAGTATATGATTGTATTTACCATTAAATTAATTATCCAAAAACCATTGCACGGAATGGTTGCAGTTTTCTAACGTATTCTAACAACGGGTGTTAGAGAATGGGGTGCTGAGGTGGATATTTGGGCCTAAGAGGGACGAGGTAACAGGGGAGTGGAGAAGACTGCATAACGAGGAACTTTATGATCTGTACTCATCATCAAATATTATTCGGGTGATCAAATCAAGAAGAATGAGATGGGCTGGGCATGTAGCACGTATGGGGGAAGGGGGTAGGTGCATACAGGATTTTGGTGGGGAGACCTGAGGGAAGGAGATCACTTGGAAGACCCAGGTGTAGATGGGAGGATAATATTAAAATGGATCTTCAAGAAGTGGGATGGGAGGGCGTGAACTGGATCGATATGGGTCAGGTTAGGGACAGGTGGCAGGCTGTTGTGAATGCGGTAATGAACCTTCGGGCTCCATAAAATGCGGGGAATTTCTTGACTAGCTGACGACCTGTTAGCTTCTCAAGAAGGACTCTGCTCCATGGAGTTAGTTTAGATATTCTAGCAACGGAGCTACAACCGAACGATGGGCTCAGGCTTTTATCTCTGTCATGGATTATTTAAATTTCGGCGTCATTTACTGCTATATCTTTTTACTTTTGTGCAGGAGAGGAATCTCTGTTAATCTCTTTCCTTTAGTACGTGCTGTATCATCTCTGAAAATTACGTAGTCTTCTTCCTTCTATCCTATTTAGCCGTACAAACGGATGTAACGATCCGAACTTCTGAAACTGCCTGAGGTAGTGTAAAGGTAGTTACAGTTTGTAGTGGTGCAATTCTAAGCGATCACTTTGTGTTTAATAAAACGCGGAGACTACAGTGACTCAGCAAATGCGAGGCTAAAGTCGGTAACGAAACTAAGCCTAAAGACTTTATTGATTTTGTTTTATATTCTCAGAATATGATTTTGGATCGCTCTAACACCATAACCATGGGTTCGAATTTTTCTCAGGGCACGGGTATCTTGAACATGTTTACCTGTGACAGGCTTTACATTCCATGTTAATTGTAACATAATAGAATTAGGGAAAGCTCAAAATTGGGAACGTCAATAATAAATCACAATTACAATTCAAGAATAAAATTATAACATGTGATCCACAATTATGTTCAGAGTGTGTGTATTCCCATCTGCTATAAGGCGTAACAATACAAAATTAAGGTACAATAGTTTCCATGTGGGTACTCACATGGACACTATTGAAAAATGATATATATATGTAAAGAAACAGTAAATGATAATAGATGCGGAGGCCCGGGTTTGATCCCGGGTTCAGTCCATGTGGGATTTGTGGTGGACAAATTGGCACTGGGACAGGTTTTTCCCCGAGTACTTCGGTTTTCCCCTGTCAATTTTATTCCACCGATGCTCCATTATTTGAAAAAAAAAAGATCATCTTTTATCTTCATCACAGGGCTGCACAAGAAGCCTTAAGGCTGAGGTGCGTCCGTAGCGTCTGCTGCGGGGCCCTTCTCCACAAGAAAATGATAATAGATTAAACGATAAGCATGTAGTAAACCCAGACAAAATTTTGAAACCAGTCTTGTAGTTGAAGGTCGTTTGACGTAACTACAACCAGCCCTTCTTCCCCTAACCAACGCACACAATTACGCAGTAGGCCTTCAGATACTACCAAAGAGAGGTGCGTCGCGTCCTTCTACAACACGCAAAGTGTGTTCTCACAATAATGTAATTTTAAATGTACAAAAATACGTGTGGTTTAATGTCGAAGAGGAATCATCCACCAAGGTGTGCAGACATTTACCAACTCTGACACATGTAAGTCTAAAATTCTGTTCCGCTGTTATCCAACTCGATTTTTCCAAACCATTATTTTAACATATTGAAACAATTACCTTTCTCTCTTCTCATTATCGTTATTTCACGTTACTAATATAAATATGGGCAACCAGTCTAATCCACTACTCTCTTCGAGATAACAATAACTCCCATCGAAGGAACAAATATGTAAACAAGGGACTGCTGTAATCAGATTATCACAGGCCGTGTCCCAAGAAGTGCCTACATTCTTCCTATTTTAACATTTGTAACCTGTGTTAATGTATTTTCTTCACCACAATCTTTCTTTAATGAGTTCAGAAACTTATACATTAGTCATTTGTACCATTTTTATTCCCAAGGCTATCCATCTCCGTTATGTATATATTTTGTATATAATAACATGTGTAAGGCATTGATATCTGTGTCCCAGTACAACTGTGTATACATTTGTCTTGTCTTGCCTGTGGCCAGCCTGATGATAACCATGTATGGTCGAAACATGTAGCTGATATGTGAACTAAATATTTTGTTGTGTTTTAACTGGATGTAGTCTGTCTCTTTGACTGTCTTAGGCATGTAGATCACAGGAGAATTAATAAATCCGTACACAATTTTGTTCCGAAAACCGAAACAGAAGAAAGCACGTGGGAGACCTAAGTGTAGATGAGCGGGTAGATAGTTCAGGAGTTGATTAAAATCTCAGGCTGAGGGCCGCGTTTGGTGGTTCAAATCACCCGACGTTTCAGAGACCGATTGCATTTCCATCATCGCCGTGACAGCTTCAAGATCGTTATTTAGGCGGTGCATCTAATTATTTACGGTTAGATAGTACTAAATTCTATAGAACATATATTATTTTGCGTCTTGATCTTTATAGCCAAGTTTGTAAGGATAGGTGATGGGAAAGTTCGCCGAAAATGTCGGTCTAAGTGAAGTTCAGTTCGGAGAAAATTCCAGGCAAAAACTTTAGTAATTGGGGGCACAGTGAATAGAAAATAGAGGCTGAGAGGTGTTTAAGCGATAAGGCGCAGATGGCACTGGGTTGTTATTGTCAGTGTTCACAGGCCTTTTTAAAAAGCTTAAAACAGAAGTTTTATAAAAAGTTTTTCTTTATTATTAAAAACAATTATAACAATATACACAACTAACAAAAGTATTGCACTCTGGTTATAAAATATGGAAAACCTGCCCGTCTTTGGTGAATGAAAGGAAATTCGAAGTATTTGCTCCTGATTTAAGTGATTTCAAATGATAAACTAACAAAATCTATACGTTAGAGTAGGTCTGTCTGCTCATGTTTGTGTGCTCTTGAAACACATTAACTTATTTCAGGTGTGTTTGAATATGACACGTGCATGACACGTGCTCTTTTCGTCCTCAGGCAAGTTCTGATGATCTGTGGGACCTAGTGTGAGTGTGTTATAATTTTGAATTCTAAGTACAAATTTTAAAATCACAAATTTCTTAAGAAAAGGAACGTGATACCAGACAGTTGTATTTTGTACAACAAACTCCACACTAACAAGATTTTACAGTGTGTCAAGACGAATACCAGTATGACAGGCAACTCAACGTTTATATTTACTGTAATGGAATAATGCTGGCCATTGGCCATTGTCCATTGTCCATTGTCTAAATTGATACCTCTTTAATACACATGATATTTTGGTATTTGGCTACAGTCCCGTCTCCAGTAGACTGATTGTACGTATAGTCACAGCTTTTTATACTTTATTGTTCCTTTAATGTATAATTTTTATGTTTAAATATACTTGTTAACGTACTAATTTAGTATTCAGAATGCCCCAGTTCAATCCGATGTAACGCAATTAACTTTGGAATATGAAGGGCAAATAGAATCTTATTAGTATCGTAACAACTAGTCTGCTGAAGAAGGGATACATTGAGTTCCGGAAACGTCGTTCTTGCCATGCATGCTTCGCACAGTGAACTATGTAAAACGTATTAGTGAAGTGAATTAGACTTTAGATTAACTTTAGATAATTTCCGCACGTTTTGCTAATTATAATGAAATTTAAACTTAAAAATCAAACAGTGCGATCTGGGAATACAACGAGAAGAGCTCAGGTTGACCACGCGTATGTTACCATTTTTTGATATCTCCTAATTTCATAAATGTGTCCGGGCGAAATTTCGTAATGAATGGTATGACTTGAATATCATTTATCGAAAATTCTGTCCATTTTGTACGGAAACATTCAACATTTTGTTATTGTTTTATTACCAAGGGTGAAAGTCATACGAGTTACATATCCTAATTCTTGCAGTATTATTTCTCCTTACTTCGTGTAACATGCAGAACTGATCCTTATTTAACTGAGATGTTTCTATAGAAGTATGAGGTTACCATCTGAACAGAATCTGTCTAAGCGTGTGCTTTAAAATTTCTGCCTTTTGAGACAACTCCAGGACAGAATGTGAACGTAAATCACGATGAAAATGCATGATATACCATAAAATACTCAGTCGTGAAATTAAACTGTAAATTCTGTAAATTGCACAAGAAATAAGTGGGCACTTGTGTGTCTGTGGGCTGTCGATCTAGCCAACAGTTCCTCTCTTCTTTCTGTTGTAACCGTTTTTATTTTCAACGTAGCAATTTCCTTATTAATGCAGTTTCATTTCCTTTAATATATCACACAGTAGGCAACATACTTACAATCTTGACGTTTGACTCTTTGAATTCTTGACCAAACGAACGTCAGATAAAGAGTGACGCCAACGACGTTACACATTCCCTTCCTGTCCTCAGGCACGGCCACCTCTCTGAGGCCGAGTGCTGAAAAACTCATGGTATAACATCGCAAGTTTTTGTGTCCTTGCTTGTCCTTGGATGTGGTCGGCTGACAGCTTCACCTCCTTTTGATCTGAGCTTTCATTTTGTGGTTCTTCAGGTGTCTCAGGGAATAAAACTGGTCCGGGATTAGCAACGTGTGTTGAACTGCTTGCACGCAGAGCTTCTGCAATGTATTTTGGCGACTCGTATGAACTTAGCCCCCCTGGGATGTTATATGCGGTTAATCCACCAATACCTGGGGTATGGTACTGTTTGCTTGCATGAGGAACTTGAATGCCTGACGAGTAGTCTGAAAGCTGGGAAAGGTAACTCGTTGATGCGAGGGGTAATGTTTGTTTCGGAATGGAGACTACTGGCAAGATAGATTTTGAAACTGAAGTGAGGGATTCCAGCAAGTGGTGGTTTGTAGAAACGTGTTTAGAAGTTGGGTGTCGAGACGGGCCAGTCTTTTTGACAATTGCGTTGAAGCCATTGTGGTCATCAGCTGTATAATCAACTGTCCGAATGGAACCGTCCGGTTCAAGGACACTGTAGGACCCTTTGACCTTATCGCCGTCTCTGTGCTCCCACTGACTCTTGAGGTCGCCTGTATGCTGATCTTTGACACCGTAATTGAACTGGTATCTGGGATAAGCCTGCGAACAAATAAACTCATTAAATCGGCTGAGAAACGAAACTTATTTCTAGATATAAACGTAATCTTTAATTTCTTCAGGAAGATATACGCTGAGGACACTTGGGAAGGCCTACGTAAACCTGGGCCGGCGCAACAGCACAGACAAACTCAGCGGTCTCCCGGAGTTGCTCGATTTTAGCGACGGCTTGTTTTAAGTATTTCTGGCTTTAATTAAATTATTGTTTGTCTACTTAATATCTGGTCATGAGCCCTAGGGGGACTCGACACCACGACAGATTGACTGACTGAATGACTGAGAGTTGCTGAGAGACATGGACTTGGAATCATTCTTTAAAAGTTAAGTTACTTCGATACATAATTGAGACGGTAATACTGTAAAACTGTGTGCCGTATTTTGGAAGAACATTTCGTCGGCGTATGATTACAATTGAGGTTATGTAGAAAGTTTACAGGGATGTACAGCTCAATAAGTTTTGGTGTATGTCCATACACCTACGTGCAAAGACGTCTGCTGTTTAAGTGAAATTAAAGCAAACACAGTACCAGAAATAAGATGGAGCAGAGAGAAAGCTTAACTCTGTGTCCATTAGAGGCTGACAGTACACCAGCTGTGTTACGATAAGTCAGTCCTCAATGCGACACGGCACATTACGTACACTGTGTCTTCCTGTTTTCTTTTATGTAATGTATTTTGAGATATCATTGTTCTATCATACTGTTTTGAAGTATTCAGCATTCGCTACTTCTCGAACCAGCTTGCATTAGGAAGGCTTCCAGATTTCCCTTAGTCTTGTAGCGTTTTGGGTTCGTGTCAATATGAAGCTATAAACCTAAATTCTTAGCAGAAAAAACTTTCTCATTTTTTTTATGTAACCTGCTAAACAAAACAGCATCGATGAAACTAGAATAGAAATTTTTTGGAGGGTAATAAGATCACTGAATCTCACACACCTACAATCTAGAATTTCTCTCTATAAATTTATTTAACGGCCGTGTCGCCTGTGATGTTGTGGAATCATGAAGCCTAATTAGTGCGGTCGTTAAGATACCGGTTCTTAAAATGTTTCTCTGTCCTGAGTAAGTTTGCAAATGTGAACAATAAGTTTGACTTGACCGTGCACTAGTTAATGTATTTTAATGATATATGTGCCCCACAAAAAGATGTGCGATCTGTCAACGCTCTTTTAGGTAGTTCTTCTGTGTGAATCTTTTAAATGACTAATGGCGTATCACAAAGTACGTAAATAATTAGCTGTAAATGATCCATAACCGTGCATTGAACAGATATGGTAACGATAAGCAACAAATGCACACAAGTTCATGAAAATATATTATAAACGTAGTAATACCTACTACATGTTTCGGCCACGTATGTGACCATCCTCAGGGAGGTGCGTTACGAAGAATAAATACAATGATATGGTAAAGGTTTGTGAACCTGTGCACTTGTAAAATATTAAATATTAAAGTACGTGGTTTAAATACGTGTTTAAGTTTAAAATAAATATGAAAGTTTAATTCTGATATATAACAAATAATGTATGTAGATAGCATGTATGTCATCATCCAAGCAGAGGATTATTGACTGAATAGGAGGCTGAGTGGGCCCGAGACCTGGTCTGGAAATTTTGGAGAAGAAAAAAATATCTTTTCCCTGCAGGAAATTCGAACCCCGGACCATCTGGCCCGTAGCCTAGTCATTATACCGACTACGCTGTCCCGGCTGCTAACATAACTTATTACGTGCAATTAGGTGTACCTCTGGAAGTACTGTGTAATGTACTATGTGCTATGCTATACCGGCCGATAAATTGTTACAGCAGACTGGGTGTACTTTTGAAAGTAATGCGTAATGCAGTACACACTCCGAAGTTTCTTATTATGTCTTTTTGTCTGTTGCAGACATCTGCAGGCTGCATCAGTCGGTAAGTGCGCTGACTCTCATGTTTCTACATAGTGCTAAAGTCTTCTCCGTGGCTCTCTGTCAGTATGAAATGGTGCGTCGATATGACAGGCGACTCCCTTCCCTTTCTTTAAGTGATGCTGACCCCACAACATGTCTGCTAGGTCAATGGCAATATTACAGTAGCTCGCGGCGTCTTCTGGTTGTCCATACAGACAGTGTCGCTACTGGAAGCGATAAGACTTAGACGGACGGACGGACAGACAGACGGACGGACAGACCGACAGACCGACGGACAGACAGACGGACAGACAGACAGACGGACAGACAGACAGACACAGACAGCATCGTGTTGTATCAGAGAGGATTTGTAATTTTTTTCTTACGGAATTGAAAATTGTAAAGGACTAAGGGTTCTTTATGGCCGTGCCATGGCTCAGGCGGTTAGTCGCCGGCCTTTCACCGCGGAGGCCCGGGTTCGATCCTGGGTCGGTCCATGTGGGATTTGTGGCTGGACAAAGTGGCACTAGGACAGGTTTTTCCCCGAGTACTTCGGTTTTCGCCTGTCAATTTCATTCCACCGGTGCTCCATTACAAGGAAAAACAAAAAAAAAAAATGAATTAATCATCTTCGTCACAGGATTGCACAATAAAGGCTGCGGTGCGTCTGTAGCATCTGCTGCGCCGCCCTTCACAAAAAAAAAGAGTTCTTTATGAACCGAATAATAATGGTAAGATGAGACCTGTTGAAGGTAGACCTGCTTACGCATCTCAGGCGGTTTGTTCGTGGAACTACCCTTATTTAATAACAAATACAATTTATGAAATCCAACTTGACACCAGTAATTGTCTATGAATGTGCGTCGGCATGGTTAGTTCGTATTGAAGGGATTCTTCGGAAACACTAATCTACTGGCAACAGTAATGACACTGTCCGTGCATTTAGAAGGTTCTACATTACAGAACACGGACGAGGAAGACATTTGCACCTAAGGTGGAAGACGTACTTACAAGAAGGCTGAACAAAAACTACTTAAAAAAGTATATCACAGTTTTGACTCTTCGCCGGATATTGTTAGTTTTCAAATTAAGGAGAATTTATGGGACGGAGAGGGGCGTATGAGAGAGATTAGAAGTGCGTACAGAATTTTAATTGGTAATTTGAAGCGATGAAGTTTGGGATACATAGACGATGAGAAGATAATATTAAAATAGATTGGAAACAACAGGATAGGAAGGCGTGAAATGAATTTATCTAAGGTTGTGGACCACTAGCTCTTCTTGTTAAAACGGCAACAATCATTGTTCTTTTGTAAATGGGCGAAGCGTTTCTTGACTGAGTGTACATTCGCTCCCGAAGAAGGACGTTGTGTCATTGAGTTTTGTAATGTCAGTGTGTAGTAGTTGGCTGTCATTTATTTTACACTTGTTCTGAAATTGTCATAGTGACGCACAGGTTACATATACAGAGCTGGTAATTAAATTGTTTTACATTATCAAGGTTGTTTTTAACTGAGACAACTAGGAAGGACATAAGATAAATGCCTGATATATATATATATATATATAATAAATTCTGTTTCTTCTAGTAAAATAAATACAGGAAAATTGTGTGATGAATATATTAAACAATTGCTTCGCACTAAAATTTAGAGGGAATTATAAACGAAGAAGGGGTAAAATAAATTATTAGAATTGTTCCGGATGCAATAAATGTTTTCGAATAACGCAGTGTGATCAGCATTAACATTCACAGTGTGCTATGTTCCATTCCAACTCACGTAGTAATCCACAGCTTTAGAGTATGTTGGAGCATATGCCAGCTGCTCCGGCTTAACATAAGCCGAGTCGTAGATCGACGGTTCAGGCTCAGTGTAAAGTGAAGCGTAGTCTGTGTGCGTGGGAATTCCACGGACTGCGGCTAGCAGGGTCCCGAAGGATGCCACCAGCTGTCGAAAGAAAAAGCAACAAAGAAAATTATAATGTTTATTAATTAACCTGCCTCAGCTGTATAACATACTACCTCGGAACACGATTACAAAAGCTTAGTAGCGACGTTTGAGCACAGGCGGTCATAGTGTATTTGGAGGGGTTATTATGG
Organism: Reticulitermes speratus; assembly: GCA_021186555.1. Taxonomy (NCBI): domain Eukaryota; kingdom Metazoa; phylum Arthropoda; class Insecta; order Blattodea; family Rhinotermitidae; genus Reticulitermes; species Reticulitermes speratus. The sequence continues at coordinate 31,087,914 of JAJKFL010000237.1, forward strand.
TATTTGTCTAGAATCACAGAAGACAAACATTGTCATTGAGGGAGGATAGTGGTTTTCCGGCCATGATTCGAGTCCAGTACCTCCCGCACAAAATGGACACTCTGTCATTATTTTGAATGATGTTTGAAAGCCAATGAATTATGAAGCAACGCCTAAAGTGCTGGGCTTTTGAACTGCAGCTGTGAGTAACACTGCAGAATCAAACGGGTTTGGGTTGTCATGTAACTGGAATGCAGTCAGTCCCCAGTGCTTTTTTATAGGCCTCTAGTACTCTTCCTTGCAATCTAATGACTGAATAATGTACGAAAGACTGTCGTAGAATTTTATGGTACGTAGTTGTTACTAAAGCCTGTAACTTGATTAGAAATAACAAGACAGGCAATGTACGTATAAAGTAACACTGAGGCGCGTTCGCGTAACCATTGTTGACGTGTAAAAGCAAGAAGTATTACATATTCTGAGTGTGTGTCTGTAGCCTTAGTTATCCGGAATGTAAAGCGCATGCGCCGTATTATATTGTCATTTGTGGCCTGTCTGGCTGTACCATATTTTTGCGTATTATCTCATAAACGGCATGATTTTCGGAAAAAAAATGTGTGTTTTGATTTGCTCTACAACTTATGTCTGAAACATTTCTCATTCACAGGAGGATTGAGCGAGATATTATCATAAATGTGCATAGGGCGTTATGTAAAGTGCCCGTTATTTTTGTCAGATTTTATTGAAAATCGAATTTTCTCGACGGATTTTTGAAAAACATTTAAAAGTGAAATTTCATGAAAATCCGTCAAGTACGAGCCTAGTTGTTACGCGGGCAGACAGACGTACAGTCATGACGAAGCTAACAGTCGCTTTTCGTAATTCTGTGAACGCACCTACAAACACAGTCTTCCTTTAACATGAAAGCCTAAAATATATTTGTAGCTGCATTTCAATCAATTTATTACGTCGTATATATATATATATATATATATACATACACGCATGCGTGAGTATATGTTCATTATTTCCGACATAAAGGCGATTAAGTAAAATACTGAACTTCTCGAATAAACGTACATGGAACGCGTTTAATGGATGCAGATTTTCCGTTTCCTGACTTTGTTTTATTTTGTATTTTGATCGGGAAAACTGAATAGAAGAGACCACTTGATAGACTTGGGGTATGGTGGAGGGTAATATAAAAATTAATCTTACGTGAATGCGTGCAAATTTATGGACTGTATTTTTCTGGGTTAAGATGAGACAGTACACTGGTGGGCTAATTAGAATACAGTCATGATTTTCCAGTCGTATAAAATTCCATTAATTTCTTGACCAGGGGAAGGGTTATTAACTTCTGTGCTACTAAATACTACTAAAAATACTTCTCAAGAAGGACTCACTTCCAAGGAGCTGGAAAACTTTTTTACTCTGATCACCAGTTGATTACTCCTCAGCTGGTGATAAGGTATGTCTGTGGAAACAACTTAAGTTGTAAAAATAATTTCATATTATGATCTTTCATGAGTTAGAACACGGCACGCTCATTTATATATTTACGTATTTTGTTTCTGAAAGCTTTTTCTTGTATATTATTGTGGGGTAGATTTTTTCAATTTATAAACGGCATCAAAAGAATAAGTGTCGTCGGACGTAGTACTCGTACATAGCGCATGCTTGTCTTATGGAATACAAGGTAGGTGAACTTCTTACATTTTTCTCATGTATCCTCTTTATTTCTTAAGGAACATGATATAGTTCTCACTTGTTGGTAATTACTTCCTCTTACCCTTACTCTGGATGGCTGAACGTAGATGAGCCATGATGGGAAAACGAGTTTTTGATTAGATCCAATTTGTTCACACCTTTAATGACTGAGATTATCCTGAATTATATTCAAAAACGAAAGGACGTCATATACACCGAACGAATTCAAGAAAATTACCTGTAAAACCTTATATATATATATATAACTTGTGACTTCCAGTGTAAAGTAGTAACACTGACAAAATAATAGTTGAATAACAGTGCCAAATGGACGGTGATAAGTGAAGTGTACATAGCAAGTTACCCCTGATGATGGCCAAATTAAGGCCGAAACATATGTAGGGTATAGTGAAAATTTATTTATAAGTGCATTCGTTGGTTGAATGAGTGAATATAAAGAATCATTTCGTACCGGCAGTAAACACACTCCGTTTCGGTTATAAAAACCAACTAATGTTGCTCAGAGAAGTAATCGCTGTTCTGAGATCCATACGAAAGACATAAATGTACTGCGTGAGCAGAAGGAAGAATTTTTGACTGTTTAAGCTGGTGGTACATATAGTAACCACCAAGATGTAAGGGTTAATACTGAACGGTAAATACTCATAAGTTATGAAAACAACTAAACACTGTTATGCGTGTGGTTCAAGGGAAGCGGGCTAGGCTGCTTTGTGACAACGCCGAAATGATATGAAGACTGCAGAAGAGATCCTTAAGGAACACTTGACGAAATTTATGTTTAAGAACGCGCCTTGAATTTGAAGAAGAATATGTTCGTGTGTAGTTACTGCGTAGACTAAGAGTTCTTTTTTTATAAGCTAACCGACGCTAGATAGTGAATAAAAGCCCTTCCTGTTGTTGGTCTCGCAGGTACATCTACCGTTGTTGGAGTACCACTTGAGTGCATCTTGCGACTAACTAAAACAGCCTGCGCGCTCTCACCGTACTTTTTAAGGACCATTGTAATATCCTCCCATCTATCCTTTAAATCTCATAAGTTGCCTTTTTCTATCAGCATTTCTGACCGAAAAGTTTTACGCGTTTTACATCGATTTCTTGCGTGCTATGTTTTCTGCCTCTCACTCGTAGTAAATTTGTTAGGCACTAAAATTTTAAAGTTAGTCACCCGCAGTTTCTGTCCAGTCATTGTTGTTACCGTTGTTATAAGGCATGTAATGTGTTTATATGATGTGTCAGCATTGTTTAAGGAGACGTTAATTGCGTACTGGCAGGTTGTTATGTAAAAAAACAACATAATTAAGCTATTCCAGAAACACGGTCCACTTAATTATGTTTCCATTTGATTTAACATTTTGTGAATACTGATGAACGTATAAAAATCTTATGTTTTATTCATAAGAATTGCCCTAACCATTATGTGTTCACTTACTGTGTACAAGCAGCATAGAGTCTGTAACAAGCAGGTTGTGTGACAGTGGCTTGACTGGAAGAAAGAAAAGATTCTCTCGTGTGGCTGTGTGGCTGTGATCGGCCTCTGCTTTCCATAACACTAGTTAGTTGGTTAAAAAAATATGTCTCAGAAGAGAAAGTCAAATACAGGAACCGTGAATATCGGTGAATTCACCATTGACATGTCTTTTAGAGATTTGGACATAATAGTTTTTATGACATACATTCTGAGAGGTGGGTGGAGTGAGCCAAACAGGTCCGAGTTGATGCCTCGAGCACCTGTCTTCTAATGAGGCCATGCCCTTGATAATGGCAGACCGATACATGCAGACACGAGTAGACGGATGTGCAAGTCATCACTCCTGTTTGTTCGAATTAGCCTGTTAAAGACTAAGGTTGACGTGTATTATAATTAAAGAATTATTTCACGCCTTAAACATATATATATATATATTATATATATATAGTAACTTTTGAAATTGAAAGTGTTAAACCGCACATACCATAGTGTATCAGATTATGTATATATAGTCAGTGGTGAGTAGGTAATGATATGTAAAGGGGTGGCTGTGGCTTGTGTCTGGGTATTGTTTCGGCATTCTTCTGGAGGGAATAAAAGGACATCGCGTCAACAACAGGTAGTAGATCGGGTAATCCTGCCGAGATTCGAACATGATATCTCCTAAATGTAAATCTTTATGGCAACGTCGCACAGACCAGGTTTTGTGCTTTAGTGATAAGGTGTGAATATATTTTTGTGTTTTATGTATGTTGTGATTCTCATAATTGGAATGCAATGCCATTTTATAGTCTTATCGCTTCAAGTTTCAGTTACCTGTCTTTGAATAAAACTCGACAATTTGTCTTTGAACTTTACTACGCAGTAAACTAGTTTGGCGGCTTCTGGCTAGACATATTTCAGCATTCTCTGTGGAGTCGCCGTGGCGGAATAGTGGATTAAAGAATTTGGTTACACGGACGTCTAAACGTTTCCTAATCTATGATTTCTAAGACCTGCAAACTTATAATACAAATCTTTAAAAGCCAAACACAGAGAATAACGTGTTAATTAAGTGTGAGTGTATTAATGTCTGTAGAGCTTCGTAGTTTTGATTATGTATTATACTATTAAAGTGATTAAGTAACGGATTTAGAGATGAAAAATACGTACAAAATTATAATACGGAGACCTGAAGGGAGGAGACCAATTTGAGGTGCAAACATAAATGTCAGAATTGCAGTTTCTCTTCCGATTTTCAGTTCATAATTTCTTGCGGAAGCAATAAACATTTCATTTAGTCGTGTTTTCAGCAAAGAAAATAAGGGGAAAAAAAGAAGCAGAAAGATAAGTATTCCATACCACACAGTCACGCAAAGTCTACTTTACACTTTCATTTTCGGAGTGTCACTCACGTATTCAGAATTTCATGTGGCTCTTCTTTCTGCCCAGGTTTGACAGGTTTGGTGGCTGTTGTGGCCATTAACATGAAGTTAAGGCTCGCCTATATGATCTTCATTTTCAACACTTTAATTTGCCATGAAATTTGTAAGTTCTACTCTTTTCGGAGGATAATTATATTTAATTTTGTGCCTCAGTGGGATGTTTTACATATATAGTTTTAGTCGTTTATGAAAAAATTTTCGATCATTGTTTCGGTTACGTCAAATTGGAAAGTGCGTTCAATGGTAAAGTTCTTTTTACTCCACATAGAGGGCGAAATTCTGAGTTCGTCGTCCTCTTCTGCAGTCACTGATTATTTTTAATTAGCACGTCCATATTTCCTTAAATTCAATAAACCAGTGACAAATTTATTTGGAGATCTGTACGTACATAGAAAATTGCGTTGAACTGTTAATTGAACTTAGACTGGCAAAGCACATGACGCATCGAAATTTCTCCTGAACGGACGCTGTCATACTGACTGCCTTAGGCATACAGTTACACTGAGGTATTTGAAAGCACATGCACAGCAGGCAGGTAATAAAAACTTTGTTGCTTGCTGAACGTTTAAAAACAAACCCCATGGCGTGAAAATAAATGAGTTATTCGTGTCCTTTCCTGACGAATTTGTAAGCAGGCCTATAGTTCTGTGTATATTGATAGAACACTTTTATAATTTAAAGGCATCTTGCCGCTCGTAATATTTTAATTTAAGTTTAAATATTATGAGTTGTGTCCACACACACAAATATCTTTCACAGCACAAAACTGCGATTCACTGCTCCCGTACATCTACACCTACTAGTCATATTTGTTGTTCTAATGCTACCTTATAGTACAAGTACTGCGATTGTTACTACTGCTGCTACTACTACTACTACTACTACTTAATCTGAACTTTCTGTATTTGATCTTCTTCGTATCCTCAACTGGAAATTCGGGAAGGTTTTTCGTACCTTTAACTGGAGGTTTATCTTGTCTTCAACTGGATGTTTATCGTAAAAATTCCTTTGTATTGGCATCTGGTTTTAGACAAATATTTCCCAGCTTTTTCCGTTCAGATACTTTCCCCCTATATTAACGTTTACACCTAAGCACTGAATAAATTAAAAACCTTCTCCTCCACACACGTAACCATGCATAAACTATAAAGAGTCACTTAACATTTCATAGTTAATACCTGGCAAGAAAACGGCTTCTGGAACAGATTTGGAGACACTTTACCCTAGCTGCTGAAACTTTGGTTGGGAATGCAATAGGGATTATGACTACCAGAGGACACTTCCTATTATAAAGTTAGATTTTAATCGGTATGTAACATTCAAGTGACAGGACATGACACTCCCTGTGATCCTCATGGCCCGTATGCACAAGGATCTTCTCGTATTTGTTGTTTGTATGTAGAGCTTATTTGGAGTAGAACATACAGTGTTCATCTTATCGTGTCCCCAAGCACGGCAGCTTTATGGAATGGAGCCTGCATATGCCGGGACATCCTGTGACAGTCGCCGTCTTCAGGCACGCAATGGAACAGACACTCGGTAATTCAATGAAGTTATTGTTTGAATTTAGCTTTGATGTATATTTCACAGTATCCATCCGTCTGTCCATCACGCCCTGTAACTGGGAAACTAATAATGAAAGCAGATAAAACTGTATACAGAAATTCTACATTTTACGAAGGAAAACTTGACAAGCTGTTAATTTTACATTTCGCACTGTTGACACCTTGCATCTTCGTCATATTAAATTAAGTTTCAGACCAACTGATGCACACTAAAACCACTTTTATTGTAGCTTTATTGTAATTGTTAAAATTGTTAAAATTATACCCCTACACGTGTTTCGATCCTAGGATCATCGTCAGGGGGTTTTTTGCTGAAGGCTACTGTCACTTCAATCACATGATTTTAAATAGTCTAACGGCACATTAAAACTTATATATTATAAGTTAAAATCAAGACTTTTAACAAGATTTTAACTTATAATATATAAGTTTTAATGTGCCGTTAGGCTATTTAAAATCATGTGATTGAAGTGACAGTAGCTTTCAGCAAAAAAAGAAGAAAACCCTGACGATGATCCAAGGATCGAAACACGTGTAGGGGTATAATTTTAACAATTTTAACAATTATAATAAAGCTACAATAAAAGTGGTTTTAGTGTGCATCAGTTGGTCTGAAACTTAATTTGTTAATTTTACTGTTAGGTGGACGGGTCAGAATCTAAGTCAGTGTTGTTAGCTGTCAGGAATGCGTTTAGATCATGACGACAGTGAATGTGTACAGTTCATGTTCGTTTTCTGAAGATCACACAGACGACGAGTCCAAGAATGTGGAGACGTTAAAATGTATGTACCCTCCACAGGGGAGAGGGGAAATACCTAAATGTCAGAAAACGTAAAGATTACACTACAGAGAACTACAATGTTTGTCTGCTGTTTTGTATGGATGTACAACGTTTTCTGTCTCAGTGGAAGGACATAGACTGAGGGTGTTCGAGAACATTGTGCTAAGAAAGGTACTGGGACCTGGGCGGTAGGAAGTAGCAGGAGGGTGGGGAAAACTGCACAGTGAAGAGTTTTGTAATTTGTAATCCCCACCGAATAATATAATTGTGATCACATAAAGGGGTATAATACGGGCAGGACATTTGGCACGGTTAGGGAGAAGATAAATTTATACCGGCCTTAGTGGCGTAGCCCGAAGGAAAGAGATCAAATGGCGGGCTCTTATACATATGGTAATGAGCCTTCGGGCTGCATAAATAGAGGGAAATTTTTTGACTTGTTTCGGCACTGTTAGCTTCGCAATAAGGACTCTGGTCCGTGGAGTTAATTTGCTTCCAATTTATCAATTTGTAGTTGGGTTGTAATTTGTAAATCGGAGATAACTGAAACTGGTTCATACCTGGGGGTCATCAGTATTCCTATAGAGCAGATAGTCACTATAACATACTTCAAATGAGAAAGCATGGAAAATGCAAGACGTTAAGAATTGAAAACTTTCTACCTGTCTTGAGAGCAAAGCCACAAACCATAAACGTAGGAGTTTGATTCGATCTTACCTTGATGAGCTCCATTGAGATGTGTAACAAGTTTACATGTAGTTGTGCACCGGGCACAGTTTCACCACACAGTGTCCTCCATAGCCGCTCACAGATCCCTTTTTATAAGTCGCGACACTCCTCCTCCAGTTCGGACATCTTCAGTTTCTCCCGCACCTTCTTCTCTCTCTGCAGCTGTCTGCACAGAGATGAGGGTCAACTACACTGCCGAATCCAAATGAACAAATTTTTTATAGCCATTTTCGTAGTTTCTCCCTGTGACCACTCGATGTCCATTCTCTAGTAAAGGTAAAGCAATCCCATTACAGGCCTGTACATGTCCTTAGGATTGCAGGAGGTTGAGGCTCCCAGATTTATAGACAATCGACACGTGAAGGTGGTAAGGTTGTCAGCCCTACACACCGGCCGTCTTTACCCCCCAGGATGTACTCCTGGTACTCATTTCCGTTAGAGGATGAGTCGACCCCAGGGCCATAGTGCGACCGAAAGGATTATGTCAATGGAAAATTCCAATGACGCCATCGGGAAAGAACCCGCGACCTGCCGGCTTGTAACTCAGTGTCTCAACCAACTGCGCCACCACGTGCCCTCTCCATCCTCTAGTAGCTTCAGTAATTATGTTACTGTCTGTGTGAAAATAGTTACTTGATCTTGAAGAATATTTGCTTGACAGACATGTGCAGGGCCGTTCCATCATAAGTTTGAAAAACATAGCGAATTCTTAATTCTTTATAATTTTCTAGATCTAATGTATGTATCAACAAGGGGCAAGGGAGAATGGAATTCAGTGGGCTTAGTTCGCAGCAATTAAATGTACATGATTCCTGTACTGGTTTATTAATACAAAGAAGAAAGTACTATGGAATTAACATTGTCGATATGGAAGGGGAAAATTTCAAAACATGGCTGCTGTAGCACTGATAATAGCATGCTGTAAATATTGAACATTATGCGGATTGTTCTAATGATTCGAAAGTTTATTAGTATAGACTAATAATTTTAGGACTGTGCTTAGCAAGACGTAATGTGTGTAAGGACGGATAAATACTATATTAGGATCATACTTCGTGCTTTGTTCTGTTGCTGGCTCTTAATATGAGGTGCAAAATTTGTTGCTGGAAGGTTGCTTGTCTGAAGTGCAGTAAGCATTCAAACTTGAATACTTGAGATTTTTTTCGACTGAGATGAAGAACAAAAGAAGTTACTTTACGGATTTGCATTAAGGGGAGTGAGAGAGGGACTAAGAAACGGGTTTACATATTTTTTCGGCGTTTTATACGCTGAATAGAAATGTGAATGTATCTTAAACACAGAATGTAATAACACAATTATTTTAAACCACAGAAATTCTTATCTCATTACTTGTTGTTTGGAATATTTTCAGATTTTTTACGTTTTAATGGAAGGCAAATACACAGTAGAGTATTAACAACATATTACAGTTGAATCCATGTTATTTTACTCATCTATTGACTCTTGTAATATTTACTTTTTTGGTTTTTCACGTGTTACATTTCTGAAACCGCTCGTCAGATTTCTGTGAAGCGAATTCTAAATTTAAATTTGTCAGGTTAATTCGGTTTTGTTTCGTACGTGTGGTACACGAACACTACTATACATGAAATTAACATTCAAGATTCAGGTATTCTGGAATGTGATGCTGTGTCATTGCTTGAATAATTTCCGACGTTTCGAAGGCACCGATATCCTTAGAAGCGTCGGGAACTACTCACCCGACAACACAGCGTTGTATTTCAGAATACTCGAGTCTTCAGCACCAACGCTGTAAAATATTCAAATCTCTCAATTTCATATTCTTTCAGCTCGTCAGAAAATTTCCGCATTTTGTTGCACAGAAAAGTTCCTTACCGTGTTCACAAAATTCTTCCACTTGTCCCTATCCTTAGTAGGATGCATCGATTCAACATCCTCAAGTCTCTTTTATTCTAAGACTGACCCAATTTAATATTATCCTCTTTCCTACGCTCAGGTCTTCATATATGTATTTTGAATGAAGTTAGAAAGATATTTAAATGAATATCAGTAGTTAGGAGAAAAAGCATGACATTGGATTGTACATAGGAACCTTTTGCTATTTTAATGCACTCCGCTGTATTGTTTCTAAACATATTTCAGTATAATTTCACTATTGGATTCAAGTAACCATATTTGATTATGGGGGTTCTTAACTCGGCGAAGCTCCTGATACAGTTGACAGACCAAATCATATTCTCCTCATCTCGTAGGGGTTTGTCCTACAAGGCTGTAATCATGTGTTATTTACCAACACTGTATCAACTTCACATATTTATAGCGTTAAACACACAGCTTGCTATGAATATTGAAGCAAAAGAGTTGTGGCCTAATTTAACGTAGCCTCCTATATGTGTAAAGGGAACCAATCAGGAAAACTAGGCGTCACCATAATGCAAGTTAAACGAAATACCACTTGGCCTAATTGGTTGTGTTTAACCTTGATTTCAGTGTTCCGCCGCGATGTTGATGAGATCTGCGCTCTTCTGGGATATTACGCGGCGTCGTGTGGTTGTGTTTAGTCCGTAAAAGATTTCTATCTCCTCCACAAACTGGATATTTCGTTTCAGGGATATATTTTGTTATGTGTTTTTAGTGTAGATTGGGCAGTTCAGGATGTCTTACTTACCGTGGACCAAGAGAATTACGATGTTTCACCTTACGTTACCCCAGGTGGGTGAATCCTAACTTTCCACTACCTCTGCTGTAGACGTAACACAGGCCTGTAGGGGATTTCTTTCAGAAACCTCGTATTGTTTCGTGCTTAATCTTCACCATCTTTGAATCACTCATAAACGAAGAGATTCACAAGTTTGCATTGTGCATGCAGTTTACAGGAAGAACATTCGGGGTAGTGGAACAGCGGATGGGATTTCAATTGTTTTAGACAGTCCACCCCATTATTATGATCTCAATATCAGAACGATACACGGCACCTGCCAACCTTTCACGTACTGCCATTGTATTTGATATTTATATTCGATATTTGTCAGTGTTAAAGAAACTTGGCCAATCCCAGTGGCCGCGTGGTCTAAGGCGTGGGTCTGCGGCTGCTCGCTTGCTGGGATTGTGGGCTCGAATCCCGCCAACGGCATGGATGTCTGTCTCTTGTGAGTGTTGTGTGTTGTCAGGTAGAGGTCTCTGCGACGGGCTGGTCACTTGTCCAGAGGAGTCCTACCGAGTGTGGTGTGTCTAAAGTGTGTGATCGTGAAGCCTCGAAAAATGAGGAGGCCTAGACTCCTAGGGGTTGTCGAGCCACAGGGGGAAAAAAAAAGAAACTTGTATTATTTGTTTCCCAACTGGATAGGTTGGATAGCTGAGTCGGTGTAGTGACTAGACTACGGCTGGGAAACGGAGGAATCGTGATTCAATTTCAGACAGGACCAATGGCTCTGCCGCTCAAGCAGCCCTCTATTCAATTAGTTTCCTCTTTGCTCTGCGGCAGTGCGGCTGGGACGTGAAGCTGATCACTCATCTCCATCTACAATCGAGGTTAAGAATGAATGGAGTTGTAACTCCACTTCCACAAGTGCCTTCATGGCGTCCAGAGGGAAAAGTTACCTTCTCTTTACTGCTTGTGCTAATTACCGATTACGAATGTCATACTGAGGATAATATGGAAAAGAGTTGTGAATAGCATATTCCGTGACAATACACGTACTTATTTCTCAAAGTTCCTTAGGGTTTTCGGTACACTGAACGAAAAGTACTTCCTTTCCTGAGTCAGTTTTCGCGAAACGTATAAATGAACAGCAGCAACATGTGCAGAGCTCTTGTACTAAATGAACAGCAGCAACATGTGCAGAGCTCTTGTACTAAATAAACAGCAGCAACATGTGCAGAGCCCTTGTACTAAATGAACAGCAGCAACATGTGCAGAGCTCTTGTACTAAATGAACAGCTGCAACATGTGCAGAGTTCTTGTACTAAATGAACAGCTGCAACATGTGCAGAGCTCTTATACTAAATGAACAGCTGCAACATGTGCAGAGCTCTTGTACTAAACGAACAGCTGCAACATGTGCAGAGCTCTTGTACTAAATGAACAGCTGCAACATGTGCAGAGCTCTTGTACTAAATGAACAGCTGCAACATGTGCAGAGCTCTTGTACTAAATGAACAGCTGCAACATGTGCAGAGCTCTTGTACTAAATGAACAGCTGCAACATGTGCAGAGCTCTTGTACTAAATGAACAGCAGCGACATGTGCAGAGCTCTTGTACTAAATGAACAGCTGCAACATGTGCAGAGCTCTTGTACTAAATGAACAGCAGCGACATGTGCAGAGCTCTTGTACTAAATGAACAGCAGCAACATGTGCAGAGCTGTTATACTAAATGAACAGCAGCAACGTGTGCAGAGCTGTTATACTAAGTGAACAGCAGCAACGTGTGCAGAACTGTTATACTAAGTGAACAGCAGCAACGTGTGCAGAACTGTTATACTAAACGAACAGCAGCAACGTGTGCAGAGCTCATAAGGAATTTTGTCTCAAATGTTAAAGAAATATGGAAATTAAGGATAGAAATTTATTAACGCTGTTAAGTAAAGTATGGCTTTCCGTATGTCACTTTTCACGAAACCCACCTTTATGCAATACATTTTTGTGAACGTCTGTACCGAATTTTACCAAAGTCGAGAGAAAAATGTAGAAAATGCTGTCAAAATTTCATTGACCTTCTCAAGTATAGTGTAGCTGTCCTGCACTGCACTTCAATTTTCTCAGTGTACTCGTAATTACGTGGAGATAATTACTACCTAAGTTCACCGAAGTTTATTAAGAAATATGAACATTTCAAATATGAGTTTATTTACGCCATTAAGCAAAGTAGTGCTGTAACTGAGTCGATTTTCACGAAACTCACGCTTATTCGACGACTTCTTTTACATAATTCGTATATCGAATGCAACAAAGTGTTTAATCGGTGATACCAGGTTGCACACAGAAGGACGGGGATATAGGACATAGTGTGTTCCCGGTGCATATGTAGACTTGCTCGCCATGTGGATTAAGACGGAACAGGCAATGACAGCATGAATAAATACACGTGCTCTAAAACGTAAAGGTAAAGTTGTCTCTTACCCAGGCCATGAAGGCATATGGTGGCTTCAGGAAGTACAGCGCCACTAGTTTTCTATGCCCCGGCCACTTTACGCTTGGCATGCAAATTATATGAGCAGCGCAACACTCCGGTAGCAGATACCGAATGTTCGACAACACCATTGGACACATTACTGAGCCGCTTCCGTTTACCTCCCACATATTTAAGGTTTAATCCGTCCACCTTTCACATGATTAAGATTTAATCCGTCCCCCTTCCACACATTTAAGATCTCATCCGTCCACCTTCCGCACATTTAAGATTTCATCCGTCCACCTTGCGCACATTTAAGATTTCATCCTTCCACCTTCCACACATTTAAGATTTAATCCGTCCACCTTCCACATATTTAAGACTTAATCCATCCACCTTCCACACATTTAAGACTTAATCCATCCACCTTCCACACATTTAAGACTTAATTCGTCCACCTTCCATACATTTAAGATTTCATCCGTCCACCTTCTGCACACTTAAGATTTCATCCTTCCACCTTCCACACATTTAAGACTTAATCCGTCCACCTTCCACATATTTAAGACTTAATCCATCCACCTTCCACATATTTAAGACTTAATCCGTTCATCTTCCACATGTTTAAGATTTAATCCGTCCACCTCCCACACATTTAAGATTTAATCCGTCCACCTCCCACACATTTAAGATTTAATCCGTCCACCTCCCACACATTTAAGATTTAATCCGTCCACCTCCCACGCATTTAAGATTTAATTATGCTAATGTTAACCCTAGCGTCTTTTTGTCGTCCAAGTCGATATTTTCAAATGTAGATAATAGTACATACATTACACGTTTAATTAAATTTATAACACAGTCGGTATAATGTGTCCGAGTAGGCGTTCTGTGACAGTGTAGATGATCGTAGCTAATATGGTAAATATTAGTGCAGTGGCTTCTTGCCAGTGTTGTTTTTTAGAAATAAATATTCAAAATGTTGACTGGTTATGAGCATGATAAATTATAGACCTTGGGCTTCTGATTAAAAATTATTTTTAACAAATTTAGGATCATAACATCATGGCCCGTGAGCCTTTTTTTTTTTGTTTTGTAGAAGAACACTGAAGTACTAAAGTTAGGAATTTTGAAACTGTGTTTCAGTTTCATTATTATGCAACGCTTCTATTAAGAGAAGAATACTTTGGATGTTTTTTTTATTCTTAAGAGTTTCTCCTGGCTGACTACACACCTTGAAAATCGATCTGTTAGAAATATTTGTAACCGGAAAGCAGGATATTTTCTTCCTCTGCACACTGATCGTCATAATATCTGTCAACTTACGACAAAGTCTTCAGTGTCTGAATACCAATCCTTTTCAGTGTACTTACATTACAGATGCTTTCCTGGTATGAGAAGACTGTAGAATAGTTTCAGCTCAGTGTTACTGCGCACTTTGAATGCTAATGGGCACTTCCGCAGCCGTATTTCTGTATTGATAGCAGACAAACTCGTTCCTTCCGGACGTTACATTCAAAAGAGAAATTGGATCAGCTTTCGCCAGATTTGGTTCAGTGTTTTAAAATATTTTCCTTCTATCAGTTTCGGATGTTAGTTAATCACAATTGGAACATGTGTGTTTATGAATGTTGCAGTCTTCAGCTTCGGTCAGCGGAACCATGCAAATTCGCTCAAGCGGCAATGTTACTGACTTGTTTTCAAAGTTGCACGGTTCGTATTACGGCCGGGACACAAACTATCCATACTAAAGTTTTTGTGATTTTTCTCAAACCCTCCATGCAAATTCTGGGATAGAGTCATGCCTTCCAGTTCACTACTCGCTAACCATAAACCCATTTAACGCTATACAACCTGAGCTACTACAGGGTCGTTAAATAAACCATAAGGCATTAAAAGTACGTGCATATGAAAGATATATGTCATTGGTGACAACGACGGGAGGAAGTCAAACTTGACGTGAGGACCATGTAAATTTCACCTAAACCGCAGTACCATACACGAAACAGGGATTAGCGATAAAGATACTAAAAACAGTTAAACAGCGCGGAAGTTATAATAACCAAATTATATTTTAAAAATATTAAAAATTTTATGAACTTTACACAGTTCTAATTAATTTTATATAACGTAACAAAACACAGCATTTAAAATAACTACAGAGCTGAACAAACGACAATAATATATAAAATAAACTGTTATAAGGTGCGATATCTCACTGTCCAGTTGAAATGATATGTGCTAAAAGATTGTTTTTATACATTTTAGTTTATAATGGTTTATCGTGATTATTGTTTTAGTAAAAAGTCGAAACATGTAGGAAACATAAAGGAAAAATAATTTTGTTATTAATAAAAATTATATCGATTGAGCGTAAAGAACTTTTTGTTTCGTATTTGAAAATATAACGGGATGCCACACGCCAAGATACGACATTCAATTTTACTTTGTGTATGCATAAACGTTATATGTCAGTCAATACGTTGCGTTTTCTTAATTGGCATTGTGTCTGTCCTACACTCACACCACATGCTACAGATAGACCTTTCAAGGGATCCTGTCGGAAGCCGTCTTGAAAAGGTCCTAACGCTTGTGATCAAGTCTCATACCACAGACACTTTACATGCTAGGCTCACATATGTTAAGAACCTTTAAGGAAGGTAGCCTAGTCTGTGTAGCGACTAGACTACGGGCTGAATGTTCCGGCGTTCGAATCCTGGTAGGTGCAGGAGATTTACTGTTTTCCATACCTGTCAAAATCGGCCCCACGGGGCCCACCCTACCTTCTATTCATTGGGTCCCGGGGTTAAAGCAGCCGTGGCGTGGCCTTCACCACTAACCATCATCTAGCGCCGAGGTCAGGACAGAGTAGACCTGTGCCTATACTTCTGCTCTGCGCCTGCACGGCATGTTACGGGGCGACCTTTACCTTACATACAGATCACAACTCCATATATAACACCATTTACGTGGCTGCCCGGATCTCGTTTTACGAAAACATTGTTTGGGCAAGAGTGGCTTCTTAGTGTGAATGTACAGTATCGGAAACGAAAGTATCTGTGACCGTACGTCGATAGTGAAACGTTAAAAGTGTGCCCAGCTTGAGCTAAAAGAAACAGCAAAACATGGATTCTTTGTTGAGGTAGCGTGCCTTCAGCCGGGTTTAGCACTAGTACACCTTTTGCACTTGTGAGGCCCCGTTGTCGCTACAGGCCACGGTGCCTTACGCGTGGTGAGACAGCGTGCCGAACGTCACATGTTACACGACGTCATGCCCTACTTCCTTGGCGTGACTGAGCGCGCGTGTCGGCGTTCGAACTACGCCACGGACAAGTTTTCACCCAGCGCAGTACTGCAGGCCATCGGCTAAGTGATGAGGCGCGACCGCAACTCTTCACCACTTCCAAACGGAATAACAGCTACTGCAGTTTGCATGTTTTCGGTCAACAGCAAATTCTCTCTCATTCTGATACAACAGATTTCGTGTTTCAGCGTATCTTGCGTGTCACGATCAGACCACTGCAGATCCACAAGAATGTATTTTGATTTGAGTTGTAAATAATTTTAAATCAAGAGATGTATTACTGTAAATTAAAATACGCGGTAAACACACCCGGTATATGGTTTATAATAAATGTAATAAGACATGTTTCGTCAGCAACTTGTGTAGTTGTCTGATGATGGCACACAACGTGTGTCGAAATATGTAAATAAGTGTGTAAAATTAAAAAAACAGTCGTTGTTGACGGAAAAAACATGTAGGCTGATTTAATTTGAAGAACGCTACTATGTACTACAGTTGTAATTGCGAAAGCATTTGCACTGAAACACGCAAGCTGAGCGAATATTAATTTTCTGTATGACTTTTGAGGTTCTCACAGCGATAAATATTAAATTTACATTAAGAGGACAGTAATTTTGTTTTATTTTTAAATGGCAAAATATATTTATATTTGTGAAGAGTGTGCCTTAAACCCGCAAAGGGATGCACCGACATACACTTTACGTTACAGTATGTCATCAATATATAATTATCAAACAGAACATAATCTGTTTTTTCATTATGTATCATGGAAACAAAATGCGTTATCACCACAAGATGGCAGCAATAAACGGCAGTGGAATTAATACTTCAGTTATTGTTATTACATTGGCAATATTTGTCATAAGAAGATAGCTAGAAGCGCCGTTTATTCGGTCCATCTATCCCTGCGGTACTTGGAGGAGGCCGTGTACGGTGATTTAAAAGCTTATGATGTAATCAGAGGATTAAATCAATATAAATTCAGACGAAAATAATAATAATAATAATAATAATAATGTATTTCAGTCAAGTCTTCGTTCCAAAATGTTCCAAGTTCTGACATCAGAGTGTTTCTCGAGTCTTGATATCAGGCTTCCGCCGCGATGTTGATGAGATATGCGCTCTTCTGGGATATTACGCAGCGTGTCTCACCCTGGTTCTACCCTGTTGGCTGTCATCACGCCTACTGATTGCTACCCCGCCGTACTTTCCAGAATCTACGTTATAGGTTGCTGGCTTTCGTCCTTTCCTATTCGGACTCTTGACCCGTGAAGATGGGAATGACACGTTGTCCCGAAACGCCAGTAAAGAAAAACCACACGACGCCGCGTAATATCCCAGAAGAGCGCAGATCTGTTTCTCGAGTGTTGTAATGCATAAAGTGGATCAATGTAACCGTTGTCTGTGGAAAACAAGTTAGAAATAAAGAATAGTCAAGAGGTTTTCCTTGAATTGCAACGGAATTTCAATTGTGACTGACTTAATAGACACCTTGAAGGACAGTCCGTCTTGAAAAGATAATGGTGGCTCAGCTGGGCAATAAATTCTTCGTATTTTATTAAATCTGGCTGTTTATTACTCTGCTCCACCGATTCCTTTTATGACCTGAACGAATCCAGTCTACACCCTTACAACCTACAGGTTCATATACATTTTAATATTATTCTTATACCCGTCTATAGTTATTCCAAGTTTCCTCTTTCTTTCAAGTTTTACAACCAAAACTTTGTATGCACTGCTCATCTCTCCTATATGAAATACACCGCATTCTTAGATACGATACCGGAGAAACGTTCAGATAGATGTTGGCTTCTGTTTATTTCAGTTTGCCTGTTAGACAGGTTTCACCGTACCACACTCTCCTCCCATTACCAGTTTTTAAATTAAAACCGCCATATCATATGTCAGTAAATGTAAATTAGTATTTTATTTCTTTCCGCTCATTAGTGTCTTATATTTGACATGAAGACAGTGATGTCATTTCGTCGTTAAATCTGTTTCATAGTACTTAATCCTGTCTATCATAGTTATACTCGTATATACGTATTTAAGACGGGGACTGTATGTTCACGAACTGTTTGGTACAGTGATTCGGCTGAGTGACCATATATCACTTTCACCAGTGCGATTCCCTTGGGCAGTGACACGTGGTTATGTGGATGCTGTTTCGCTTTCGGTATCATCATGAGTGTCTTAGTTTTGTCGCAGCTGTTACTTTTCTGGCTACGTGATGCAAGTGATCATCCCTTTCTTCTTCCTGTTTTAGGCTGTTTTGTCTCTGACTGTCGTTCTGGTATCGCATTCACTAACAATATTTCCTCCTACTTTTTCATAGGTTCATGTTTCGGTTATTACTTCGAGTCTTCTACTTGACAGTCTGTCTCTCCTAGACCCTTCTTATGAAATTTTAGCTATTTTACTATTAATAAACTTGTAAAGGAATGTGTGAAATTGATCCATCCCTCTCAGGGCAAAAAACAATGGTGGTCTCTTGTGAACACGGTGATCAAATTTCGGGTTCCATAAAATGTGGGGAAATTGTTGACTAGCTGAAGCATTATTAGACCCTCAAGAACTCTCCCCATGAAATTATATATGAGCCTGCGATGTTCTTTTTTTATGTATTATTACATGTATATTACATAAATGTATATTACATAAAAAATATTATGTATTTTTTAAGAAAAAAATGAGCCTGCGAGTTACGTAGGGTGATCACGTGACTGTATTTGTGTCTTACTTGCTGCCTTGTCGTGTGTGTGGTGTTTGTTGTTTCGGCTGTAATAACAGAATTGCGATCTCACAGTTGTACATATTTTGCGGAAAATTTGTTAAATTGATTACTGTGTATTGCCTGCTGTGTCAACTGAGTTGGTTTTCTTACCCTGCACAATAGCACGGAATTTTGTATGTCAGTGTTTTCATGAATTGGGAGAAGAATCTTTGGTAATTTAATTCTTCAGAGATTTAATATTTTATGATTTATATATAGACATATAAAGAATTAATTTCAATCAAACGGAATTTAATTAACTCAGTCGTTATTCTTATTAGTAAGATATAAATAAAATTTAGTTTGGACTTTTTTCAACATGATCAGTTTACATAAAATAGTGTGTTAACCTTGATCATCATGATAAGGTTTGTATGGTTAGATAATTTTGCCTGGACCTGAAGGCTAATACTGAAGAATGTTCCATCATTATCATCATCATTGTCGTTATGAAATATTCAGAATTAGCCTTAATCTTCAATCGCTGACGGTCTAAACCTACAAATGTCACGATGTCGGTGCTAATGATGATTATGATGATGATGATGATGATTGTAATGTTGATTGTAATGTTGATGCTTGCTCCTGAACCCATTAGGCGTAGTCGGTCTCTTTATCTATGTTTCGGGGCATCCAGTGGCATTTTCAGCATATGTATCTTCAAGTCCTACGTGTGTTGTAGAAGATTCTTGTCACACTCTACATTTTCACTAATGACACGTGAAAATTTTATTTTTCTCTGACGTAAGCGTGATAAGCGGAATACGTAAGCGTAACAGGCCGACAGAAAAATTTAAAAGCTGAAATAAGTGTGTTTGTACAACGTGCATTTATTCTTGGGTGAATATGAAATGAATAAAGTTGACATGCGAAGGCGTAACACATGTCCACTTGTGTTAGTGTAGCCAGTCACGTCCGTAAGTGTCTAACAGGATTTCTGTCGTCGCCATCAACGTAACACAAGTACACTGTAACGCTGGAGCGAATTCGTGCTTAGAAAAGTTTTCAATTACGGATGAATTTTCTCTTTTGTTTAATACGACCCCTCGACCTTGAACACTCGGACAAATGTATGGAGGTGAATCTTTTCTTCTCATGTTCTCACTAAGAAGATGGACAACTAAGCAGAAGATTGGTAGGTATAGCAGGAGGAATTTCAGTAAGGCACCAGCTTCAGGCGCAGGTTAACAGCTAGCCTAGACTGATGCCACATGTCGGAAGAGTGCGCGAAGTCGTGTGCGCATAGATCAGTGCGTTAATGCACTGGTGAAGGTGACAGTATTCGTCTGCTTACACAGTAGCTCTAATCATGTGACTGGGATAGGAGGGCCGTAAACTTTTTGAGACCCGCGCTGAAAGTTGCCATGAAAAACGACGGGGACTTTGTGGATATTATTCTGCTATAGCTGTCATGGCTCTTCGTCACTGATCTGAGGGTCTGCAGCTCCACAACATGTGTGAAGAAGAAAACAATAAATATATGCATAGCAGTGTATGTATTTATTATATCAGTGTATGTATTTATATATTCGTTCCGGAAAACAATTCAGATGTCGGTACCAGTTCTCTAAGTTTCGTATGAGTAAATGAATACTTGTTACGGTTTTGAGAAGCGGCGTGGGAGGAAGTCGGAATTCACGTAAGCTACTCTTTTGCCATTCGCCTTGACGGACTCGAAGCAACCGAGACAGATATCAGTACAGTTCATCCCTGTAGTGGGGGTGGAAAAGTTTGAGTCAAGGGATGGCCGGATAATGGGGGAAGAAAACGGCAAACATTTGAACTTTTGCGAAAATCGCTACCCTTCTTTCATTGTACGGACAAACACAGAGTCATAAGTAATTATTAGTAACAATTTTATTAGAAAGGTCCCGCTACTGACGATTGTGCAACCGTTTTATAACGTGTAGTGGGAGCGGAAATTTCGAAATGCCAGCCTGACAGACATGCATTTCGGCTAGTAGCCGATAGCCGCCCTCATGCCTACATGTCCACTGATACGTGTAATTTTACGTAGTGTCCTGTAATCTAGTTTGATCTGTAATAAACTGTATATACACCAGAGGCCTAGATTGAAAGTGTGTTTTGTTACTAGAAAATAATTTCGTATTTTGTGTGTGTGTGATGAGCTTTATTTGTGGTTAATTTGCTAAGTTTATGGGAGTGGGACCTGCTGTATGTCTGTGTCTCGCTTCCTTCCTTCTCTTTTGTCACAGTCTGTGCAGCCACTGGGACCTACTGTATGTCTGTGTCTCGCTTCCTTCCTTCTCTTTTGCCCACAGTCTGTGCAGCCACTGGGACCTGCTGTATGTCTGTGTCTCGCTTCCTTCCTTCTCTTTTGCCCACAGTCTGTGCAGCCACTGGGACCTACTGTATGTCTGTGTCTCGCTTCCTTCCTTCTCTTTTGCCCACAGTCTGTGCAGCCACTGGGACCTGCTGTATGTCTGTGTCTCGCTTCCTTCCTTCTCTTTTGCCACAGTCTGTGCAGCCACTGGGACCTGCTGTATGTCTGTGTCTCGCTTCCTTCCTTCTCTTTTGCCCACAGTCTGTGCAGCCACTGGGACCTGCTGTATGTCTGTGTCTCGCTTCCTTCCTTCTCTTTTGCCCACAGTCTGTGCAGCCACTGGGACCTGCTGTATGTCTGTGTCTCGCTTCCTTCCTTCTCTTTTGCCCACAGTCTGTGCAGCCACTGCGGACTGTGATGTCGTAGCTCAGATTACTTATCCTTTCTTTTTGCTCATGGCTGGACAGCCACTGGGACCTGGGTCCGTCGTTTCGTTCCTTCATGTCTCTTTTGCCCACAGTCTGGTGCACCTACTGGGACCTGCTGTAAGCTCTATGACTCGCACACTCCCATCTCTTTGCCCCCTGGATCTGTGCCAGTCACTGGGACCCTTGTCATTTGTACTGTTATCGCTTTCCTCCTTCATTCTTTTTCCATACTAGTCTTAACTACACACACATACCTGCTGTATGTCTTGTCTCTTTTTCCCTATTCTCTTTTCCCACTTTGTGCAGCCATTTTTGATCTGTATGTCTGTGTTCGTTTCCTTTCATTCTCTTTGCCCACGTCTGTTCAGCCACATCAGCGGTTCGAAACGCATCAGATAAAGTATTAAGTAGACTTTTTTTTTTCTATGGCTGGACAGCCCTACATGGGCCTGGGCCTCCTCGTTTCGTCGAGGTTTCATGATCACACACATTTGAGACACACCACAGTCGGTAGGACTCCTCTGGACGAGGGACCAGCTCGTCGCAGAGACCTCTACCTGACATCACACAACACTCACAAGAGACAGACATCCATGCCCCCGGTGGGATTTCTTTTTTTTTGCCAGTCCGGGGTTTTTCCCTTTGATCCATTTTTGTACTGTTTAAATCCTTTCGTTCTTCATGTCACTTTACGTTCCATACTACCGTCTTTACAACTAACACAACACAAATATCATGCCACCGTTGGGATTTTTTTATTTTTTACTAATTCCTGGATTTTCCCTTTGAGCCATTTTTGTTCTGTATTAGTCCTTTTTCGTCCTTTCATGTCACTTACGGTCCACAACCGTCTTTTTACAACACAACACAAACATCCATGCCCCCGGTGGGATTCGAACCCACGATCCCAGTAAGCGAGAGTCCGAAGACCCACGCCTTAGACCTCGCGGCCACTGGGATCGGCTTGGATTTTTTTTTTTGTATTAATTCCTGGGTTTTCCCCTTTGATCCATTTGTACTGTTGAAGTCCTTTTTGTCCTGCATGTCACCTATGTTTCATGCTATTGTCCATACATCTAACACAACCAAACATCCATGCCCCGGTGGATTGAACCCACGATCCTAGTAAGCGAGCGGCCGAAGACCCACGCCTTTGACCGCACGGCCACATGGATCGGCATTAAGTAGACATTATCAATGTAAATTTGAAGGTGGGAGAGACACTACTGGAGACCATTATTAAACCTCTGAACAGTTGAGATGGAGACGAAGGTGCGATGTTTCGCTTATAAAATTGAATTCAAACACGCGTTAGAAATGCTCGAAGGTTCAGCGAAGGCTTGCTGCTATCCACTGCCCCCCTCCCCCCATTTCGCCGTTGTCCCTATACGTCCGAAGCCTCATGAACAAGTTTACTTTTTAATTTGGAAGAATATGTTAATTAATGTCTTATATTTTACGACTTACATCTGTCAAACTTTCCATGCCGTAAATATACGAGACGTAACATAGATATACTTGTGTAGACGGTGAATGGGGGGGGGGGGGGGAGGCCTCATTGCGTCCATGCAGGTTACTGCTTTGAGTAACATTGAGTTAAGTTAGTCCTTCGTGTTCTGTGTGTACTGAGGTATTGAAATTAACATATAAGGCTGATGGATTTCTGAACTAATTAGCGCAAACAAACAGAAAAAGAATATAACTA
The DNA here is from genome assembly GCA_021186555.1 of Reticulitermes speratus. Classification (NCBI taxonomy): domain Eukaryota; kingdom Metazoa; phylum Arthropoda; class Insecta; order Blattodea; family Rhinotermitidae; genus Reticulitermes; species Reticulitermes speratus. Next base: position 31,111,182 of record JAJKFL010000237.1, read on the forward strand.
AACTTTCATATTTGTATATTACTCATACCGTGCATATTCTTACAGTTAATACATCTACCAAGAAAAGCCTTTACTAAAATACAATTCGTAACGAGTATTAAACTCCTACATGTTTCGGCACCGGGTTGCCATCCTCAGGGAATTTTAGAACAAAGGATTATAAACCCAACACGTTAATCTACGTATTACATTGCCGGTATTGGAATGTTTACAATGTTAAAATTCTAAAATATATAAAAAGCTGATAAGCATAAAAATTACAGTATTGTGATATTAAAATTATATGATGGTATGCAGTTCCAAGTACAAGTCCACAGTTGCTTATGATCTGTTCACAGTATGCACACAAACACCTGCCTCGTTCGTATGTGATCCGAAGGCATCTCGTCCACATGGAACATGCGATGTGCGTCGTGTCGGGGGTGTAGTGTCAGTGTAATACCCAGATTAACGTGTTGGGCTTCTATTCCTTTGTTATAAAACTCCCTGTGGATGGCACCCCGGTGCCGAAACATGTAGGAGTTTAATATTTGTTATGAATTGTATTTTAGTAAGTGCATTTATTGGTGGATGTATTAATTACATATTTTTATTTATTTATCTGTGTTATATGTGACAGACAGTCGGTGAGTACCTAAACCAGCAAAAGTTTAGCATGGAATGGTAAGATAATTAATTTATGATGATTTGGAAGGAGCGATAGTAGTCTAATTTACGATGATATACGGGCCTTCTATATTAGCGCGGCCTGCAAAGTTTTAAAATCCCTAATATGATAAGAGTGTTAAAGTACGACTGGGCCAAGGGGAGACGAGAAGTGTGAAGATTGGAAGAGGAGTTAGACAAGGTTATTGTTTGTCGCCGATTGTGTTCGACTTATACAGCGAGTACCTTACCAAGGAAGCTCTTGAAGGGTTTGAAGACTTCGAAATAGGAGGACAAGTAATTCGCACTGTGAAATATGCAGATGACCTTGTGCTACTGGCTAGGGAAGAAACGGTGCTACAGGGCATGATTGATAGACTAATTGAAATTGGAAGACGCTATGGAATGGAAATGAATGTGGGAAAAACTAAAGTAATGAGAATCTCAAGGCAACCATCCCTAGTACAGATTATGATATATCAAAAACAACTGGAGAATGTGAAATATTGAAACTATTTGCGTAGCATGATAACAAATTATGCAAGGTGCACACGTGAAATTAAATCCAGAATTGCCATGGCAAAAGCAACATTCAACAAGGAGAAGACTCTTTTCACCAGCAAAGTAGACTTAAATTTAAGGAAGAAACTAGTGAAGTGCTACATTTGGAGCATAGCTTTGTGTGGTGCTGAAACGTGGACGTTTCGGAAAGTAGATCAGAAATACTTGGAAAGTTTTGAAATGTGGTGCTGGAGAAGAATGGAGATCAGTTGGACCGATCGTGTGAGAAATGAAGTGTTACATAGAGTCAAGGTGGAGAGGAAAATCCAACGTTCAATAAAAAGAAAAAACGGCTAACTGGATTGGTCACATCTTGCTTAGAAACTGCCTTCTGAAACACGTTACTGAAGAAAATATAGAATGGAGGAGAAGACGAATAAGAATACTTAAGCAGCTACTGGGAGATATAAGCAAACGAGAGGATACTGGAAATTGAAAGAGGAAGCACTATATCGCACTCTGTGGAGAACTTTCTTCGGAAGAGGCTATGGACCTGTCGTAAGACAGACTACGGATTGAATTTTATGTTGCATTTACTGGAAATATTTAAAAATCAGGAGAGTAACAGTGCATGTTTTCGTAACATAAGCAACTGTTGCTGATGCGTACATTTTGGAATTCCCAAAATTGTATCTCCCAGTAAGTCTAGCAATTTACCATCATAATTGTGTATTTAAAAACGTACAGAGCACATAGTGCTAATATCTTTCAAAAAGCGATGAGTTTCGGCCCATATACAGGAGGTACCTTTTCGAATCTTGGTAGTGTGCTGCTGCTAAGAATTGAGTTTCGCGATGTTTTCTTTTCTCTGTTTTCATGTCATTAACCGAGATATGTTCCACGACTCTCTCCTGCTAATTCCCTTTTGCTTTCATGTTAGCGACAGTCCATTACCTGATCAGTTGTTGCGATGATAGTTCATGTAGTTCATTCAGTGTATGTCACCCTTGAATGACAGGCAGATGTTACAAGGATGTCATCGAGGAAGTTAAGAAGAGGAAAGGAAATCTTTTAAAACATGTAATTTATTCAAACAGTAAAAATAAAAAATAGTATTTACAAATGTAGTAAGTAAAAGCGATACACCTGACAGTAGTTAACAGGATAAACAAATAAATGCATGATTTAAAGTTTAACTCACAAGGAATACAAATCAAGATAATTTAAATTAAATGAAGAAAGTCTAAGTAAACATTTACCTTTATGAATATCAAATGAAGTCACATTTGCACGAAAACGGAATAATGTTTGGACAAGATGACTTTCAGTTCAGTGTACACTAATGCTGAATATGACAGGAACATGCGAGTAGATGATAGTTCAGACATTAGCCGTAGTAACTGTGAGCGCCACTGTTTGGATAGCCTCCATAGCCATGACCGTAAGGTGCTGCCACCAAGGGAACGGAATGAGAAGTGTGACCAACCTGCAACGAGAAGTAGTAGTAGCCTCTTTGTAATGACATAAGTACACACTTCCCAACCTTGCGTGTCTAACAATAACACAAGGGCATACTGCACAGCGTTCTATATGTCTAACAATAATACAAGGGCATACTGCACAGCGTTCTATATGTCTAACAATAATACAAGGGCATAATGCACAGCGTTCTATATGTCTAACAATAATACAAGGGCATACTGCACAGAGTTCTATATGTCTAACAATAATACAAGGGCATACCGCACAGCGTTCTGTATGTCTAACGATAATACAAGGGCATACTACACAGAGTTCTATATGTCTAACAATAATACAAGGGCATACCGCACAGCGTTCTATATGTCTAACGATAATACAAGGGCGTACTGCACAGCGTTCTATATGTCTAACAATAATACAAGGGCATAATCCACAGCGTTCTATATGTCTAACAATAATACAAGGGCATAATCCACAGCGTTCTATATGTCTAACAATAACACAAGGGCATTCTGCACAGCGTTCTATATGTCTAACGATAATACAAAGTCATACTTCACTGCGTCCTGTATGTGTCTAACGATAATACAAAGTCATACTTCACTGCGTCCTGTATGTGTCTAACGATAATACAAAGTCATACTTCACTGCGTCCTGTATGTGTCTAACGATAATACAAAGTCATACTTCACTGCGTCCTGTATGTTTCTAACGATAACACATGGGCACACTTCACAAATTTCACCTCTTGAGTATCGTTACTGATATGTGTTAGATTTTCCAGAATATATTTAAGAAATGAGATCCACCGTATAATGTTCTTGTGTAGAAACTAAGGTAGATCAGCTGTCAAGAAATTCCACTTCTCTTATGGAAACCGAATATTCATTGAGTTCTGAAGTGTCAGTCATTGGTTCATATCTTGAGCCAAATGAGCCCATTGTAAACCCTCATACCTTATTTCTTTAAGACTTGTTTGAATATTATCCTCTCATCCATTCGTAGGTTTTCGAAGTGTTTTCTTCATTTTGCCTTTTGTGACTCAAATTGTTTACGCTCTGTTTATTTCTCCCATCGACGTTAGATGTTCCATTCATCTCATCCTGCTTGATTTAGTCGCCCTAATAATATCTGGCAAAGAACAGGGCTTTATTTTCCTAGTTGATTAAGTTTCAATTTTGCATACACCCTGAAATTTCGCGGCATCCCCAGCGAAAAGTATTCGGCACTCATAGATGGTGCGGCACGTTGTTTCGGAAGAGCTGACGTAGGCGGTGTTTATTTACTGGGTATATATTTCAACGGCAGCTTGTTTCTCGTTTGCAATAAGCAGAGTCCATATCACAGAACCTAAGACACTGCTTACTTCTTACAGTTAACTAACATCATACGTTCCTCTGGTTTTTAAAGAACCGCTCAGTTACGGGATCATTAGAACACATGGTTTCATTTACTTTGTGTTTTTGTTTTAGCTAATTGTCTGCTAATTTACCCAGGAAAGTACAATGTTTTGTCTGATAGGTCCGAATAATAATTTGAGACGAGAATATAAGATCACTGATCTGAGGCTTTAAGTACGATGTTTGAAGGATCCAGTTGCCACATGTACTGAGAGTACAGTCTTGACAATGTAGAGACAGCATGGGATAAAATAGGAGCTTTGTCGAGTAGCGTAGTATTCAGTCTACCCTGTGTACGACAGGACATACTTTATTTTTGAGGCAGCGATTAGTTCTTTAGCAATTATAGTGAAAGTGTAGGCGTTTATAGAAAGATAACTGTCCATTCGCCTAATCAGATCACTAAAACGTACATCTATGTAAGTAAAGTAAAGTAAAGTTTTCCCTATAACAGGCCATGAAGGCCCAGAGGGGGAGTAGAGGTATAGCTCTACTCATTCTTGACCCGGGCGCTAGTTGGGGGTGGGTGGTCAGCACTACGCCCCGGCAGCTTTACCTCCGGGAAAGACCCGGTACCCATTGTATAGGAGGCTGGGTAGGCCCCAGGGCTGGTCTGGACGGCTGCGAAAAATCTCGCCCCCACCGGGTTTCGATCCCCGGATCGTCCAGCCCGTAGCGAGTCGCTATACCGACTACGCTATCCCGGCCCCTACATCTATGTAAACTATAATAATAATAATAATAATAATAATAATAATATGTAATTTGTACGACTATATTAAGAATATGTATGGGCCTACCTAGACCAGCGATTTTAATGTGCTGCCACTAGCTACACAAAAGTTTAAAAGTAGGCCCTTATCATTTTTAATAGTATCAAGTGTCTTCTCTTGTAGCCTTTTATGGGTTTCTCCAGACCCTCCGAATAATATAAACTCAGTTAGGGCTCGCCTGCCTCATTTATGACATTTCCGCTGTATTATTCGCCCGTCAACCTACTGTCGACTCTTTGAGCGCCTTAAAATAAACCGTAAAAGCATTTTCAAGTTCCCGATTTCCTTTCCTTAGTGTACGCTGGATTGCTTTCGTCTTCAAGTGTACAAAATTTGCGAGTAACCCTTGACCTCGCTACACCAACCTTCTTGACGATGGCGTTGAAGCCATTGTGCTTGTCGGAGGTGTACTCCACGATCCTGACAGTACCGTCAGGCTCCACCAGGCTGTAGGCTCCCTTAACGACGTCACCATCTCGGGTCTCCCACTGGCTCTTAGCGTCGCCGGTGTGAGCATCCTTTACCGCGTAGTCATAAGCATATTTGGGGTAGGCCTGTGGAAGAGGAAATAAATGACGTTCAGCAGTCGAAGTGAAACGTGATCCCGTAAATGTTAAGGTCGCAGGTAATTAGCGTTGCCTTAAAGATGTTTCGTTGTCTTGCAATGTCAAGCCGTAAGCTGTAATGTCCTCAGCCCACTGATAATCGCGTCCGGGGTTTACAGATTTTCGTCCAGTGCAGGAGAACCATGTAACGAGTATGGGAACCTCCTGCAGCACCTATGGCACCAGAACTAAGAGTCCTACTGGGGCGATGAACGTACTTTAACGCGGCACGTAAGGGACGCGTGAATGAACGTAATTAAACATTGATTTAAAGGGCTGGGATACTTCTGTCATTATAGTACTTAGGCTGAGGGCAGGATGACTGGGATTCTTACCGTTTCTGGGGACAACACAGTCTCCAAACCATTCGTTCCTTCTCCTTAGTCGAAAAGGTTGCGAACTTCTGAGGTGAGAGCGACACACATTATGTGTAGTGATATGGCCCCTCTTTGGTAAAGAGGGGCTAAGTGCCACTTTGAGCTAAATTGAGTTGTGTATCAAATCATTCAACTAATGGTCCTCTATGGTTTGTAAAAAGATGACAACTGCATCTTCCAGAATAACCAAGACAGGCGGCAGATATCCTGTCTCTCAAAGCATTTGTAATGTGTAAAACGGAGACGCCTTCTTGCTTCTCCTGTAAAATTGATACATTGTGGGTTGTCCTCTGTTTACAAAACAGGGGCGATATAACTGAGAAACGTAAGCAATTTTTAATGTAACAGTTTTTAAAAGTGTAAAATTGCAACTTGGAGGCTTTGAAAAAGTTTTTTAGCTGTCTGTTTGATGATGATTACTAATCAAGTATGTGAGCTGGGTACATGAAATGTGGTACAGAGATGGGCGACAAACACACACAGATATTATGTATAAAATATCCGTTGTTTATAAGTCAACAGTTACAAACATGGCGACAGTGGGAATTTGCGTCACACAAATTTGTCTTTTTTACGTTTATACAGAATTTGTAAGTTTGTTTAGTTGCATGTAACATAACGTTCTTCAAAAAAGAAACTAAAGTCAAAATATTTTTAGATCAAGTTTCATACGGCTGTGACTATGAAAAATGCTGATTAACCTGATAATGGAGGCAGCAAATTCCTCCGAAACATAGTTACGCTTGTACCAGATTATACGTCATGATTTCCAGAAAGCAGTATTGTTATCAATAACATTACTCATATATATATATATGATTAGAGAGAATGTAATAGAAAGGTATGATTTAGGATTTCGGCTCGAATCTCTTTATTTGTACAGTATAAACATGGATGTGGTGTCAGTTGCGATCTGACATCGTGTAGAAATTACAGCACTCACGTAATAATCCACGGCTTGATGTGTGGGGATTCCCAGGTAACCGGCATGTGCAGCTGCGAAGAGCAGGGCGAAGGCGAGCGGAAACTGTAAAAAAGAAATATGGATTTCACGTTAATGTAGAATATTGTCATTTCAGTAGATGAAACATTGATTTGTGAGTAATCTGACAACTCTGTATCAACTGCAGAATTTATGTAGTGTCGAAGTGAGTGCGATTATGAATTTGAATTGGGAGGGCTGTTAATACAAGGTATTGTTCTTGTGAATACATTTAATATTGTGGCCTGGGTGACTTGGCCTCGTGGACTTCAAAACATAACTTTACAGTTTCACATAGAGGTGATTTGTCAGATCTACTTTCCAGTGTTTCATTCTCGTTGCAAGTGCTTCTGGCAGCCATTGCGTAGAAGCCTGGCTGAAATTTGTAGTTCACATCGCGATGAGTACAGAGATGACTGTCTTCTGATATGTGACGCCGTAGGTTATGGTAAATGTGTACTGACGTTTCAGAGGAGCCTGCTGCATCATCAGGCTAGATGATCTCCCGTGATGACGAAGACAGCAGATTCCTTTGCAACTTCGGTGCATATATTGTAGGCTACACGGCGTCATACACCAGGAGAATTGGGTGATTGGATGTGGTGGTGAAGAGAAAATTTGTGCTTCTAGATGGGATGGAACCCCAGTCGTCCACCCCGTAGCCTAGTCACAACTTGACACAAATTGAGCAAACTGGTGCTTTACATGTTTTGGCTTCCCGTCTTTATTTTGCCATCCATGCTACATACGTATTCAGTCCGTTACTGCATTGTTCATTAGACCGCTGGAAGAACAAATCACGAAGAACATACAGTGTTATTAAGTGTTTAACGCTTTAAACACTAAGTGAATAGACTTGTCTATCCAATGCTTCCCTATTTCCGAAAGAGCATTGCTTTTTGGAAGGCTCCCAGGTTTCGCCCCTTCCTCTTGTGTTAAGAGCAACATGTAGATGAAGATGAGTATGTAGCATTGCTGTCAAGATTCACTCCGTACCTCGCAGTAAACACACGCCATCTCGGTTGTAAAAATGATTAATTTTATGCTGCATAGGGAAATAATCGCTCTTTGTTATGCAATCCATACAAAACACAAATACCCATACATTTCCTTGGGCAGAACGTAGAATTTTTTAACATTAAATCTGTCGGTATACAAACGAACCACTGTTTGTTAAAGTGTTAATACTCTAAGGAACAGCGGTTTATAGATGTACCACCACTTTTATATACAGGAACTCTGAATTATACCTCATACAGTTTATTTATGTGTTTAATATGATGCCCAGAACAGACAGCGATTATTTACCTAAAAGCATTTTCGCTACTTATCTTTGTAGTAAAGAACTAATGTGCTTTCTATAACTGTAATGTCTGTTGTTTAACTACAATGTAATGATACAGGATAAAAACGAAGTACTGAGAGGAAACTTGATCCCAATGTCACTTTGTTCAACAGAAATTCCACATGTAACCTGGGATTGAACCCGGCCCTCCGCAGTGACATTTTTCTTAAGGTTGAAGCTGTATTTAAAGTATTGTGTGCATAAAGTTCGTGTTTGAAAGGTTTAACCTAGTTCAGTTCGTCACATGTTGTGGCTTAACGCTCCACAAGTAACCGAGTGCACAACTTACGCCAAAGATCTGCATGGCCACTTCTTGTCTGTTGGTCTCTGCTTAATCACACTGCTTGTGTGTCACTGACAGCTCTCTGGGATCCGAGCTTCATTTTTATACTAAAATCTATTCTTACTGGGGAAAGTACCGATGTTGACACATTTTTTATTGGCGTTATCGATACCCCACGCTACCAAAATATTTGTTACTTAATAAGTGTGTCTTGGATTTTTTTCTTGTGTACAATCACGTATTGTACAGCGGCACGCTCTGTCCTGCAATCCGCGTCTCTGTCCAAGCGAGGCGGCGGAATAAGGAAATTAAGCTGCCCAACTTACTAACAAGGCGTCCAGCAAAAAGAGGAAAGGCACGTAAGCCACGCAATGTAGTTCACGTTTCATGAACGAGCTATGACGTAACATGTCAGTGTCATGTGAAATATTGGGTATAAATTGTCTCTCGTCATTCCATAAAAAGTAAAAGTAAATATCTTTAGATTATCACAGATAAGTAGTCGGTTTCAGTCGTTGTGATTTTATCTATAGTAAACTTCTCTGGACGCATTTGTGTTCAAAACTGTCTTTGTGTTTTGGTATACACATAGAGCCTTGTTACGTCTCTTGTTGGAAGCTGTTGTGCTCGTATAATTTCAACTATAATAAACTTTTCTGGACGCATTTGTGTTCAAAACTGTCTTTGTGTTTTGGTATACACATAGAACCTTGTTAGTCTCTTGTTGGAAACTGTTGTGCTTGTATAATTTTATCTATAGTAAACTTCTCTGGACGCATTTGTGTTCAAAACTGTCTTTGTGTTTTGATAAACACATAGAACCTTGTTACGTCTCTTGTTGGAAGCTGTTGTGCGCGTATAATTTTATCTATAATAAACTTTGCTGGACACATTTGTGTTCAAAACTGTCTTTGTGTTTTGGTATACACATAGAACCTTGTTACGTCTCTTGTTGGAAGCTGTTGTGCTCGTATAATTTTATCTATAATAAACTTTGCTGGACGCATTTGTGTTCAAAACTGTCTTTGTGTTTTGGTATACACATAGAACCTTATTACGTCTCTTGTTGGAAGCTGTTGTGCTCGTATAATTTTATCTATAATAAACTTTTCTGGACGCATTTGTGTTCAAAACTGTCTTTGTGTTTTGGTATACACATAGAACCTTGTTACGTCTCTTGTTGGAAGCTGTTGTGCTCGTATAATTTTATCTATAATAAACTTTTCTGGATGCATTTGTGTTCAAAACTGTCTTTGTGTTTTGGTATACACATAGAACCTTGTTACGTCTCATGTTGGAAGCTGTTGTGCTCGTACAATTTCATTAGTTGAGTCTTTCAGTTGAGGTTGGGATACAAAATTATATCTAGTTGGGCAATATTGTGACCCATTCCATGAGGCTTGTCGCTTTGTGTCTTTCATGATAATTCTGGAATATTTTAGCGGATTTAATGAAATAAAAAAACGTTAGGCCTAAAGGACATTGCAAGCGACTCAGACGCAGTATTCGCGTACCAAATTCCAACCATTACCTTTTCCTCATAGAAACTACGCGTCTTTTTTGTTAACGCTGTTTCTTGCAATATACTGATATTCTGAAAGTCATCGAATTAATTTTTAAAGGCGTGCAAAACTGTTATGCTATCTTTCGTACAAAATGATGCACACTGTGTGAACGAGCGATGAAAAGGGTTACAGATATATTCACCTTCACAATTTTAGCTATATATTTGAAGCTTTTACGGCGACTAAATTCAACAATATTCTCTTGGGTCGACAGCTCCAGAAGGTTTTGCTGATTAATTTTAGTTTCACCGGAGGTTGGGTGTGCGTTGAGGTTAAAAACGTGTCAGATTTCTTAATAGGGAAATGAATTTAAGGCCAATGATATTCACAGACGACCAACGAATGTCTGTGCAAACAAAATAGTATGAGTAGAGCATCTCGAAGGCCATTTTGTGTCGCCCTCACAATCCTGTCTATAGGCTAACGTAGTTTCAGTCCAAATTTGATTTTAAGTTTATTTACTGAAGTTTAACTCGTTTGTATTTCTAGTAATTATAGGCAATTAAAGTATAATTTGATTTAATTTAATTTTATGCGCTTTTTGTTTAGGGTTGAAACAGAAGTACAGTGTAAGCCAGAATGGAATTCAGTCCACTGTAGTTCTAATAAAATTCCGTGTTCTGTCAGTAGGGTTGCGAGTTTTGTATACATGTGCTTGTAAGAAATGAACATAAATTAGTAAATACTAATTGAGTATTACACAAGAGGATGAACCAGTTAAGAACAAAAACAGAGAACACAATTTTTGCAATTTTATAAAACTAGAAAATATGTTATTAGAAAGAAAGTAACATATGTCAAGATAACCAAAATACAAATTCTATAGCAGAGACAAATGCTAATGAATAACCATTTTTGTCAATCGAATCGGGGAAGGTAATGCATTTTTTGATTTCACAAGAAGCCGGGATTTCTTGACTGGCTGAACTCTTATCAGCTTCCAAACAGCCCTGTACTCCATGGAGTTAATTAATTGTAAAAATTTAAGCCAAGGTAATTTAAAATTTGCGTAATGAGGACCTTCATACTTTGTACTTACAAGATAATATAATATTCGGAAGATAAAGTGAAGGAGGATGAACCGAGGGAAGCGCGTAACATTTATGGGAAAATTAGTAATGCTCCTCCTTGACTGTCAGAGAACAAGTTCCCCACCTATATGAAAAGCAGGCAAAATGTATGCCAGCATATCTTCATGTTGCCGATCCGGTGGCCGTGCGGTCTAAGCCGTAAGTCTGCGGCCGCTTGAGGAGTTCTACTGTGTGTGTGTGTGTGTGTGTGTGTGTGTGTGTGATCTAGAGACCTAAACAGCGAAGCAGCGTTGGTCCGAATTGTGCTGTTTCGCCACAGAAAGATGTTAATCTTTATGTTTTTAGGCAGCCAACGGGAAGACAAAAGGTTCTGGACTGAATGGTAGCAAGCATTCCTTGAATAGTTTTAATATAACATTGTTAAATATCCACAAGCTCGTAATTTAACGTCATGAATTACGTAAAGAGGGCAGAGTGTCAAGGATTGTTGTGTCTAATAATCCAAGACCGTCATGGTTTCAGTGAACTTTATTGTTTGTCAGGTGATTGTAGAGGTTTCTTCAGATGTCGCTTATACGACATGTCGTAGATAACTTGGTAACATTTAATTAAGCAGAATACATTAAAGCTAGAGCCATTCTGTGGCATTTCTCGTCAAAGAGGCAATAGTCATTGCGTTTTAAATAGGCTGTTCATTGTTGTCTTCTCTTCTCACAACGTGTGTTTTATGATGAAAGCACCTTTCACAGGGAGTGTGGCAGATTGTTATAACATCGTGCGACATATACAAAGAACCGCGACAATTACTTGCTCGTGCAATATGCCACTTTCGAACCGCAACCATCGACTTATCGAACTTGCCATTGGGATTTACTACTTTAGAAGTGGAGCAATAGGCTTAGTGTTGCAGGTGGAGGCCGGCCTTCATGCCCCGATGCCCAAACACTTTCACCATACATTGTCTAGTGTTATAAGCTACATAACATCTCTCAGTGGCGGATCCAACACCCACTGGCTTTGCACTTCCTACGTTTCTCTTTGTGGAGTCGACCGTAGTCCAGATTGTTTCGTGTGTTCCTTAGTTTCTGCAGCTTGCCTAATGCTTTTATCTGTTCCTCAGAAATCTCACACCTTTTCTAGCCTTGAGATTTTGTGTGGCAATTGACTTTCAATTGTTTTGCATGTTTATTATACAACATTTAACCGTGCTTTATCAAATACGTAGGTTTTATTGCGACAAAGGTTATTTGTATTGCGATTAATGGAAGAGAGTGTGTAACGAGGCACTCGTGTAGCTTCATTCAGGACATGCGGAAGGTATATGAAGCTGAAACCTCCTTGTATGAAGCAGGACTGCAGACTTTGTAAAATTGATCCTTTGTTCTTCATATAGATCCTCACCTTCCTTGTAGCAGTGCGACACAGAACTAAGTTCTTTCTAGTGAAAGGTGCATGAATGTGATGTTACAAATGAAATTACAATACCAGTACTTAAAACAGGATATATGTATTGTTATTTACATGCACGTGCAAGGCGTTTGGTTATCCATCATATTTTTTTAAATATTGCTCAGCTAGTTGTGATGTCATGTGGTCAATTTTGTAAATGCCTGGGTAAAGTATAAGTATCTCCGTATACGAAGGAAGGATATTATGGGAATATGGACCTAAGAGAGATGAAATAATTTGGGAATGTCAAAGATAAGTTTACAAGGAGCGTATGATTATTCTTGCGTATTTTATTGGAATGTTTCATGTTGCATTCATTTTCTCAAATTATATATCAAACTATTTACTCATTAGTGAATAATGAATAGGATCGGACGTGGATGGAAGCTGTAATGACCTTGAGGTCTGAGGAACACTGCAGAAACCTCAGTCAAGATGGCTCGTCTCCGGGACCTCCCTAATACAAGCCAACAGCGCTACTTCCTCGATGGGTAGGTTGTGTTTTATGTTTGGGGTTTGCACTGTACTTATGATATATTTGTTTAAGGTAACTAAATTCAGTGACTTACAGTGAGCTAACATAAACTACGGTGTGGAACAGAAGGTAAATATTTTGAATTATGGTGTGAAAATAGTTTAAAATCTTAAGGTGATTCATCCTCGTTGTGTTCACAATATAATCAGAAGCATAAACTAGTCAGTCAAAACACAAATTTTATTTATCAAATATAACTACGTGTTTCGGCTAGTAAATAGCCATCATCAGGCTGATAGCGAAATAAAAAAGAAAGATTCACAACTGAAACGGGAAGTTTGGTATTTCGGACCTTTACAAATATATTATTTTTATATAGTAGATTAAAGTAACTATGCAGCCTCAGGAATAAAAATAATGTGAATGTATAAAAATTGTATTATAAAGTTTACAAGATTTTTATTCCTAATGCTGCGTTGTTATTTAAAATACTTATTATATTACTGTATATTTGTAAAGTTTCGAGATCTCACACCTTCCCTGCAGCTGTGAACATTTTCTTTTTCTTTTTATTTTCGCTATGTATTAGCTGGAACTTGTAACTGGTTATATTCGATAAATAATAGTTATGTTTGCACTGATTATGTTCTACTTCTGGTTAAATAGTTTTAAGCATTTCTTTCGTGAAAGATCGAAACAGAGATCAATGGATAATATTAAAATTGTTCTTTAAAAATACGGATATGGTGCTGCAGTTGTTAAGGTAGGATCTGATGATAGATTGGAAGGGTCGTCTGTCAGATATTCAGTTATTGGATTCTAACTTATAAATATGGTTAATCAGTGGTTGACATTTATCTGCTTGAAAAGAAATTGGAGATAGGTCGCAGAAATAAAAAAATAAGTTGCACATAAAATAACCATACTTTATGTTGTGTATTATATGTACATGTTTACATTCACATCCAACAGTGTTATATACAAGGAGTTAACATCACACGTAACAGGCAGCTGCGAAATGGAACTTCCCTTTATGACAGGCTACATATGTGCCACTGGAAAATCTACATTTTAAGGGCACGTTATTTTATATGGGATCCACACAGCCCAGTTCATTGTATAGTTCTACATGCAGCGGTGAGTTAGGCTACGTTTTGAGCTATAAAGCTATTATTACCTATTCACTGTTGTGAACACAGTGAAATAATTCTTTCATAAACCTGTAAGTCTTTATTGTTCGTGACACGTCAGTACTGAATTGAACGATATAATAGCACGTACCCTACAACAACGATGTAACAATCAACCATAGGTCATAATTAAATATGTATTTTTATTTATCATTATTTGATATTGCTGTCAGTAATTGACTAATTAGTGGTTTTTACATTAATCTAATTTAGCCTTTTGTAACACCTGGCGATACTTTTAGAAATAAAAATGCAACATTTTTGTTACTATTGCTGGTTTTTTATACACGGGAATGACCTGATTTTTTAAGCAATGCAAATATTATCCTGTGTCGACCTCGGTGGACTAGTGGTTAGCGTGCTTGCCACTGGACCCAACGTTCGCGGGTTCGATCCCGACCGATAAAAATCCGGAGCACCACTTCCTTCGGAGGGGAAGTAAAGCCGTCGGTCCCGTGTCGTAGATTTACGGCATGTAAAAGAACCTTACGGGCATGAATAGAAATAGTAATGCTCGTAAGCAAAATTCAGCGGCCATTTCTCACCCAAGTCTCCTGACTGACTGCCAGATGGCAGTAACATCAGGATTGAGTCGAACAGCGCGGCCAGTCAGCTGGTCACTCACTGCCACAAATGCACAAGTAAACTCGGAAAGAGGAGGCCCAAGCCCATATAGGGCTGTCGAGCCATGGTTATTATTATTATTATTATTATTATTATTATTAAATATTATCCTGTGGTAAGGTGCATAACTGATTTTTTTAAATGTTTTCAATGAAATTTGCGTGTATGGAAGGCATTGCTTTAGAACTGGTAGTAGTTTTTATTGATGGATTCAGAATGTACAGTACATGTATTTATATGTGCCTAAGTAAGTTTGTATTACTTGTCTTTATCTTCAAGCAATTCTTTTATTACAGGAAAGTTACATTGCTGTTTTATATGTCTGTGGAAGGTGTGCACGAAAGTTTTGTTGGGCTTTAATGCTCTTTATATTTTCCTGTTAAACATACAATTTATTTCACAGATGAACTGATATTTATTGATGTCTCATTACAATAAAAAACGTATAAATTTGTATAAAGTGTTTCACAGTTACATAACCGTCATTTACATATTTCACAATACGATACAAGAAAGTGTCCTGTGTTTCTGTTTGTGGCAGCCTATCTCATGAAGCAATGGAGAGAGGAGCTTGAAGTTTTGTTAGCAGATTCAAGATGATCATGGGATGCGTCTTGCCAAATATAATAAAAATTTTCCACGGGATCGTTGTGCAACCTCTTCTAAACAGTACTCTTAACTGCTATGCCTTACCGCGAGAGAAAGTTTCTCATCGAGTACCGCATAACGCAACTAGATGGCAGCACTCCAATAGATGAAATATAACGCTGGTTTTCTCTAAGGGTAATAAAAGGACTGAGGAATGAGGCGGTGGTTGAGAATGTTGCGGTAATACTCAACAGAGATTGATTACTTTCTTAAATAGTGATAGGTTCTTTACACGGTGTAGTTACGCGCAAAATGTGATTGTGTGCTAACCCAGGAGAATATGGGGCACGTGGCTGGTGTTTTATACGTAGGCAATGTATTTATACCGTTCAAAAGGAATTACTGGAAGAGTATGACCCGTAAAAATTCATGGATATAAACGATCATTATAGCAAGAATTCCACTGAATATACTTTATTCCAAGCTGTACGCCCAGAATATATTTAAGGATATCAGCTGTTATCGATGTGATATAGGAAAAATTATGCGATATTGATATATATTAAGCATATCGATAAATCGCAAAATTTTTTGATGGCTTTAATATTGTTTTGTATTTATTTGGAAACATTAAAAACTAGAATTACCCCCGTTACAAAAAATTTGGAGCGATGTTTCGCTTTATTAATTGCAACAATAAACTCACAATACCGTGAGTATTGTATAATGCAAGTCAAATGGCTATACAACTTTTAAGACTGGATGCCTTTATTGACATTATGTTAATAAAGTTGTTTACAAGTTTCGTTTTAAATATAGGCGTATCAAATTGTGATGCATATAGAGCTGATTTACAGATCGTTAATCTGCGCGTTTGATTAAGGAATTGACACCGAGCAGTTTTTGAGAGCCAACACTGCAGACGTATAGCAGAATGTACGTCTTTCGAATCTCGCACGGGACATCGGCTGTACCGACTAAGGTGCTTTGTGCCGGGAAGTTAGTCAATCCAATTGATTTACATTTCTTCCATCACTCATCAAGAATTCTAACATTCGACACGACGCAGTGCATAGATTGGGCTTCTGACAGTGCCGTGAAATAAATCACGTGAAGAAATAGCGATTTACGGCCCTAATTACTATGGACTGACATGTGACTGTATATTCACGCAGGGAATATTACGCACAGTATCCGGATGTAATAAGAGCTACCTCAATCCTACGTCAGAGCAGACACGGAAATGCGAAGAGCTGAGTTTTAAATGTGTGTGGACACAGGAATGGCTCACAGCTCACAGCTTATGTTTGATAAATACATACGTAAAGACCTGAACATAATGCTGTCAACTCCAGTTTGCGATAGTTGTGTGAAAACTGTCTTGTTCCATATCTTGCCGTGTGTCAATTCATTTTGTAATAAAGTCCAGTTCATTGTACACCGTGAGTAAAATCGTGAAGGTTTACAGTGGGGGGGGGGGGAGTGTTATGTGTACAAAAATAGTTTATAAGACTCTACGCGATTATCACCAGCTGAATATCATTGTTAACCACCATAGTAAGTCCTTGTAAACTGCGTAGAGGAGAGTGCTAAGGGGGTGCCTTCTGTGAACTGGTTGTACGCGGTGTGTGGTGGCGGTGGCGGCAAGATAAACTGGCTGGGTTGTCCAGAATCCCTCCGAGGGGCTGCATGTGTTTGTACATTAATGCTGGGTGTGGCAGACGAGTGATGTCCGTGGACGTGCGCTTGATCTGGAGAGGTCTCTGTGATAGCTTCTGTAGTGGCTGACCGGTAGTTCGTGCGCTGACCTGGTACCAGAGCTGAAACACCAGCATTTGTAATTAAGTCAACAAGAGACCTGTACAGTCTCATATGAAGAGTTTTTTGTTCTTCAGTCAGTAAAGGAACCATGTTGACGGAACCATAATAAATATCACCATGTTAACAAAGCCAGCGATTGGCCTCTCTCTATTCTAAGCGAATGAAACCAGTTTATACTAACATGCCATCTTTAAGGTTTGTTGTAAACTTATGCTCCCATCTATGCCTAAAACCCCAAGTGGTCTATTCCTTGACATTTTGGTAACTTTGTATCCATACGTCACATCTCCATCAGTGTCACTTGCCTCACCCATCTCATACATACATAAACATACACACACATATATACGTACATACATACATACACACACATAAATGATACATACATACATATATACACACATATATATTACATGCATGCATACATACATACATACACACATATTATACATGCATACATACGTACACACACATATATATATACATGCATACATACATACACATGCTTTCATTTCATCGCCGCAGTTATGTTTAATGACGAGGGCAAATCATAACCTTCATATTTTAAGTCAAAACCAACAAATGCTCAAGATAATTAACAAGTATAAAATGTATTTACAACCCCTACATATGTTTCGGCAAATAAATTGCCATCCTCTGGGAGTATCTATCAAAGAATTACAAGTACGTACTGCATCAAAATACACGATAGGTGGTTTTACAGTAGAAGTATTTACGTGGCTCACAATGTTAAAATATATAGATACATGAAATTAGAAGCATAAAATTGTGAGCTGCATAAATACTTCTACTGTAAAACCACCTATCGTGTATTTGGATGCAGTACGTACTTGTAATTCTTTGATAGATACTCCCAGAGGATGGCAATTTATTTGCCGAAACATATGTAGGGGTTGTAATTACATTTTATACTTGTTAATTATGTTGTGCATTTGTGGGTTTTGACTTAAACTGTATCGATAAGTTCTTCTGTCATAAGTTCTTGCCAGGACGTCTTCTTTGTAACTTGATTGTATCAGTTTTTTGTGTGACTGTGTACAGTTAGTGTACACTTGTCACAGTCACGGTAATTCTAGTGCTATAGCAAGCCCAAAACACTTGCGGTATGTCGGATAAGCATTACAGAGATAATAGTTGGGGCTGATGGAATGGAAGTTAACGGGCAGGTCCTTGTGCAGCAGGCGAGCTGTTCTCTGGTTGTTGAACTCCGAACTGGCTGTCGGTATACGCTGGTTGGTCAGGACGTTTACAGGAGGATCCCTGTGCTGCTTCAAGGACTTCTGGAGCTGGACATAGCTCAGAAGGCTGTTACCTGCGAACAGTCGGCACGTCACGTCACTGGTCTCGAAATTCAAGCGGAGTTTAGTTAAATTCTTCAGAATCAGCCATTATGAAAGAGAGTTTTTATGTACATGTATGTACTTAACACGAAGGTATATACAGGCCTATATATTATATATATATATATGCAAGAAAGACCAAAAGACCACAATATAAATATGATAGACCTTTCATACACACATAATCAGTGCAGTATCAACCTTATACTCGTATACACCTAAGATATATACCTGATGTAGTAGTGTTTTGAGTCATGAAAGTAGGTGATATATTTCGGTGGGACCTACTTCTTATATTTTTATTTCCTGTAAAAAGATATCTGGGAAAACGTCTGAAAAAGGCATACATTTAACAGACTTTTTTTTTTATTTTTTTAAAAGGAGAGAGCTTTATTACTACTTTCATTACATACATAACATGACAAAGAACTGTAGGTAAGCTGTGCGATATACCAGCTTCTGTACTTCACACAATCTTCGGGAACTCCTCCCTGTCCGCACATGTGGCCATGACAATCATAGAATAGTAAGAGTAGTGAAAAATTATGAACAGCTGAAAAAACACTACCTATCGAGCTGCTTTACTTAGAGCAAGCTGTGCTTCGGACGTTTATGCTCGTATCGTTTATACATATGAATCAAATCTAGGAGAGTATATTGCCCGATGGCCCCGATGAGGGGATTTGGATGCAAGTGACAGTTAGAATAGAACCGGATTGCTAATCGTCGGACGTATGCCTGGATAGCTTCGACACCCAAGGCAGTGCGAAGGCGGAGTATGGGCGTATATCCGCGGAGAGGATGAAATGACCCGCAAACATTTGTTTTGCACATTAAAGCTGTTGGTACGTCGAGTCACTGATCGAGCACCATACCGGTGCCGCATAAGTCATGGTTGAACGGACAGCTGCCTTATATATATGCAGTTTCGTGGCCACTGAAAGAGTATAGTCGTTGGCCAGAAGGGACATTTAACAGACTATTTTAGTGACAAACAAAGCCTGATCTACATTATTGTGAAATACGGAAAATGCGTACCACTAAGACCACCCCTTTCAGTCCACAATTATGCTATCAGCCCGACGACGCGATACACGGCGTATCAAAACAACAGAAATGTTTCGTGTAGTGTTTGTTACTACTTACAAAAAGGAGAACTGGCAATGTTCAGAACTCACCTTAATATATTGCACGTAATATACCTTGTAATATGTAAAAGTCCACTTATATGGGAACTTCAATATTATTCGGCCTGCAGATCAAATATACGTCTGGGACAATTAACTGAGACCTAATATCAGTATATATATATATATATATATATAAAACGTAGAACCGACAGCGAAATTTAACCGGAACCATTCAGCTATTTTACTTATACATATGAAAGTGAATGTGTGCGTGTATAATGTGTGATCTAATTATTAATACACTGGGGCAATAACTACAGTTTATTTTAGTTGAAAAATTATTTTATAAGAAAGACAGTTGTTTGATGAATGCAAGAAGCACTTCTTTCACATGTATGTGCTTAAGACTAATGGTCTGAATATGGCGGAACAGCCGAAACATGTCACAATTTCATCCATTTTAGTGTTTACGGTTTTAGCAGTATATGTTAATTTTAATTGTTGTAGACAGTAATAATGTAGAGATATGCTCTGAATGTAATGGTCAAGAGTATGCTACGATTCAAAAACCCAGTAACTCCGGAGCTAATGATGTAGAGATCGGCTTTTACTGTAATGGTCAAGAGTCTGCTACGATTCAAAAACCCAGTAACTCCGGAGCTAATGATGTAGAGATCTGCTTTGACTATAATGGTCAAGAGTATGCTACGATTCAAAAACCCAGTAACTCCGGAGCTAATGATGTAGAGATCTGCTCTGACTATAATGGTCAAGATTATGCTACGATTCAAAAACCCAAGAACTCCAGAGCTAATGATGTCCTTAATCCAGTTTTATAGTCGCGAACAGATAACGGACGCTGTCTGGCATTTAACCTGTTACATTAATAACCCTCTCAGTCATTCAGTTAGTAGACATATGCATATGCTGATCAGCGAACACAATTTTTACAGACCACCTGCAAACCAGTACTTTGAGCGAGCTACAGCCCATTTCATTTTGTTCTGGGCGTATCGCATTTGAATCGCAGCCAGAAAATCTTGTCACAATTTTTCTGCAGCTTTTACAGTTCAATCAAGCACATGACAGTGTATATGACCTGTTTTTTTATGTTATTCCTAAATGTCGACATAGGCATAACTGTCCTCTGGAATCTTACTCGACATTACCTAAATTTGGTAGTTGATAAAATATAATTAAATGACAAAAGTAAGGATAAAACTTTTCTTCTTTTGTTGTAGTACTCGTTTCTTCGATTACAAAACTCTTACTTGGGAACTGAGTTCTTATGACGGCGTGGAAACCCTTGGGTCCATCAACTTCGTAGTCCACAATGCGTAATCGTCCGTCAGGTTCCAGCACACTGTAGGCTCCTTTCACATACTCCCATGCCTGTGTTCCCACCGGTCGTTGATGACACCTGATATGGGGTCATCGACGGCGTATCGGTAGTGGTACTGCACCTGCAAACCCGACAGATATTGAAAGAGTGAATTCTGGGATGTAATCTTAGAAGGTTTACGCCTGGTAGTCGTGTCGCAGGCTTTTTAAACGCGATACTGAACCGTCTGGTTTCATAGAAGGCGATCATAAAAAGGGAGTTGAGCCATTCTTTGGGAAGAACATCCGAGCACAGGCTGAGACTTTTTATTCGAAGTTAGGTGAGGCGGAGAACCCCTTATTTCGGCAAATTGGAAGGCACTTCTGCCGACCAAAGGCTCTCTGATGTCAACGGAAATTGACCGAAGGGCTGCAGGCCAATAGAAGCCACCCGCACAAAAGGTTAAACCTGATATTAACCAGTTGTAAGGCACATGCCAAGACATAATTAAAGACGGGGTGAATCCCAATTCCCCACTCCGTCACGATGATCTTTAGCTGAAATAACTCTACTGGATTCTATACCCAGATACCCAACCACCAAAGTGTTCCTCCAAAAGACTAAGTGTCAGATGGGGATTTCCCCAGCCAACAGCAATAGTAGTGTGAACACGTCAAAACCTTCATCCAAGACATCAAACACTCAGTTAAAATTAATTTTAAGGCACGAAACATTTTTCATGTCTCAGCTATGTGTTCTGTAATCAGGAGTGCTTTAACTGATAAGGGGATTTAGACTTTCGAATATTCCCTTGCTTATTTCTTTGATTGGTTAGTAGAATAACTGACTGTTAAATTATCAATTAGGACTCTGCTGTATGACTTACGGCGCTGTTTATGTCTGTAGCCTCCATTCTTTTCACTTTCCTGGACGTGGTCTCATGGTGAAGAAATCGTCTTTTGAGATATGTCCAAGTGAACTTCCTGTTTGCTGCTGGTGACTCGGTTATGATCAAGAAATTGTAACTTAAAATGTTAGTATATCTTGGCACGGTAATTGAAAACCAGAATTAATGTTTCTGAGTCAGATCTTTGTCGAATACAACGAATCGTCCGTGAGACTGAAAGTTTGACGGCCTTCACGTTCTTAATTTTGAATTTGACCTGTGTGCTGAATTCAAACTTTTACACTAGTGTTCTTTGAGGACAACAATTTGAAACACTTCTTTTTAGTATTCTTAATCATACGTGTATTTCAAATTTCAAGTATGAATAAATTAAATTACGAACCAACAAAGTAAATGAAAACGATTTGCTTATCCCTTCTTTCGTCAAAGGGGGAAACGAAAAATTGTAGTTCTGTTCTGGAGTCTATGAATAATTTTTGGACATGATTTGTTGAATTCGTAAGCGAATTTTTTTATTTACTTTCATAAAGCCTTTTAAGAAGCCGTGTCGTCTAATTGGGATGACGTAAGTTGACAAGCAGCTATTTCACATATATGTGACTGAAACCAGTTGTTTGGGTCAAACAGACTCGTAAGGCAAGCCACGGTATCACGATCTTAGTCTTTAAATATTTGCATGGTGCAAGTCCCTATGTTGACATTTTAATTTATTCTGTCTCATGAAAAAAAAACGCTTGGTTTTAAGAACACGTAATGTAAACATAGTGCTAATAAGACAAACACTAGTGCAGGACGGTTGAATGAAAACAAGTCTGCTTTCTAAGAGCACACTGAAGTCTCTGCAGGGGCCTCAATGAAGCAATTGACCCTCACCTGCAGACCAAGTGTCGTCATATATTCACAAGCAAGGACAGTTGTATGTTCAGCCTGGTTCTGTGTACACTCTGGCAACTGTCTGAGACATTGCCCTTTCTTACCGCCAAATTAGGAGTATTTCAGCCGAGTGCTAAAATTATTTTTAATTTTTACATTGGCTCAGGATAAGGTCCAATGACTTGTGAATACGACAATGAACCTTCGGATCCCGCATGTGAAAGGCAGAGAATCTGTTCACCTCTTAATGGCTGTCATCCTTTGAAGGACAATTTGATGTAGTTTAGTGAGATCGGGAGACTTTGAGGTTAAGTAATACTGGATTTGGCGACAGCAGAGCGTTTTATTGCCAGAGTGCGTTTGGACCTTAATTTTACACGGAGACTCTGCCTCAACTCGTCGTAGATTTTTCAGTACCACCCTTTCTTGTTCTCATCCTCATATGCCTTATTAAACAACCGGGATGAGTAAGTCTCTGACGACAATCGTGTGAATGGCGTTATAGCTGCAGTGTCTGCAGGAGATGTTATTACATAACTGACTGAATAGGCGTAACTTGGGGCGGGGGGGGGGGGGGAGGCAAAGGGGTAGACGCCCCTCCAATATTTTTTCTACCTAAAAATAGTTT
The DNA here is from genome assembly GCA_021186555.1 of Reticulitermes speratus. Lineage (NCBI taxonomy): Eukaryota > Metazoa > Arthropoda > Insecta > Blattodea > Rhinotermitidae > Reticulitermes > Reticulitermes speratus. The sequence continues at coordinate 31,134,538 of JAJKFL010000237.1, forward strand.
TTTTTGGCTACTGAGTTGAAGAGGGACAAATAACAAAACTGGGATGAGAGCGGGGGAAAGGTGTGTATGTGTGTTATGAACAGGTTCAAACCAATCTTCCCCTTTTTTCAAAGTGACGCCTTCGTAAATTAAAGTTCCTAATACCCATGGTCGATTTTGCCCCCACCAGTGTTATTGGCTAAGTTAACGCTTTTGATTGAACAGCATCTGTAGACGGACAACCGACAGCCACTGCGTCTATTTTGGAGCAAATGTTCTTTACACATCAACATCTGGTTACGTTTTATTTGAAGTTTATTTTACCCTGCATTTGGTCTTGTGTTGACTCACTGTATGTAGTGAAATTCCTGAGTTATATGTAGAGCTGAGTGGATGTTAAGCCCTTGCAGTAAACGACCAATGATAAACTTATTCTGTGTTATGTGCACTGGAGAAAGACAAGCTGTCTGAGTAAAGGATTGCAGGTAGGAAGACGTAACAGATTTAACTTCGAAAACTTCCGAAGTTTTTACAGTGATAGGACAGTGAGCTATATAGCTTAGGATCCTGTTATTCAGCGAAACAAAGACGGCCGAAATGTCAAACTGGTGATATGTCTCTTGGTGTCGTAGTCTAAAAATGCGCGAATTTCTGCTGGTTTGACTTACTGGATGGTATTAGTTTTTTTTAAATTAGGCTTTTGCAATTTACCGAATTATTTGTGCTTACATCACGGCGTAGATTACTAATGTGTTTACAAACATGTATGAATTAATTTTGTTTGTGTTTACGTATCATTATGGTTACCTGAAATTAAACAAGTTGACAGTCATTGCTTTGTTTTAAGGCAACAAGTTTTATTGAATGCCAAGTTCATGATTCTAACGGAATGTGTGTTGTAATCATGACTAAGACCACTTGGTTCAGCTGCACAGTTTACTTGTTCTTCCTTATATTGTGCAACTGCATTGCTGTTTCGAAAGATGCACATTAACAGAGCCACTTTCCTCACTCACCTCATTATAGTTGTCAAGTGTCTCTGCAGTAGGGGTGTTAGTGTAGCTAGAATGAAGCTTGGGTTCGGCAAGAGTCGTAGCTGCAAAGAATAGGACAGCCACTCCAGTCATCTGCAATGCAAACGTTCCTGTCAACTGTTAGCCCTGATCAAAAGAACATTGCTTGACAAGTACACGTTACCGATTAGGTCATTTCTGTTAAGCTGTATAGGCTTGTATTCAGAGAGCCAATGGTTTGATATTTCTGAAATGCTGACTACCCTGGCCATGGTTGCTCGTACATATCCTCAGAGTTTCACGGAGAGTGTTGAGATATTGCCTACAGGTGACAGCGCTTCTGTGTCTTCTTTATTTATCACAATTTCCTTTCGTTGCTTGTACAAAACTTGAAAAATTCGTACAGTGTTTTACTTGAAAACCTAAGAAAAGGGGCAATTCAGGAGATCTAGGCTTAGATAGGATAATTATATTAAGATGGTGTTTGGCCGTGTCATGGATCAGGCGGTTAGTCGCCGGCCTGTCTCCGCGGAGGCCCGAGTTCGATCCCGAGTCAGTCCATGTGGGATTTGTGGTGGACAAAGTGGCACTGGGAGAGGTTTTTCCCAGAGTACTTCACTTTTCCCCTGTCAATTTCAATAGGACACGAGAGTGTGTACTGCATGCATTTGAGTCAAGGTAAGTTACAGTTTTGGCGTCTTGTGAACGTGGCAGTAAGTTCTGTGAAAGGCCAGATTTTCTGCTCATGGAGTGCATTACTGTGCTTTGTATAGAGCGCAGAAGGAGCCATTATGTCCCTAGACGTTAACCGATTAAAAGCTTTTATGTGAAGTTCAGATTCTTTGTAATAGATTCAATTTAAGAGGTTTCATGAAAGGTCGTCAGTTGGTTTTGCATGACTTCACTTTGTGACCAACTCTATGCAGTCTAATTCGGCTTGACAGCCTGACAGTAATTCAGGTAATCAAAATGTCTGCCTTTAATGAAGCCGTACGTTTCATTACCTTGTTCTCAAGAGGTAGCGGCTGGACCCCATCTTCAGCTAGAAGAAACCAGTCTGCATATCACATCATGTCTATATAAGATCTAATATAATCCTTCCATCTGCACCTACTACGTAGTTGTCGCTAATTTTCTCTTTTCGTCAGATGCTGGTGCTAACATCTTACATGCACGTACCACTTCTCGCAAACGTACTACAGGCCGCACCCGTCTCGTAATTCTTTATTTTATCATCTATATAATAAGTGATAAAGAGTAGCATGATAACAAATGATGCAACGTGTACACGTGAAATTAAATCCAGAATTGCCATGGCTAAAGCAGCATTCAACAAGAAGAAGACTCTTTTCACCAGCAAACTGGACTTAAATTTAAGGAAGAAACTAGTAAAGTGCTACATTTGGAGCTTTGCTTTGTATGGTGCTAAAACGTGGACACTTCGGATAATGGATGAGAAGTATCTGGAAAGTTTTAAAATGTGGTGCTGGAGAAGAATGGAGAAGATCAGTTGGACTGATCGTGTGAGAAATGAAGAAGTATTACACATAGTCAAGGAGGAAAGGAATATCGTACATACAGTAAAAAGAAGAAAGGCTAACTGGATTGGGCACATATTGCGCAGAAACTGCCTTCTGAAACACGTGATTGAAGGAAAGTTAGAAGGAAGGATAGAAATGACGGGAAGACGAGGGAGAAGACGTAAGCAGCTGCTGGATGACCTTAAGGAAAAGAGAAGATACCGGAAATTGAAAGAGGAAGCACTAGGTCGCACCCTGTGGAGAACTCACTTTGGAAGAGGCTAAGGACCTGTCGTAAGACAGACTACAGAATGAATGAAAGAGTAATATGCATTATGTACGTAACGTAGATAATGTATGTATTGTAAGGTGTGTGTGCAGTGCATGTATGTAAATAAGGATGAAAGAATGAAGTCAGTGCAATATGTATATTAAACTAGGTCAAGATCAAATATAAATGACATCGCTACTCTCACGTATTTAATTATAATACGTCAGAAGTCTGACATTATTAAGTTTTTTTTCAGTCGTAAGGATACGTATGCGTGATATTTGTTGTAGCTTCAGAAATAATTGTGGGACTAACACAAGCCATGAGCCACATATTAAACATGAAGCTTGTTTATACATTGTGCAGATTTGTCTTGTCAGTTTACTGTGCCAAGGGTATGGTACGTTTATTGCTTTTTAGTCGAGTTTGCCAAGTGGTATTCAGGCCATGATCGCAGGCGATGAACACAAAATGATGTAAGTAAATTGGCGAAATAAATATAAGCTTGTCGTTGGTCAAGCAAACGTGAAGGCCTCGCAGGAGTAAAGAAACACATCAAATTAACAGTCATTACTTATCGAACTGCGATTCTTCTGTGTATGTTCGTATCTTTCTACTGCACAGCTGTCACGATATGATGTCTGAAAATGGGTGGAGAGCAGCTGTGTTGTAATTGCGGTATCTGAGTAAGAAAGTGCTCCTTGCTTCAGACCCTCTGAAGCGTGAAATTCACGCCATTAATATCAAAGGTTTCAGTTCTTAGCTCACACGTTAACTCACTGCGTGTACATAACAAAGACCAATTGCTAATGCTGTAGATTATACCGGAGTGCTCTGTGGATCCTACGGAACACGTGACTACATCGCGTGGAAAACATGTAAAGTTCAAATAGTTTAGCAGATGATAAATTTGGCTACCAATCTACTTTAAAGCTTAAGACGCCCAAAGTCTTACCAGTACATGAATGGTAGTGTGAGGGGTTGCATATATTATTACATATACTGGCATGTTAAGAGAGGGTTGAAATTGAAGGCATTGTTTGATTTGCCATTGTAGGATGCCAAAGGAACGTGTTATTGTAGCATTTGACACAGTGGCCATATAAACGTGTGTTTAATCGAGATAGTTTCAATGTACAGAACAAACGTTGTTGCCTTTCTACCAAGATACACGGCGTCATATCCCAGAGGACAGCAATCTTAATAGTCACCGCAATGATAATTTCAAATTTTATATATTTAGCTTATCAAGCCAGTAGGGGTTAGTGGGTGGAGTCAACTGCTTGCTGCACTGGGCCTTTCTTCTCTTTGTGCGCCTCTTTTCTCTGTTTTAGTCATTTGTCTTCCATGGTTTTTATGTTCTACAATCGGTAACAGTAACAGTGCGGACATCAGAACTTGTGATGTCGGAATGACTTTAGGATCATGCAGTGATGTAAGGAAATAGAGCTTGGGAAAAATATGCTAGTTTTTAAAGATTGCTTTTTTTTCGGAGATTATAAAATTAAAATGGTTCTGCACCATTTGTTGATGTACAATTCTAGCACATTAGCTCATGAGCTACACTGAGTTTTATTTATAATTCTAAATTTACCTTACATAAAGCGGACACCAACGTAACATTATTTGTAGGACAGGAAGTATGTGCAATAAGAGAGTAATATTTATTAATTTTGCCCGAAACTGATTGTTATTGTGACAGTATTTTACTCCTGAACGTCGATAAACTGCTACGTAACTGTACGTTGTCAGAGCCCAGGCGATGGTATTCTTAAGGGTCACGGCTGTTAGAACCCAATTTCTTCCCCACCCTACACAAATCATTATATAGGAATAATCATTTAATTCAACGCTATATTATGCGTAACTAACAAAATTAAAATAAACCATAAGTAGAAAGGAAAATAATAAGAAACACAAATCATATGGTGACAGTGTCAAAATGTTTGATGCGAGACCTAGAGGTTTTGGAAATTAAAAATTTTACAGTGGATAATTAGTAATTTAGGAAGTACAATTATAAGCGTGTGAGTACTGCCCTTATATATATATGTGAATGCCCCTACAGGATAGGAGCTGTTCTAGTTGAGGTGCTGTGGTGATAAAACAACACAAGGTTCTCTTTTTTGCATAACTTCATATTTCCCTCTGGCATATACAATGTCATTGCAGTTGAGGTTTGTGAGGCACTCTGTATAGCATGTGCCGCTACAGGGACTTGCGAGACACTCTGTACATCAGTTATGTGTCGCTACAGTAACTCGTGCCATGTTGATTACAAGTCCACGGTATCGCCCTTGAGCAATTTCTCTCCTTTCTCTGTGCAACGTCTGCCCTAACCTTAAGGTCATACAGTCTCATCTCCAATTCGATTCACTTCTGCATTTCGTAAGCAAATTATTAGCGTTTGAAAACTCGCATTAGTAAGAACTTTTTTTCGGATGTGTACTAAGGAAAGGTTTGGTGACATGGAACATGTATTGCTTGTGTGACTGATAGAAAACCCCTAATTAATTATCCTTTTTTTTTATAATGTAATTTTCACCTGGGACGAATGAATTTGGAACTCGAATGATCTTCGAGGCAACACACGAGTTACGCGGTTGGCACTCGTACTGACAACCAGAACCCATAACCTTATGCCACATAAAGCATATAACTGTCATACAGGGAAGACATTATTAACAACTTATCAGTGTTTTTGTTGGAATATATTCGCGTGATAGTTTCTGGTAAATAACAAACTCCGTGGTGTAAGGGAGCTTTAAGCAAGACTGAATGTATAAACCATTGAAAGTTATTAAAAGAACTGTTTGTCTTTTGACAGTCTTCGAACAACTTAGTTGAGTTTAGCGAAAATGAAAATCGCACTAACACGAAAAAAATTTACTTCAGTGATTCTAAAACGGTTGTCGTGAAAACTTTTAAAGTAAAGGTAATGAGTGTACCTTAAATTTTTATAACAACAAATTTTTAAAAAATTGCGTAAAAAGTTTACGGTAACTTATGGGTAAATGAAAATAGCCTGTGCGTGACACTTATACATTCAGGCTGTAGGAAAATATCTAATTATCCAATGATTTTGGGTTAGGCGTATCGAATATGCTATACGTAAAAAATCTGTAAGAAAGAAGCATATTATTTTCTGATTTCCAGATAATTGAGACAGATCTCTCTTGATTTAGCAAGGAATGAACCATAGCAGTCGGTCTCGTTAGTCCACAAAAAAGTCGCCTTAACAATGCAATTCAGTTACATACGTTTTCTAGAAAATTTAAGAATTCTCCCTTACGAATAAGGAAATGCTGCTGGTCACGCGTGAAAATAAAAGAACATTACCACACCCTTTAAAATTGGCATCACAAAGGACAGTTTTTATTGTTTAGAATGTTATGTATGATATCAACTACTGGTACTTCGGATGACGCGGTCCAGTGAACACGACTGAGTAAAACGTGGGTGATCTGTAGTGTCTCGGTGGGATGTCGCGTGATTGCACGAACTGCCTCCACATCTAGGGTATTCATGTTACGAAAATACCCCACGTCGGATATTCATGTTATGAACATAACCCCACATCTAGGATATTCATGTTACGAACATAATCCCACATCTAGGTTATTCATGTTATGAACATACCTCCACATTTATGGCATTCATGTTACGAACATACCCCACATTTATGGCATTCATGTTACGAACATACCTCCACATTTATGGCATTCATGTTACGAACATACCCCCACATTTATGGCATTCATGTTACGAACATACCTCCACATTTATGGCATTTATGTAACGAACATACCCCCACATTTATGGCATTCATGTTACGAACATACCCCACATTTATGGCATTCATGTTACGAACATACCTCCACATTTATGGCGTTCATGTTACGAACATACACCCACATTTATGGCATTCATGTTACGAACATACCCCCACATTTATGGCATTCATGTTACGAACATACCCCCACATTTATGGCATTCATGTTACGAACATTACTTCTACATTATTTGTATTTTCAACATACTTCCATATCTACAATATTCATGTTACGAATATACCACCATATATATGGTATTGATGTTACGAACATGCCTTCAGGACCATAGTATTAATGTTACCAGCTTCCTTATCTAGAATATAAATTTTACAATTCATATGTCGGAAATTCGTTGACATAGCCACGGACCTTACTTTGAATAAAAATACTTACATAGTTTCAAATGTTTAATTACTTATTGTATAGTTTCTTATTACGTCTCTGTTTATGTCGTTATACTCCCTGTCTTCCCGTAATATTCTCTCTGTTTGCATTATCATTATGTGTTTAGTACAGAATCCAAGCGTATCAAAGGGTTCAGTCAGTATTGCTCTAACAAGCACATCATCCGAACTGCAAGGAACCAGCGCTGCACACAGGTAATAATTATATATTAACCTTAACCTCTGGACTTCATTTGTTCCTAGCTGATTGTTTCGTATGCTTAATTACAAATATATTGCATTAGAGGTCAGGGCGCTCCAGTCAGAGCAAGTGACCTATGTAATATGTATCTGTTATCAGCTCGTCTATTGGCTGGGTAAACAATGCAGTCGTGATGGAGAAAGGACAGATGGTGTAACTGCACTATATTCGTGACCGCCCTGCATCGAGAGGCACGATCCGAAACAAATGTGCACCATTTTTTGGTTTAAGGAGAAGGGAGCCAAGACGTTTGTACGTTTTACTAGAAGGAAGTGAGGTAATCTTGCGGCTAATCTCGTCTTTAGTCGGCGCTTTGCAGCTGAAAAGGTGAAAGTTTTGGTCACTGCTGTCAGAATGTGTGAAAACGCTGGACAGAAGCGTCGATTTGTAGTCAATTTGTACACTCCGAAGACCGAATTCTACTCTACGCTGTAGGTCCGTATGAAGGTCGGATGAAGGTATCCTACCACAATTGTGTTGCACATTGTAGAATTTTATTTATTTATTTATTTATTAATAATAATAACCATGGCTCAACAGCCCTATATGGGCTCGGGCCTCCTCTTTCCGAGGTTACTGGGTCGTGCGCATTCGTGGCAGTTGGTGACTGGCCAACTGGCCGCGCTGCTGTTCTATCGATCCTGATGTGACCGCCAGAGCCATCTGGCAGGCAGTCAGGAGACTTGGGTGAGAAATGACCGCTTGAATTTTGCTTGCGAGCACTACTGGCTCTATTCATGCCGTAAGGTTCTTTTACATGCCGTAAATCTACGACATGGGACCGACGGCTTTACTTACCCTCCAAATCCATCGACCTCGGTCGGGATCGAGCCCGCGAACCTTGGGTCCAGTGGCGAGCACGCTAACCACTAGTCCACCGAGGTCGACTTATTTATTTATTAGTGGAGTTAAAAGTACAGAGGACTCCGACTTCTAAAACTACGTTTTTTCAGTAAGCAATCCATATCGTTAGGTTGCTTTCAACACTAATCTTCAGGTTATATAAACGTTTATAATCAGGTGTAATGTTTTAGTGACCGTTATCGTAAAACACAATAAGGTACCTATCAATAAATTTAATGCATTTGTTATGAATCATTCCACTCTCAGAATTAATCCCTGGTATTGACAAGTCTTTAATGAAAACCACTTTTCCGTCTGCGAAAACTCAGAAATAAAGACACAATCTTTCGCATTGACGTTATTAATTAGAATTAAAAAGTCTTAATCTATGTTGAAAAATAAACACACACCGCTCAGTTAAACACAAAAGTGTACTGTCGAATATCTGCAGTATCATTACACCGGACCTCACGTATCATTGTCATTATGTTTTTAGACGCTGTGCCCCAAAAACGATTGGATTCATTTGGCTTAGCACAGGGCCTATTGACGGATTCTTGTGAAGATTATCATGAAAATTCGGGTTTCATAAAAGCGGGGAATTCTTTGAGTAGTTGAAGGACTGTTGGCCTTTTGGGAACGACTTTGGTCAGTCGAATTAGGCAATTGTTACAGAGCTGTTGAACGCGTGAACGTGTTTATTATGGAAAAGGAAAACTACTTATTTGAGTTTCGTAAACTCTGTTTTACAAAATGACATAGTACTGTGTTTTCCCTGTCGTGACGTCACTGTCATGAGTTTCGAACAGGAGTGTATGTTTGTGGGTTGTTTCTCTCAAATTATGGAGTTTTTGCATTGATGAGATAACGGATATGGCTTTGAGAACTAATCTGGAGTGGTCTATGGTGTTTTTAAGACTGGTCATCATGGCCCGATAAGCGGTATTTCTGCACAAACTGACGAGCTATTCTCTCACGACCCAGCAGTCGTTACTTCTCACGAACCGACTGTCGCTAATTCCGCACGAACCGACTGTCGCTAACTCCTCACGAACCGACTGTCGCTAATTCCTCATGACTCGACTGTCGCTACTTTCGCACGACCCGACTGTCGCTAATTCCGCACGACCCTACTGTCGCTACTTTCGCACGACCCTGCTGTCGCTACTTTCGCACGATCCGACTGTCGCTACTTCCACACGACCCTACTGTCGCTACTTCCTCGTGACCCGACTGTCGCTACTTCCGCACGACCGTACTGTCGCTACTTTCGCACGATCTGACTGTCGCTACTTCCACACGACGCTACTGTCTCTCTTTCTGCACGACCCGCCTGTCGCTACTTTCGCACGATCCTACTGTCGCTAATTCTGCACGACCGTACTGTCGCTACTTTCGCACGATCCTACTGTCGCTACTTCCACACGACCCTACTGTCGCTACTTCCGCACGACCGTACTGTCGCTACTTTCGCACGATCTGACTGTCGCTACTTCCACACGACGCTACTGTCTCTCTTTCTGCACGACCCTACTGTCGCTACTTTTTCATGACCCGACTATCGCTATTTCCGCACGACCCTACTGCCGCTACTTTCGCACGATCTGACTGTCGCTACTTTCACACGACGCTACTGTCTCTCTTTCTGCACGACCCTACTGTCGCTACTTTCGCACGATCTGACTGTCGCTACTTCCGCACGACCCTACTCTCGCTACTTCCACACGACCCTACTGTCGCTACTTCCGCACGACCCTACTGTCGCTACTTCCGCACGAACCGACAGTCCCTACACCCTCACGGACCGACAATCGCTATTCCCGCACGGCCGGAGAGTAGCTATTCCCGCAGTCCCCGAAAGGTGATAATCTTTTACGGATTTTCTTCACAGATACAAAGAAAAGAACGTAACTAAAGCGAGGATTAGGGCAGTACAGCAAAGCGTCTAGTGTTAGACTGTGCGTGAGAAAAACTGAATTGGTAAATGCAAAAGTAATCTTAACTTGAATGAAAGCTTGAGATCGTGAGGTAAAAGTTTGGTTCCAGACGTGTTACATTTATGTTGCCATTCATTTCTAACCTGATTTCTGTAGGCCTGCTTTGTAAGGTAAGATGAGTTTGTGTCCGCTGGTAATAAGTTTAGCGCTGCTCTGCAGATACAAGTGACACTTAGTAGAACGTCACGGTTTTTGCCACACCACCGTCATAACTTTAATTTCGTAGCCTCAGTGGCAACACCATTGTGACAGAGGTACTTTTCGACAAACCGAAATGATTCTCTAGAGCATTATGCACCCTATACACATATATAGACTGCGTGGTGTATTCTTTTGTAGTTACCAGCTACAGTAGTGACTACTACTACACCTGGGTTTGCTTTGGTTTATAGGGCTAATCCAACTTTTGGTTGACACCCTGATACGTACTTCGTTAAGACCTGAGAATTTTCATTTGTTAAACTTTATGTATATTGCAAAATAATACTTGTGTAGTCTGTAAATAGAGAGGAAAAACAGATAAATCATTTCAGGCAGACATATCGTAAAATTTTATACTGAGGTGTAATGTATGCGTACATAGACTTGCGTGTTTATGTGAGATCATTTTCATCATTAAATCACGCAAATATAGAGTAAAGACTTTTGATTACGTTACACAGAAAAATTAATCTGTACGTGGAGTTTAATTCAGTTCAGATTTGTTTGGTATAGTGTAGGTGATTAGTTTCTTTAGGGAAACGTTTATAATGAAAATTATACATACGCACTTTACATGACGATCTGTGTACATTTATGATAATATCTCGCTGAATTCTTCTTAGAATGAGAAATATTTCGGACAAAAGTTGTGGACAAAATCAGAACACACATTGTATGTTCAATATTTTTTTCCGAAAATCGTGCCGTTTATGAGGTAATGTAAAAAAATACGGTAGAGCCAAACAGGCCACAGATGACTATATAATATGGCGCATGCGCTTTGCGTGCCGGATCACTAGGGCAAGAATACAGACACACTCTCATAATATTCAATACTTACTGATTTTCCACGGCAAGATGTTTATGCGAAAGTGTCTTTGTGTTACGTTATACGTACGTTGCCTTCTTGTTGTAAGTTAATAGATGCAACTGTGATAACAGCTTTGATGTTACATTAGGTAAATCTGACAACCATAACATGCACCAGTGAAAACTGTAAACAAATGGAATAACGCACTAAGTAATTGTTAATTTCTATTTATTGTTAATCTCGCGATTTAGATTGAAATATCTGGAGAAGGAATGCTTTTTAAGTTCTTCCCGAAAATTCTTGTTCACAAAGGGTTCCCTTAGTTCGGAGCGATGCTTATTCTGATAAGCGTCTTTGTTGTACTTGTACAACCCTGTCTTATAATGTGGCAGGCATGCTTAATCTCTGAAACGATAATTTATTTTCTGTCACTAAAGTGTTATCGGAACAATGACCCATTGCTGTTATTGCTGAATTGAATGACATTGTTGAGGAACTCAGGAATACAAATGATGGCCGCAGGGGGTAAGCTTCTATGCAATTGTCCAACACCCCACTGCATGTGTTTCTCTGTTCAGTAGATGAGCAACAGATATTTTGTTTCAGCTGACCTTTAATCCCGAACAATAGAACTGCAGACATACACACGCCTGCAAGAAAACGAGCGATGTTTCATGTCAGTTGTCTTGAAAGTTCAGTGTACTCGGAAGTGCCAATATAATGCAATTTACGTTTATCTTACTTGCAGTTTCTGACTATTTTCGCAGCAGTTATCGTCACACCGTGACACCCTGTGGTTGGGGTTGGAGGACACTGCGTCCAGATATAGAGAGTATCTGCAAATATACTCACTTAATAAGCAGTCTCGGACAACCGACAAGGGGTGTCTCTCCTGAATGGAGATTAGGCGGGTAGCTAACAACTCCTCACTGTAAAATATGAACTGTTACGCTAAGTGACGCATGGCCTCGGTCTTGCGGGCACTTGTGGCGACGGGAATGACTGTCCGGTTTTGTAGAATTTGGGACGTTTCTTGATCAGCAGATTGACGGTGTCCCTAGAAGTGTATGCTCCATGGATCTAGTCAGCTGGCTGCTTACTACAGAAGAGTATTTTGACAGTGAAAAAAATTAAAGATTCTAAAAATTAAATGTTAGGGATCTATGAATCAAAAAAAAATGTGTAGTTGCAGTGGATGTCAGTGTTTATGTCTCATATGGTTGCTACTCTTGGGGAGTGCCAAGACAGTACCTACGGATATAACGAACCAGTACAGACAGTGCCATGTCATTCTGTGACTTACACGTCAGCCCGGGGCCTTTGTCTAAATTCTGACTTCTAGTGACACCCCCTCTTTATTTCTGTAGAAATTCAAAAACACATAAATCCACAAAAACGTAGCTGTTATTACCCAAAATTCGAAGCAGATATCTGAAGAATGCAAGCTAAATGCACTGTCGCTTAGCTAACTAGCCAAGTTATGAAGACGTATTTCGACTGAAAAAGTTTTTTTTTTCCAGTTGCCCCATGTAGTGGTATATCCTCCGGTTTGGACACTGCATTCGAAGACACTACGCCCGGTACCCTTTGAGTAGGGGGCTGGGTGGGGTCCCGCGGCCGGTCTGGATATTTTTGGAGAAGAGAAAAATCCCTTTAAGTTTTTAGGTTTTCGCAGCCGTGTACCTGAGTTTTCCTTACTGGCTATCGGTTCCCGACGATTCGGGAAAACGTGATGACGCCATCTCAAGATGAGACCACTAAAGTATGTAGAAGCCACCACATGCAGAAAATTTATTTTTGATTTTTCACCAGTATTTTGCGGATTAAAAAAGATTTTCCCTTACCTTTCTGTAATTTTTTGTATGATAATATGATCGTGTGCAAAAAGAAAGGTCTTCAGGGAATATTTTTCATCTAGTTTTATGTACCCGCTCAAAATTAAACTAAGTAAAAGTAAAGATTAGGGGTAGTAGAGCACTTCTTAGCTATCCGATTGTATAGCTGAAAATCAGCGAATTTAGACAGATCATTCACATCCGGTTCTTGCTATCTGGCGGTGTGTTCCCTGTGGCAGTCGCCTGGGAGGGGAAAAAATTCGATAGCTCTGCATTTTCTCAAGGGCGTTACGTGCACCTTTCACTCTAGTACGATACAAACAGGATGAAACTATAATTGGAGACAGGTAGAAGAATGTGGGCTCTGTTCTACAGAACAACATGCATCACAAAAATAAAACACGGTTTCGCTGTATGCTAAGTTACTGATTATTATAGCTACATACTCTTTAAAGGAAGAATTCGAAAATAACGATGGAGTGAGGGTGATGGGGCTGGAAAGACGAAACGTTGGAGAATGTACTGCGATAAATATGATATTCGTGAAGACGTTCGTATCGGAGATGTGATGGGGGAAAACTACATCTGGGGAAAGGATGAAAGTGGATAGGCTGTTAGGAGAATCTTTGCGAATTTCTGAACATAATGAATTGGCTGAACACGAGAATTTTATATTTTTATAGGTTAATCTGATCTAATTGGTAGAAGTATTTTAAGTAAGGAAAGCGTTGTATATTGTTGAGAATATATTGGTTATTAAAAATCTCAGCATGATATAGGTAAGAAAATTAGTTACCATGACCAGAGCTTTTGAACAAGATCCTTTGCTTAAATGAATTCTTTGTTTGAATGGACAAAGACGTAGCCTCACATTAACGAAGTCAGTATGATATTCTGTTACGGATGGATGGACGGACAGAATTTTTATGTAGACAGTTCTCTGCAGATTGCGTAAGAAGTGGGATAAATCTGTTGTATAGCAGCGCAATCCTTGTAGGAAACAAGAGAACGCAAATGTAGTTACTGAGCTATTAACATTTTCCTGCGTGTATTACGCAAACCTATTTTCGTGTACACTCAAAATGTCAGTGGAGTTGTTCTGTTCTGCGGGTGAATTCTTTAATTTAATTCTAGTTGTGATGAAACATTGAATATTTTTCTTATTTTTACAAGGCTTGTGGTTTTTGGCCCATTTAACTTAGAATTAAAAGGTAATATTTCTTATTGCCAAAGAGGTAGGACCTTTGGACATGGTGCAACACAAAATCAATTCCATGTTTTTGGACAGAAGCACCGCCAAGTGTCTTGTTTACTGTGCAGCTTGCAGTCCGTAACGTCGCTGTTCCAATGTACTCTTTATCAAAGTGAACAATTGCAAGTGGCTTGGTGATGGAGCGGTCGGTGTGTACCAAAAGCAAAGGTCAGATTGCAGTGGATATTCTGATTCATTCCAGGTAAATATTGCTGTGGTATCTTAAAACAAGGTTATTAAAATAAGCAACTGATTGTATAGATTAGAATCCTTCGTAAGAAGCTGAGAGTTGTTCAGCTAATCAAAATGTTTTTCTCCTTTTATTCAGTCCGAGTATTCTTTATCGTTTTCGCTACAGCTCGTAATTAGCCCCTATCAAAAGCCAGAAAAATAGACTCCAAACATTCAGCCCATTTATTTTAAGGCTCTTTTGAGATATTCACTTCCAATTTAATAGTAGCCTCTTCCCTTTTCACTTGTCGAGAATAATTGTTTTTGTATTTTTATCATTGATCACTACTAAAACGGTAAATAAGGATATATACATTAAGTCTTAGAGCCACTGTATGGAGGTACATAAGCGTCTAAGGGCTGAGAGTAAAGGATCATCCAAACTTGACCCCGGACGTAAGTGGTCTAGATTCACGTATCGGCCACCTTTATCTTCGAGTAAAGAATATACTGTAGCTACAAAGTATTCATAAAATTACGGAATGCCTATTATCTTACGATACAACATACACATCATATAAATATACAGTAATATGTATGTAGTCATATAGGGTATGAAGTTGTAACTTCAGCCTTGATTTCAGGCTTCCGCCGCGATGTTGACGAGATCTGCGCTCTTCTGGGATATTATGCGGCGTCGTGTGGTAATTGTTTACCGACGTTTCGGGACAACGTATCGGTCCCATCTTCATCCTCGGACTTTTGACCCTTGAAGATGGGACTGATACATTGTCCCGAAACGTCGGTAAACAATTAGCACACGACGCCGTGTAATATCCCTAAAAGGCGCAGATGTTTGTAACTTCAGGTTTACTAATTGCAATATTTATTTGTATTTAATGACGAAAATTGGATGTGTCACTTTATATAAAGGAGGAATTTTGAATGATATGAATGAAGGAAAAGCACAGCTCATGGAATAAATTCGTACATGATTTATATGTATTAACCATGTTCTCATCGATGATAATAATAATAATAATAATAGTAATAATAATATTAATAATAATAATAAGTCAGTCGATCTATCATGTTGCCGCCCTTAGACAGTGCATCATCGAAATCTCTATTATTATTATTATTATTATTATTATTATTATTATTATTAAAGTTCCCGAAAGTGTCGTTAAATAAACAGTGCATAGTTATACACAAACACTAACGTTTATGATGCACCTTATGAAATAGGGCTGTGGTTATTCCCAAAACCGTGTTAGAGGCGACGGCAGAAAAAAAAACGTGACACGTTAATGGACGCATCTCTGTAACTTTGCATTAGAAAAGCTTAAAAAAATCCCTTTCCTTGCCTGGAATCTGATCTCGGACCTCTACTGCACGCCCTGTTTGTGATAAAGACGGAGGTACCCCGGCTTCTTGGTCCGGATATACACTTTACTCAACTTTTTGCGAAGGACCTGTGGTACTTACCGGAAGCGGCTTCTGCATGCTGCGGTGTTGTCTATACCTGGAAGGCACTGCTGGACGGAAAGGCAAACTGGAACGGCACCCCTCTCACCCCACAACACTGCACACTTACGTAGCAATATGGGAACACTACTGTTATTGACTACGGCACAATGCAAGCGTTCATCCCAAAACCGGTCCCCTCATGTGACGTCACGAAGAGAGAGAGAGAAATATGAAGTTTCTTGTTCATTTCTCCCAGTGATTAGTCCTTGAATGCAAACACGTTTTAAGTGCACGTGTTGTTTTTGGCACGGCATAAATCTCCGCAAAACCAACACCCATCTGCTCATCAGAGCTTACCGGTTAAAATTTATCGACGTTTCGAAAGATCGCAGTACCTTCATCTTCAGGGTCCAATAATGCCTTCATCTTTAGAATCAATTAGTGCCTTCATATTCATTGTCAGGCTCAAGCCGTGGCTTCTAGGACTTCTTGACCCTGAAGATGATGGCATTACGATCCTTCGAAACGTCTGTAACTATCTAAAAGTCGACGTGGTGTAACTTCTTAGGGTACTTGAATCTTCGCTTCTAACTTTATTGTACTGTTTTGAAACAGGTAATTATTTTGCGTAAAATAGAATAGTGGAACAGCCGATGGAATTTGAAGTGCTACGCGGTGTGAAGCTGGGCTGTACTGCAGGCGATTTGCACCCGCTCGCCTGAACATTTGCACAGAATTTCAGAACAGATAAAGAATTGTCTTGGGAGGAATTCCGGCCGAGTCGGACGACACAGAATGATTTCAATACCACAAAGAAATAATAAGCTTATCTTCCATTCTGGAAGTAGGACAGTAAACATTGGCGCCTAGCAACTGGTTTGCAAAAGCCTGGAAACACATCCCTGGTATAGAGAGTGAGAAATGTCCTTATGTGCTTGTTCAGCACAACTAATATGCTGGATACGAAGTGGGAGGGAGGAGAGCAAATTTAACAGAGTTAACGTGCACCGTGTGAGCGAGTGGAAATAATTTGAAGGAAGGAAGAGAATGGATGATAGGTAAGAAAAAAGGAGGAAAGCACAGATTACTTATGGCTGAAAATAAGAAACGGGGAAATTCGAAGAAAAGGGAGATTATGACGCTGTTTTTTTTTTCCTATGGCTCGACAGCCCCTTGGGGGCCTAGGCCTCGTCATTTTTCGACGCTTCACGATCACACTGGTGGACACACCACACTCGGTAGGACTTCTCTGGACGAGGGATCAGCCCGTCGCAGAGACCTCTACCTGACAACACACAAGACTCACAAGAGACAGACATCCATGCTCCCGGTGGGATTCGAACCCACGATCCTAGTAAGCGAGCGACCGAAGACCCACGCCTTAGACCGCACGGCCACTGGGATCGGCTTATAACGCTGTTTATAAATAGTAAATCTTGGAAGTAGCTTATTGTAAAGTAGTACATTGAACTTAATAATGTATTAAGACCACCACAGCACAGCAAATCACATAAAAAGTTTTTTTGGAACCTTCACGTACCTGTTTCTACCCTAATGGGTCTTCTGCAGGAAGCCGATTTTTATAAATACAAAAGCAGTAGCAATACCCGTACTATAACATCAATGCTCCCTGCTCATATTACGTCAGCCTCTTATGGTCTTAGCAACTGAGAGCGTAGTTCAATCAGACGTTAAACATTCTGATGAAATGCAACCCACTAAGGCTTGCGTATCTATAAAAACTTTCCCCTGTCGTGATTTACGTATTGATCTGCAAAGAATGTAAATTATCCTGTGACTGGTACTCATACTGGATATGGGTATCTGCAGTACTGCAGCGCATATATTTCAAGAAAATTTTGTTATTTGGAATGGACTGTATTACCTGACAAGAGATTTTTTAAATGAAGATAGCAATAAATAATCTGATTTTATGTAAAGTTTACTTGATCATCCAATGAAAACTTTGCAGCTAATTGGCCGTCAAACGTAATATATGTTGTGTTTAAAGGAGTAACTTTATAGTCCAGCCTGAAGGGAGCGAGCTAAGTAAAGAAAACCATCGGTACAATAAATATATCTCCACGGGGGTTGATGTGTGGCGCCCGCCTAGAAGTGAAGTGTGTAGTAACGTGCTAGACAGCGCATCTTAAAATTGATTGTGCCAAGCCACGAAGACGGAGTGAGGTGTGGCTAAATGGCAGACGTATATTAAAATGAAATTATATAATTCGCAACTGACATCTCCGTCTCGTGACTTTAATTTCTGCACATTAGCAGCATTGTTATGGGTTGTTACATTATCGTGATCTCTGTATTTCCTCCTGCTCTTGGTGCCAAGTGGTGCGTAAATGTCTTACAGGGAAATCGTGGCCGTCTGTTCGTCCATGTCTTTGAGATAGGAATATGAAAGTTCAAATCGTGGTTTGGCGTTTAGCCTACCGTTTTGGACTTCAGAGTCTCTGACACTACAGAACTCGCGCAAAGAGAACGAAGGCGTTTTGTTACTCTCCACCAGACCGTTAGGTGTTTCCCTCTCCTTTTATCTGAAGCGAATACATTGGGACATTATGATGTCGGACAGTCATTATCCAGGGCCTTTGCACTTCTGTGTTGTTACGCGGCGTAGTGTGGTAATTGGTCACTGACATTTCGGGACACATCGCTCCCATTTTTGAGAGTCAAGCAGTCTTCTTGGACAACTCTGTGCTTGAAAATGCGGCTGATAGGCTATCACCAAAACGTCGGCAACCAACTACTAACATACTCCGCGTAAAATCCGGGAACAGCGAAAATATTCATTACACTGCGGTTCAAGCCTCAAGTCTCGCAGACATGATCGATTTACTGTATGAAAACACTCCGCTGATGTCTCGTTTGTGCTGTGTTTTCAGAGTCTGGAATTGTCCGATACTCATAAACAAGATAGCCCAAGGTTCTGCTTGTTTACTTTAGCCGTGAAATTGTAATTTCCAAAGAGACGCCGTTGTCATTGCCGGCGGTTTAGATAGATGTGACAGTCATGAAGTGTGACGCGTTCAGTCAGTCACGCTGACTCCTTGTTCCAAGAATACACTAAGATTCACTTATTCCTTGTTTACTTAGCGATTATTTAAATAAATCAGGGTTTTAACTTCGAAACGTAGGATGATTTATTTAATAACGAATTGGAAACAATGTGGAATGAAACGGTTGTAGATTAATGTGAGGTACTACGAGTAGCGTCGAATTGTCTTGGAGGTACTGAGGAAAGACGCAACTCAGGCAAAGTAGCCGATTTCAGGACATGCATTTGAACCTGCAACTTTGGAGTTTGCATCAGGATTGCTAAGCACCCCACCCTGACGTACTGTTCCTTTTGTACATGATTATTTGCGCTTTATGTCTAACATCACACGTTCTGTCTTTTAGAAAAGCCGTATTTCGTGTTAAATTGAGAATAATTTTCACTTTACGAACAACACGAGAGTGGAACAAGAGAAAGAATCTGGCTCTATCCTTCAGGAACTCCTTTATGCGTAACTTATTAAAACCCACTGAATGACGATTGTGTTTCTGTGTCTTACAATCTGTTCTGCTGTATTGGGGGATGCTAACCTTTCGAATGAACGTAGTGCCTTTTTCATCAAAGGTTTTTGTTCTAAGACTCCACTGCCCTTGAAGATAAAGGCAATATATTCTTTAGCCCTTGTCGGTCCAGACAGCGCTTGTCGCTGTACTAGGTCCAATGTCGAGCTCAAATCGACAAGATGGTTTACAGTGTTTATGTTGGTTTCCTAATGTTCTGTTATCTAGTGGCTAGCTTTCGAACCGTGAAGATGAAAGATTTTCTGCAAAATTTGTTTGGAACAGTCTGTTGGAATTCAAAGGAGTAACTTGGACCGTAGAAAGTTAGAAACGTCTGACTTTGTTTAACCACACTACACAGCGTGGTATCCCACAAGGTCACAAGGAATTGGAAGAAATAAAACGACAAAGGACTTCAGCATGTCACTTGAAACACGCGAAGTATGAATCATAGTGGATAGTGAGTACCATAGAATGTAATACCATACCGCTTTGGGCGCCGCTATGGACATGTGTCTTCGGCCTCTCTCGGCGCCAAGTCTTAAGGTTGACTGCCACGTGAACACATTAAAGAAAAACTGTTTCCTGTAAGCCTAAGTTGCAATTCTACATTAACATAATAACTTCTCATAACTCTGCACGTTTTCCAATCACGTCACGTTGTGGTTTCATGCAAACATGACGTACGGTTTAGAGACGTTTTGAAGTTCTCGGTGTTTATATTTGTATCGAGTGACGTCGAAAACAATCTAATTTACATTTGTACTTCTCAGACTTTGGATACTGTGTGCTCAGAAATTGCTACCGGCCGGTACAGACGAGGACTGCTTGTTAGTAAGTTGAGCTTTATTGTCACAAACATTGCGCGTGAGAAACAAAAAGTGAATGGCGTGAGAAAATTAACGTAAAGTTTGTTCAGGTTCAGAGATAACTGTATGAGCTTTTGAAGTGCCAGATTTCTGTGAAAACAGGAGTTTATTTTATAAAATACTTAGTAGATGTTTGAAAAATTGGTCGCGGATTGGTAGCGGTCGGCGGTCCATATTTTGAGCAACACTGGTCAATACAGTACTGCCTTAAGACAAAATCGGTACAGAGAAATTTTAGAAATACAGGCCTGTGTGGAATTGGTAGGTCTTGATTACCATAGGACTGTTGAAAATAATAAAGGCAGATAAATCGTACCTTTGTGGTGTAGCCTTTGGCCTAGCTATGACACTTAACTGAGCTATCTCGGCTACAGCTACATAGTAATAATAATAATAATAATAATAATAATAGAAAAATTATTCTGCTGTATCACTATCAGCTAAAAATACGTTCGAACGCATACGCTTTATTAACGGTCACTGTGTCGCAATATGTTTGGGTGCTGCCAATAAAATTTCTTCCATTTTCTTATTTGGGTCCAAAATCTTTTCAGGTTTAAAGCAGTTATTATCCTGCATTATAGGATACTAATGTTGCGCGCTGAATTTTGTGGTGATCGTTTGTGTATCGCCTCTTGAGCTCGGCTTTTTGTTTGAGAGAAGGAAGGCCATATAAAGGTAATATAGTTGCTTTAGTTATTTGCAGGCAATGTTTTAGGCCTTTAGTAGTTCACTGAAAACGTAGAAAATGTGTGTAAATGTGTGCAGATTTCTGTTATTTATTTATCGTTTGCAAATTCCTATGTTAGCTCCCACATTGACAGAGACCTTTAAGAGTCCATATTTGAGATATTCTCACTGGTGACTGAAGATTGCTATGTCATCAGGTATGAGGTCTTGTAGTGTGTTTGAAGGCTATGGCAGGATTAATTCCACAAAGTCTGCAGCTTTAGGCGCAGGTAACTTTAGCGAGGCTAGGCTGATGTCACAAGTCGGGAGAGTGCGCAAAGTCGTGCGCGCTCACATAAGTGTGTTTCTGCAATCAGGGTGGTGAAGGTACCCCTATGTGTCTGCTTAGGCAGCAGCTGCAATCATGTGACTGAGATAGGAGGACGTTTGTAAGATTTAGCTGAACATTGTCATGCAAAATGACGGAGACTTTGCGCATTCAGTCCTGCTATGCACGGTGTCACATCTCAAGAGCCCGCAACGTTAATCATTCGACAGTGACAGTGGACTGAAGAAGATGTTTAAAGTTGTGTTCTTATTGCAACAGTTACGGTGTGTGTGCTTAACAATGAGCACATTGTGCTGCGTCACACGACACAGAACATCTCTCTCTTCTAGGAAGTTTTATCTGGTCACTTGTGTTGAACTTTACAAGTACAGACGTTATAAACATATGACTTCCAGGGGGTCGCGACAGTGTCAAAGACTTTCTAGACTGCTGCTTGATTCCGAGCGATGGTTTATTGATGTCCGTCTCCAGTCTTAGCAGGCGTTCCTCCCTTCTCGTGCCACGAAAGCTGTCTCTGACAGGCCGTCAGTTACAGACGAACAAATAATGTGATGTCGTCAAATTAACAACGCACAGCAGAACCTAGTTTGACCGTACTATAGCTCAAGCGACTATTCGCCAGCCTCTCGGCGAAAATTCGGTCTCGACAGCAGGCTAGTCTATATGAGGTTTTTGGCGGACAAAGTGGCACTTGGAATTTTCGGCCCCATCGGCAAGGGTCAAACATTCCTTTGGCCCTTGCAGATACGTCGTCACGAAACTTTGGTAACTCTATACCAATGTACGCTGCGTAACATTCCAGAAGAGCGAGGATCTCATTTAGACCGCGGCGGAAACCTGATATCACGCAGAACCTACCGATGTTACACAGTATACTTAGGCACACATATCTAAGCTGGTTTGGTGGTGGTAGAAGTAGTCAGTAGTAGTAACAAATATCATCATAATCAGGAGGAGGAGGAGGAGGAGGAGGAGGAGGAGGAGGAGGAGGAGGAGGAGGAGAAGGAGGATGAGGAGGAGGAGGAGGAGGAGGAGGAGGAGGATGAGGAGGAGGAGGAGGAGGAGGAGGAGGAGGGGAAAAACGGTATATTAAGGACTCTGTTTATATTCAGCCATTGTCAGCAACGTTTCTTGAATGAAGAATCTCTGTGACCGTCATCATGCTGTACCCTGTTGGCAGGAGTTGCAATAGCGGCTGGATATCGTGCCGTGGTACTAGGCCCACACGTTGAATGCCTGCGTTAGAAGGCTGATAATCTGTTTCTACGTAACGTTGTTTGGTTAGTTATTAGAACTTAATTGCTTTTTTGAATACAAACATGATACCGAGTAAGTTAACTGTAGTGTCAACACTTCAACTTGCATACAGTAGGTGACCGCTTCTAATTCGGGCCGAGACACGTGTCGAGTTTGTTCCTCAAATTATACGCGCGTAGCTCCTCTTGTCAATGGGACGGGGTCTTTCTCCAGGGTCAAAACGGACGGGGTGTGAAGTTAACCACTCACCTATATCACTCTCCGAGGTTAACAATGAATGGAGTTATACCTCTACTCCTTCTACATGCCTTTATGGCGTGCACAGTGTCAACTTTGCTATTACCGTTCTTACATTCTTTGCAACTCTTCATTAAGTAACTATTCTTTCGTTCGGCGCTATAAAATCTGAGCTTGTGACAGCGTTTTTAAGTACAGTAAATATCAGTAAATGGTCAGGTCTTTTTGAAACTTGCTGCCTAACTGTAGACTTTGTAAAATCAGTTGTGTGTTTTCTAGTAGCTCTTCACTGCGTGTACCTCGCGTGATCTACTTCCTTGTATTCAATGTCTCCTTGAATTGCTATAGGCTATAGAGCGTCCTTAAACAGGTATGTCAAGCCCTCTCACTGTAGCAAAGAAACTTGCTGAGAATAGGGCGGAGAGACATCTTCTTCCAACACAGCATAAGTGACATAAAGAAAAATCATCGCGAGTGAGAAAACAACACATTTCTGCCGATAAACGAGTGTGGAAAGTCATGTTTACTGTAGACTTTTTTTTTTTTAACTGAGACTGCGCACCAACAGCAAATAATCAGTTTCCAGGGTTTCAGTGTTGGTGCTGATTATAAGACCGTCTTTTGTGTTTTGATACCCCTGGATACTCGTGTTCAACCCACAATCCTATACGGTGTCAAAACCCAGAAAGTGTCAATTGAGCTAATACACAAGCTGACACATTTCACATTTTTATCCCTGTGTTCCGAAGAAGATGAATCCCATCCACTCCCATCCTATTTGTTTAATACCCATTTAATATTATCCTCTCTGAGGTGGGGAATTTCAAAACAGTATAACATTAGCGACCTCCTAGTGCTATGTTCACTGCGCTGTTATCAACAAACCCCACTGTCTTAACTGCTGATGTCATTGTTTGTTTACATGCTTACTCACTGAGTAAATGAAAGTTGCTTAGGTTTTAAGGCTTTTAAGCCTAGTGTTTAGTATAAATGTACGGGCAGGATTAACATAAAGTCTCTACATTTTTCCTGTGTATACGTTCCGTTCAGTCCTTATAGTAGACAAATATTTTTCTGTGCAGCATCTACTAATTTGTCTTTCTACTGGAAGAACAGTGTTCTGTGTGGGGTGCGAACTGAATATCTGTGCATAATGTAGGCTCATTTTTGTGGTTAAAAAATGTCCAGTCATGTTTATGTCCCGGAGTTTCCTTACCATATTAGCAAGAGCTTGTAACTGGTCGGTATCCAGGGTCAGATAAATCAAATGCATACGATTATACTCTTTTGCTTTAAGACCAATTTCAGTATTATCCTATCTAAATCTAGATCACGGTAAGGTTTAAGGACTGATTATATTTATTGCTTTACGTTTACCTAGTACTTGCATTAACAAGATTACTTTTCATTTTGGCTTAATTTTGGAATATATGTGGATATTTTTGCTTTTATCCTCAAAATGAAAAGAACAGTTTCAACGGTAATTTCGGTAACATTCTAGGCTTTTGAATTTCTTTGTTTATTTCTTTATATCCTGAGGATGGGGAGGACAGATTTCACCGAAACTTCGCAAACTTTTTGGTTTGGAATTTATTTATTTATTTATTTTTATTCTGAGGATGGGGAAAACATGGTCACCGAAATTTTGGCAATTTTCAAGACTTGGGAATTTATTTATATTTTAATCCCGAAGATCGAGAGAACAGGTTCCACCGAAATGTCGGTATCTTTCTATGGGGGCCTTATGACCCAGAAAACTGCAATCGAATATATTTAACAACCCGATATTCAAGGTGACCCAGTTTGCATTCGCCTCTTTTGAAGTAGGATTTCTAATGAATATATACACATAGAATTTTCAAGCCACAGTAAGAGACGTCTTCATCCCTCTTTAACCCAGTAGTATACAAATAACAGAGATCCGTTGTTTGTATATTACTGTGTTAATCAGTGGGTGCGAGTATAAATTCGGTGTATTCACCAAGTCACACAGATTTCCCACTACGCTAGCGTGACGGAATTTGGTTTGTGTTTTTTTTTACTTAGTTACATGCGACCTAGAAATCCTGAAACCACTGCTTATATCACGTCTGGATTGCATTAGCGCACATTTAGTAACGATTATGCCTTATTATGTAGAGGCTATTGTTGTGTGGTTTGTAGTGACACGTACGTATTTGTTACCAAATAAGTTCAGAGAACTCTCTCACAGAGTAACAGAGTAACAGACATAATGCTATTAAATATAAGTGGGAAATTGTATACAGTGTATGTACTTATTCATCTTTCTTTAATCAGTGTCAAGTACTGTGAATTTAATCTTATAATTGTGTAAATACAAGAAAGTTTCTCATACCTCACATTTACGTTAGAGCCTTCTCAGTGATGAATTTTTGTAAACAAAATAATGGACCTTTATTTTTTTAATAAAAGGTGGGTAATTTCTTTACTGGCTGGGCGATTCTTAGCTTCTCAAAGGAGATTGATTTCCATTGAGCTGTTTGCCATTACTATAATATTGTAGAAGTACCGTTATATTTGGTCATCCCCCTATTTCATATATTCCTTTCACCGTTGTTTGCATATCCAGTGGCTGCCCTCGACTGCCTGGTCAGGTTCTAAATTTGAGTAGTTTAAATGCATTGTGTTGGAAAAGTATTGAAGTCCGTGAATTTTTCTTTTCAGGCGAGTTTATTTTGGCTTGCAAAAGCAACTGGTTTATGATCTACTTGGCTTCTGCCCTACCAGTTCACATATCTTTGTTCCCAACGTTTGTGCGATTCTGTTTCGGGCTTTAGTTGCACACTGTATTTTGTAGGGTTTTCATTCATCATTTTTATGTTGCTACTGGTCCTTGCGGCTTGGGGCCTCCCGGTTGCTGGGCTTTCGAATCTTATTAATCACACCCAGACGTAGGGCTTGTCTTACGGCCCATTCACGTCACATAGGTTCTCCGACGTCTCTGTGTTCCTCCGACCTAAAATCAAAACCATACTGCCTGCTTAACATTATTTCTTTCTTGCAAAGTGTCCTTGCCAGTTATTCTTGCGATCTGCCATCTTCTGCCATATGTTCAGTATTTGCAGCTCGTTTCAGACAGTTTTATTTTATAAAGCACGGTAGGACCAGCGGCTATTCATTCCACTCTTTTCAATTCTCTTTTCTGCTTGAAGAATTTTCCAAATTCTGCAACCACCTAATACAATAACAACAACCATCGTCCTGTAAAACTGTAATTGTGCATCTTGACTAGTTACTTTTTCAAGACTTCGTTTTATATGTCGAAAAATGTGGTTAAAGTTTCATAATTTACAAATCTTCAGCAATGTTGTAGGTGATACAAAATGTTATAGAATTATATTTTTGTGAGCTTGGTAGGACTCCTTGGAAGGGGGATCGGCACGTCGCAACGTGTCTCTATCCACACAAGACAATACAAATACAGAAATTTTAGACATATATCCGTGATCCAACTGGCATTCGAAAAGAGTCGCGTTGAGCGGTGTAAGACAGCCATACCACAGATCGCCAGCTGTTCTCATCTGTGTATTTCGCAGTTCATAATTTGAACCCTCTCAGTCTGACTCCAGAATTTGCTTTGGCCTTCATGTCCAGATTTCACCACCAGAGTTGAAGGTTTAGAAAGCCAAACGTGAGGCAATCTTATTATACTCATTTAAATTTTTCAGGTTTAAATGCCTTGATAAATGCGCTTATTTTAGTTATGATTTCTTATATTTTTTACATTTCTACTGTGTTTTCGTCCAGATGACTTCCAACACCAGAGGTGATTTAAGGCAATGAGTTGCATTATTACTTTGTTATTAATCACAGGCTTGCTTTTAATCGGATTTCGTTTTCTCTATACCATTATTTCCATTTATTTGTTCAAAGAGACTTTCCGTATTTGCGTATTAAATGACGTCACTTCTGAGCTAATGCCAACTAGTGTTACTTTCTGAGAAGGTGTCCAGTACCTGGCCTTCTAAATAAGAATAATAATAGTAATAATAACGACAACAAGCAGCTTCTCAAGGTTCTCGTTCAACCACCAATCGGACGCTCTCGATCAAAATGGGTGCTGGCATAAATTTAGCATTACTACAATTAAACAAGTGGGAGTTAAAAATTGACATATTTAAGATTAGCACTATAATAATAATAATAATAATAATAATCAGATAGGGCCTTTACCCAAATTTGGAACAGAGCCTTCAAAATGAACGAAGAATCACGTGAATTACACTCATACCATTCATTACGAACAGACATTGGAGAGGACGACGATGATGACAATGATGTGTATACTTATAATGACATTAGCAACAAAGAAAATAGACTTTTAATTAGATTTATTGAAGATTTGTAACATTGTGCGTTAGACACATTGGAGTCCATTTCTTAACATTTGTAATAACAAATTCTCCCGATTGTCCAGAACAGAGTGCTTAGTTTTACTGTTGTTTCGGAAGTACCCTGTCGTTAAGGGGGCAAGTACTTTAACATACGTACATAAAGCTTCCTACTAAACCCTGTTGAGAACCACAAGCTATTTCTTTCAGATTAATTGTAATCGTAATTTTTCATTCTCATTCTAATCTAAATTCCTTTCCATGAGGTATTCCGACCGAAGCTTTGCATGCATTCTGCCTCCATTCATTCTATATGTTAAGCCCGCGATAGACATTTTGATTCAGTCACCGTATGAATATTCTGCCAGTAGTAGAGCCCAAAGAACTCGATCTGTAACTTTATACGTTCTCCTCTTGCTTCACAATGCTGAATTTGAACATTTACAGATGATCGCACTGCAAGTCACATTTCTATCTACAGACTAGTGTTTTAACTTCACGGAAAACAGTCATTCTTGAGGCGATAATAGTCGCTAATTTTCCCGCCTTCTGTGCAGTCCGAAGGTTTATTACCTGTTAAGAGTAACCAGCTACTGGACTCACTCACTATCACTCACACACTCACTCACTCTCTCACACACCCACATATTTACTCACACTTACTCAGATTATATTTCTGTAACATCCATAATATTACCCTCTCCTGTAGGCGAAGTCTTCCGAAGCTATAATTTAAAAATTTTGCGTACAGTTTTCATTTTTTATTCGTGCCGTGTGCAGCGCTAATATCACTCCTCTTAATTTGATGATACCAGAAACACTCGATAAGTACACATTACAAAGCTCCATTTTTTGCAGTTTTTTCTGTTCTCCTACTTCGTCATTCTTAGATCAAATTATTCTCCTCAGAAATCTTCTGAAGCCCCATCAATTTATCTTCACCCAGGAAGGACTGTGTGCTACACTTGCAAAAAATCATTTGTAATTTTAATTTTAATTTTTAAATATATTTGTTTACATAGGAGACAGTAAAATAAAACCCTACGGCACGAACAGTGGCAAGTAGGCAATGCTTATATGTCATTTAAAATAATTCTTAATTTCTTATGCAGTATAAGTAATAACTTGGTGAACGGTACGAACTGCAGGTTGCTTTTTATCCGAATGCACATTTAAGCCAGCCTGTTTGTAATAAATCCTCATATCAACGGACTAGGAAAGGGATTGGGTAGACATCTGAAAATTGTAACCTGCTACAGTAAAAGAAAACATTAATGGCCATGAACTTACAAACACCGTAAATGGGACAGAATGCACTGTCATCCACCGCATACACACAATTATTGTGTTAATTCTTGAATGCTAAGGAAATTAAAATGTTGTTGTTTTGTCGTACCGCTTACGAAGAGCTGAGGTGGCTTCACGAGGCCTGTTTCATATGCGAACAGCGTAATAAGTCACACCCTAGACTTAAGCAGTGAGGACTGTCCGATTGAAATTGTAGCTGCTGAGTTTGGTTTAACTTTACCTGTGAGACGTGAGCTAATGTGTGCGGGCGATGTAAATCCATGAGCGAGCTGAGGTACGTCACTACACCACACTCCACACGTCAAGAGTTCACTAAAGCCAAGCAACATAATTCATTTGCATCAAAAACACAGCTGTGTCGGCAGTAGCTGTCTTAGAGTGGGAGTACTGGGGATGGCTCGTTGGGATTGCAGGGAAAGGCTCTTGTGGGATTCAAGCGGCGGTTACGTCACATGACGGACTGTCTATTGCTGTAACACACAGCACGCTCTCGCTGCTTTGATAAACACGGGGCGTCTTTCGACTTATAACGTGTTACTTCATCAGGGTTGCGAATTGCCCAGAGACAAACAGCTTGTGCTTGTTCGCAGCTAAGAGTTACATCTTCTTGTCTGACCCTTTGCTATTGCCCTACCGAATGTCCTTTCCGACTAAGGGATTAGTGACTTAACTGACTAAAGATGTAATTATATGTAGTGCTGTCTTTTTTGAAGTTCAAATACACGCTTAGATCCGTCAAACAATTTCCTGCCTTTTATGAATCAGGAATGCTAATAATCTTGTTTCCAAGAAAACGCAACATTCACATCCTGTTTCTTTAAGATCTGTTTAGTATTATTCTCTCAAACATGCTTAGGTCTTTGAAAGGATTACTTCTCTTCAGGCTTTTCGATTAAAATTTTGTATATATTTCTTATATTTCCCATGCACACTCCATCTATATGCCCTGCCCATCTCGTCGCCCTTATTATGATCATCGAGATAATGCTTCATGGCTAGTGAAAATTACGGAGCTTCTTATTGTGCAGTTTTATCAAGTCCTTCCTCACTTCTTCCATCTTAGATCTCAATATTCTCCTCAGAATTCTATTTTAAGACTCAATATTTTACAGTGTTTTTTTCCGTTATATTACACTACAATTTTTGTTGTGTCCTATTTTTTACATTGTGGTTTTATCCCTGAGGATGATCCTTCACGATCGAATATGTAGAACAAACATATAACGTAAATTAATAAAATAAAAAATAGCATACTTCTATCATGTTATCGAAAGATTTTATGAAATCGAATACACGTGGATGGTATGAAATAACCTAAAAAAAAGAACCTTTCAACAAACATTTCTCGCTTAGGGTGAAGGTCACCTTTCAGGCCCGTATAAAACAGTAGGTAAATTTATTACTTTTTATACCTTAATTTTATAATTAAATTTAATTTGCACCTCAGCATCGTTGACGGTAAAGGATGTCATCAGGTTTTATCCTTACTCTTCGTCCCACAAAGTTAGTATATCGACAACACTTTTTGTGATACGAAACATTTAAATTGAGTTTCACGAATCTGCTTCATGCAGTGTTATAGTGTCTGATTATGTTTATTCTTCTTGGAATTAATAAGCAGAAATCACTCGAATTTGTTACGCCGGTCGTGATTGAATTGTTTAAGCATGTGTATTATTTACTGGCCTTAAACAAGGGGCCTCGTATAAAAATATGGGTCAGGAGGTGGCTTCACAGTATCTAATTATGTATCACTAGATTACATAGAAGCGAGACTCACGTCGTTATATTGTGACTGTAGCTACTTCTTAAACACTTTCATCAGTGACCTTCGAAGGGAGTTAGTGCTCTGGATATGACATGCCTGGAGACTTCGATTACAGTATGTTGGTGGAACGTGACTCAGCGTGCTGTAGGTTGGCTTCAGATGGGAGAGTTATGTGTAAATATTGTACACACTGGACCAGTTTAGTTACGTAAAACACTTACTTCAAAACAGTGTCCGCCCTGGTGAGAAATATAATATTTGTTACAAATATAAGTGTATGCCTGAAAGGCTTAAATATTATTCTTTGACATATTTTCTTATTTTAAGCAAAGAGTCTTATAAAATATATATGTGAGTGCGTACGTGTGAGTTTGTGTGTACGTAATCCTGAAACTAACTGGACATGTCAGGTTTAAAAATCCAAATGTGCCTTATTGCTGCGTTATGCTAATATTTTCTTTTTTAGGCGCCTTCGCAAAATTGCGAAAAGAGACTATGAGCTGCTTTATGTCTGTCTGTCTGTCCGTCCGTCCGCATGAAACACTTTCGCTCCCACTGAAAGATTTTTATTAAATTTGGTATTAGAGTATTTTTCAAACTTCTGTCGAAAAAATTCAAGTTTCATTAAAATCTGGCAAGAATAACGGGCACTTTACATAACGACCTATGTACATTTATGATATCTCGCTCAAGTCTTCTTAAAATGAGAAATGTTTCACATAAAAGTTGGAGAGAAAATCAAAACAAATCAAAAAATCAAAAAGAATATATGTGCAATAATTTTTTTTACGAAAATCGTGCTGTTTATGAGAAAATTTGGGAAAATACTTCAGACCCGGATAGGCCACACATGACAATATAATATGGCGCATGCGCATTGCATGCTGGATAAATAAGGTTACACACACACTCAGAATATGTGATACTTATTGCTTTTCCACGGCAACAGTGGTTACACGAACGTACCTCAATGTTACATTATATGTATATTACCTGTCTTGTTATAAAATGACACTATTTTTAGAAGGCTAACGAGACACCGTTTGGGTCCAACGGCAACACATTAAGATTCCGTTCTTCTGAGACATGGCTCCGTGTAGATTGGTGTAGAGGCACCAATGTTTCAGAGGAGGTTGCTAGCTTCATTTTCACTATAGTCAAAATTAACGAATCGCGTCCAGATAGACTGTAACCTGCGTCGTCAGTGATGGAAGAACGTCGATCTCTTAAGAATGTAAAGTACCTTAACTGAAAGCCATGGTTGATTTTATACTGATTTAACATGCAAAGTCAAATACTTTATGCCTTTCCTCGCCATGTTTCACAAACTGTCATTGGCGTATTCTGACCAGACACATACCCTCCCTCTGTCCGTTACTGCGACCTTGCTGACACTGTAACTTCCGCTGCTTGGTTCCTTTGGAGCAGTCACAAGCCCACATACAGTATTCCGCCTGGATGCGTTTATTTAGTCTTCGTAATGTGAAAGTAAAACTGTTTCTATCTGTGCGTTAAACAACCGGAATGATATTATCGCGCAGTACATAGACTTACCTTTCCAAATAGAGTTCCATTAGTCTTGGAGCACTGTAGAGTGAAATGTATTGCGAAGAAATCCACTCAACCGTGAACAGAATCGTGTTTATTCTAGAGCTTTGTCATAAAGCGCACGTTTCTTCATTTTGAATGTGACCGGCTGATTGATAAACTAACAAAGTGGCTGCACAATGGAGTGGTTAGTAGTAATAGGTTCCATCATTTTGGAGGTCGTGATTTCGAATTACTTTCCGAGAAAGATTTATTACTTTGCTGGTTGTTCTGATACGCGTTGCTTACGTATTCTGAGTACATGCAGGTCTGAGAGGGGTGACGAACCCTTCTGAGCTCAGTAGTTGTAATCATGCGCTTATCTGATCGATATAGCTGATACGGCTGATCAATGATGTGCTGTTAAAATTCCAAAAATAAATAAATCAGGGCAATGTGAAGCACTGCCCGAAAGAAACTCAAAACTCAGCGAAGTCCTCATTCACCAATCATTCTATCGTTCGGCGCTTTTAGTCAGGATACTGACAGTGTCCTAAAGTAAAGGACAGAAGTAAATACATAAACATATACATAATCCCTAATCCTGTGATCGGTACCGCAGGGTTTAATATTGCCGTGTTCTTAGGCAACTTCTCATACAGATCTGTGAAGCGTGTAGCCTATATACGTTCTCCGTACAGCGTGTAAAATGAACGTATGATGGAGGTGTAACATCTGTTGTCCGTGAATTATCATTGAATTTCGGTGAAATTTTGTTTTGGGGTCCACATTTAAAAATGAGTGTGAACTTGTGTGTCTATCTGCAAATTATGTGTCGCTCAAATTAAGTGTCATTTTTCTCAGAAACTGCAGATTAAACAGAAAGTCTGACGTACGTATAGATTGCGCCTTATTCGAAATGTTATTACTGTATTTGAACTTTTTTTAGATATTGCTAATTTTATGAAAATATGAGCAGAACAACTTCTCACTCTTACATAATACGAACAGTTCTGCAAAAATGAATAAGCAGTGTAACTGAAACTATTGTTGGTTAATTTTATTTCCTTCCTGTTACTACAAGGACTTAGTTAACTATTTACGTACGCACCGTGACTTCAGGCTTCCGCCGCGATGTTGATGAGATCTGCGCTCTTCTGGGATATTACACGGAATCGTGTTGTAATTATTTACCGACGTTTCTGGACAACGTATCGGTCTCATCTTCAAGGCTCAAGAGTCCGAGGATGAAGATGGGACCGATACGTTATCCCGAAACGTCGGTGAACAATTACCACACGACGCTGCGTAATATCCAAAAAGAACGCGAACTTATTTATACACAATTGCTTTGGATAATTTAACCCATTAAATCTAAATTATTACTGTATATACCTTGAAAGAGAAAACAATTCTGCAATTTACTCACCGATTGTATTCATGTTTTCGTATGGTTCTTAAGATGGACGAAGATTATTAACTTGTTAGATATTAGGATTATCTCCAGACGCTCCTCGAATTTCGCAGTTTCAATTTACGCCACTTCAGAGTTAAGCCGTTTTAAGAAAGGTTAAAAATTTGTAACAATTTTTTTTGGAAAGCCCGCCGAAGTTTTCCTTGCGGGAATGAAAGCTCAAGAAGACGAACGTGGCGAAATAATATTGCTGGGCGATGACACCGGCGGCGGGGCTGTCATGCTGCGGCCGATCGAATTCCAGTATGTTGGAGTTTGGATTTCAACTGAACTCCCTCTTATGTAAGTATATAGGCAACCATATGCCTTTTCATTTCCGACTTGCCACGGAACTTGCGGAACGTAATTGTTACGTAAGTCGAGGAGTGTCTCTGTTCATTTACATTTATTTTAAATTAACAGTTTATGGCTTACACCAATTAAACATTTTAGTGAGCTAATTACCTGCTTAGAATCTCGCTTTTGGAATTATAATACAATTACATGCAATGTGTAAATAAAGGTGCAGTGTAAATGGAGGAAATGGATTGTGCATATGTTGATCGGATTTGTCTGGCAAAGAATAGCGATTAGTGGCGGTTAGCGGTACTGCTAATTTATATCAGCTGCAGCACTTGTTGACCGAGATTAGGAGAAAGATAATAAGTAGATACCAAAGAAAATACAATAACAGCGTCACTGAAAGGCTGTAAAATACCTACAAACTCAACGTGCTAAGACTTTTACGAATATAATTGTGTAGCTGAGCGAAATGTGGGCAGGGATTCTTAAAGAGTAGTCTATTCCAGGAGATATACATAGGTTAATGTGTTTTATTTAAGCCGTTCGTAAGTTAACGCGAAGTTCTTGTCTTATTTGCCGCGCTATTTAATTAACAGTGAAACTTTGGTTCGTATAAAGCTCTGTGTTTGTAACCGCCTTCAAGCGGATTCTGTCTTGAGAAGATGGTGGTCAGTTAAGATATTCTGTTCATATTACAGAGTCCAAAGCCTTATTCTTGTGTCGAGCACAGCTTGCTGTTGGAATCTACCCTAAGCGAAAAGAATTGGCGTAATATTACCTTATCTTATGTTAGAATATAGGTCTCGCGATGGGGCTATTTCCATTAAGTTTGACTAAATTTATATATGAATGTCTTTATTCCTCCCACGCCTGATACATTTCCCACCAATCCCACAATCCTTGCACATAATATTTTCGAACGAGTAATTATTTGTATTTATGACATTCAAGCAAGGAAACGTTCCTGCTAAAGATATGAATTATGTTGTGAATTAAATTACCACTGCGTGAAGAAAATATATGAACAAAACGAGGAAAACATTCACCACATTAGGAAATACAAAACGAGAAGTGGAGCATTGCTGTAACAAACTGCGCCTGCGCAAAATGTAGGATAATTATTCCAATAAAATGATTTTTTATTTTTTCGTATATTTCTGTTGACATCAGCTGATGCTAATTGAAGTCAGTACTGCGGCGTAGTGCTCTAATGCACATTCCATGGATAACGCTGTAAGTAAGCAGGTCTCCACGGACACAAGGACGACTGTATTCATTTGGCTAGGAATCAAGAAATCTATATGTTAATGAAACATATTTAACCTATAAGAGTCTATTGCTGAGGATGGAGATTGGAATTAAAATATTCTCTTGAAATAGAGTAACCTCAGTAATTTTAGCCCCTCATTAGAGGATCTGTAATGAAGTGTCTATCAATTCCTGTGTTCAAGGAATCCGCTGTTATTACAGGACCCGACAATCACCGTCACCCTTAAAAACCTGCTTAGCACTGCACTACTGTTTGATTGTAACTCACACACTAGACATATATATATATATATATATATATATATATACTTATAACCATGCAATTATTTTGATTACCAGTTTCCCATTTGGGTACTGGATTTCTGTCCCTGTGAAAGCTACCACAAAAATATTATACACAATTTTTTTCTCTTCCAACGTGATTGGTGTCTCACTTTTTAATTATAACACTCTATCCCTAAGAGATTTAAAAAAAATAAATTACAAACCCTTTATTGCCTCTTTGTTTTTAATTTCAATATTTAACACATCCAGCTAAATACTATCCTGAACACCATTTTTACAAATATGCCTCTTGTTATGTTTCTATGACAAGAGACCAAATGTTGCACCAGGACATGCAGAAAAGTGACAATACAGTTAATGTATTTAAGTACGCACTTTCTTGAAAATGAGACAGAGATAAACTGTTCTGAAGTGAGCAGACAGCGAAAGCTGCATTAACAACTTCAACATATCAGTTACTTCAAGGTTTAAATCTGATCTTTATGCGGTGAAGTGTAATGTGACTCTGTGAATTAGGCCGCATAGCCAGAGCATATAATTTTGTTTGAAGATATGTTTTGTATATTAATGCACACATATTTTTCAGATGTTGGATAGAACATGACAGAGTTGTTACTAGAAAAATGTATTTGATATATTTTTAACACAATTTGTTTTGTCAGTATCATGCTGTCTGAATACGTGTTTGGTCTGCATGACTTCTATCTGTGGTGACAGTGCCTTGATTTACAAACATTATCTATAAACACAATATTTAACTCAATGAAGACAACATCTAAGTACGCTGGACGCAAACGTTGCTGTCTTAGGAACCCATTTACTATTCGGTGCATTGAAAATGGAAATGTGGGACCCAACATAACTAATCTTATTGACTAGGCACATTTTATAATTGAAGAGCCTCTTAATTTAAGGTCATGGTGTACGAATTTCCTAGACCATATGATGTACTGTAACTTTAAAATCATTGTTTTCTGTTCAGCAATAAAGCTTCCAATACCCACATCAACTCCAAGAAATTCCACGCAATTTTTGACACCCGCAGGTTTGTTACCATTTTCATTTTTTTTCCTGTTCTAAGCCAGGTGAATCCAGTCCACTCCATGCTACATCTTCCCATTCTATTTTTAAGATTTATTTTTAATCTGATGCTCCAGTCTACACTTAAGTGTTTCAAGTGGTCTCCCTCCTCCATATATCCACATCAAAATCCTGTATGGATTTCTGTTATCCCCCTTACATGTATCATGCCCCGGCTATCTCATCCTTCTCGAAGGAATACAAACCGTGAAGTTTCTCATTATGCAATTTTCCTTAGTCGCCTGTTATCTCCTCCCACTTAGGCCCAGATATGTCCCTTAGCACATTATTCGTCACCTTCAGCCTGTGTCCTCTTAATGCGAGACACCAACTTTTGAATCCATACAAAACAATGCATAACTACATTTATGTATATTTTAATGTTCATGTTTTTGGACAGCAAACGACCCCGACATTACAGCTTCATAAGGACTGCTGTGCAGAAACAGGAATTTCCGAGAAATTCTGTAAATTATTCGTGTCCTTCACTTTTCTTACTTCGCGTTTGAAACGAAAACAAATGTTTGTGTAATGTTGCTAGTGTTGATTCGTTGATTGCTCAGAGAGTGGCCTTGCCTAAATAATCAACCCAACGAGCACCTACTAACCAAACACAACACTTGATTAATAATTGTATATAATACACAACAATGAAGTGAATGATTATTCAGTCTTTATAACAGAGCTTAGAGGTTTCAGAAGGCTCCGTTTAGTCGATGTGTGGTCCAGGAGACACGGGAACATGTGAGCGCGTGCAGCGTCGCAACATGCTCTCCTGTGTTCTGACGTCCACAGGCGACGTCAGTAGACGTATTTACTGTAGTTGAGTGGCAGCTGCTGAAACAGAGTGAAGGGAACGTTATTGACACCGACGAAACAAAAGTACTATTGAAGTACCTGCAACACATATATTACAGGAACTAATTTTATATTTTACATACCGTGCATTACAATTAGATTTTTTAATATTATCCACCGCATGCACTAATTGTGACAGGTTCGTAATACATACTGTTTTACACCAACCAAATGCACTATTTATGTAAGAATAATTAAATTTTATTATTCTTAACATCCAAATCATTAGTAAAATATTATTTTATGATCTTATATATGCATTGTTGGTGTAGAACAGTATTTATATTCAAAAATACACGGTGAAATTAGAATAAAGGTTCGTAATAATATATTTAAAAACTTATTACTTACATAACCAACATATTGCACCAAAATGTAACTAACTAAGTTTGTCACTTAACCCTACATATGTTTCGGCTCAAACTGAGCCATCATCAGGGGTTTCTAGTTTTTGAGCTTCCACTTGATCACTTTCTTCGGTATAATTTAAAAAAACATGTACTGTGAGTTCTGTTGGAGCCATGGTTTGGACACTGTAACACTATGCACTATACTAGTTGTTGTTGTTGCGGTCGGTTGTCGTGTTGTACGATGTAATAAGTCACCGGGATGTAGACCGTAGATGGAGACGAGTTAGGAAATTGATGTAGTGCCGTGCTGTGGTGGAAGTAGTTTTCTCTGCGATTATGTAGTATTTGTGAGTCTTTGTCCTTGTTGGTTAGGTGGGTTTTGTAGCGTCCTTGCCTTTGTGTTTTTTTCGTCCGCCATCTTTGTCACTGCCATCTAGATGTCGTTTGGAAGCGAGTGGCTATTAGGTGTTTCGTCTTTCTTTGCTTCCTGTTAGAGGGGTGGAGTTGCCTCAGTATTCGGTATGTGATTAATATTTTGTCTGTCGGACCCACTGTATATTCGGTAATTGGTCATAATATTGTTGTCTGTCATCGCTGAGTGAGAATGTGTGGTCTGTGGCGCCGTTCTTGGAGTAGTAGCCTGTATGGTATACGGCAGGGATGCTTCCTGTTTAGAGTTTTGTTGCTGCTGGTAGATAGTGCATTAGGTGCCGAGTCGGTTCGTCGAGTTACATTTTGGTGCAATATGTTGGGTATGTAAGTAATATATTATCACAATAATGCACGGTATATACAATATCAAGATATTTAAAAACATTTCACTCCTACATGTTTCGGACCCTGTCGGCCCATCATCGGGGAGTACATCAGACGCTGTTTTATAGAACAATTATATAACAATGCTTGGCCGTTTGTATAATTAGATCTGCTGGTAATGTTCGTGTGGAGATCTGTTACATTGGAAGCAGTAGATTAAGGTAGCGTGTGGCCGATATGGAAGTGAAAACATCCAAATCGGCCACACGCATTTTGCTGTCGGGCCCCTTTTCGAAGTACCCTGACAAAGCACATCTTAGGTGTACTTACGTAAGGTTTAGATAGTGGCTTCAGTCGGTACCCGAACTTGAGAGGAAATGTGTAAACTGAGTTTTCTGGCTCCGGGTCTTCATACACTGGAGCAGGGGGGATGGGCGGAAAAGGTGACGCAAATCGGGGCTCCGGTGTGGGTGGCGTGATGGGTAGCATCCTCGTACCCGAGTACACCATAATGGGACTACCACTGGTGCAGATCAGCATCACAGCTACCACGAGACACACCTGCAACATTAATATGATGGTCACTTTATGGAACATTGAGCATGTTTTGCTATTTGTTGGACATTTCTATACGTAATGGCGGTGGTAAGACTACCTGTCCTACCGTTATGAACGTGATCAGTTTAAGAGTGTCTTGAAAGCGTCGTGTCTGAGGCTGCATTCGCTGGCGATGTGATGGAAGTCTGAGCTGAGAATACTTGCAGTTAAATTTGGGCATCTGTTGGGGATCGATTGCTTACAGGACAGCCTCTTCGAAGGGGCAAGCGTCACAGCACGTCGCTTTATTATGGCGAGCTACAAGAATGTACAGTGCTACTCAGTATCTTGCTGATGACAGTATGAAGATACCTATCTTACTGTTGGGCATTGAACGCTTCTGTTGCTGTTAATTTGTTCAGTGGAACAGTAGGCTTCGAGAAATCTTTCCGGAATTCATTGCTCAGTGTTCGAATGGAAGTATGTGTCGTTTGTTTTAAGTTTCATTTATTAAAATTACTTTTATTACCCATTATGATAATGTAA
Organism: Reticulitermes speratus; assembly: GCA_021186555.1. NCBI lineage: Eukaryota > Metazoa > Arthropoda > Insecta > Blattodea > Rhinotermitidae > Reticulitermes > Reticulitermes speratus. The sequence goes on from JAJKFL010000237.1 coordinate 31,173,719, forward strand.
AATGTCTAAGTAATCACTCTCAACGGATACCACCAACCCAGCTGTGCATAGAATTAAGGACGATGGCCAGCAAACAAATATATTTCCGTATTGTACTTTGATCTACGTCTATATCTGTCGCAAGATATATATTCGTCTCAGAATTAATTGTAAATAATGAGATGTTTCACTTATTTCAATGTCATTGGGCAAAACAATTAGCAGAAATTCTTTTGCCTTGCTTTAGTGAAGCGTAAAGCCGTGTTGTTTGTGCTGCGTCAGCTTTTGCGAAGAAACTTTGCGCGGCGGAGGAACTTTACTAAGAGATGTCTACTGTAGCGGAATGGGCTCTTTATTTCACTTGAAACTATACAGTGACAAAGCGTCGTTGAACAAGATGAGCGATCCTACTTTGTTACGTCAATAATACAATCTCTGATCGTTCACTCCACTCTTTGTGGCTTTTAGGGAGTCAGAACAAATGACCACTCCTGATGTAAGCCGTCACAGGTCTGATATTTCACAACGCTTCACGACTTGCGAGCGGATGTACTGCTCTTGCACTCAGTCAGAAGTAACATTCCGCAAGGTTATATGTGGTCACGACACAATAGAATATTTTGGTGTGCCTGGAAATACCGTTTGTACGTATCAGCCGAGTTTTGTCTAACGAATATCTGTCTGAGAGGTTCTACGTAAATACGTATTTAAGGAACAGGTGTTTTGTAGGTGAGTGCTAACTTTTTGAGCATCTTGAATATTTAGAACAATAGCACTTTATGTCACACCACAAGTATTAGTATTACGAGATTATTAGTAGTAAGAGTAACAGTAGTAGTCGTTTTTGTTGTAATGTAATACCCATAATAATAATAATAATAATAATAATAATTAAATTAAATTAAATTCAGTGGGTATTTATTAACGTGCAGGCTTAACAGCACAAGTGCCAATTACAAAGCCAGCACAAAAACACAAATAAAACACAAAAGCATTAATAATAATAATAATAATAATAATAATATACACTTATCCTCACTATCAAGTAGTTAACATTGTCCATCAAGAATTTGCTATCAAATGTGGACCATCCAAGGGACCACAAATGCCGTACTATAAATATGAGCCACAATCCGTATTAGAGAATAACTATAAACTGTACTATGACAGGTCCATAATAACTGATCGAACTATCCGTAACATACACCGGACATAGTTATACTTGACAGACCATCAAAGAAGCACACTCAGTAGATGTAGCAATGCCCAACAGTCACAACCTTCACAGCACCATCACCGAGAAGCTTCAGAAGTATACAGACTTGAAAGAAGAGCTTGTAAGAATATGGCAACTGAAAACGGCCTATATAACACCAAAAGTACTATCCACAACAGGTATTATCACAAACAAATTACACGAAAGTTTGAAACTGCTTAATCTCCGTCCTGCTCTGTATATTCTAATGCAGAAAGCAGTAATACTTAACACATGCCGTATAGACAGGAAGTTTTTGGCAGAACAGTGAATAAGAAGTGCTTGGTGAGTGAGACCGTAGTCTTTTAACAGCCAGCTAAATGCTGTGAAGTAAGGAACGTGGATAATAATAATAATAATAATAATAATAATAATAATATTGTTTTAATACGCAATGAATGAGATGGGCGGGGAGTGTGGCACGAATAGGGTTTTAGATGGAGAACTTGAAGGAAAGAGACAGCGTCGAAGACTAGACCTAGATGAGGCAACATTATTAAAACGGAGTTTAAAGAAACAGAATGGGAAGATGTGGACTGTATCCATGTGGTTCATGATAGGAACCAGTGGCGCGGTTTGGTGAGCAAGTTAATTAACTTTCGAGCATCCTAAAATTCGGGGGATTACTTGAGTAGCTGAGGAACTGTAGTTATCAAGAAGGATTCTGCTCCATGGTTTCGCATATTGTGTGATACGACGCTGTGTGTCTGAATTAGTTCCCCGACGGTTCGAAGGACGGTAGTACTCCCAACTTCAAGGGTTGATGTGTCCAAACCTGAGGGGTTTCTGCGCTTTTAACCGTATTTAAGTTCTCGCCAGTTACATTGTCAGCGGATCCTGCTTCTGTCTTTCAAGTGTTCCAACCAAAAACGTATATAGACCCTATATTTCTCATTTCCCATAACTTATAATAGGGCCTATAATATAATTCGTCTTTAAGTTAATATGTTCAGTTATGGCGTCATAAAGATAATAGACATGACAAGTAAAGGGCAAAAACCTATGTTACTAACAGAAGGATATTTTTCTGTTTAACTATGATTGTTTGCTACGCTATATCGTCTCTCTTAGCATACAAACCACAGCCGGCGTGTGACCCGCTCACACGCGCGTTGGAATAGCGGCGGGAAGTGTCTGTCGATGTTGGTGAGATAAAAATAATGACCCTGTGGAATGTCATAATATCCATTACAACACGCTATTTCAAGAAAAGTTAGACCATTAGGAATATTTTTTAGTATGATGGAAGTACGACCTTGTAAAGCCATTAAGTGCGTCTGTTCAGCAAACCGTCAACAACCTCGATTTTGTCTCCTTCGCTGTACATTGAATTAAATATAATTTAAAAATGTCCTAAGCTTTTAAGAAAGTGAGTACTGAATTTTCTTATTTTTAATGTCTAGGCAAAAGAAAGTATAAAAGAAGAATTGCAAGTAAGTAGGAGAGAAATTGAAGTGACCTTGAATTGTTCTTTGGGTAACAGTCGCTGTCGCTGTTGTCTGACGACTTTAATAAGGAATTGACTGGCCAATTGTGTTGCTGTAAACCTGTTGACCCTGAATTTAGCGAAATCGTCGTGTCAGTGGCGGCAACTCCTTATACCTAAATAGATTTTTTTTTCGGTATACAGAAGAGACTAAAGATAGGGAGAATATGGGCGCGGAAATCTGCAGAACCTAGTGAAAAGGAAATCCTGCACTTATTAATGTCACGAAGAACGAAGCTCTTGGTCTGTTGCGTTTATTGTGTCGGTGTGATGCTCCTGCTAAGTTCTCTTTCCTAGCTTCTATTGACAGAGCTGCTTACTTACAAATGTCTTGGCCATTCTCTTATATTTTGTTTCATATCTGGGAAGAAAATTTCACTAATAGCTCAGGAATTACATTCCTGTATAAGCAATTAAGGGCACAGTTTATTTATTTATTTATTGCTAATTATTTACGAGATTTGAGGTTCTTACAGCCGTGTTGCTGACAAGTCTTGTCTTCTGGGATGTTTTATTATGTCTTCTTTGACTACTTGAAATAACTTAGCGATTCCGAAGTCTTTTTGTTTGCGAGGCAGCATTGCGAACCTCTTTGGCCTAACAACCAATAGTTTGCCAAATAGGAGGACATTAGAAACGTCTTTTTGTAAATGTACTAGCATTGTATTTCATTTATTTTTGCATGAATAGGGGTTTATTTAAGTGTGCAAAAATAAACTAAATGAATCGTTTTTTTTTATGTTTTGCCTTTCGCTGTGCGACCGACCATGAAGACCTCACCACTCCAGATTTGGAAACCCAGATTCAGCTAGACCGGTGCCACAGTGTCTGCCTGAGTAGTTGACTTTAATCTTCGTTGATGATTACTGTCCACTTGGAATTTACGCCGTGTAGTCTGGTAGCTACATAACGAGGAACTTAATGATATGTACTCATCACCAAATATTATTCGGGTGATCAAATGAAGAAGAATTAGATAGGCATGGCATGTAGCATGTATGGGTGAGGGGAGAGATGCATACAGGATTTTGGTGGGGAGACGTGAGGGAAGGAGACCACTTGGAAGACCCAGGCGTAGATGGGAGGATAATATTAAAATTGATCTTCAAGAAGTGGGATGGGGGGCATGGACTAGATTGATATGGCTCAGGATAAGGACAGGTGGCGGGCTCTTGTAAATGCGGTAATGAACCTTCGGGGTTCCATAAAATGCGGGGAATTTCTTGATTAGCTAAGGACCTGTTAGCTTCTCAAGAAGGACTCTGCTCCATGGAGTTAGTTAGTTAGTTAGTTAGTTAGTTAGTCTGGTACTAGTTACCAACATTATTTAGAAATCTTTTCATCCACATTGAGGATGCAAATTCTAGAAACGTGTTCTTCAGCTTTCTCCGAATATTTGATGGCTAGTTACCAGCCGACACGGCCACATACCCTAGAAGGCAACAGCCATCGTAGTCACCGAGGTGAGAATTTCAAGCGTTTATCATTTTCTTTTCCGAAGTCCATAAACTTTATTCGAAACTGTAGGTACTTGGACTTCTTGCTTACCTAGTCCTTGTCGTCACAACCTAAACAAACTTTCAGCTTGACAATAGTTTTTACGCAACCAGGATCCGCCACTGCAAGGAAGGATTGTGAGGTAAACGAGTTTCTCGCATTATGAATGATGTGAGAGTTTCAGATTTAACAACTGGATTATGTGTTACCGTATAAAACAGTGTGCTGAACTCGGCAGGATCATGGTCAGACGGCAATATGACTACGGTCCGAACAAGGCAGCAGGAAATATTTGGACTCTACAGCCCTGTGAACTACATTCATGTGTTCTCTTTTGCGTACCGTGCAGGCTTGATGAGTGCAGGAATTGCTAGTATCGATAATACGCACACAGTTTGACGCCCATCAGCAGAAGATTGCAGCACTGAAGTATACATAGACTCGTCATTTGACACTTTACTGCATAGTATGATTATGTTATGACAGCTTGAAATGTCTTTAAAATGTAACTGAAAGTGCAGAATTTCCCTGAAAGGAAATAACAAGTAACGGATTCTCGAAATAAATTTGTTTTTAGATTTTATGGCGATTAACTAATAGGCTTCTTCTTTTTCTCAGTAGTGTGAAATGTCATATAAAATGTCCCTAAAAACACGTAATTCCAGAAACAAGCCGAAATTCTAAACTTGTTTTCCTGGATTAATACATATTTCATTGATACGTGTGGCTGAAGATGTGGAAGTCTGCATATATGGTATATCAAGGACTTTATTTTTGTGGGCATTTTGAAAAATATGTTTAATCATATTTTTCTACATGCATTCACAAATAAACACAACTGTTCTCATAAGTGATGGGAAGTATAATACTGTATCTCACCTTATAATAAAATATGTGGCGAAGAAAACATGTTTATCGAGTATGATATTTAGGGGTAATATTTGGGACATATAACTCTGTCACCAGATACGCCTCATTTCGAAATCGTAAATTTTATGGACTTTAGGTTGTTGATAAAACAAACTTAGTGTTGTGAAGTGCTGGATGTTTCAAAGCCGACAGGAAGCTTAGCTGTACAGTCACTGCCTACTTGTTATATATATATGTTTTGAGGGCGATCAAATGAAGGATCGATGTGCATGGAATGTAGAAGGCACGGGGGAAATGAGAAATTCCAAAGAATTCCCTATGGAAATCCTGAAGGGATGACACAGATTTAGAGATATGCTTCCACAACATATCTTTATACATATTAATACATTTTCTTATTTTGAAATTTTCAGGATATATCCCTGAAAACGAAAATAATTTTCTGCAATAGATATTTGTTTGCAGTCAAATAATAACTGTTATGATACACATTGTACTATGCTTTTTTTAATCTTTTTAACCATTTTAATATTTGTGTTTTAAATTTATTATTGCACATCTATGACCTAAATAGCCATTACCGTATTTTTCTTTGCCGATTACCTCCCTGAGGATGGTCGAAAAAGGCCGAAACATGCATGAAGATTACCACACGTTTGTGTATTGTATGTGGGCCTAATTATAGTGCACTTGTTGGAATATAAATGGTGATCGGCAAAGAAGTTTATGAGAACAAGACTGCTCGACAATTGACGTCACTGTTGTATCTCTTCTCACAGCGTATTGTGACAGGCCATGCAGTTACGTAGAGTTAATCTCAGGCAATCCATTTATATCTGTCGTCTATAAGTAACATCCAGGTACGTCCTTCCCCGAGTCACGACATGTCTGTAAGCAGAGGCCTTCAGGAGACCTTACCGATAGCCATTATTTAGAACGTAGTACTCAAACAATTTATCTCAAGTACCTGTAGTGAAAATTATTTGACTGAGGGGATCCGTGCTTATGACATGTAGCGTATTTACGTCTGCGCAGAACGTTAACTGCGCGATATATCTCTGTACTGTGTATACAGTACAGAGATATCTCTTAACGAATAACTTGAGGCACCACAGCCAGGGGTCTCCACCCCACACAACTGCAAGTTGTACCGAGACAGATGTTTGGAAACAGATATTTACGTACTTGTTTTGTATCTAAATATTTTACGTACCAACACACCGGGTTTTATTGCATTTTATAGCTACGGCTGTAATATACATATATATATTACCATTCAGTGACACGCTGCATATTGCGTGAGTCTATAGAGAATGACTCCCTGATGATAGCTGAGAATGTCAGCCGAAACATGTAGGAGTATATAGAATGGATATATGTAATTGGTGTGCAGTAGTTGGTATAAATGAACTTATATATGAATACAACTGCACGGAATATGTATAATATTAAGCATAGCAGTACTGATTTTACCTCTGACTGGGTTAAATAATCTGTTATTTAATGCCGGCTGAACAATTTTCTCTGATCATCCAGAATCATTGAAATCAGCTACAATGGATTGTAGCCCTTACAGGATGAAGAAAAGCAGGAGAATATTAATGGAGATTTTATCTCTTGTAGCTTTGATTTTCCTGCACAGTTTTATGAAATGTGAGAGCAGTTGCACAAGTTTAAGTTACATTTTACAAGAAACTAGTTTTTGCAGGAAGTATCAAGACAAAGTGCAGACATTGTAGGCGGTGCAGACTGGTGTTGGGGAAACGCTCGACTTGTAATCGTAAGGCGTCTACTTCGACAAGTGATCCGGAAGCGGATTATCCTGACAGGAGTTTCGTGATTTTCTTTATTTCTGCCAGATAAATGCTAGAATAGTAGCTTTATTAGGCCAAGACTCTTTTATTCCAAATCCTTTAAAATTCGTTTTTCAGCTGTCATTCTACTATTCGATGCTTCAGAATCTAAAATAACGAATGGTATTATAAAGTTTAGAAGATAAGATGCAGGCAGCAACGGAATACAAACCACAAAAAACAAGTTAGGCAACGTACCTATAACGTAAACTTCAGGCGCTTTCACGTAACCATTGTTGCTGTGGAAAAGCAATAAATGGTACTTATTCTGAATGTGTGTCTGTAGCCTTATTTATCCAGCATGCAAAGCGCATGCGCCGTATTATATTGTCATGTATGCTTGTCCGGGTTTACATTATTTTTCCACGTAATTTCATAAACGGCACGATTTTCGGAAAACGTTATTGAACATAAAATTTGTGTTTTGTTTTTACAACTTTTGTCTGAAACATTTCTCATTCTAAGAAGAAATCGGTGAGATATTATCATAACTGTACATAAGTCTTCATGTAAATTACCCGTTATTCTTGTCAGATTGTAATGAAACTTCAATTTTCTTGACAGATTTTCGAAAGATACTCAAACATCAAATTTCATGAAAATTCGTCCACTGGGAGCCGAGTTGTTCCATGTGGACCGACAGACATGACGAAGCTAACAGTCGCTTTTCGCAGTTTTGCGAACGCGCCTAAAAACGAAAACTGTCAATGTCACACCAGAAAATGAGGATACAATACATTGGTATAATAATTGTGTTATTTAAGTACATACCAGTGTAACTGATGTAAAATTCAGTTTATTTTACAATTATTAACTCTATATAATCAGAATTATGAAATAAATTTGGAGCATTTGAAAGGTATGGCTACGATCTAATAATTTTGTTAAAGAGAAAGGTGTGAAAATCACTGTCCAGCAACAGGCATTTAACTGAATTTTTCGAATAGTAAAATCAAATTTCACTTTAAATTCTGCAACACTATTTCTCACAAAACACCGTCGTACTCTTTTCAAAATCACCTTTTTCATACTGGCTCATCCTACTATTAGACACAATTATTAACTAAGAATTAATATTAATTAATAATATTAATAATTCTTACATCCATGTCATTAATTTACGTAACTCGAAGAAGTGAATTAGACCTACCTTATAGCTGGTGCCCATAGTTGCTTCCGATACTGTGCAGCTTGTATTGCTGAGTGTAGGTCCTAATGTCGTAGCACCGAAGTCCACAAGTCACCGCACAGACGGCGACAGCAACAAATAGAACAACACTACACACATGCACACTCGACCACAGCTACTGTATCTGCTGCCTGTCCCACTGTTTCTTCTTCCAGTCCGTGTAAGACGCAGAATGCTTCCAGGGCCTCGGAGGGAGTTATACAGTGTTATCCTTGAAGCCACTCGCCTGTCCGTGTAGTGTAGATCCTTTGTATACTATAAATGGTTTTATAAATACACGCATGACTTCTTTTATTTTTAACCTTGTGTATGTCTTTGCAAAGTTATTTACGTAAAATTAGTCCATACGTATATATCAATTAAATACACAATGGCAATGGCATGTAGATCGTGAGGAGGGGACTGAATGCTGTGATTATGTTATTGTCTTGCACCTTCACTCTAAACTGCTTCGTAAGCGGTAATGACACGCGATTTTTTGTGTGTTACATGCCTCACCCAAAGTCAACTTTTTCTGGCGCAATATAGATGTTCTGTAGGCATGATTACCTCCAGGTTTAAGAATATCAGATTAATGTTCGAAAAAGTTTTGTTATGTTATGTTTTGATCTACGTTGTCATGAAATAAGGTAATTGTAATCGCTGCTAATATCTTGTGATTAGAAAAATTTACTCACAATATTTGCGTGTCTACAATGTAAATATTGATTACACTTTACTGTTTACCGTTTTTCATATCAGCATAAGTTGACTTTATATTAACACTGATTCAATTTACTGAAATCCCCTTTCTGAAATCATAGTGCATTAAACACCTGCGAAAATCAATCACGTGGTAACAGGCTACTTCTACTGTATCAAATTAAGAACACAGTATCTTGCTTACGTGGGCGATAAACCAGTGAAAATGAAGTAGGTGAAGTATGTAGCGTGATGCCGAATTATTTAGCATTTGTCAAAAATTCGTGTTGAAGGACACGTAGAATTACTTCATCACAATGTTACATTTACTCTGATTGACATAGTCTCGGTATCTCGTGAGTTCCGAAGGAGAGTTGTAACTGGCTTGATTGAAAGTTGAGCACCCATTTATAAGCTGCTTCGTAGGCTGAAGTGATAGAAAAGGACTACTGAGAAACACAACAACAAATGTCACGTTCAGATCTTACTTGCGAAGATGAGATTGAGATGCCCGTTCCTAAAACTAAGGTCAACATTACATGACCTTGAAAATGGAGTTCTGTTTCCATAAGAGATCATGTCAGGGATTTCTGGGAGATGATAATTGACATAAATTTACAGTTTTCTTAGGAAAGGACAGAATAAATACATCTGACACTCTAATAAATCCATGCGGCTTAGACTTCATTTCCGTGGATTCTTCAAGTTGAAGCACGATTGACGAAGACCAGTATCAGCCACCAACCATGAATCCATTTAATGAGTTACAAAGCACTCAGCTGGTGTTCTATACGGTATTTAATGAGTTACATTGCACTCAGCTGAAGTGTTCTATACGGTATTTAATGAGTTACATTGCACTCAGCTGAAGTGTTCTATACGGTATTTAATGAGTTAAATTGCGCTCAGCTGAAGTGTTCTATGCGGTATTTAATGAGTTACATTGCACTCAACTGAAGTGTTCTATACCGTATTCAATGAGTTACATTGCACTCAGCTGAAGTGTTCTATACGGTATTTAATGAGTTACATTGCGCTCAGCTGAAGTGTTCTATACGGTATTTAATGAGTTACATTGCACTCAGCTGAAGTGTTCTATACGGTATTTAATGAGTTAAATTGCGCTCAGCTGAAGTGTTCTATGTGGTATTTAATGAGTTACATTGCACTCAGCTGAAGTGTTATATACCGTATTCAATGAGTTACATTGCACTCAGCTGAAGTGTTCTATACGGTATTTAATGAGTTACATTGCGCTCAGCTGAAGTGTTCTATACGGTATTTAATGAGTTACATTGCACTCAGCTGAAGTGTTATATACCGTATTCAATGAGTTACATTGCACTCAGCTGAAGTGTTATATACCGTATTCAATGAGTTACATTGCACTCAGCTGAAGTGTTATATACGGTATTTAATGAGTTCCATTGCTCACAGCTGAAGTGTTCTATACGGTATTTAATGAGTTACATTGCGCTCAGCTGAAGTGTTCTATACGGTATTTAATGAGTTACATTGCACTCAGCTGAAGTGTTCTATACGGTATTTAATGAGTTAAATTGCGCTCAGCTGAAGTGTTCTATGCGGTATTTAATGAGTTACATTGCACTCAGCTGAAGTGTTCTCTACGGTATTTAATGAGTTACATTGCGCTCAGCTGAAGTGTTCTATACGGTATTTAATGAGTTACATTGCACTCAGCTGAAGTGTTATACACCGTATTCAATGAGTTACATTGCGCTCAGCTGAAGTGTTCTATACGGTATTTAATGAGTTACATTGCGCTGAGCTGAAGTGTTATATACGATATTTAATGAGTTACATTGCACTCAGCTGAAGTGTTATATACTGTATTTAATGAGTTACATTGCACTCAGCTGAAGTGTTATATACTGTATTTAATGAGTTACATTGCACTCAGCTGAAGTGTTATATACTGTATTTAATGAGTTACATTGCACTCAGCTGAAGTGTTATATACTGTATTTAATGAGTTACATTGCACTCAGCTGAAGTGTTATATACGGTATTTAATGAGTTACATTGCGCTCAGCTGAAGTGTTATATACTGTATTTAATGAGTTACATTGCACTCAGCTGAATTGTTATATACCGTATTCAGTGAGTTACAGTGGGCTCAGCTGAAGTGTTATATACTGTATTTCGTTAGTTGAGGTTACCGGAGCGGTACAGGTTTTTCACTTTTACGCAATGTGTCCTTTGTAATGTCCTCAGTGTGACTCGGAAGGCCCCTGAGCTTGTGACTCAGCAAGGCCTGTTCCTTTACCGTCTACCACCACCCATTTTGTAGAATTAATTACAAAAGCAAGTGCAACGCTCTTTTTTCTTTGTAAAGAAATGTTGCACGCTCACGTGCACTCACGCAGAACGCGGTAAATTGCTAGGGAACGGTTTGACGATACGTTTGGTACGGTGGCCTGTCGGACTTCAGCACACCTTCTACGAAAACAGTACCTTTAATACAAGGCACAGTAAAAGTGATTTACAGTTAACATGTAAAATTGTGCTACTGGAGTTGCAAATTTCTTTCCTATCCCCTTGTGTTGGATTAGTGATTTAATGAGTTATGATATTTAGGCTGGCGTAGGTCCGTTTATTCGCCGATCCCAGTGGCCGCGTGGTCTTAAGCGTGGGTCTGCGGTCACTCGCTTTCTGGGATTGCGCGTTCGAATCCCGCCGGGGGCATGGATATCTGTCTCTTTTGAGTGCTATGTGTTGTCAGATAGAGGTCTCTGCATTGGGCTGATCATTCATCCAGAGGAGTGCTACCGAGAGTGGTGTGTCTAGAATGTGATCACGAAGCCTCGATAATGAGTAGGCCCTGACCCACTAAGGGCTGTCGAGCCATAAAAGAAGTCCCCTTATTCTGGTTAATATCATTCAAGATATTCTGGTATAGCATTAGTCACCCTGTGATGGTATATATTCTTAAAGTGGGTCACGGTATTATACCCTGACATCAGTAATTCATACTTTTGAAAACGCATCACGGTATTTTACCCTAACATTTGTCTGTTGTGGTTAATACGTCACCTCAAGAAGTGACCTTCGAAACCAGCCTTTAGACTGAAGCACTATTTTTGTCTGCTTTCTTGCCTTGGAAAATCATTTTCTTTTTCATTCTGCTGGTTAATCTCTTGACCTGCTATAATTTTTCTGTTTATTTACCTAATTTCTAGTATGAATTATTGATACTATTATATACTTTCGTGTTTGGGGCTTCCGGTGTAACTGCTGTGGAATTTTATATTTGTAACTAGAGTTTGGATTGAATTCCAGTGGTGAGCCATAATATTTCTCATTACTCTCTATCATCGTAACATCCACATTCCTTTAGTAAGCTTATTGAGGCTCGTGTTTCATGTAATATCACAGAAATGAGGAAGAAGGCATGACCATAGTTTATACCATAAATGATTTCAATTGTAACCAATAAAATCTTTGCGGTATATATTGTGTCGTCAAGCATTAAAGGTTGCAGGCGAAGTACGCTATAAACAGGTCACACGTGTTATCTAGGTGCAATGTAACTTGCATTTTATTGCAAAAGACTATGTCGAAAATCTCAGTACGTCTTATTCTTTTTACCAGCTGTCAGTTATACCTTAAAGTTTTTCGACGTGAATAATGTCAACTAACATAATAGGACAGCCTTATTTATTCTTAAAAATAAAATATCTGCTAAGCTGATCAAGAAATTTTTCGTCTCTTTAGAATCCGAAGGTTTATTGCCGTATTGACAAGTACCCTTTAATGTTTCCTGTGCTGGGCCACATCAATCTAATGTTTCGACGAGACTTTTCTATCCTTAGGGCTTCCAAGCTGTCTCTTCGGTTTGGCGAGTTTTATACGTCATTGTAGAGTTTTCCTTCATGATGGGTGGTGTGCTTGTTGGCTCTTAAGGCCATTACGTTCTTCTTTTTAGTACAAATCATTTTACTGTGAAGCCCGTGTAACTACGTTTTCAACATTGTATTTGCAAGTAATAACAGCTAACGTATAGTAACCCTTTAAAGACTAACTGAATCTGAATTAGTTATACAGCTCGTACCGCACAGTAAACACTTCGTCTACTTTATAAAAGTCAATAAATTAATGCTGAATAGGGAAATAATCGCTGTTTGTTCTGAGATCCGTAAGAAACACATAAATGCACTGTGCAACAGGACGTAGAATTTTTGAATGTTAAACTTGGTGGTATAAATAGTAACCACTAGCCTTAAAGAGTTAATATAATATAATGCTTTATAACCTGGTTGAAACCCCCCGAAGATATGATTTTATCAGTGCATACCTGAAGTAAAATTCGGAAAACTTTCATTCGACTGACACTCTACAAACGCCAGAAGCTCTGTAAAGTTTCGGTAGCAGTTCTTTGCGTCCTGTTGGCTGTTTAAGTCATTCAGCATATTATATTTTGTGAGAACAATCTGAACTAGTAAATTCGACGTCGGTTTTATGTAAACGTATTCTCTGTTATGTTACATTTCTTCCGTGATATCACGATTAGAGATACATGTTGCAGCTGACAATAAATCTTGTTCCACTTTTATACTGGATCATTGTACGTATTTAGGTCTTGCATGAAGTCATGTTAGAAGGGATTTGCTTCGAATCGAACTCGCAGATAGCAGTATGGAGGTCTCGAACTTTGGAAAGAGATACTTTTTATGAAAGGACAAGTCTGGTGCCTTTCAAAAAAAGGCGAGTTGTTAGTTCAAATCGAGGCTACTTTAAAGGTGACAAGTGAATGTACTGCCTCCTAGGAGATCAAAATGAAACACCGATAAGGACCTACGTAGAGTGTCAGCGAGTTCAGACAACATATGCTCCACTTTTTGTCCATATAAAACATAAAGTCTTACAGAATGTGAGAGCTATAGACTAGTGTCACGTCCAAGAAGACATTGTCACTGTGAGAACCTCAAATATCGATTTTATTACCGAGCAATTGATGAAACTATTATTTTATATACACATAGCCAACAGGGAATCCCAGTGTTTTAATTTCTAAATCTCATGCCGATTATCCTTTACCTAAGTCGCTCCAAATCATCCATTCAAGATGAAATCGTATATAAAACTTTATATTTTGAGTTAGGGGGCATTGTAGCTCTTGTTGGAGAAATGAGAAGTTTGGTTGGAAACCCTGAAGGAAAGATACCACTTGGAAGATCTAGGTATAATTAATTAATTTATTTATTTATTTAGCCTATCAGAAACCTCTTTGAGAAGCTAATAGTCGCTCAGGTAATCAAGAAATTTCCTGATTTCTGTGGAGCGATGGTAGATTGCCGTTTTGTCAAGAGCGTGTCCTGGTTTTTGTCTTATCCGTTCGACAAACCAATTTCTGTAAGATCTCTTTTATATTGTATTCGTGTATGTGCTTAAGTCTTCCAGATATCTCTTGCCTTTAGTTTCTCGGACTAAAATTGCTTATGCGTATCTCTTGTCTCTGTTTTCCTGCCTATTTCACCCTCCGTAATTTTATCACCTTACTTCATTGTAGGGGGCAGACGCTACTTCAAATGAGCAAACATTTTCAGTATGACGACAGCATAACATATAATGCCGTATTACTTATTAAAATTTACACGAGAGGTTTAGTGGTCTTGTACCTGCGACTGACCAGCCATGCATGGAGGCCTTACTCATTTACAGCTTCCTGTCTGCTTGCTAAGCGGTTTTAACGCTTCAGTCACTTGGCTTGTAATGAAAGTCACTGCCAGGATTGGTTTCAGTAATGCACAACGTTGTGCAAGTAAACTTATCTCGCCATGTCATGTAAACTTCACCATGACTTATAAAATATGTTACTGCGCAGAACACAATATTCAGACTTTTCTACAGAACATAACATTTAAAATTTTTTTTTCTCAGATTTGTTCATATATATACTGCTATTAACAGCTGTGCAAATTTGGGATTCCTGACATTTCCTGCACTTGCCTTTACACTTCCTACATTTGCTTTTTACCGCGGTACTCACGTCATAACAAATGACCCCAAACAACGAATTTATTTGATTTAAATTACTGAATCGCGCAACTAGTGACTACTGCATTGGGGGTACGGTCCATATAAAATCCGAATTGCAATTATATACCTTTGATGAAGTGAGATTAATTAAAATCGGAGACTGCATATTGCGTCTGTGCACTGCATTGTGTCTCACGTTAATCTGGATCCTTGCCACAAACTTGGATCATCTCGGTGCCGTGGAGAGAGGAGTCTACCGACAGAGGAAATAAGTGTGTTTCTGTCAACGAAGAACCACAAAATATTGCGAGGGGATTATTGTGCAGAGGTATGGATGAATGTTTAATCAGACAATTGGGTACGAAAATTTATATGTTCGGGCCAAACTGTCTGTTTAGGTAAGGCAGTAACAGCTGAGCTGTTAGTGCACGATCCTAGTCATTTGAGGAGGTTGTTATTTGTTTGGAATATGTGAAGTTACAAATCGCAGGAACTTGATCATATTTCTTCATAACTGGTGAAAACAGTAGGTGTGACATCAAGTTCTGAGATCCATGAATCAGTGATTCTATTTGCAGAAACTAAGAATTGCTACAGCGGTAGAAGTAGTCTATTATTTTACATATTTTAAAAATGACGATTAAACTGACTGCAGTGAGTACCGAGGAATGCCACCTGATGCCAACCACATATTCAGATGTATTCAATATTATCGCTTCAATATTAGTTTTATATCTGGATGATACTGCTGAAGTATGTGAGTGTGAGTTTTGGCATAATGTGTAAGCCTACTGACTACGTATTCCGCATTTGTCAGGTACTGGAGATAAAATGGGAGTAGAAACAGGATGGTGTGTCTGTTCTTTGTAGTCTTTAAATAAACGTTTTTCAGTTAGGAGAAGTGAATTTTACAACATTCTAACTGAATCTGGTAGCCATATCCATGAACATTTTTGGGCTAATTAAATTGTTTAAACGAGACCAATCGTCTTGTCCGAATTGATGAAACGTCGAAGAATTCTCTATTTACAATCGTCTAACACTTTTGGTTTTCGAATTTAATTTCGTTTCTCTCGTCAGAAGGGTCCAGAAGAGATTGAAATTGAACTGGATAGATAAGCTTTTGGTCTGCCCTGAAGACATTGATATAATGTGCGGAAACGCCCAAATATCATAAGGATTAACAGAGAGGCTTATTAGCCGCTACTAGGGAGACTGGTCCAGTAGGAACGAGACTTTCACTTTATACTGTTGGATATCAAGTGTCACACTTGGGATAATCCTGTCTTTCTTTCATTTTTACTAAATAAGGGATCGCTTACTTTCTCTACAATTCGATTTCAAAGAAACATTTAGTGAAAGCCATAACACTTAAGTTGTGATAAGTTTCAGCATTGGCCTGGTCGAAATTCAATGAACACTTTACCAGTCTAATGCAATAATGGTTAAAATTAAATTGCCAGAAAAACAAGAACTCTTAGGCTTGTGTGAATATTTTGTGTAATATATGAAGGGTTATGCCTGGAATTCATATTTCGTAACAGAATAAATGAAATTGGAACGATAATTGTTATCCTTTGATTAAATTGAATTTTTAAAAGTGAAGTAGTAGTTTTGGTATCTTAACACAGACAAGAAGAGACTTTTCCTGTAAAGTTAATAGGCATGTGCTACTTAAGATATAGCGCAGTAAATTTGAAAAATTTATCATTTGTTTCGTATTTAAGCCGTCAGTCACAATACACTACAGTTTTTATAATTTCAAACATAGAACATATTTCAGCAGCAATGGACCATCTTCAACTAGCAATAATAAAAGTATTTATTGTATATAAATATTAAATTAATATTAAGAACGAGATGTCACTCTGGTACATAAAAAGGTAATTCTTTAAAAAGTAGAAATACTCGATATAATTTAGCCGCAACATCTGCAGCTCACGTTAAAAATATGTACGAGTACTTTGTGCTATGCCGATCCCAGTGGCCGTGCGGTCTAAGGCGTGGGTCTTCGGCCGCTCGCTTACTAGGATCGTGGGTTCGAATCCCACCGGGGGCATGGATGTCTGTCTCTTGTGAGTGTTGTCAGGTAGAGGTCTCTGCGACGGGCTGATCCCTCTTCCAGAGGAATCCTACCGAGTGTGGTGTGTCTACCAGTGTGATCGTGAAGCGTCGAAAAATGACGAGGCCTAGGCCCCCAAGGGGCTGTCGAGCCATAGAAGAAGAAGAAGAAGAAGAAGAATGTGTGCTATATTGAAGGCCATATTACAGCACGACCTATAAGACAACCACCCCCTACGTAATGCTTTCAGTACTCCGCTGGCTTGTGTACGGTGCAGGTGCACCCCGTGTTTTATATAAACTGTTCTCCGAAAACTTGTAAGTCGTGATCTGTTATTATATCATATAACTCTGCAGGAAAATTTATGATCTGTTACCCGGAGTTCTTAATTTACGTTACTACTGTATTTAGTTTCAGATCATAATATTCAAAAACCGGAAAATATTCAGAGTTCACAAGAAAATGGAGAACATCGCAATAAATCCAAGAACCCAAAAATGTAATATGTCTCTACATGTCTACGGCTTAACGTATATTTTTATATTACAACAATACACCTTTGTAGCTTATTAATCTTAATCTTCTGATATTTAATTTTCCAACATCCTACAACAAATACACAATACAGGTACTACCCAATATTACCAATGAAAAATAATATAGTGTTTACGCCTACAAACAGCTTGCCTAAGGAGTGAACTTTTCAATTGTCGGTTTTCAAGTAAAAAAAAGAGAGCATGATTAACATGAGCGGCACATGTTTCGGCTGAATTACATCGGGTAATTTACGACTTTCTAAAATCTTGCAGAATGAGGTCTCGTTCTTAATACGAATTTCATATTTATATATATACATTTTTCTGTGAGTACTTTTATTTTTGATATCTGATGATGGCGTTTTGCGGTCGAAACGTGTTGTATCTTTGAAATCAGAAAAACTATAAAATATGTTAAATCAAGTTATAAACCAACCGATGCACACTAAAATCACTTTTTAAGTAGCTTTATTATAAAATTGTTAAAATTGGGGTACAATTTTAACAATTTTATAATAAAGCTACTTAAAAAGTGGTTTTAGTGTGCATCGGTTGGTTTATAACTTAATTTAATATGACGAAGATGCACGGTGTCAACAGTGTGAAATTTATAAAATATGTATTTATTGACGGTTTATATATTAAGTTCTTTATAAGTGTCACAACGGGATGCCTAAAATAAAGTTAGAGTTCACGATTATCAATTTTTCTCCTTCCTTCCAGCAAATCAATAATTAGAACACATGAAACTGGCAGATTTGATATTGTTTTGAAGCGTTGTCAAATTTTATCCCTCTTTGAAAGAATAACGCATTTATTTAGGTTTGTTTGTACGTAAATGGATAAGGTGACTGATTACTTGGATCTGTGCTTTGCAGTAAGGAATGAAGAGAAGTTCACATATGGAAACCAAAACTCTGTATTTACTAGAATGTTGAGCTTATTCAAGAGGGTTACCGAGAGCTGGGAAAATTTTGTACTACGAAAAAGGTAGACAGTCCATTCAAGAATATGGGCAGGGGGGAAATACTTGGAAGCAAACATCGCGAATGAACTCGCCTAGGTTCAAACTCGGGACTCAGAAGTGATCGATATAGTCCAACAGGCCTTAATGGAGGTATCTCATATAAAATTTCAACAAATACTTTGGAAATATTTATGGGGTACATAGAAGAAACAGTTGATACCCTTATGTAAAGTATGCTTATTTGTGGATTAATATGTCTATAAATCGGAAAACGCAGGCAACTTTATGTGGAAGGCTTTCTTACTTTATTTGCAACAATATTTGTGGAATGGTGAGGCTTGTAAGTTCGAACTAAACTGGCCTTTGCTGTCGCCTACTGTGGCTCAAAATCTGACTTGCTCTGTACCTCTTACAGTTACTGATCTCAAAAAGAAATCTCTACTGCAGGTTAGATAGTAATACGAGGCCACAGACAGACAGAAGGACAGATATGACCTCTGAATAAGGCGTTTCTTTTTTACGTTGCAAACAACGCCTGATATTAAATTTCTGAAACAGTTTTTTATATAAACACGATAGAGTTACATAATCAGCTTCATTCTGTCGATTAAGGAATATGAAATTACATCATGTAGTTCTGCAATCTGCAATGTCAATTGAAAGTGCTATTCGTCGGCGTGTAGCATGACACATTGAGAGGCCCGTAAAAGTAGGACTTGTTAAAAATTGAGAGCAGCGCCCGTCCTTGAACTGAGATTTAGGTACAATTAATGAACTTATCGTATCGATTTGCATTTTAATCTACAGGCAGACTCACGACAAACATGTCTGCTTCTGAACATCAAGTTATGCGTGTCTCAACTTCTCAGCCCACGCCAGTAAGTTATTCCACGTGTGACCTGCGCTGAATTAACATTACACCAGCAGCGTGCAAGCTGCGTTCGGAGCAACATGATAATGCTGTCTGTTGTCACTCGCTAGTCGGTTCATTGAGTAGCGAAATTTTGTAACGCTTAACTAGAACATTTTTATGCGAGTTCGCAAAATTGCGAAAAGCGATTATTAGTTTCGTCCTGTCCGTCTGTCCGTCCGCATGGAAAAACTTCTCTCCTACTGGTCGGTTTTTCACGAGTTTTGAGTACTTTTCGAAACTCTGTCGAGAAAATTCAAGTTTCATTAAAGTCTGACAAGAATAAACACGTACTTTACATTAAGACCTAAGTAAATTTATGATCATATCTAGCTCAATTCTTCTTAGAATGAGAAATATTTCAGACAATTTGTAGAGAAACTGAAAACACGCATTTTAGTTTCAAGGACATTTTTTTCCGAAAACAGTACCTTGTATGAGATAATGTGGAAAAATATGGTAGAACCAGACAGGCCACAGATGACTATTAATACGGCACATGCGCAATGCATACAGGGTAATTGAGGTTGCAGACACACACTCAGAATATGTAATACTTGCTGCTATTACGCGGCAACAATGGTTACGCGAACGCGCTTCAATGTTACGTTATAATAATAATAAAACTTTATTAACTACAACAGCAAGTACAGCAATGGAGATATACATCATTATTGAATCCTTGTGCCTTTAACCAACATCCAGGAACAATTTTAAACAGGGCGTGGTCCTGATCGTCATGTGATAGGCACATATAATTGTAATTGTAGTGAAAAAAACAGAGTAATCGAAAAAAAAAACACTACCAGACATACTGCTCTATTTAGAGTATTATGTGTTTTGGCCTTTTATGTTTATATTTTTTGTACAGCTTGAGTAAGTCCTGTTGTAGTTGTTACGTTATACGTATATTAGCTGTGTTGTATACATTTTCACTGACTTTGATAACATCCTTTTTCCAGCTGTTGACAGTCTGCAGATCTTCACTTATCTCTTACGTACCGACCATGCTCAGATTCTGGTGTGCTTTTTATTCACTTTCTCCACAGGTTGCAGCGATAATATTGAAAATCCTTGTAGGGGAGTGTCGTGCTTGAATCTGTCTTAGATAAACATGTAGCCTGAGAGAGGGTTCTTTTGATTTTACTCAGTCTGTCTTCAAATAAACTGCAACTCTCCGTACACATATTTATCTATTTACTAAGTATGATTTTTGGCAATAAATTTGCAGACTGAACACCGTCATTACGCAATGTTAGAATCAATCAAAGCCACCACACTCTGTCAAGTTATGCGGTCACATTTTAAAATAGGCTACGAATTCATAAAATTCTTGTACCTCATTCAAGGAGAAATATTCTTAGATGTTTATTTAACATCCTAAATGGGATAAAATTGCATGAAATCTGAGAACATTGCACAGTAAACAGCGTCATGATGTGTGTTCTCCAAAAACTACCATTATGGATACGAAATCAAGGAGGATGAGATGGGTAGGTCATGCAGCATGAGTGGGGTGATAAGAAATGGAAACCAAATTTTAGTCGGCGAACCTGAAAGGAGAATGCCACTTTGGACACCTATGGAGTGAATGGAGAATAATATTAAAACGTACATTAAAAGGACGTTGTGGAAGTGTGAACTGGGTTTAAGTTGCTGATGATAGGGTTCAGTGGCGCTCTCTCGTGAATACGGCAGTGACTTTATAATTCCATAAAAAGAGGAAGATTTATTGAACTTTTAAGTGTACGTCAACTTTTCAAGGAGGCTTTTAAACCATTGAGATAAATACGTAGCTAACCTTTAATTAAAGCCACACTTTATTGTTTCTGCTTGTTTAATGTGATGTTTTGTTTCTCCTGTGTGATTCTTTTAGGTGTGACGAGATGAAGCGGCGTGAGATTGTAGATCCGTTGGGCTGAACGGAAGCCACAACCGTGGAGAAGACAACTGCAAGTGAGTAATGTATGTGGATAAAAGTATCTTCTAATTATTTGTAAGTTATAGCACGTTATAAGTGTAGATGTAATGAATTTGTGAAATTAATTCTAATGTTTTATTGTAGCTGGCGAGAACGTTAAAAGATAGAACGGTAAAACACCTTTCTTTTCATCGACCAGTGAATGAATTGTTCCTGTTTTTCGCGCAGACAGATTATAAGTTTTCCTAATCTGTGCTTGTTACTTCGTTGATATCCCTGTGCGGAATACAGTTGGAATAAAGGGTTGCGTGTAGCTGATGTGTTTTGCCTCTTTATATTGAAATTTTATATATCGGTACTCTTTATTACCTGCATTAGAATCCTAGGATTTAAAACATTTGAAGCACATCCTGTTGTAGAAGTTTGCCTGTTTTTTGCAGTATTTAGATCTATCTACTGCGATCTCATTCATCTCTTATAACCGGCAATTCTTTTAAAGCTGCAGCTTTCGCAAAGACACTTCGTAGTGTTTAATTAATTATAAAGTTAACTACGTAATGTGTGCATGCTTTAGTTTTAATTCCTTTCCCCCTAGAGATCACTTTTAAATGTTTTGTATAGTATCTCTTGCAGTGTTATAATTAGGTGAATAGCTCAATTGGAGCCAAATTATGGCTGAGTTATCTGCAGTCCGGTTTAAGTTTTTTTTTTTACATTTTCTGTCTACCTTCTTTGCTTGCTGGCGTTCGTTCTTTCTCCTTTTCTCTTTCGATTAAGAGTAGGATATTTAAAATATGCAAATGCTAAAAACTATGTCTTTACATAAGAAAAGCTGCTCAAGGTGGTGGTTGTGATGATATCGGAACGGTAGACGCAATGCTTGTACCAGGCCACGTCCTGCCTGCTCCTGTAAAATAGCTCAACAGGTCAAGGGTGTGTTTTGATCGTGACTAAGTCTCCTGCCCTTTTCGTGTTCTCTAGCTGATCTTTTGTGTCTGATGTGTTCTGTATGTCACTTTTCTTTCATCGTCAACAAATGTCGTGAACAGTTTCATACATAGACATTTATCATCAATAATATCCATCTTTGTGATTTAATATCCTTCAGGTTGTACTTGTGCCTCGTGCAGGTCACGTTACTGGATCTGCTGGCATATGAATACATTAATGTACTATGTCTGTGTGTTACGCATGCTATTGGAATATCAAAGACATACGTGAAGAATAGTTCACTGATTCACTAAACTTCATTTCATAAATTTCACTTTATATTCACCGTGCATCTTTTTATAATTGAATTATTTATACCAACAAATGCACTAAGACAGTTTTTTCACTGTTTTCTTTATTATTACGGTGCCCCAATACAATAACAATACCATTCACCACACAGACAGGAGAGAAGGAGGTTCTGCCAACAATATAACACACAGATAACTGGAACACATGATGGAAATAGGACCACGCTGCCATTAATTAATAATTATACTATAGAGGATAGTAAAATATATTACTTGATTTTATTGTAAATTTTATAAATTTTAATAATTTAATAACTTTTAGCAGCTTAACCACTAATTTTACAAAATTTTATACGATGTGTTAAATACCGTCTCACTGTTATGACGTAACCAAAATTGGTCTATGTAAAAAACTCACTTAAAATACCCCCTGATGATGGCAGAATAACTGCCGAAATGCGTATTGGGGCATCCTTATAATAAAGAAAACAGTGAAAAAACTGTCTTAGTGCATTTGTTGGTATAAATAATTCAATCATTCATTTCATAAATAATTTCCCGCAACTACATTTTTAGGGAACTTATATTCGTCCCCTCAATACAAATAGAAGCTCTATGTTTTCCTTTGAACATAACCACTGTTCTGGCGCTTGCAGTGGAATTAATTAAAACAGAGCAATGATAATCCAGTTTGGAGATTTAGACCTAAGACTTTTCAGTTACAACAAATATTGAAAAAACATTTTTAATTCACTCTTTTCTACCTGCTTATTATGATGGCAAATATACGACTGACATTTTGATTCGATGATCTTTTTAATTTCTTACATCAAGGAACTGAAAAATTGTTTATTACACTTTGCTTGTAGCATTTGTTTCGCAGAAGTTATAATGACTAATACATTTTGTTGTCGGTAATCAGACAGCTGTCATGAGAACATAGCCATCTCTTTGTAGTGTTTTACATCTTCATACTGATTGCTAGCCTATATTCAGGTTTAAATTATTTAGAATTCAGAAAAAATTCCACAGCTCAGGCATTAGTTGAAAATTAATGCTTATTCTGGATGAGTTGCTCTTACGGTTTTGGTATTACATTTCGTCTTCAGCCTGCCTTGTGCCTGGTTCAGCTATTAGTCTGGATGTTTTAAGCTATTTTTGGTCTTCCGTCTACCTTAATGTTAGTCGATGGGGATGAGAAAATGAAGGCAAACGTATCATCATTTTGTAAAAAATAATTTATGTAAGAATAAAATATATTGCCGTGTTCTAGAGATCCGTTGTATAAATAGAAGGACTTTGTACAATAGTTAATTTATTTTACAAATATTATGGGACACAAATTTCTTAGTCGCCGTTGTTGTACATATCACACTTTCAGAGTCAATGCTTTAAAAAATAGGACTGTGTTACTCTTTCTAAACGTAATACTTTCTTTAGTCTTAAATCACCGTGCATTTCTATAATCAGCAATAAGTTACCAACAAATGCACAAAACTGTCATTAAATGTATAAATTAACCTAAATAAATTAGGGTATTTTGATAATGATAAAAGGTTAATTTATACCTTCAATGACAGTTTTGTGCATTTGTTGGTGACTTATTGCTGCCGTAATACTTTCTTATTCATGCAGGTCCAAATCTAATTCATTTGACCAAATTTGATAGAGAATATTGCAATTGTTCCTAGTAACTTTGCCCTAGGAGTTTGATGGTCTCAAATAAGTGTCAGTGATATGAAAGTGTCTTCATTTATATTAAATAATGACAAAGTTCACTTTTAATATCATCGTCAGTATGTTTGCTGCAAAATGCAAGTTACATGAACATGAATATGATACACTTAGTTATGCCACGTTAGACCCACAGATCATCATGTCTTTAGTTTAATACGTTCACTTTTTTTCCAAAGTAAGTGCCCTATTGCAGCAAGAGTTCTACATTTTGAAATAAAACTTTTTATTTTTATAGGACATGAATATTAAATCAATGAATGATTTTTAGATATGAAGTTGACTGTGCAAGCCAAAAACTACCTGCTCAACATTGTGCAACAAACAGAACTCTTAGTGCAATGGGCGTGGTGGCAATGCGGTGTTTGTATGAAAAATAAATGTGTTTGTTATAGCGCCGTTCTTTAAGTCTCGCATTCTGCTGGCCTTGCGGGTAATTCGAGAGAATTTACTTTCAACTTAATACACAACCAGTTGAAGTATTACAAAGTTATTAAAATACGTAAGCCTTTTGCAGATCCCAAACAGTTTTCTATCCTTAACGCGGCCATCTCCAGGAGAAACACTTCATCAGCATTTACTCTGTAATAACATATGTTAAGTACTTGATATGCAAGTAACATTCCAGCGATGGAGTGTATGTGTAGCTAATAAATTTCTACATATTTTACCACTAACACAATCACTAGAATCTTATTTATGCCGTGTACACATAAATATAAATTTCGTATCCTATATGACTAAGCAGTAAAAGGTGCTAAAGGTGTTCGCCCTGAAGATGGCCACCGTGGCAGTCGAAACATGTCGGTGCTATGTAATTAAATTTACATAACAGACTTACACACAAAATGTTGTTTGATGGACTGATACAGTAACCAACAAAATGCACGAGTTTTCAATCACAATTACAGTTCTTCTCCTGGGTCCTACGTGGATTTACGTTCGTAGACGGTATATCGCACAAAAATGGCTAGATGTTTTGTAGGACTGACCATATACAGCTTTTAATTATCGTGAGATTAACACAAGTATATCAGTATCTTATATACTGCTTTATTTAAAATAACGTTTTCATTTTAAATCATGCAGTAAGGACTTTAAATAAGTTTTAGGTCCGCAGACGTCTGTACACAGTATTGGCACATATAAATACATTTTAATGTATTGTTGATGAATGTAAAAACTTCATTATCTCTGCGAAATATTCCGAATAATTTCCATGGAAATAACCGTTGAGACCCTAACATGCAGGAGCTGTGAAATAAAATGTTTGTGATCCGACACCTTGTGTGTTTTATTTGTTACATTATCAGTTAAGTTTGTGGTGCACGATAAAAAGGGGCCATTTTAAAATTTTGTTGGATGGTCTATTTTTACAGTAACAGTAGTATCCAAATTGTTTAAATCTATACAGGGAATACACAAAACAATGGTGCGGTTTTAATAGTGAACACTATTAATACCGCACCATTCTTTTGTGTATGCCCTGTATAGTCTAAATGAAATAATTCGTGTCTGGATTACAGGAAGACAGAAAAGCTTTTTGTACTAATAAGGATATAAATTTGCAATTACTTTATAAAATGCTATTACTATAATTGCCTTTCAAACAGAATAGTAAGACAGCACAAAGTTTATAGCAGCTTACACTGCTTGTTGTTTTTAATTGGAGAAGTTTATCATTGTTCTTTAAAAAAGTAAAAACGCATTCTGATTGTCATCTTACAGATGAGAATGAAATTCTTTTCTAATTCTTTGAAGACAACTAGACATTAAGAAGAGAGACAGAGAGAGAGAAAATTAGGAAATGGTAGAAGAGTAGACGATAAGGAATGTTATGGGACAAGTAAGACACTTCATTGCGGAGTGAAAAAAAGACCATAACTTTTTTAGAATGTTCCTAGGCTTCGCCTGTGCCTCCTTCTGCTAGAAGAAATGTGAATGGTGAAATTTAGTGGCTAAAAATAAGGGCTGCGAAATTTTTATTTGCTTTTTAGTGTTAAAATACGCAATTTGTCAAATTAATTTAGTCTTCAAAGCATGGGCTATCAATTGTGATGAATTTAAATCGGAAAGGGTGCATGTGAAGCATGCAGTAGCAAGTTTGAACTTTGCTTTTCAATGCATTGATTAATATTACGTTAAAATCGCCTACATTTCATGTGTTGACGGTTTACTTCTAACTTCACAGCCTTCAGAAATGTTTTTCAGCCAGCAATAAATATTAGCAGTTACATTTTTAAACCTCAATTCTGAACAAGTTTTACTGGCTTTCGATGTTGTTATAAACCAGTAACTCAAGGGCTTCGCCTTTTCAGTATACTCCGCTGAAGTTCGTAAAAATATATTGAACTGTTATTATATTCTAAATAAGATCAATGGGTATGCCCTTTTTACAAATCTTGGTTAATACCATGTACAGTGCGGTTATTCAGTGAAAGTAATGTAAGATATAGCTAAACATTTCCCACTTGACGTGTGACAAGGGTCTGTTTAATTTGGAATTCAAAGTACATCACCTGAAGTATGTAATGTATTGTGGATTTTTTAAATTACAGCGAAGTAAATTTATTTGTGTGCAGCGGAAGTAGTATAGTGGAGTATACGTAGATTAGGGATTATCAAACGTAGGTCCGCGCGCCTGTTGCGGATCACAGGCCATCGTTCGACCAGCCTTTGCTTAAGATATTTACGAAACGACACTTCTGTATAACTTCAATCTTAAGGTGAAGAATGAATGATTTCTTTTAAAATTATGAATAAATTTTACGGGAATATTGAAACCATTTATACACTAACTGTGTACAAGATTATTCCTTTATAAATGTCTCATTTATCATCCGAAATATGTAAGGCATCTAAAATATGAAAATAAATGCAGTAATAGTTGTTTAATAAAGGAAAGGATTACTGTAATATAAGTATTAGTGAATTGTCTAAAGACGTAAACATTAAAATGTACGGTACCATAATTAACGTAACTCTTGTTTGACTCCTTGAAATACGTTGATCTCTGATCATACAGAGGAGTATTTATTGAGGATGTTTTGGAGCAGGTTTCTGAGGAGAATATTCGGACCTGAGATGGAAGATGGGACTGCGGCCTTGAGAAAATTCAGTAACGAAGAGGTTTACAGTTTATTTTCTTTAACAAATATTATTAGGCCGATCAAATCAAGGAGCATGAGATGAACAGGACGCAGAGAGTGAATGGAGAAATTACAAATGAATATCGAATTATATTCAAAGAAATTCGGACAGTCTAATTGGGAAACCTAGAATTATGTGCGATGATAATATTAAAAACGGGTTTTAAAGAAATAGGATATAAATTCTGGACCCGATTCATCTAGCTAAGGAAGAAGAATAATGGCGGACTCAAGCAGTCTACTTTAAAAGGTGGGGGTGATTTGTGTGGATGGGCAACTCTTAGCGTCAGAGTACTCTGGTCCATGGAATTGGTGTTAGGAATGATTCGATTATGATTATTAAGGCTATCAGTAGTTCATACCATGTAGCATAAATATTAGGATGGTTAATGTGTAGTGACTCGGAAAGCATATGGCTGGAAGCGATCGTGGCCTACATGGAAGTGGAATCGCGGTATTTGCTAAGAGGGGCTGAAGAAAGCCATGAAAACCTCCCAGGATTGTCTGTTTCTTGATCGATATTTGAACCACAGATCTCCCGAATACAAATCAGGAATACTAAACACTTTGCCGATACGTTGTATGAAGTGTGGTGAAGTGATCGTGACTAGGTTATGGTCACTGCCCTCGTCTTCGGCGAAACGCAAGGAACCTAATGAAACACACTTGGCACCCCTCTGTGATCACTAACATGAAAAAGGAAAGTATTTTATGGCGGGACTTTGTCTCATTATTTCTGCACTACCTAAAATTTTATGCTTTTCTTGGGTATAAGGGCAGAACTTACATACGCCTTAGGACAAATTTTATCTGACGCAACCTTCACGCTGACTCCATCAGAGTTTTATACAAGA
The DNA here is from genome assembly GCA_021186555.1 of Reticulitermes speratus. Lineage (NCBI taxonomy): Eukaryota > Metazoa > Arthropoda > Insecta > Blattodea > Rhinotermitidae > Reticulitermes > Reticulitermes speratus. The sequence goes on from JAJKFL010000237.1 coordinate 31,201,903, forward strand.
GACCTTGACATAAACAGATTGAAAGAATATATATTTGAGATAATCGAAAACGTACACTTGGAGGCTCATTATTCAGGTTGTCACAGAATGGTTTTTCATACTGCAGGACTTGCTTTAATTCCGGAGAAATATATGCGTAATTTGTATTTAAAAAATGGTGGCGTTAGGGCATATTTTTCTTTGAATATTTCTGCAATTCCCTGCTTTTGTAATCCTTCTACCGATTTTCCGTATAGACAGTCTCCGGCTTGCGCAGTAGTTACATGCCGGAAGGTCCGGCGCTAGTCGAATTTTGCGCAAGTTGGAATTCAGTGTACATATGGACAAATATATTTATATAGAAAACTGAGTCCAGTTGAAATCCGATCTCCAACACACAGGAACCTGGTTGACCGCAACATGACCGCCTCGCCGCCGGTGTTATCGCCCAGTAGTATTCTTCTGCCACCTTAGTCTCATTTTTCTTTCTTTCACATAAGGAAAAATTGGGCGAGTTTCAATTTTTTTTGCTTCTTTAAAAATGTTTCAAGTCTGGAAATGCGTAACTTGAAATTGCTTAAGCCGAGGAAGTGCCTGTATTCAACCACGACTCTCTTGAATTGTGTAACTTATCATCCTTACTGTGACAGGCTCGAAATTACTTGCTAAATTGTAGGACTTTTACACACCTAATGTATCCATAAGCATAATGTGAACGTACGTGACAACTGGGGCCTCGTGTTTAGATTTGCAGAAGTTGTGTCTCGGGTCCTTAACCGTTCATACAAACCGCGGCAATGTGGACGTGAGACTGGAAAGTCAGCTTACCCTCCATAATTAATTTTTAAATACGCCACTGGAAGTATTACAATGACAACAAAAATGTGACATAGGTCACGTGGACTTGAAAGTTGTTTTTAATATAAAGCTTTTGTAGAATCATGCAAATCAAGCACAGGATGTGACGTGCAGCTTGTTGAGTCTCTGAAGAAAAGTGGTATAAGTAAATTATTTGTCTTTGACTTCTTGACATGTGTCTTGTAGACGTTGCTCATTAAGGGTTAAGCAGTGTTGGCCACAAACGTATATACGGGCGTGAGAGAGCAGGTGTGATTTAGGTTTGCAGTATTTCAGTGCTTTTTAACAAAGTAATAAATTTAGTACTAATTAGTTAAATTAGTAGGTGAGCACAACGTGTGACAGTGTAATGAACTCACTGCAACAATCGCGGTTCCTGTCCTTGCAATGAGCTGACAAATGACCTTCACTAATCGTCCACTGAAATCCGTGGCTTTAGTATCTCATGAAAGTATAAGTGACATAAAAGATACCAATATGACGACAAAGATGAACGGAATATGTACCCAACTTGAATAAAATTGTAAGAAATCTGTTCAGGATTTATAATATAATAGAAATGGTGTGTACCTCATACTGCTCTTCACTGTTATTACTCAATCTGAATCGTGTTGAGCGATATTGCTTTCTTGGTAAATTTATTTTCTTTCTGCTTCTGTACTCTGAAACTACTCTACCTAACAATGCTGACAGCAGTATATGTCTTATCTTGGCATAAAATCAAAGTGGCCCCTCAAGGTTAAGATGACTGGCGATTTCCAACATGCGCAAATGTATTAGCAAACGTAACTAATCGATGGATTTCCCTCCATTGCGAGTTTCACTATTAACCTCTATTAGAGGCCGTAAGAGAAACAACTGTGTATCTTGAACTTTCAGAATCAACATTTTTTTTTTCTTTTTGTGCTAGACATTTCTCACATAGTGCTCAGGGTTCTTCAGAATGCATTGTCTAAATAGTAGTACCACCTGAAATGAAATTGTCGTACAACTGGACACAAAGCCTCATTTAATGATTTGTAACTTAAAAGGGAGCTGTAATTAGCGCTGTCTTTGCACGTGTTAAGCACACAATCTGAATACCCTTAATAGAGTAGACCATATCCCGATGGTGTTATTGGAATTTTTCATTGACATAATCCTTTCGGTCACACTATGGCCCAGGGGTCGACTCAGCCTCTATCAGAAATGAGTACCAGGAATATTTCCTGGGGGTAAAGGCGGCCGGTGCGTAGGGCTGACAAACTTACGACCTTCATGTGCCGACTGTATAGAAATCTGGGAGCCTCAACCTCCTGGAACCCTAAGGGCCTTTCCAGGCCTGTAATGGGATTGCTTTTTAGTAGACCATATTATACTGAACAGACCTCAGTGACTGATTGACTTACTGACTCTCTGACCATTTCACTGACTCCATGGAGCTGAGTCGTTCTTGAGAAGCTAATCATCTAGCTAGACATCTTAATACTATATTCACATCATTTTATGGGAATCTCGACCATATTATCATAAGATTACTGACAGACAGACAGACGGGACATGCAGACAGACAGACTACTTTCGGAAAGACACGTGACCATTTATCTTCCTTAAATTAACCATCTAGCCGTGCCGAGAAGAGTTTTTCTTTACAAGCTAATAGAAACTAGGTGAAAAAATCTCCCCCCACCTCCCCTTTTTATACATCTGGAAATTAATTTTTGTATCCCCAGGAGCCCTCCAATGAACCTTATCCAGAAAATTTTTATCACTTTATTTAAGATTCATAAGCAGGAAAATTATAAGCAAAATTATTAAAATTTTCGTCTTCAATATAACGAATATTCATAGGAATGTTGATGACTCTTAAAGTAATTTTATTGTATATGTACATGATCACATTTTACAATACTTATAACAGTATGTGACTTACGTTTTTATTTTATACATAATATTGTCGTAAGCATGGTAATTAAAAAAAATGAATGAAACACGTAAGGAAATATTTATGATCGATTCATGGCAGTTACAGAGCAACGTACAGATGTTCGTAACTTGCGTAACAAGATACGGGTACATGATTGCACACACACATCACTCGGAGGCCTCTCAAACTCATGAGATATGTTACTTTGAATTCTCACAATCAGAAGAATTCTCAGCTTGGATTTAAGATTTACTAATAGCCACCGTAGCCACCGTAGGCACCATAACCGCCGAAACCGTAACCCCCATAGCCGTGGTAAACAGGAGAGGTAGGGTGAACAGCATGGCCAGTTTTTTGGACAATGGCATTGAACCCGTTGTGGTCGTCAGCGGTGTAGTGCACAGTGCGTATTGTGCCATCGGGTTCCACCAAGCTGTAAGACCCCTTCACGAGGTCGCCATCTCTGGTTTCCCACTGGTTCTTCTGGTCTCCTGTGTGGGGATCGTGTACGGCGTAGTCAAAAGCATAGCGAGGGTATGCCTGTCAGAAAAGGGAGTAAGGTTTAGTTTGTAAAAACTTCATAAAACTGGTTCTTGAGCGATGAGAAATTGCTCACTTGCTCAAGCAATAGACCTGTCTAAGATTCTAGCGGGACACGTTGACAGAAAATGTGAATCGCATTAAGATGCAGCTGTGGTAACCTACTCAGTCGTGAGACACTAAGGTGATAGGAAATGAAGTTGAGTGAGCTCCAGTGTTTCTCTTGACGTCCACATATTGCGTGGAAGGCAATGGAGAACTTCACGAAACAAAGGAGGGAGGGGCCAAGGTTCCGTCCTATGCCTCTGTAATTATAAAATTTTACATGAAGGATTTTAGCAGTACAAGCCTTAAGTTCTTCTACTGCTTCCGGTATCTTGACGACAGGTTTGTGATTTGGCCTCAAGGACCGGAAAAGCGGAGGAACTTCCTGAATGATGTGAACAATATGTACATGTGTATTTCGCCTTAGGGACTAAGCTCTAAACCCACATCTCCTTCCTTAATAGCGATATATACATCATACTTCGTGTCTCTTTAGGCCTTTGAGTGTATGTGAAGCCTAACAACACCGACTTCTGTTTGAATACCAGGTAAAAAAAAACCATCCGGCGGAGATCAGGCTGTGATTGCCAACTTACCACAGAAAGCCAAAACCATTTCCACCAAGTATTTTGCATGCGGAATTTGAATTATTCGAAAGAACCTTCAAACATAGCTGCTATATTAGGCGGAAGATTGTTCCGGCTCGCAGTCCGTGTGGGAGTGCTTCTTAATAAAATATTGAATCGTGACCAATGACTGCAAAGTCATATGTACTTCAGTTTGAGACAAGTCGGACTGTGAGTTCTTGTGCCCCATACTTACATAATAGTCACCGGCGTGCCCCTCTGCTGGAAGGGCGAGTGAGTAGGGAGCAGGGGCCAACGGGGCGATGATCCCTGCCTGGGAACCGACCGCAGCAAACAGAAAGAACTGCAACAATTAGCACTCAAAAATGTAAATATTTGTGTTATCATATTTATAGGCTTGCATTTTGAAGGTAAAATAGTGAGATGCGGTAAAGTAAAAGTTCAGTAGTCCTCTTAAGAAGCAGTAGAGAAGAAATCTTAAGGGGGATAAATTAGATTCGAAACATTTTGCAATAACAGTTAACATACGAATAATACTTCCTCTTGGACTTCTTGACTACGAAGGTGAAGGCAGTACGTTCCTTCGCAACGTCGGGAAGCACTCGCCCAACGACACGGCGTCACATCACAGAAGACACGAAATTTAGTATTTCAATAGCATTCTGTACGTGGAAAGTTTGTTTGCACATAGTAACCGATATGAAAGTAACGAAGCGATTTTTCAGTTTAAATACTCTATAATAACTTTATGGTCCGGGGATCGAATCCCGGTGGGGGCGAGATTTTCCGCAGCCGTCCAGACCGGCCCTGAGGCCCACCCAGACTCCTATACAATGGGTACCGGGTCATTCCCGGGGGGTAAAGCGGCCGGGGCGTGGCGTTAAACACCCACCCCCATCTAGCGCCGAGGTTAAAGAAAGAGTAGAGCTATACCTCTACTCCCCCTCTGGGCCTTCGTGGCCTTTTCTATGGTGAACTTTACCTTTACCTTTTGTAATATCTTTATTCTTTGTGTTTACATATTAATAACTTTCACGGTTTTCGTTCTGACACCATTCGAAATGAATGTGCAACCACTTATGATAGTATTCGTGCAAATAATTTTAAAGACATTTCAGAATATACAGCTTCCTTTATTTCTATGTTGTTTTTCTAAGTTTCTTTGACCTAAGGAAAGTGGATACAAAATTTATTGTCATTTCCTTGTGATATAGATCTACGAGTAATTGACAAAGCGCAGAGCAATCGTGTGGATCAGTGAAACAAATTATTTTGCTATAAATCTAGGTTTACTCTGTGGCGTTTTAAACTACTGAATATAAAGTAATTTGTTTCCTTAGTACCCACAAATTGTGGTGTCATTCAGTTCTTGAACTTTGCCCATCATTTTGTTTAGAATAAAAATAAAGACAACTTCTGGCGGGACAGGACTGATCCCCTTCCTTAGGTAAGACTGTATGGGAAACTCCCATTCACTTGGACTTAATAATAAAGCTGTCTTAACCTCGTGTAAATAGGAGTTTCCCTTACTCTTTTGTCTTAGAACGAATACCGGTCCTCCCTGAAAGCTTGTTCCAAATTTTATTTTAAACGTGAGACGATTAAAAATGTGATGTAGCATGGTCAGAATTGTCCTACAATGTCTGTCTGAAACAAATTTTGGACTCTTGGCTAATTAAAGAGCAGGGTCACGTAACAAACTTTAATTGTGGGTATTTGTATTCAATTGCAGGACTATATATATGGTATTTCTATGGAAGTAGTATATTTCTATGGAAGTAGTGTATTTCTATGGAAGTAGTGTATTTTCAACTGTCGAGCGCTTTGCTTCTGCCATCAGCTGTGATTATGTTGATGCTTACGTAACACAATCTCTGAAATGCGCGACAAGACAGACAGACAATCCAGATTGCATCTGAACACTTTTAGCCTCGTAACACAAATTGCACGGTTTATAGACTGATTAGGTTTAAAAGAGTTTAATTTTAGTGTCTACAAACTTGAAGTTTAATATTTCCTAAAGACTTAATGATCATTTTCTGTCCTTCCTTGGTCGTTTAGCCGGTAGCTTTGTCACTATACCAACTGAGCTATCCCGGCTCCCGCTTTTGAGTCTGTCACTCAAATAGTAAGCCCTGTCTTTTGAAGGGCATAAATTATGAAGCTCTTCATTGTGCAATTTTCTTCGGCCTATTCTTCTTTCCCCTTTCCCCCAGCTCTACCCTGTTCTCGGTTCAAATCAAAATATATTTTACAAGTGACGAAAGACCAAGTTTTACATCTGCGTAAAATAGGAATTGTAGTTGTAATTTATCTTAGTTAAATATTCGTGTTTTTACAGGAGCCAGAACGAGAAATTATTTTGGAGTGAGTGATAGCACCTGTTACCTAAGTATAGCCTGATTTTAATTTGTGAAGACGTCTTTGCTCCACTAAAACTAAACTCCATGGAGCAGAGTCCTTCTTGAGAAGCTAACAGGCCGTCAGCTAGTCAAGAAATTCCCCGCGTTTTATGGAACCCGAAGGTTCATTAGGCACTCACAAGAGCCCGCCACCTGTCCCTGTCTTTGCTCCACTGAGTTAGTAAATAGAAGAAGGGAAGTTCTCTGTGAAATAAGTACTAACTTACAAGCACTGTCTTCATGTTGATTTCTGTTCTCCCGGTCACTGTGACACTGCAACGGAACAGCCACTCGGTGTGTTTTATATACACAGATTTTGTCAAAAAAATTTTGTGTTCTTAATGTTGATTGAGTCAATCGTCAAGGAAACGTAGTGTTAAAAAATGTTTTCACAATTCTGTACCCGCAACCTCGAGAAACTGAATTCTCTCGCTTTCATATGACAGAAAGTCAATTCACATTCCTTGTTACATATTAAAGGTCACCAAAAAGTTTACATTTTTTTTACTCAGTATATCGATTCGTAAAATACGCAAGTGTATGTGTTACGTATTAAGTTGGTTACAGCAATTCCCTTCCTGCGTTAGTAATTCGAACATATGGGAGTCGGGGACGTTTACTGTGTCATATAAAAGTATCACGTCTCTGTAAGAGAAACAAAAAGACAGAAAGTGAAATTCTTCATAAAAAGTGAAGGTTGAATTGCGTTGTGGTACATATTGATGAGGGTCTTTATTTCACTGACGGAAGATTCCATCATTAAGACAGTACCTCGGCTGCAAAGTGCACAGCATTACAGATTCGTAATCGGGAGGTCATCAGTCCTAAACCGAAGTCAGTATTGTCCAGTGAAGTGTCAGGTATTTCTTTATGTTCCTACAAAACAAGTCAAAATTTTTAGCTTACATTAAAACTAATTTTAGTACAGTCACAACCGGTTATTTTGTCGGTATTAGATGACGTCTGTGTGAAAGAGGGTGGAGATGTAATCGTGCGGTTCGTCACAGGTCTCAGTAGCCGGCACAAGGGAGTATATTAATGATTTTTAGGTGTTGTGAAAGGCGATTTAAGTTTTTAATTACTTGAGCTATCATTATCCGCATGTTGTGTAGCGCTTTCGCAGTATGAATGTGTTCCATTAGAACTGAATATCTATGTAGTGTGTATAGAATATGGGTGGTTTTCTGAGGCTGTAATATATCTACTGCTCTTCGTAATCACGATTTCGTAAATTATATACTACTTACATATTTCAGTAAGATTTCGTAAGAATCTGTCTATTGTATTTTTGTTAGTTACTGCAGTCGAATATTCTGGAGTATTTCAAACACGATATATAATAAGTAATTAAATAGGAACCACCTGTATTATGTCTATACTACATAGCGACTTTCCTTTCTTACAAGGTACACTTGTATCGTGGAAATACTACATGATCAGAGCGACAAAACCGGGACACTGACGGGGTTCTTAGTGAGATTCCAGGATAATGTAAGGATATTCAGGATAATAATGGCAAATATTATAATAAACATGAATGGAATATTTATAAAAATGTTAAGTGGGTTGAATTTTAAATTTAATTTGTAATTCCTTGTGTAGTGGTTGATTTGTGGCCTATTTAACGACGGTGTTAGCACCTGAAGCTGTATAGAGATGAATGATAGGATAATGGTTGTGTGGCGAATTGGAAAGATTTGGAAGGAAGCGGTCGTGGCCTACTGGCAGCGTCATCCTGGCATTTGTCTCGAAGAATTGAGGAAATGAAGGAAACACTTTAGTCAGGATCTGTCCTTGCAAAGACATGTGACTGAGAAAGAATCAGTTTTATTGTCAATGTGACAAAGATATTTACACGTATAATTTCTTCAGAGTTACTCTTTGTCCTTGTGAATTTGTTTATATCTGCACATTCCATTTCGTAATTTCTTTACAGTCGCTGATTCCGGCAAGGAAATCTTTTCAAACACTTGATTTTATTTGTCTAATGAATTTAAAGGTCAATACTATACATGGACAGCTGATTGCAACATTAAAGGCGATATCAGAGTGGAGAAAGTATTGACATTTCTTGTGTTCTTGCGTGTGGTTTCCACAAGTTTCGTAGATAATTTACCTCCTTCTCTGTTTGTATGTTCACAGACCGTTGTCTGTGCAGAGTTACCAAACCTTATGTATTATTTTTTATTAATCTGTTTACCGACGTACTTAAAGTCGCTCTACTAAGTCACACTGCATAGCGTTGAATGATTTGGCAGTAGAATGTAAGAAACTGGATAGGCCATGAAAGGAATTTGTGTTGCTTATTTGTACTGCATGTTTTGCTATATTTGTTATACTCTAGAACTTTTATCACACTATAAATAGTACAGAAATTTGAACAAATGAATTTTAGTAATTTTACAAGCATTATAATTGTAAATAGCCTGCATATTTTTAGAACTAACGTCACGGTAATAATATCCCACAAGGTCGATATTATGGAGGTATGCATCCTCAACTAATTACAAGTTAAGGTAATTACAGTAGCGTTACTTTCAAAATATCCACATTAATGATAACCTGGCAGCTGTCATGGGAAAGAATTTAACAAGCAGAAACATGTAGCCAGGTACGTAATCCGGTGTAAATGATATAAATACACGCTGTGCCAAGAACGATATTGATCTGTAAGTTCTGAACTTGCGTTATTCTAATGTAAGGAACTGTCCTGGCATTAGGCTGGACGGAGTCAGGAAAGTCACAAAAACCTGTCAGGATAATCAGTGTCCTGGCTGATATTTTAAACCGAACACCCCCAGAACACAAGCTGGAAGGGATACAGCTTGGGCCAACTGGCTGGCTACCTCCCTCAGTAGGTCTGTACACTATTACGGGTGTTACAGAATGAATACCCCCACGCTCAGTGCATTGTAGTCAGTAATTAACTGCGCTAATCTATGTATGTACTCCCCGTATTTATTTATATAACTTTCTTATAACTGATGACAGTGACTGCTAAGTTTTTTTTTATCATTGACGCATATCTCGCTCGGGAACAGGATATATCTCACGTGTTTAGGATCTGTTTCACGTGTTTAGGTTATATATAACGTGTTTAGGAAATATCTCAAGTGTTTAGGTTATATCTCACTTGTTTAGGTTATATTTCACGTGTTTAGGATATATCTCACGTGTTTAGGTTATATCTCACATGTTTAGGATATATATTACGTGTTTAGGATATAAGTCACGTGTTTAGGATATATCTCACGTTCTCTGGACATGTCTCACGTGTTTCTGTGCTGTATTATCCTTGCCATAGTTTGATTTTCTACCCAAGAAGTCCTATAAAATATCTAAATTTTCGAAATGAATTCTAAATCGGGAGAAAGTAGAAGGCCTAATTTGTAAGCTGAAAATCTCAAATCGCTGTCAGATGTTATGCGCGCGCGCGCGCACACACACACATACGCACACACACACATACGCACACACACACATACGCACACACACACACACACACACAACACACGAAAGTTGAGGAAGTGGAATTTTCTCAAAGTCTTTCGTAATTTGAGGTAAAATATTTATCCACTTCCAATTTTTATCTGAAAGTTTCCAACAACTTTATGCGTTTTGTACACTGACACTTGTGTTCGCTGTCATTTAAGCTGTCGTATGCGCTCTACACGGCACGTTTTTCGTCACCGAATCTTGCGCTGCTCTTCTGAAGACTTTCAGTGCTTATTTGTACACAACTGATGGGAATTCAGGGAACTGCGAACGCTGTCTTCGTAATCGTTTGAAGAATTCAAAGAAAAAGACAATGCATTCTATGCTGTTAGTTTATTGCTCACATGTTGTCATTTATCAACTTTGTCAAGCGGACTGCTGTACATGGCGTTCACTATACTGAATGAATTATCACTTGAGTAACTGGATGGCCAGGTTCGTGAATATACTCGTAATTCCAAAATGGTGATTTATCTGTCTTGTTATTATTTTAAAAATGTTGCACATTTCAGTCACTTGAGATGGAGAGCAACAAATCAAAGTGGTAAAGAAAACTTTGTTCTTATGCTTAACTAAGCACCACACATTGAAAACGTATGGAGAATTGGAGGTACAGTACCATGCATTCTTAATTGCAGCACGAGGTTAAAGTGAGTGATCAGATGAATGCTTGTGCCACCTTAAACTCTGCGATAAAGTCCGCAGTATCCATTGTAAAGGAGGATGGGCGGGCTCCAAAAACTGGTCTGGACGCTTGGCTAAAACAAAATTTTCTTTCTCCTGTCGGAAATCGAGCCACGATATATCGCTATTCCTGCTTGTATCTAGCCAGTATACCGACTGAGACATCTCGGCTCTAAAAATCATTATTATTGTAAAATTCAGTGCACTTTCAATTCAATTCATTTCAAATTGCTGTCTATATTTTAGTTCAGTGTTATATTCTTCCATGTCATATCCAAAACCGTGACTATGAAAGTGTGTAAAGCTATGACTGTACCTGAAGTCTCTGTTGATGAGCAACTTGGTGACTCACATCAACGGAATCAACGTGGTTGCAGAGAATATTATCTGGATTTAAGAGGGAAGAAGTACAATAAATCTGGAGGAAAGACGTAATGTAATGGTTCCTGATTTGTACTGTTCACCAGATATTCTTATTGCGGTCAAATGAAGGAGGACGAGGAGTTGTGGCATTGGACGGCAGAACAATGCGTAAGGTACAAAGCCTGAAGGAAACAGACCGCTTGGAAGACCTTGACGTAGACAGAGGCATAATAGTAACATGCATCATTAATAGACTGAATATAAAGCTGTGGATAGGATTCAGTTGTCTGAGCAGAATGAGCAGCGGCGGGCCCTTGTTTGTACAGTAATGAATCTTCTGGTCCATGAAGTATAGAATGTATGGAGTAGCTGGAAGACTGTTAGCTCCAGAAGAGCGACTCCTATTCATGGAGTTCCTTATAGCAACAATGAAACATTTCAGTAAGAGGGGTCAATTGTTTGGGATTTGGACTGGTAAATATTTATTAACGTTTTGGCGGAATTTGCTGCCACCATGTTTATGTTCTGCTTGTGAGAGATACAACAAGATCCTCCGAAACATCGGTAACTGTTTATCCGCCGACAAGGTGCCATATCCCTGAAGACTTGAACTTTCAGCACCTTTTTTAGCAGTCAAGGCTCGCATATTTAGAGATATTCCACGAAGTGTTAGCTGTATTGTGTCATGTCAGAATTATTCGAATATCGTTTTTCACTTGATACATTCTTGTTTCGCATCCTTAGGGCCAGTTGCCTGGTGGAAGGACATAAATTACCACCTTTGGGTTAAGGTGTGTCAATTTCGTGACTTAGAATTTACGACTGTAAACAACAGCACATCGTTAACGTGACACTGATTCACCTGAAACATTACTGAACACACAAATAATTTTTAAGTGAAGGGAACGGCAAAACCTTATATGCGATGTTTCTTAAGGCAGAAGAATTTAGGTCCAGCTAAGATATCATTAAGGAGCGTGTTGTATGAAGGGCGGAACGGGCTTGATGGCTTGTCTGTCGTGAGTCACATATCCGTCGTTGGTCACGGTTTAATTAAACATTAGGAGACGCGAATTGGGCTCGAAGCAGTACGACTCCGTTCATACGAAACTTTGAACCCTTGTTTACAAGGTCTTGTGGGCGTTTTATTCACGCCTCTGCATAATAAGCGCTCCGTATTCATCGCTTATTTTTAGGGGGCGTTCACGTAGTCACGAAAAGCGAAAATTTGCTTTGTCGTATTCGTCCATCTGTCCATCTCTCTCTGTCTCTCTCTCCGTCATTTTACCGAATATATCAACTCGACTTCCACTGGATGGATGTACGTGAAATTTGATATTGGGGACTCATGAAAATCCTTTGAGAAATTCCAAATCTGGTTAAATCGGACAAGAATACCGGGCACCTTACATGAAGTATGTTCTATTGTTGCCGGCGACATAAATTTGCCATAAAAGCATTGTTGTGCGACACTCATTATGTTTATTTCACTTGACATACAGCTCAACCATACACAGAAAAGGCATTGTTGCCTGTCTGAAAATGGTCAAGCGAACGCGCCACAATATTACGTTAGACGTACGTTGCCTGTCTTGTTAATTATAGCCTCGAGTCGTTAAAACGTAGTACTCTGTGTGAGTAATGTTCCTGTTTAACCATTCAAACACTGACGTTCGTCTAAATAAGGTACAAAAACTCATATCTTACTTCACACGCCGCGTGTCCCGTTAAAAGACCAGCCGTTTTTCGAAACAATGGCTGATTACCCTGAGACTGGTATAAAGTGCAGAATACACGGACACATTTCAGAGTCTTTGAAGGTTAAAGAGGGTGGTACATATAATAACCAGTGCACTTTCAAGGGTTAAGTAATAAAGTGCACTATTTAACCTCTTTTACTTCATTCATTCATCATTCATTCTATCATCTGTCTTACGACAGGTCTGTAGCCTCTTCCAAAGCGAGATCTCCATTGACTGCGATCTAGTGCTTCCTCTTTCAATTTCCAGTATCTTCTCTTTTCCTTAAGGTCATCCATCCAGTAGCTACTTACATCTTCTTACTCATCTTCCTCTTGTCTCCAGAGGAAAGAATTCGCATTTGTTTATGTTTTTGGAGAGAGACTATCCAGGGAAAGTAATAGTGTGATTTGCTTTTCACATCGCAGTAGAGCAGCCACTCATCTTTTACTTAAAAATTACAGAGAACGTAAAATTAATATGTCATCTAATTTTGTTTGGTATGAATATTATGCGACTAGAGCCACTCACCTCTTATGCTTTGTAATACCCATTCTTCAGCATCGCGAAGATAGCGTGGATATATCCTTTGTATGCTGGATGTGACGGATATTCAGGAAGTATTCAAATTCCAGACCTTGTAACTGCATTTTGACGGATGAAGAATGCCTTTTCCGCTGTGGAGCTTTGAATTACTTGACGTACTTGCCTGTCCAACTAAGCTAGAGAAGCAGCGTAATTAGCAACAAGTGCTTATCTACTAACAAAATCTAAAGTTTAAACACAATTAACAAAAAAAAACTCATAATTGGCTCCATCTCTTGATCAGTTTAGCCCGCATACACATACATATCCATCTTTAAAAATTCGTTTTAATGTTGTTTCAATAGTTTTCTATTTATTTTTTATGCGTTCGTCTTCTAAGAGATTTCATTACGAAATATTTTATTGTATCTCTTTTCTTCCTAGGCGAAATGAATTCCGCTCGAAAGTAACTTTACGTAAAGTGCACTAGGTCTGCATCTCACTAAATTCGATTTCACGTAATTTAGCTTTGCCTGTCTAAATTTCACATTGTCACATGACATCTGTTGAGGTCTAGCCATTAGCTTGTATTCCCTCTTTCAGCAGATACGTTCGTCTTGCATCCACAGTACTGGCAACTCTAAAACCACGTAAAATTATAATCTGATGTAACAACCCTAAAATCTCGAAATTTCGTCTTAAGTTGGGACTAACATTCGGATTCGGCTCAGCTACAGAGTGCATTCCTTGGATGTTTCTTTTTTTTGCATTTGGCTTACGTCTCATTTCGACTGTCCGCTGTTCTGACACAAATGCATTCCAATGACACGAGGAGTGTGTCAAAACAGGGCCTTTGGCTGTTACTGAGTACATTTCGTCTGTTGGTATTTCATCCTAAACAGCTTCTACACTTTAAAATCAATAAAAATATTCACGATTGCCTGAGTGTTAGGCAACCCAACTGTCAGTAGTGTAATGTTGGTGTCCGCTAGCAGGCTGAGCTTCACGTTATTATTATTTGAGACTTACTGAAATAAATATTACTCTTCAGAGATTTTGTAAGTTAAGTATATTAAGTATCTGCTATAACGGTTAAATGTTTGCATATCGAAAGAGATAATAATGTATTTCATGACATGAAATGAAACAAAGCCGAGGCTGACACACATTTGATGAACAGCCAGCGCTGTCTCTCGGCTGAAGGAGTAAATACGTTGTGTGAACGTTCGGTTTAATCCGGATATCCACTAGATCTTTTCTTTTGCTTGAGTTGAGCATTTTTAGCATAAAAAATAGTTTATTATAAAAGTAGAAATGATAGGAACCGTGAAGGAAATCCTGTCGCGGTTCTCTTTAAAACCTAAAAACAAAATCCGTAATTCACTTAGAGTAAACTCGGTGACTATTACAAAGACAAAGGTTAACCTTTTGTAGTGCATTGGTAATTATGACTGCCAGGTTTCACATTAGATAGCTCTGCATTTTTGCCCACACATTGTATTTATTTGTTCCACGTAAATCTTACAATAAACAACCAACATTTCTCGATACATCATTAAACAGTTTGTCATTCTGAGCAAGCTCACTGCGTTCTTTGGCTCTTTTATTTGTCTTTAAGCAAATGCTGAAATGGTATTTGTGTTATAAGTTGCTACTGCTTGTTTCGCATGCGACCTACACGTTTCAAATTCGTCCATTAACACCCTTGCATAAAGTCGACCAAATTATCTTTCCCAATAAATGCACGTTAGAATTAACCATGAAATAAATACTCTGCGATTCTTATTTTAAGTCACTACTTTCATCATTCTAACACTTCTTTTCCCTGCTACTCTTTTCAGAAATACGAGTGAACGACGCTTAGCAACCTTCTATCTAACAAAGTGATGATATTTGTCTCCCCCCCCCCCCAAAAAAAAACTGTCCGTTTCTCTGTTGTCTTTCCTTTTGCCTACAATTCTTCTATATCTTGCGCCTCTGTCTCTCCCTTTTTTCTTCAGAGAGTTATGCTGTTTGAACTTGTAACTGTTGATTTTGTAAATAGTGCGAAACCAATAAACACAATACAAAAAAAAGTTTTAATTGTTACGGTAGCTGTTACAGGTAGTTTATCGTTGGCTTTACACGGTTAAGAAAAGTATCAGGAATTTTTATACATAGTTAAAACGACTTGTTCGGGTCAAGGTTGGAAACAAGGACCTTCTTAAATATCAGTCTCATTATATATAATGTTCTTGATGTGAGACTAGACTCTAAAACACGATTTAATATTATTATTATCAACATCATGATCATCAACATTATTATCATCAGCATAATCATTCAATAAAATATTCCCGGGCTAGCATCCGCGTCAGGTGTTTGAGTGGCGAGTAAACCAACGTTTCGAGGACCATCTCTGTCCTCGTCATCAGGGAACTGACGACCTCCGAAATCTGTCCGCGTCATGATATATCTGGTGGTGAGACAAGAGGGTTGGTGGGCGGAGTCAAGTACTCCTCTGCTCGGTGCTGCTCTTACGTTCATTAAAATGTTGGTTATGCTGATTGTAGGTCAGCTACAAGCAAAGTGTTAATGAAGGTACGACCACGGCCGAGCAGAGCAGTATTTGACTCCGCCCATCAACCATCTTCTTTCTTCACCAGCTCGTATCTCTACACGTTATTGGTAGATTGACAATAGCCTCGAAAAACCTCATAATATCGACGTGCCGCTATAGATTCAAACGTTCACCGCCCTCATAGAAGTCAGAGTCGTTACTGCTGAAGAGATACATCTGCAGCCATGATTTGTGGTAATGCCAAATGTGGCACAGACCTAATATTATGGAATACTCAGAAAAAGGCAAGTATTGTTTGAACGAGCCGAGGCGGCCTCGTCGTTGACTGAAGTCACTACATGCAATCGCAAAGTTGACAGATATACCGGCTCTTTATCCAAAGGAATGTTTTTAGCCTGCATTTCTCTCGAGTATGTTACAACTTCAGGATGCTACGTACACAGCATTATTTTACTTTCCCCAGTTTCGTAACTTACTGCCAGTGTAAGTCACTCATTGTCATTAAAAAAGAAAGACAAATAAAATTACATTATATGATGAGATTCTTAGCACGGACGTGAACGAGATTGGAAATATACGTTTAAGTAATAACGAAGTGGCTAACTCCCTGGACTGGAGTACTTCTAGGTAATCGTACCTTGGGTACTCAGGTAATTCACCCTCATATTATGGAACTCGAAGGTTCATTGCTGTTTTCACAAGAACCAGCGACTTTTCTCTATCTTGAGCCAGCTCAATCCAGTCTGTCATCACATTACATTTAAGATCCAGTTTATTGTTATCCTTGTGTGCTGTACTGGTATTTATAAAATAAAGAATATTTCATTGAAAACTTTTACACACACGGAAACTGAAGATTTTGAAGAATTAAATGCATAGCAAGATAGGCAATGTACATGTAACATATCATTCCGGCGCGTTCGCGTAATGTTTATACCTCCTCAGCTATTCTAACATTCTGATTTCATTTCACGCGAAGACAGCGCTTTTATGGCGACTTAATGTCGCCGGCAATATTAAAACCTACTTCAGTCTTCATGTAAACTGCCCCACACTTTGGCCGATTTTAAACAAATTTGGAGGTTCTTGACACGCTTTCATAAGTACCCAATATAAACTTTCACGGAAGTCTGTTCATACATGCGGAAAGACGGAAAGACAGATCAACGAACATAAAGAAGCGAATAGGTCTATTCGTGACTATGCGAACGCGCCTAAAAATGGCTCATTTTGTAGAAGGTTTCAGACTTTCACGGTGTATCAGTGTTAATGTGGAAGCTGTTTCTGGATGACGACACTGTGTGGAATTATGGCGTCTTCCCGACGTTTTGGAAATGTTTACATTACCATTTTTAAAGCGAAGTGAGCAGTGAGTACGGTGAATTAGATACTTAATTCGGATGCGGGATTGAGGAAGTTCCTACTTACTTTTGGTGGTTACATCTCTTGGGAAGTTGGAATTTGGAGAAAATTAAATGAGACGATAAGGTGTATTGGTAAGATTTCATTATGAATGTGCTATACACTTTGTTTCTGCTACAAAACTGTCAGTTATACACGTCACTTTTATTTACAATGAAACGTGCACTATACGACAGAGTCTTGATCGCAGGTACGCTTTTTGTAAGTTTATCCTCAACAAACATTGCAGTCGGTAATTACTGAAGTTTAAATCCGTCTTACCTATTGTTAAATTACAACTTTCTTTACTGATCGCATTACGGGTATGCAAAGTGACAGCGGACCGTGAACATAAGTAAGACGCTGTCGTGTTCGTAAGGTATTGTACATTACATTACAACTGCAATTAGGGTCGTGTAGGGGGGTTGGTGAAGACTGTCGACAGCGCTGCGAATTGCCGGTGCTGTACCTTCCTGTGGGCGGGTTTGCAAACTAGAAAGCGAACCTTCCGTAACGTCAACTGAGAGTCTGAGTAGCGAGTGCCGCAGAGCTGAAAAAAGGATTGCATGGCACAGGCAAGAAATAGGGTCTCTGAATGTGTGGGTCATATCCAGGAATCTAGGCATTCATTGCGTAGTCTGTCTTGCCTCTTCCCAGGCGAGTTCTCCAGAGAGCGCGATCTGGAAATTGAAAGAGGAAGCACTAGATCGCACCCTATGGAGAACTGGCTTTGGAAGAGGCTACGGACCTGTCGTAAGACAGACTACAGAATGAATGAATGAATGAATAAATGAAAATTAGTTGTTGATATACTTGTTTATTAGAACGAATATATTTCTGTCTATGGCCCTTAAGTCATAAAATGTTGACGTAGAGTGTTTTTACGCAAAGTATTCTTCCTGTTCAGAATCAATTAATTTCTTGTGTGACTTAACTAATTAGCATTACTCAGCAAGCTGACTTTACCGTACTTATATTTGACTAAAATATAAGATACCGAAAAGAAGCTGAGGTTTGCACCGGAGAATGTTCAAGAAGTAAAAGCACCTCCTGCCAAGAGCGAGGATGAAGTATAGAAAGTCGTGTCTGGATTGATTTGAAGATAAACAAGGAACTTACGTCATCCTATTTCATCGCCCTCGTGACTGGATGCAAGTCGTCAGTCTCGAAGGGACGACGAAGTAATTTGAGATTTAATTTTTTACTCCTAATTTGTACTAAGAACAGAACTTATTATTCACAAACAGGAATACCACAAATGAAATGTAATTAGAAAAACCACAGCATTATTAGTTCAAATTTTTATTGTTTTCAACAAAGTGTGTAGAGGAAAGCATAAATACGATACGAAGATGAAATGCAGTAATGTACAGCTGTGTCTATGTAACAAAATTGTAAAGAAAAGTTTATGGAAACACCGAATAGTAAGTGGGCCTAGTCATAGCTCTTGGTTGACTGGCATGCGAAAACGTATGTGAGATGGTTTGATGGGGCGCATGCATCCATTCTTGAACACTTGGCTGCCCTGTGATGAAGTAGATGTGTGGAGTCCGTCATGCAGGCACACGTCACAATATTTGACTGTACCCGGAGGGAGTTAGATGAAGCCAGCGGCACCACCAGCACCTGCACCATGAAAGGTGATCTGAGGCTTGGCGTATCCTCCTGCAGTCTTTACGACAGCGCTGAAACCGTTGTGTTTATCAGCGGTGTAATCAACAACACGGGTGGCTCCGTCGGGCTGAACCAGGCTGTAGGAGCCCTTGACCACGTCGCCGTCACGGGACTCCCACTGGCTCTTAACGTCACCAGTGTGCGGGTCGTGAACGGCGTAGTTGAATTTATAGTGCGCAGGCCCCTGATCAACAAAAGCACGCTGTATAAGTAACTGATTTCATTATCAGTCATTGGCAAGTTAATGCTGCAGCTAGTCGGGAGATATACCCTAAAGGGTACATAAACACCTATCAACAGTTTTTGGACCAGAAGAATAATTAATATACGTAACCTTACACAATAAACGTATTTCTGTTTTACATCTCTTACCTTCAGTTTCTTAGACTAAAAATTTGTATACATTTATAATATCTCCCATTCTGAAAAAGGAAGCTTTTACCATGCATAACGTCTTCACCTGAAGACTTAATAGTTATGTAGCTGCTAGATCGACATTGTTGAAACAACATTGTAGAAGTTAGTGAGGTAAGTTGCTGTGTTAGGTAAATTAATTTATTTTAAATTATCTAATTCTGACTTCAGGATATAACGATTTGACACGCCAGTTTCTGTACGTTTTTTACATAGATATACGCATTTATGTACTCTAGATTCTTCTAGTAGCTAAAATATTACATGTATGAGATTTCGTGCCTAAAAGTTGACCTATATCTGACACAGAGTAGCCATACTTATACCAAAATATATATTATTGTGTAAAACGTTTAGGGAGCAACAGTCATGCCAATCATCAGTCATTTCTCACTTGATCATTCAGCTCCTTTTCGCTGCTGATTTGAAAACATTACATCATTTAAAATTAAGAAACTTAAAAGAGATTTCTTTGTGCCAGTCTACTTTAATAGGGATGTCCTCAGCAGCAGGTACTACGTATTCAACTGCAAAATAAATTGCCTTCTATTTTGACACACTGAATTTCTTTGAATGGCCGGCTGAGTAGGACTTCTGCTTCATATTCGAGGTACACCATTTCAGTTACCTCTCCGCAAATCGCCTGTACTGACATGCGTTTTATGTTATTCCTCAGTCTCTACAGGTAGCTGTAGGGATGGTACATTAAATCAGGCAACGACTGCGTTTTCATTTTTCTTTCCTGCTTATTATTCGCTATCGTATTATCATTCGACACCGCATGAAATCATCAACTTTGAGCATTGTTTTATAAACCGAGAATAAATGTAAGTTCACAGTACTGCTATTGGACTAAACGTTGTAATGATTTACAAAGAGGAACACAAAAGTAGAAAGTAGATAAACAAGAGTATTGAAAATGCTTAAGTGTACACAAATTATGCTCATAAAATTCGTTGAGTTTTTCCTGCCGAATTGCACAGCTTTTCAATTACTATGTGTACATTTCGCATTCATTTGGCAGTGACTTATTGTACATTCACACAATTTAGGGTAAGGCTAAAGTAATTGTGTTGTCATGGCACCTTCTGGCAAGTCACTGACGTATAATGTACAGTTCGAACCGGTTCTGCAGTCAGGGCTATGAAGGCTATGTTTTTCTCAGTTTCAATTGTAATTTTATAGGCCAACAGCCTTCTTCATGTCCTGGAACTCATGATTTATAAGATTCACTTCGCTCATAGAATTTTGGAATAAAATTAATTTTTTTAGTAATAATGAATAACGAAGGTTATGCAATTTTCTTTCTGTTTGAGGACTTCATTTGATTTACATTAAATGAGTTGTCTGCCCATGTTTTACTGACTTTGCTGACAAATAATATATCTAGAAGTTGTAATGTAGTTCCTAAAGGTCTTTTATCATTGCGTCAGTTTTGAACTAATACATTGTAAATGTAAAACAATTTATGAAATCTTTAGGATTTCTAGTCCGGAAACAGTTTCGGTTTTTCACCTTAAGAATAAGAGGTCGCAGCATGGTTCCAAACGATATTTTGAGTACAGTACCGTAAAGCATAACAGAATTAAACCAATCCCTATACAGGGCTGGACAGGCCCTTAGGGCTGCAGGAGATTGAAGCACATGAAAGTGGCAAGGTTTTCAGCCCTAGGCACCGGTTGACCCCAAGTCCATAGTGTGGCCGGAAGGATTAAGTCAATGAAAAATCCCGCGACCTTCCGGCGTGTAGCGCAGTGCCTCAACCAACTGCGCCACCGCGTTCCCTACATAACAGAATTGCCTGAAGTTTATTTTTGGTCATGTAAGAAATAATTCCGTACACTTTCCCGAAGTCCAAGCAATGAACTTGTTACCAGAATTTCTGGGAACGGCTGATGATTAATTCTGAATTGTAAGAGTGTCGGAGACTGAAGTGAATAATTGTGCAATTGGAAATTTATGTATATTCCGCTATGCCCTATCGGCTTTCAGCAGGAACACTGGACTTGTGTAATGTATAGCGGAGGAATGAAAGCCGTCCAGATGCGTCACAGACCAAAAGTTATGTACAGAGCAAATACCCATTGACGTTTCAAAACAGGCTTTTACAATAGCATTTCAGACTGATGTGTTATATTTTCAGTTACTTGAAGTGTGGGAATTTTAGAGATATTCTTTGTACAAAAACTAAAGCTCTGTAAATGTCTGTGGCGTCATCAGTTTCACTCTTAATTCAGATTTTTTTCTCTTACGACTTTCACTTTCTATGCAGTTAACACGTTCGAAACAAATTTCTTTTTCCGCGCTTCTAACCTCGAGCCTAACCTTCTGGGTCACGAAGCTAATTAGCCATATTTTATCAATTAAATTACAAAGTTTGACTGACATGAAGGGATAAACAACTTACGTAATGCTCATGCTCGTTGGAGGGCGCTGAAATTGGGTACAATTCGTTGTGAGCATAGCCGGGGTAGGCGTCAACAGCCGCTACAAGCGCCATCGCGGCAATGGTGGCTAGTACCTGAAACAAACCTCGCATGCTTCCATAATTATTTCTCAGAAACTAACTGCTGTTGTAGGTGTGATACTTCACGACATGGCGGTTAGTCTGTATCTCACTGCAGTTCGTCACCAACGTGAACAAGCTGAAGGCAGAGTCGTCCCAGGATCCATCTGGGGTCGATGCCATGGCCACAAAACCTAACGCACATGATCTAACCATGCATTTTCAATGAGAGGATACAGTTCAACTTTCACATACTTTTATAATGGAACAGAATTAAAAGTGCGGGTTTGTTACCGTGAAATGACGAATTACTTCGAATGTAAGACGCACCCCACTTTTAAGAAGAGATTTTCACGATCAAATTTTACAAATAAAATACCTTTCACTGCGCCTAAAATTTACTGTTCTTTTTGCGAGGCCACTTGTTCTTCGACGAATATGATATTCTCGAGACTTTCAAAAAGTGAAAAATAATACCTTTAATTTAAGTGGCACCCTACTTTTCAGTTCGCAGAAATATGGGGGAAAAAATGTGCGTCTTAAATTCGAAGTAATACGGTTAATGCATGAAGCGGGGTCCTTTTTGAGGAGCCGATTGTTGCTTATTCAGTTATTAAATCCACCGCATTCTGTGGAACCAGATAGTTTATTACCCTATTCTTGAGCCAAATTACTACGTAATTCACCTTCCCTAAAATATTTTTTTAAATCAATTTTAATATTCTACTTCAATTGTGTTTAGGTCTTCCAAGTGGTCTGTTCGCTCCACGTGCTTCAATCAAAACCGTGTAGCACTATATATTTCCAATTATTTTCCACGAATGATAAGTCCATCACAATATCCTCAGTTTAATTAATATGAAAATTCTTTACACAAAACTTCAGGCTTCTCTTCCTGTATAATATAAGGTGGCGTTTCTTCATCGGCTATTAACTCCAAGCACAACATCTGACGCTCCCGCAGCAGTGCTGATAAAGACTCATCAAGTCTTGTGTTCATTGCTGTTAACTCGTCATCCAGAATTCTTGTATCTTTATCAAGCAGATACCTAACACTGCCATATCTGTGATTGACACCAAGCGTTGGTACCCCAAGAGTTGTACTCTTTTCTAATTTCGCCTGTATATTCTGCAGATCGATCAGAACCAACATCAACCTCTTCACGTACGCTTGAAATATTGTAAAATCCTGCGTGAGGTTTAGTTTTTCCATGGCGCAACAGCCCCAAGTGGGCCAGGGCCTCCTCATCGAGGCTTCACGATCACACTCAGACACACCACACTCGGTAGGAATCCTCTGGACGAGTGATCAGCCCGACGCAGAGACCTCTACCTGACAACACACACAACTGACAAAAGACAGCCATCCACGCCCCCGGGGAGTTTCGAACCCGCAACCCTAGCGAGCGAGCGGCCGTAGACCCAAGCGTTAGACCGCACGACCACTGGGATCGTCACGAGAACTTGACTGTAGAACTTAAACACAAAACACATGCACTTACCTGAAAGACTTGCATTTTAAATTTAATATGTATTTGTGTTTTACAAGAGAACTTGTGTGCACTGGAAAGGTTAAACTGCGAATGACATGCAGTTGCTGTTTACTATGGACTTATATACTGCTGAAGAAGTCCAAGATAGGGTGACACGTGCTTGAGCATTGGGTCTGTGTGTTTTGGAAAGGCCTTCCTATAGGAAACGCTAATTGATACATGCGCTGGAATGCAGGAAGGGGTACATACATACATGCATGCATTCGGGTGCTCTGGATCATCGAACCATGAACACTGCTGTGTTTACGTAATAAGTACGTCATACAGAAATAGCGATATTCTTTGCTTTTACTGCTAGTAAAAAGAGCATAATAATATAGATTATGGAATGTCGTACACTGACATTTTTTGCATTGCTCCAATCCTATACCCAAACGTGTTTTGTGTGACTTTTTACAAAGGCATGCAGTATATTGCAAGCAGAGAAGGGTTACCGTTGATGAATTTCGTTATTTTCAGGATGTCTTTAAATTTTTAATTAATAGTAATCAAATTATCTTCTCATTAAGTTTGGAATGGGACGTGCATATATACATAGGATGTATCTTGGGGGAGGAAAAATGTATACAAAACTGTAGTTTGAAATATAGAAGGGAAGAGTCTATTTGGGATAAGTTAGGCTTAGATAGAGTATGATATTAAAATGGCTTTTGAAACAATATAATGTTAGGCCATGTATTAGATCCACCTGATTTTAAGGATATGTAGCTTCCCAAAGGAAACTTTACTGATTGTATTGCTTTACGTTTTTACTGCTTTCAAGAACTAAGTATTTAAGACGTGTAATTTGGATCCGTAAAAGTGATGTATTATATTACATCAAGATCAAATTATATTAAACAACCTCATAAACATACCCAAAATAAGTAACAGAATTAAAACATTGCAAAATAAGATTAAAGTATTGAAGCTAGTCCAACTTTATACGCACTTTTTCTACGCTTCGGTGGTCGGACTTGAGTATATAAACGTCGCTTCCAAGAATTTAATATCTAATTGCGTACATCATGCCAATTTATTTATTACTTTTTAACGTTTTATAAACTTCAAGTCATACATTTCAGGTTTTCTATAATTTTTACACTATACGAGGGCTGTCCAAAAAGTATCCGACTATATTTTCTCCCGCGGTAAGTAATGGCGAAAGGGTGGGGAAACTGAGCATAGTGGTAGAAGGGACTTTCATGCGCATGCGTGATTTTTTGCTGCCTCGCAACACCGCCGGATGCGTCTGTCGCTGCCAGATAGCGAAGTGGTGTAACACGTGTTCGTCGCATTCTCGTTTCGCTCAAGATGACAGAATGTTTGGAGCAGCGATACTGCATCAAGTTTTGTCAGAAACTTGGGGATACCCAAGCGGAAACAATCCGCAAAATTCAGCAGGCTTTCGGTGATGATGCAATGGGGGTCACTCAAATTAAAGAGTCGTTCAACCGCTTTAAAGATGGCCGCATGTCGGCGGACAGTGACCAGCGTTCCGGGAGACCGTCAACGAGCCGAAATGCTGATGTCATTGACAAAGTGCGGACATTGATCATGGAGGACCGTCGTTTGACCGTCCGGGAAATTGCTGATGAGGTTGGGATCAGCAGAGGTTCCGCAAACACGATTTTAACTGAGAATGTGAGCATGCGAAGAGTGGCGGCAAAATTTGTGCCCAAGCTGCTTTCGCCGGAGCAGCAACAACTCCGCCTTGAGGTCGCGCAGGACATGCTGGAGTGCGCCAACAGGGATCCTGAGTTCCTGAAGACTGTGGTCACTGGTGACGAGTCGTGGGTGTACGGATATGACCCGGAAACCAAGGTCCAGTCGTCACAATGGAAGCATCCAACATCCCCGAGGCCCAAAAAAGCACGACACGTTCGGAGCAATGTGAAGGTGATACTGACTGTTTTCTTCGATTACCGGGGTGTTGTGCATCATGAGTACGCACCACTAGGCCAAACTGTTAATAAGGAGTACTACCAAGAAGTCCTCCGTCATCTTCGTGATGCAGTTCGGCGCAAGAGACCGGAGCTGTGGGACGCACGCAACTGGCAGCTGCATCATGACAATGCCCCAGCTCATTCATCACACCTGATCCAGGGTTTCCTGGCTAAGCACGGCATTCCGCAGGTTCGCCAGGCTCCCTACTCTCCTGACATGGCTCCTTGTGATTTCTGGCTGTTCCCGAGATTGAAGACACCGCTAAAAGGCTCCCGTTTTGACAGCCGCGAGGACATCATACAGAACGCGACTGCGCAGCTGCACACCATTCCAAAACAAGCCTTCCAGAATTGCTTCCAGCGATGGAAGGACCGCTGGGCTAAGTGTGTGGAGTCACAAGGGGCCTACTTTGAAGGGGATTAGGTATTGTAACCACCCAGATACAGAACTTTCTTTTCCCGGCCCAAGGTCGGATACTTTTTGGACAGACCTCGTATGTGTATTTTACCTTGTAAAAGTTGAGGTGTCAAACCCGAAATACAGTTGTAAAATATAACCCCCATTTGTATTCTTATAATTAGGCTTAAAGATGCCTAATCATTTTTAGCCGAAACATGTAGCCTTATTTTTCCTCAATACAATGTTTTGTTGACTGATTGCAACATTTATTTGATAATAATTTCTTAATCGAATTCATGAAAATATCTTACTGTTACATTATTTAAATGTTGTTATTGCTGTTATTTGACGTTAATCCCTAATTGCCTTGTAGAATCACCATGGATATATATACACACCCCAATATCTGGTTGTTATTGAGATTCTCTAGAGGGTATCCATCAGTAATAAGGCTGTGTACCTCGCCGTTTGGTGCTGTTGGTAAAGAGGCTGCTAGTGCAGCTGCCATGTAGGCTGCTGTACATGGACTTCTGTCATCTGTACGAGCTCTAAGCAAATATGTTGGCGCTTCTTCGTGATGTTTTGTCTGCCTCGCCAAAAGAATGAATCCATGCGGAGGCCAACAGATAGCGAGCTGTGCAATGAGCCATGTAGGTGTTGCAGTCCTCTTCCAGATTGACTAGGAGGAAGAACGTAAAAATTAATCGACCACATCAGCCTTACGTAAGGCCTTTAGTTACTTGAAGACCCGCGCCAGCTTGCTCATACTTTGGGTCACTGCGTGTTGTATTCCGCATTCTGGTCGAATGTTAACTTTATGACGAAGATTATACTGTTTTTTTTTCACCGTGGCACTTCGCGCGACGTTCTAGGCGATTATAAATGAGGTGAGTCTTAATATTCTGGCATTTGTTACCTTTCAGTTTGAATTGAGTTTGCGTCTCAACAATTCTAACTTCTACATCGCAGAAATAGGCCTATTTACGTAACCTGTAATACTTGTCATGTGTGTCTGGTTTGTAAAATCTGTATTTATGCTGTTAATGATATTTATGTACGTTAGTGATGGATTGTGAATAGATCATTAAAGTTAGATCCTGAAGTCATTCTAAGTCCCCCAAATCCTTACAAGTTTGTTGTATTTATATGTTTGCCACATATGTTAACGTCATAAGCATAGACCAAAATGTTCTATTGAACTCCAAACCCTCTTGATGTCATAAGACGTTCTTCAGGCTCAGTGTTTTGTAGAGCGAAGTCATCGTCAGAAACTGCTGCTGCTGCGGCTGCAACAGGGCGTAGGTGAATTAGTGGAAGTTTCGAAAGGAATGTTTGTGAAAAATGTACTTTGTCCTAGATTATTTTGAATCGAAAATGAGACAAAATTAAACAAATTTTACTTATAAGGGCCGGAATGTAGGTTTTATTAAAATACAGCCTAACTACTTGTGTGGCTGTACAAAATCCAGAGACATTTTTAAAATAGATTTCTTCCATCCTTATCCAGTCTCAGGCTTTCTTGAATTCAGCACATAGTTGATATCATTCCACATCAATTTTAGTTCTTGCTGTACGTGGCGAACTTATGATGAGATACGAGGAACACACAGGGGTTTGGTCGAATCTTTCGAAAGGAAGACTCCTTTGGGAGAAAAATATGTGGGTGAAAGATTTACATTAAATTTTTATATTTAGCAAGTAGGATATGAGGGTGTCGATCGGATTTAATTTGGTTCAGGATAATGACTACTGATGGGATTTTTGTGAATGTTGTAAGGAAGTTTAAGTTCCTATAAGCTGAGGACATCGTGACCAATGAAGACCAAATTTTATCTGAACATTTGTTTTAATGTGATATCACAAATGAATTTTACGAATATTTTCTACAAAAATGTGAGAAGTTTCTTAGATGTTCAGTTGATGCTGCAGTAGGCCTTATTTAACAACTCCGTATCAGAAGTTAGAAGCCGTTAATTATAGAATCTGATGAGCTACATTGATTAGGACGTCTGCTGCCTAACCGACACATTCATATGTCTGTGGCACATGCACTGTCACTCGAATTAGTCTTTTCAGTGACTCCCACTAGAATACTTCAGGATTTGTGTATCTGAAACGGAAGTATTGTGGAATTGCATTCACTGACCAGCAAATTTATCTAATACCTGTGTTTACTTAGAAACTTCAAGGAATAGGAAAATGGGAGAACAGAATTTAAGTTTAATTTAAGTGGGACATAAGGGATGACTGTTCATTTGACCCAGAGTAGGTTACAGGAATGAGCTCTTGTGAGTGCGGTAACAGCCTTCATATTTCATAGAAGGGCGTTGATCCTTGATGATAGCTGAACCATTGTTAACTTCCGTGATTTCAGGCTTCCGCCTCGATGTTGATGAGTTCTGTGCTCTTCTGGGATATTACGCGGCGTCGAGTGGTAATCCTCGACTCTGCGTTATATCCCAGAAGAGCGCAGATCTCACTGTTAACTTTTCAAGAAAGTCACTATTGCATGGAGATCATTACTTAGCCTTTATTTGACCAATAAATATGTGTAAGCTTCAATAAATAACATAAACAGCTGAAATATTGTAACTCGTGAGGCGGATTAGTAAGGAGCTTTGGCGCCATGGTAGGTGATCTCAGGCTTAGTGTAACCTCCAGCTTTCTTCACTACCGCGATGAAACCATTGAGCTTGTCGGCGGTGTACTCTACAACGCGGGTCGAGCCGTCGGACTCCTTGAGGCTGTAGGACCCCTTCACCGAGTCTCCGTCCCTGGTTTCCCACTGGGTCTTCTCATCACCGCTGAGGGGGTCGTGCACAGCGTACTCGAACTTGTACTTCGGATAGGCCTGGAACAGACACGTGCGTCACACTAGCGGGCAACTGCACAAACATTTCAGCAGATCTACAATGTTGATACCGAGACAACTCACTGCCAACAGCACCTTGCCATGGATATGCTAACGGCTGTCACTGCGACAGGAGGTCAACGATGGTAATCACGGGTCTATTGCGAGGTGAATATCCTGAATTGTATGGAATAGAGCTCTGATAATCTCGTAGATAGTCCAGAAATATCCTCATCACGTAAGAGACACGACAGTTCTGCGAGATATTTTTAAGGAAATGTGATAGTATAATTCCTTAATTTCTCAACGATGTAAACACTACAGTTTAGACATATAAACACTCTTTAGCAAGAACGACAATACCTACAAGAAAGAGTAGTGCCGCGCTTAGCAATGATCAGTGATAAGGAATGATATAGAATGCGACGATTACATGACAATTAGTTGACTCCGTACCAAATGATCGTGTGACGACCTAGTAAAATAATCACTTTCTGTTTCCCTGGGACAAGACTTCTAGAACGGAAGTCATGAAGGATATGTGTCTGTTTGGTGCTAAAGAACGATGTGGCCGAGGGCCTCTGGTTTTCCAGTTCTAAGAATCATGTTTATAGAAAAATCCTTTTTTTGGGATACGCCTCTGCGTCACTGGGAAGTCGGTTCCCGAAGTATTGAAGGAAAGAAAGCCTTATCTTCAAGGGTCTAGAATTCCGAGAAGAACCTCAGAAGATGAAAGGCAGTACGTACATTCGAAGTGGAGGGAACCGGTTTCCCAAGGAAGCAGCGGCGTTTTCCAGAAGAACGGAATCCTCAAGCACACGGCTGTGAAAACCTCAAAGCTTCCACATTTGTAGACATCTGGTAGGACTCCGTGCAAGGGGAAACTGTATGTCACAATGATACTGTCTTCACACATATTCATGAACCACGAACCCAGTAATCGAGCAGTGGAAGACTTAGATCACATGATCCTATAATATATACTCATATTTACATTACAGCGAATAACGGCAATGAAAAAGAAACGAAACGAAAATTAGGTATATGAGAATGACTGTAACGAATCAAATAACAATGATGAATAAGTTCAGAGAGATCAAATTTGGGGCATGCCTGCTATCTTTAAGTTTGAAATATCTTGTCTATCTCTGTGCTTTCTAAAAAACGATGCAATGATTAAGTGTATAAAACTTTCCCATGCCTGCAGCAAATTTATGTGTTTGTGAACTTTGTCATATAGAGGCCGTAACTTTAGGTTGGGGGGGGGGGGGTGGTGCTCAGGAGGAAGGTGCAAGTGAGAGAAATTTGGAGAAAAATGTGTTTTGATTTTGGTATTTTGTATTAGTCATTAAAAATCATTAGGTTGAATCAAATCCTGGAGGATGCGGCAGCTAAGGCATCTGGCACTCGTGAGAGAGATCAGAAATACGTTCAAACTTTTTGTCGGAAAACCTATTACTAGGAGATCTCAAAATGTTGGTCAGAAAACCTGTTGCTTAGAGATCTCGTAGAAGACGTGGTCAGATGTGGCAAGATATAGAAACTCATCTTGAAACAGGGCTGGACAAAGGGCCGGTCCAGCAGGGTAGCTGCCCAACGAGCTAACCTGTATGGGACGCTTAGACGTTACTGGAATAATCGGAAATGTGGAGCTAGTGAAATCAGGTTTCCACAACACGAAAGAATTTCCCAGAAAATTATCCGTAATTTGGGCACGGCCCCAGAATTTTCTCCCCAGCCCTGTGTCTCTGGCCGGTCCTGTCTTAAAGAAAGATGATCCGAGGGTGTAGGCTGTATTTACGTAGTTTAATATAGGGTGCAGTAACGCACTGTTGTGAACACGGTAATGAACCTACTGGTTCTGTAAAAGGCAGGTGGTTTCTTCATTAGCTGAGCGACTATCAGCTTTTCAAGAATGACACTGCAAATAAATTGATCTCTTATAGACAGCACTTGCAGTAAGTTACTTCACAAAAGGGACTTTTCTCTGGCGTGTACCGCTCGTAATACTTACGTGCTTGTCTCCTCAACACCCGCGGAAATGTAATCGTGTCCTCCATGGCCGTAGTATCCAGGGTATGCATACACAGTAGCGACACAGGCTACTACGACGCAAACAACAACAACCTGTAAGACACAGACCTTACTCAATAAGTAGTTAATCCTTGTAAAACCTGTGTGCGCCATCTGCTGTAACACTAATATATACTTCACTTTACCACACAACGTTTATGTGTTTCGTATGATCCACACAACAAATACAAATTATTTTCCTAATAACGTTCACTATTTGTTCTTTGTAATGGAGGCGGAGTTTGTTCTCTGTGAGGTACGAACTGAAATTCTACAAGTATATATATATATATATGTATAAGGTGTTTTGGTCAGTTTTCAAAGGGTTGTTAACACAGTTTGCTTTTTTATGCATAATTGTTATTGACATGAAACACTGAGAAAAATGCTTCAATCCGTAAGGTATCTGATTTATACTAATGAAATTCAGTCAAATTCCAGCCAGCCAGCCAGGACTCCAGGACTCAGGTTTATGGTTGTTTCCTTCATTCCTTTAGAAAAATTACGGGATTTCACCCCATTTACTACATGCCTGTTTTTCTTTCACTTCTTCCTGATTCACTATCGTTAATCCTTCCCTACTGTTCCACACTGTATCACACATTACTAATATTCTCTTTAAATAAACATGTAAATGAATTGATATTTGAAACCATACCTGAAGGCCTTGCATTGTTATGTGGGAGTTGGTTTTGTGGTGATCGTCGGAGATGCTGAGGTGTGAATGATATTGTTTACTTTCGTACTCCTCCTTTTATATTGTGCAGTGATTTTAATTGTGTTGGAGTGCCGTGACGCCAGAGCTTGGCACAAAGTATCGTGAAAACAATTGTGTATAGTCCATAACGTTTTGCTATTCGCGTTGTGCATGTGAAGTACAGGAAGTCATACTGGAATTCAGGAAAAGAGGATGGTGTGGATCGCAATTACGTATCTGATGGTCAGTCCTGTATATTTATCGAACCGTGGTGATAATTGTAATGGATATTACATAAATGTGCAGTAATAAGACGTAACACTAGGTTACGTAAGGCTGTGTTTCTCAACTGTTGAAGCTAATGTGATTCATTATTGTATTGTATTGTATTTATTTGTGGTTTATTCAAAGATGATGTCAGTAAATATAGAGCTGCAGTTCAACAATTTATACCAATAAATGCACACAGCTATATAATGTCAATAGTTTCTTTTATAAATAGCTTGCCCCAATACGTA
The DNA here is from genome assembly GCA_021186555.1 of Reticulitermes speratus. Taxonomy (NCBI): domain Eukaryota; kingdom Metazoa; phylum Arthropoda; class Insecta; order Blattodea; family Rhinotermitidae; genus Reticulitermes; species Reticulitermes speratus. Next base: position 31,233,598 of record JAJKFL010000237.1, read on the forward strand.
TTTCGGCGTGCTTACATCGCCATCTTCAGGGGGTCGTTGAAGCTTTTTAACATAGACTACTATTTATAAAATACATCGTAACAGCCATAGTTATGTATAATAATAATAATAATAATAATAATTGGGGCAAGCTACTAATAAAAGAAACTATTGACATTATATGTCTGTGTGCATTTGTTGGTATAAATTGTTCAATTAAGCAAAAATGCACGGTGAATGCAACGTAAAAAAATAGAGCTGCAGTGTCTAATGATGAGATGGTACTGAAATGGGATTTGAAGGAATGGTCGTGGCCTAATTTAAAGTAATATTAAGCGATTTTCCTGTAGGGATTTAACAATACCACGAACGCTTTAACTCAAGATGACCGGTGTCCCGCCAATATTCGTAGGGAGTACCTCTCAAATATAAGTCAAATCAAATACTTTTTTCATGTGACACATCCCCTTTGTGTTTTCAGTTTTTTTGTGGTGAAGGGCCCCGCAGCAGATGCTACGGACACACCGTAGCCTTAAGGTTTATTGTTCAACCCTGTGATGAAGATGAAGAGAAAGATTATTAGTTTTTTTATTTGTGTTTTCAGTTACAGATATATTTTCTCAAAGTCAATCATACACAATATATAAGACTGGATAAAACTGGCAACATGTTTCGGCTGATTAAGCCATCATCGGGCCTTTTTTATAACAATAAAAACAAACTAATACTGCAACAGGCATGATATCTCCTCTTTTTATCTTTTTATTGTTCTCAAAAATGGCTCATAATGGCTTAATCAGCCGAAACATGTTGTCTGTTTTATCCTGTCTTATATTTTGTGTATGATTGATTTAGAGGAAATATATCTGCCAATCAGATAGTTTAGTAGAGTCAAATTTTAAAGAAGGCTGCATCTGCTTATTAGTGGGTTTTTGGCAGCTCGCAGCCTTGATGTCTAATTCTAAAAACAATATTTTTAAACGTTCTAACCTTTTAAACCAAGTACCCTCAAATATACGGCAGACGTCTTCATTGCTCCGTTTTTATCATTATAAATAAAGGAGTGCTTAGCTTTAGGATTGTTAAACGTCACAGAGATATAAGCATTCTTTATAAAGTAAAGGGTCGCCTTACCCTTAAGTCGCGTCTGCTTTTTCTGGCTGTGCGCCTGTGAGAAAGCCTGTCAGACAGTTTTTTTTTTAAATTCTATATGTGAGGTTTTCACTAAAAGTTGCTGGGAGGTTATGTTCTCAGCAATATTGAAAAATAGTATTATCCACTTCAATTGGGGACATAAATGGTTTTCTCATGCATATTATAATGCTTAAATCAAACACCTAAGATAAGATTGTCAGGGAATGACTTTGAGATTTTATACGTTAATTTGCTTGTGTAGCACGCTGTATCCAGATAAGTCTGTTGTGGCATATGTCAAGATGCTATTCAGGTATTACCTTGGAGAAACTGAGTCAAACCACGAATATCCTGTCAGGACAACCGATGAACCACTTACATTCAAAAATGTTCTGTCCTTCAAACTATTATAGAAATTTATTGTTACACGTGCGTGCTTAGTGCGATCTTTAAGAGGAATGATATAGGCCTGTAGGCTGGCTCATGGTTTGCCGTATAATTGATTCATTTTAAGCCGAAACACGTAGATTTTATTCCTAAGAGCAAAACCTTTTAAACTGGAAATGGGAGTTTCTTCGACAGCACACCTTTGAAAGACAAAAACCACACTTCTCTTCATTTACATTACGTTTGGTAACATAAATATTTTACGTAATTTTATACTCAGCGTCGTGGTTTGACGTCATCAGTGTTTATTTATTTAGGTGTAGTTTTTTTTATTGAAGGGCCCCGTAGTACATGCTACGGACGCACCGCAACCCTGTGAGGAAGATGATGTGTTTTCTGCTTTTTCATTTTAATGAAGCACCGGTGGAATAAAATTGACAGGGGAAAACCTAAGTACTCGGAGAAAAACTTGGCCCAGTGCCTTTTTATCAACCACAAATCCCACATGGACCGACCCGAGATCGAATCCGGGCCTCCGCGGTGAGAGACCGGCGACTAACTGCCTGAACCATGGGAGTACTCGGAGAGAAACTTGGCCCAGTACCACTTTATCTACCATAAATCCCACATGGACCGACCCGGGATCGAACCCGGGCCTCCGCGGTGAGAGGCCGGCAACTAACCGCCTGAGCCATGGCACAAACTTAGGTGTAGTTTAAGTAAGAACACTGTCATTTACTCGGAGGAGTAAGCTGCTGGGTGATTCGGCAATAACCAATAGTAAATTGCGTAGGACGTCAAAGGGAGCAGTCGCGGTTTATTGTAACACAATATTCAGGAATTTATCTGCAGGGACTGAGGAATACCATAAGGAACCTCAGGCAGTGTAATTCGTGTTCCGGCTGAGAACTCAGAACTTCTGGAGCCGACTGGCGCGGTAGTGTCAGTGTTGTACACTCAGCTCTTGTTTTACGCCCTTTTGTTTTGCGTTTTTTTCTTTAACGCCCCTGAAAATTTCCACAACTTCTTAATTTGCGCTTTTTCATTTTCGGTTTCACGCCCTTTAGCTGGCCGCGTTATATTACGCTCACCCTTTAGTTATGATAGGAATATCATTCTTGATTTACGCTTTTTTTGGTTTACGCCAAATTTTTCAGGAACTTAACTAGGACGTGAAACAAGGACTGGGTGTATTTAAATTGCATGTTAATGTCAAAATGCCAAGGGATCTGAAAGTTCGGAAAAGAAGCTTTGTTCTTAACAAAAACGCAAGGTTGTAAGACTAAAACGAGCAATGTTAACGCAGTCAAGGGCATTGTAGGTAATTCTCTGTAGTTCTTGTCGTTTTGATTTTAGGGTATATCAGACTATCCAGAAACATTTTTCTAAGATATTCTGTACTTCTATCCCATTGTGACGTCACGTGCTAAGATGAGTTAAAGCTTGATCGCCTGAACATTTCGTCCGGATTTTTCAAGATTCCAAGTATCCGGCACCTAAATTCTTTGTACAAACCTTCCAATTCCTGGTTGGAAAATTTTGGTTTTTGTTTATTCCGTCTTTCTATATATTTAGACTAATTAATTCCCACAGAAACCGCAGGAAATCTACTACGTAAAGTAGTGCCATTATGGGTGAGCACGTGTCTGTAGTAGAAACGTTTCTTAGAGTATTAAAATGGCTTTAGGATAAGTTCTAACAAGAGAGGCAATGTACGTGTAAACGTAACATTGGGGCGCGTTTGCGTCAGCATTGTTGCCGTGGAAAAGCGATACGTATTACACATTCTGAGTGTGTGTCTGTAGCCTTATTTATCCAGCATTCAAGTCACATGCGCCGTATTATATTGTCATCTGTGGCCTAGCTCTGCCATATTTTTCCACATTATCTCATAAACGGCACGATTTTCGAAAAAAAAGGTCATTGAACACAAAATTTATGTTTTGATTTTCTCTGCAACTTTCGTCTGAAACATTTCTCATTCTAAGAAGAATTGAGCGAGATATTGTCATAAACGTACATAGGTCTTCATGTAAAGTAGCCGTTATTCCTGTCAGATTTTAATGAAACTTGAATTTTCTCAATAGATTTAAAAAAATACTCAAATATCAAATTTCATGAAAATCCGTCCAGTGGGAGCCGAGTTGTTCCATGCGGACGGACAGACATACATGACGAAGTTAGTATTCGCTTTTCGCAATTTTGCGAACGCGCCTAAAAAGGCCATTAAACTGTTGTTTCAAATTGTCCATAATGGATACACCTTCACATAGTAGTTCGTGAGAGTGGAGTCTATAATTTGAATCTATTTTAGACATGTTGCTTAACAACAAAAAATCCGAAAGCCTTGGTGAGGTCACACTTTCGAAAGTTCACTAACCAAACGCTGTCTGCGTCTTTTCCTTTCTGGTTACAGGCGACTGCCAACGTTTTATCCTAACAATACTTTATGAGAAGATCACATCACTCCTACTTACCTCAAAATTTCTCAGCCTGCCGATTGAGGCTCAATGCCACTTTTCGTCCCATAAATCCCGCATGACCTGGACTGGGATTGAAGCTGGTCTTCCGCGGTTAGAAGTCGATGGCTAATCGCCTGAGGCATCATAAATTTGTCTGTATTTATTGTTGTTACAACACCTAACTCACAACTTTAATAATGTAAGAATGCGCTGCAGCTTTCTGATGACATAATATCAGCAGTCTATGTAACTGTCTTCGAGTAATAACAGTCCTTCCTCACCTTTCACCAATGTCAAACCTCCCTTGCCACGTGCCTAGTACGAGAACCAGTGTTGTATTTTGTAACATTACTGTTCTTACGGCGAGTAATTGTTACTGTCCTGCCAAGCAGCCATATTGGAGGGAGGACCACATGTCGGATGTCTTAAACTTCACATATAATGTATTTAACGACTAACCATATTTGAAATCTGCCTCTTCCATCTGTAACGTAGCGAAGGTTATGAAGTTGTAACAATACACTCAATATGGACAAAGTTGTACATAATTTAATTTATTGTTGAAGTAACCTTTACAGAATATTTTCAAAACATTTTATAAATAATGCTTTTGAGATTACTGCCATCTGCTTTTATGTGACGTCCTGTTGCAGTGTTCACAGTCACCGCCATGAGGTCTTCCATATATCGCTATTGTTGTTACGTACACATAACATGGGATCTTCGCTCTTCTGGGATATTACGCAGCGTAGAGTGGTAATTATGTCCCGAAACGTCGGTACAGAATTACCACTCTACGCTGCTTAATATTCCAGAAGAGTGCAGATTTCACCTTCATCACGGCGGAAGCCTGAATTTACATATAACTTGCCAATAGAAATTACGTCTCGCGCTGTCTCACTCATGCAGTAATAAGCTCTAAGTTCTACTTACGAATTGTTTACACCTAAGTAACAAAACAGTGAACAATAATGTATTCTTGGCTGTCACGCCCTCTATCGTCTGATAGAAGGTACGCGCAGGAAGTTCTAAATAACTGCGGTAGATTTCTACAAAAGGTCATGGCATGGCATCCCAGAAGACAGTATACTTCATAGTCACAGACGTTACGAATTCAGATATCAAACAAACTGTACTTTACGGCTGTGGGATACAAAGCACCTAACTAGAAATGGCTTCCTGTTACTCGTACGTTCTTCGTCTGCGGATGGCGAGCCTGGCCTGTCCGCTTCACTACAGCGTTAAAACCGTTGTATTTGTCAGCAGTGTAATCTACGGTGCGGATGGATCCGTCTGCTTCCACAACACTGTAGGAACCCTTGACCACGTCGCCATCTCTCTCCTCCCATTGGCTCTTGATATCGCCGGTGTGAGGGTCGTGAACTGAATAGTCGAATTTGTACCTGGGATGAACCTACAGCAACAACATTGAAAGAATTGAACTAGGACATTTGTCAGAAAGTTTTGTATGGAGCACTGTGTGGAATATCGGAGCAAACGTTAAAGAGAATGAATTATATGTTGGAATTTGGAGGGATTGGATGGAGTTATTATGTAAAAAATGTATTGAAAGGACAGCATGACGCTAAAGTCGCGTGACACTTCATGTTTAACGTGTTGCCTGTAATGTCAAGTGACTTTAAGCCACTCTGTAGAATAAAATAGAAGACAAGGCGTTACTCATAAAGATGCAAATTAGAGATCTGAATCATCTGAAGAGGACATTGCTGTGCCTTTGTAAAGAACTTACTTGTTATTGAAATTAAATTATTTAGGCATACACTAGAGTGAAAATGTATACCAATCAGGAAACATGATCCCAAAATATGTAATTTTAAGCTCGCTGAAGCCTGTGTTAGCTCTCGTGATATTCGTTGAGGTCCTCCCGTTCTAATCTAACGAGATACGCAGCAAGTAGAAGGTGCACATACACTCTTCGTTTGAGTACCTCAGATGGGCTACATGACCGACAGTGTCACAGTTATTTGTAAAATAATTTCTTATGACTTGATTAAAATGATAACTGAGGTGAAAAATAGCTGTTTGAGTTTGTATCGTCGGCTAAGAAGACCTAATTCAGCGGCAGCTTTCAAAGCATTTTTGTGGCAATTGCAGGTAGAACACAGTTAAGGTTTTTTAAATGTTAGTCCTTATACAATTTATACCACGGTGTTATTGAAATGCACTTGAAACAGGGAATACTATACTGAAATAAATCGCACTGCTTCAACTTCCATAAGATACATATCTTACTGTAAATTGAAATGATGCAAAAATGATGTACAAAGACTTGGAAGTTGCAGCACGAATATTGATCACTATAGTTGAATCATGGTGCTGTTTTTCGTAAGAGGGTTCATGTTAGCGTACAATCGCACGGCAACTAGCCCTGTGTAATTAGTGCTTACAAAGAAGTAAGTACCTTATAAGTGATGAAGGAAGTGTTTGCACTTGATAAATACTGCGAGGATTCAAGTCTTCTGGGATGTGACGATTTCTCTGGTAAAAAAGAACTGCTGGATCGTTAGGACTGAGCACACTCCTGCGACGTTTCGTTAAATAACTGTCGACATGGCTTCACATCCCAGAAAACCTGAATCTTCATGAGCCCCTCTCCAAGAATATAAAATGTTGTTAATACGAGGAGGGTTGAGAAAACTTAATAATGATCAGATGTGTAACTGTACTGTTCAGCACCAGATGTCATTGTGACATCTAAGATGAGGAGATTGGCGAGGAATGTAGCACTCATGGAAGAGATAAGAAATAGAAACAACAATTTAGCCGGATAGTCTGAAGAGATAAGGACATTTGGGAACTAAGATAAATGTAATTTTAATATTAAATCGATATGTAATAAATAGGATATGAGAATGTGGACCGGATTTATCTGGCTCAGGATAGGGACCAATAAGAAGTTCTAATTGACATTACATTGAACCTTGAATTTTCGTAAAAGGCCGATAATTTATTGATTAGCTTAGCGACTACGAGATTCACAAAAGGCATCCTATTTAGATAAAATGTCATAACTTTACGCACTGGGCTAGAATGATGCAGTTTACAATCGAAGGCCTGATTCATTCTGCGCCCCCCCCCCCCATCTAATTATACACACAAAGTCAGTTTTTAAAATACTGTTTCGTTCATTTAAAAGATTTGGTATACTTTGCAGTTATCCAGGTTGCAACGAACTTAATATGTGTTCACATTTTGCACATATCATTTAATTACTCTCTTTTCTGCTATACAAACTCACTTGATAATCGTCCGTGTGTCTGACGAATTTCTGTTCATTGTTGCCAACATGACCATAGTAGTCGCCGCCATGCCTTGTATAGGACTGAACTATGACAGAAACGGCAAGCACTGTCGTGACAATAGCTGAATCCTGCAGTAAGGAAATGTGTCGAGTAAACTTGCGAACAAAAAGTTGAATTCGCTAATCAGTGATATGTGTTAATTATAGCTGGGTTTTTGCAACTTAGTTTAGAAGTGAGCCCATTGACCCCATAAAGAAGTATTAAAATATTAATGGTAATGTGTGCCTATATGTTGTGGCCGATCTTACTGGAGTGTACTGGGCATTCGAAACAAATGAAGATGTTACGTGATGGGATCATCAAAAATAAAAAATAACACCCTCGGAAGTACACTGTCTTAAATAAAAAGCATCATAGGAAGATTCGTAGTGGTTGTGGGACACTCAGTAATTGTTATCAGTGACATACATATAGTACCGATGTATATGTATGAATTATAAATGTGAAAATATATTATTAAATATCCTTTGTCTTAAAACATAATTTATAAACGGAATCGGTTCCGCATTTTATTAAAAATGGCTACTTATATATGTATTCACTTTAATCCACTCATGCGACGAATATAAATTTAGTTGATCTAGGGTAAATTTGGTAAGGGTGATAATAATATTGCTGTTTCGCAGCAAGTTTTTAAAGGGGTAATCAGAAAAAGGGTTAGTGTTTTGTATGTATATCTAATTGATCGCTGTAGAGCAGCTGTGAAAACTCTTAAAGAATTATTACTTAGCGTATTCAAAAAATAAATAAATTTTCGACTGTGTTCTAGTAATTTTATGTGAGCCCGCAAGTTACAACACACAAACAGTGTGACTAGTTTTAGTTAGACTAAATATGATGTGATATACCACGTTATATTTTGTTTACACACGGTGGTTTTAGTTCGTTTCGTTTCAGAGGTAACCTTATTTAAAGAGAAAGAGTGAATTGTTAGGTGTGTATGTGTGTTTGTCTTCATTGTGAAGCCTTTGATATACTCTGTTGAAACGTGACACACAGAAATTCCAATATATGAATATTGCCACCATCTGTATATTTTAAATGTTGTACAGTTTAGTTGATTTTAAGTTACTTTACTTTCTTCTTATGGCTCGACAGCCTTATATGGGCCTGGGCCTCCTCGTTTCGTCGAGGTTTCATGGTCACACACATTAGACACACCACAGTCGGTAGGACTCCTCTGGACGAGGGACAAGCCCGTCGCAGAGACCTCTACCTGACAACACACAACACTCACAACAGACAGACATCCATGCCCCGGTGGGATTCGAACCCACGATCCTAGTAAGCGAGCGGCCACAGACCCACGCCTTAGACCGCACGGCCACTGGGATCGGCTAAGTTACTTTACTTACGGTCTGAAATTAATTTTTATTTTATTCCTGTGGACAGACGGTACGATGAAACAGTGCTCCTATAGCTGTATCGATATCTGTGAACTTCACCTTGAACACGAAGCCAGCAACGATCACCGAAACGTCGGATTACAGCCTACATATACACGGTGTCATCATCCAGAAGCATGATGCATATTTCTGTTTTGCTGCTTGCTGGAGTCAATCTGATGCACACGTACCTGAAGTGCAAACATGATTCTCTTCTGTGAGATGTGGTTTTGGTGTTGAGACCTTCACTTTATTAGTTCTTATGGCGGCATGACACACATACGAGATTTTTATATACTGCCACTTATCTGTAGTTACGCATTTGACCATGTGCTTGCTCTGGAAGAGTTACGCTACGATGCACTGAATATTATTCACACCTCTCTAAGCATCACTGCCTACACTTAAGTCTGCAGGAAAGTTTCATGCTCAACAGGCTACAAACGCACGGTTTGTTGAAGCGTGTAAGCATAAGGCATCATTAGGTGCATCTACTATGAATCAAGGTGTAAGAGGGATAAAGTTGAATAATAAAGAATAGTACTGTTGATTGGGTGGTTAAGTTGAGGTGGTAGATGGCCGTGGTTTTATGTTTTAAAAGGTTTTGTCTGTACGTCAAAAACTGACTAATTAGCTAGTTCCACGTAGCACTGGCTCTTTTGAAAATCCGATAGTTGCTTATTTGGCCAAACAATCTCTGCTTTGTACGATACATAATCTGTGTATTAAATATTATATGTATAGTAGTACCAACAAATGCACACGAGTATATTGAAATTAGTCTATATACGCATTGACCTACTACATGTTTCGACCAAATATGTGGCCGTCTTCATGGAGGTAAAATTGATGTATTTTAATCTATGGGCTTTATATGGTTGTCATTTTATATCTGTGGATTGGTTCGGATACTTCAGATCTAATTATAATTTTTAATGTACTACTTCTTTATATTTTACCTCCCTGAAGATGACCACGTGTTTGACCGAAACACGTTGGAGGCTATTGTGTAAATAATTGAAATATGCGTGTGTGCATTTTGTTGGTACTACTACTACTATATAATCTCTGCCTTTTCTGTAATCCGAATGCTTCCTGTACAGCCATTTCCAGAATAAATCGCCATTGGGCTGTATGCTGCAGTTTAGTTCAATTAAGAGTAAGGCCCTATTCTGTAAGCCCCACTTTGCGAAGTATCAGTTATAACTGAAATCTTTGTTGTTCTGGTTTTTTCTTTTCGCAGCGTACGTTCCTTTGTTACCTACGTTTTGTGAGGGCATATCATTCCGACCTTCAGGGTCAAGATGTCCAAGGAGACAGCTTTCTTCTTGGACAGCTTGACTTTGAAGATGCGACCGATACGCTTTCCCGAAACGTCGGTAAAAATCAACCTACGCTCAACAACAAGCCAGAAGAGCGACGATCTCGAGGTCCATTTTAGTCCATTGTTCTCATCTGGGTCTAGGTATATACACTATACTTACCTCGTATGGAAAAACTTTAGACAAAAACTGTTTATTTTCTTATAGCTGTCACTTCTATGTGCTATACATCTCATCCATCTAGTCTTCCTGATTTTAATCGCCTCAGAAGTATTGGGTGAAAATTATATTTATGTATGTAATGTATGTATGTATATATGTATGTGTGTATGTATGTATGTGTGTGTATGTATGTGTATATGCGTACGTACGTATGCACGTATGTACGTAGGTACTTACGTATATATGTATGCGTGTATGTATGTATGTACATATGTATGTATGTGTATGTGTGTGTATGTATTTATGTATGTATGTGTATGTATGTATGTGTGTATGTATATGTGCATGTATGTATGTGTGTATGTATGTGTATATGTATGTGTATGTATATGTGTATGTATGTATGTATGTATGTATGTGTGTATATACCTAAGGTATACTGCACCCTACAACAGGCCATGAAGGCCCAGACGGGGAGTAGAGGTCTACCTTCATGGCCTGTTCTAGGATGAACTTCACTTTCACTTTACCTGCCTAATAGAGGGCAGAAGCGCAGCTGGGGCCAACTTGCTCGGTGGGAGGTGGAAATTGGGAGTCATTGACTGATTTATTCGTGTTTTCGTAGTTGATTATTATGTGTCATAGGTATTTGTATTAATGCGTTGGTAACTGAGAGCAGGGCCGATCCCGGTGGCCTCGCGGACCTAGGCGTGGGTCTGCAGCCGCTCGCTTGTTGGGATTGCGGGTTCGAATCCCGCTGAGGGCATGGATGTCGTTCCCTTGTGTGTGTTGTGTGTTGTCAGGTAGAGGTCTCTGTGATCAGTCTCTGTGACGAGTCGTACCGAGTGTGGTGTGTCTGAGTGTGATCGTGAAGCCTCGAAAATGAGGAGGCCCTGGCCCACTAGGGGCTGTTGCGCCATGGAAAACAACGGAGAATAGGATATATGGAATGACAAGGAAAACGGGATAATTCATAGAAGACTAGCCCCTGAGTCACTTTACCTACTACAAGACATGCGCATAGGTAAATTGGCTAGATTTCAAACTTTGAAGGCCTAATGTTTAGTATGTGCATCTCCTATTCTGAAAAGAAAATCTCTTCATTTTGTCCACACAATGTATTTGTGTGTGCTGTATGGCACTCATAAAGCAGAACCATTGCGAGCGAATTTGTAATGGAACCAAGCTTTGTTCCATGTGCGGTACGAAGTGATTTTTTTTATATAAAGTTTACATTTGTATCTTTGTTTTCTATGGGTTTAAATCTAGGTTTTATTCTTAAACCTGTGGCAAGAATATCAATTTTCAGAATTTTAGAGAAACTGCCGGCAAGTATCTTCATTTGTGGAATGACTATTTAAACGTGGGCCAATTTCATTGCCCAGATTTTCATTGAAGTAGTAGCCAAATATGATCTTCCACGTAGCGTGCCTTTCTTTTAAGGAACACGAACACTGGTGTTAATTCCAGTACTTAAAAATACAATTACAATGATAATTACAGTTAGAAACATTAAGAGTACTAGGTGGTTTTAGACGAAGCATAGCGTAGAGAATGTTACAAGGATGTTGGTCCTGTTGTCATGCCTCTGTAGACACGCAACGGAACGTCTTGTCTGGAGCCGGAGTATCACAGGCCCAACAATCTTGAAGCGAACGTATTGCTGTATGGATCGGGCCTACTCCACTTGAGGAGCGTTAACCTTTTGCCACAGGCACTTAGAGAACATATATTCGGTCTGTAATTCCAGCCGTGAACCAATAATCTCTACCCTTTTCCGCCATATTTCTCAGCACCTTAGTGAATATCTCCTTTCGACTGTGCATTTCTAACAATGTCTGCTATAAATTATAAATATATGCAAGTCAACATAGCGTATCATAGAATATTGCGTGTGGGATAAAACTGCAGCTATCTTAGGTGTTTTATTTGCCGTGTTTACTCTCTAACAGAAATGAGTACCAGGAATATTTCCTAGAGGGTAAAGGAGGCCGGTGCGAAGGGCTGACAACCTTGCCACCTTCATGTGCCGATTGTCTGGAAATCTGAGAGCCTCAACCTCATGGAACCCTAAGGGCCTGTCCTGGCCTGTAATGGGATTGCTTTACCTTTTACTCTCGTTACGATATTGTTTATTTAATGACGTCTTCTAAATTTTATAACTTACGTTTTTGTAGTTTTAAGTTTGAAGTTTGTGTGATTTAGTTAGCAAATCACTGTCTCATACCTGTGCAATGAGGAAGTGTCGCTAAAAACTGTAGGAATCGATAATAGTGGATTGTCATCTGTTCGTATATTTTGCGCCTTACGAAAACAGACCTCAATGGACACCCTCAGTTCCTTCTTAAAAAGAAAAAGAACGATGGCCTAAAAATATAAATAAATTACTGTGTTAGTTTAGAGTTCTAGTCGACATCTGCCTTTGCCACTTGATCAACCACGCACCTAGTGGTTATTTAATTACATTTTGCGAGTATATGCTTTTTTATGCTGCTAGATACATGCCCACAGTAAAGGGAAAGCTCTTTATGAATGCTCATTCTTATACTTGATGGGTTCTTAGGAAAACACGCAAACATTAGGAGAAAGTCAAATAGTTGTTCCATGAAAATGTATGAACTTTTGTTTCTTTATTGCTCACGAAAGAAACAATGTAAAAATGTAGCATTCATTTAGAAAGTGTTACAAGGCCGTAGAAGGACTTTCTCTGTAAAACAGCTATCATGTGCGGTCTGGCACACTCGTTTCTTTTTACAATTTGAGCCAAGATGTTCTGCATTCAAACTGGTAAAAAAATAGTGAATTATCATTATGCTGAAGAGTCTGTTTTGATAAGGCTATAATCGTTTAACCAGTCAAGAAATTCCCTGCCTTTTATGGAACATGACAGTTTATTACCTCTGTCGCAAAACCTGCCACTAGCCCCTTCCTTCAGCCAGATGAATCCAATGAACATTCTCACTCTTTATTCCTTTCAAAATCAGTCTGGCCTATAACCCTATCCGTTCGTGTCCACGGAGATCTTGTAAGTTGTCTGCTATTGAGATTAGAGCCAGACAAGTACTTCTCATCTCCCGTACGCACACACAGTTTATTGTATCACCCACAATGAGAGCTGCTTTAACTTCGGGCATGCTGCAAGAGAGGTATTTAAATGAAGAACTGCTTTCTTTTTCCCCTGTCGTCGTAACAGTTTTCTGAAGTGTTTGCTAGAAGCCCGATATTCTTTGCTGCAGATACGACTTTAAAGATATCTGCCGTATCGTTACTGTCCGTAGCAGAGCGGACTTTATGAAAGAGATGTATTTCAGACCGTACGGAGAGCCGGTTAGGTCTGTCGGTCTGTGGACTGGCTCCCCGAAAAATAGGGGTTCGAATCACCGTAGGGTAAGAGATTATCTACTTCTCCAAACCGTCCAGCCGGCTTTCGGGCCCACACAGTTTTTTCCTCGAATCTAGTGGAGTGTTCATTTCCCAAGGGGTAGAGCAGCCGCGGCATGAAGCTGATCACTCACCTCCGTCTAGTGTTGAGGTTAAGAATGTTGAAGATATAACTCAGATTTCCTATGTGTCTAGATGACATGGTGGTTAATTAACACAAGGACAACTTTACGTTAAATTTATGTCCTTCCTGCGGCATTTGCAAAAAATATAAACAGATAGCTGTGGTTATGGAATAATGTGTACTAGTGACCTAATTTTGAGAAGGTACAATAATTTACTGTACTCTGTCATTTAGAATGTTAATTTCAGATAGCTTATTATTGCGTGATTCCAGGCTTCCACCGCCATGTGACATCCGCGCTCTTTTGGGATTTTACACAGATTAGAGTGGTAGTTCTGTACCACTCTAATCGTTTCCATTTGCAAGGGTCAAACAGTCCAAGAAGACTGCTTGACCCTTGAAGATGGGACCGATAGCCTGTCCCAAAACTTCGGTACGGAACTACCATCCTGCGCTGCGTAAAATCACAAAAGAGCGCAGATCTCAATTCGTTATGATGCGCAGTTACACTATAGCTTGTATTAGCAGTATCCACCTTGTGTTCTGCATGCAATCAACAATGCTGTTTGTTTCTTAAGTACACAGCGTGCTGACAGCACACGTTAATTTGCGCGCAGAATTTTTATATATCTTTATTAGAAAGACAGTATTCATTATCAATGCAAACAGTTTTGAAGGAAATCAGAATAATGTAGTATTCTGAGTTTTGATTAATAAGTTAAAAAACACTGTGCAAATAATATTCTCCGAAGTTTTATTTTTTTACTTTGAAACTGGCTTTATTTCTTTAAAATGTGCCTGAGAAGTATGTACATATCCTGTATATTTAGGCTAATATGAAAGCCTAGGAGAGATTTCAGATTTTATTGTTACTTCTCTGAACGATGTTATGTAAATACGATTATAAATTAATTATCAGCTTCCCCAAAGATAATTTAAGAGGTTTTGTTTGGAATAAATAAACTCCACTCGATCTGTTTCATGTAACAATCGAACAAAGTTTTACGTTTCAAGCAGGCTTACAGTCATTTGTTTCATGTAACAGCTCATAATTGTGAACTTAACGCATCATTTTATGATATACTGAACTTTTCACGTCATGTTACAATATTAGGGGAGCTGAAGTTATGTATTTACAAAATATGTTGAATGTTTGTCACGGAGTGTGTTTGTGTGGCAGTCAGTAATATCCGTAGTTAGGGTAATGCCCGTCGTGCACTCCTCCGACGGCGTCCAGATAGCCGGTGTCGTATGTGTCGTAGTCAGAGACGAGATGTGCCGTGGTGTGTGTGGGGTACGTCTGGTACTGGCTGTAGTGCTGCTTCGTCACGGCTGGAGAAGAAATCCACCAGATCACAATAATTAATATTTTGAACACGGATAAGGCTCAAAATACCGGGAAGTGTCTCTTATAAACAAACATTTTAGGAAAATACACGTACTTAGTTAATTGTTTATAATAATTATTATTATCACTAATATTGTTGCTTGTTTGTTTATAAATATTTATTCTGGTCTGCGTTAGAAATAGCAGCTAAAACAAACATACGCTAATCAGAATCCAATCTTTGTCAGATAGTGCAACTTACCTTTTTTATGCTGGGCAGAACAGGCACAAAATACATTGCGATATATAGATCTTTAGATCAACATTTTAATTCTGTGCGTGATTTCAGGCTTCCGCCGCGGTGTAAATGAGATCTTCGCTCCTCTATGTGTTACTCAGCGTAGACTTATAGTCACCGACGTCTCGGGACAATTTATAAGTCCCGTCTTTAAGGGTCAAGCAGACCCTTAAAGACGGGACCGATAGCTTGCCCCGAAACGTCGGTGACTACCAAGTTACGCTGCGTATGTTTCTTCTAAGCACTGGTATCTGTCTACCAATCTACAGGCCCTCATATCCTAGAGACCTTAATTTTTACAACAACGGAATTTCGGCTTCCTTAAAACTGGAAATTTCTAACCAGCTTATGCTCCATGGAGTTAGGGAGCGGAACCGGCCTATGAGGAAGTCTTTTTCTCATAACGTAGCAGAAGAATAAACAGGTTCTAAACCATCCAATGGTGTGAACTGGATTGGTAACGCAGGAAATGCCTTCTAAAACTATTTACTGAAGAAAAGATAGAAGGGACGGGAAGACGAGGAAAAATACGTAAGCAGCTACTGGATTATCTTAAGGAAACGAGAAGAAACTGGATGTTGAAAGAGGAAGCACTAGATCGCACTCTGTGGAGAACTCGCTTCGGAAGAGGCTATGGACGTGTAAGACGGACTATGTGGTGGTGACGTAACTTACCGACAGGAGCTACGATCGGAGCAGGGGCATATCCTATGTGTGTAGCAGGCACAGCGGCTACCTGTGCCACTACTGGCTTCACCACCGGAGTGGCGTGCACTCCCGGCCCGCTCTTGCTCACAACCGCGTTGAAGCCGTGCACAGGGTCCGCCGTGTAGTCCACCGTACGGATGCTGCCATCTGGCTCCACCAGGCTGTACTGCCCCTTGACTACGTCTCCTTCTCGTTGCTCAGACTGCTGCTTGACGTCGCCAGTGTGCTGGTCATTCACTCCGTAGTTAAACGCGTAACGCGGTGGCGACTGCATCACATAATCATCATCACTCTCCAGCGGTTAGATTCGCTTGTCAGTGACGCAAAAATGTATAAAAGTACAGCATGCCGTCGCCAACCGCGGTTGGAAAGTCCAAGGCTTTTAAGGGAGTATGGAGTTATGGGAACTACGATTAGATTTGACACACACCAAATTCTACATCCTACAATTTTTGTCTGTAAACCTGAAGAAAATATGCCACATTATTGTTATTATTATCACTATTATTATTATTATTAATCACGTTTATACGGGGTATTTAAATTTATACACGTGAAACAAACCTTGTATCTAGGGTGTATAATGTTGCAGTTATTCTGTGGTTACAATTTGTGGTACATGTAATGTTATTTCCCACGTTGAATGTTTTGCAGTTTTACATTAGTGCGTTTTAAAGCACGTGCGCAGTTCCCAGTATGGCTGTTTTCTGTAGTTCTTTGATATCGTGCTTTCCAGGTATGTTGTTCAGATATTTTCTGAATGATTTGGAGATAGTTCCAGTTGCCCCTATTACATTACTGGTATCACTATTTTTTACATTCCACATAACGCTGTATTTTTGTTTTAATGTCTTTTTTATTCTTAAGTTATTATAACTACTACTACTAGTACTACTAATGCTACTGCTGCTGCTGTAGTATGCGTTAATTTTAATGACTGTGTCAGTAATTCAGAATATAGAGCGCCGAATTTTTTGGCTACAGTGAACAATTTATTTTTTACGGTAAGAAAGGAAATGGTTGTAGCTGGACGTAAGGCACTGTTTCAGTATTTGTGTGAGGGGGGTTGAAAAACGTTGCAATAGAACTCATCCAGGATAATCGGTGTTCCTACAAAAATTCGAACTCCGTTCTGCACCTTCGGAATACAAGTGAGAACTGTTTATGCTTTACCTTAACTTGCAACTTATGTAGTCGCAGTTTGGAGGATATTACTAATGATCTTACATAAACAGAATGACCACGCTTAAACAGCGTTGTCCTCAGCTGAGGGGGATTTATTGGTTCGGAAAACAGAGTTGTTTCGAGTTTACACAAATTCAGAACGAAGAACTTGTGAAATCACACACACCTGTTGGTAAAACTGATTACAAACGAAACTACGAACACTTGAATTCCGCGAGGTATTTTTGTAAAGTGGTACTGTGGCACAGTGGTACAGTCGTTTTGCTGACAGACTGTATTTGTGAATGACATTCAGTTTTTGAAATGGACAAAGATTATTTTCTTGAACATTATTAACCAACTGATTTTCTGAAAAGAAATGCAACAAGTGTGTTTCTGAAGATGTAAGAAGCTAATACCTTAATATTTAAATCTTTGGCATGTATTTCCTTCGTGTATGTGAAACCTTCCTAACTTAAAGTGTTCTGTAATCTAATTTTTCACTAAAGATCATCTCGGTTGTGCAGTCATTTGTGTAGGCTTGTGCATATAATAAAAGCGCAGACAGAAATTCATAAATCATTGAGACCAAGTTGAGATCCTTCTGTTTGTGTTCGGTTGTCTAGTCATGTTTTTAGGCGAAGATCATAGGCGTCTGAAAGTTTGGGAGTGGGGATAGAAAATTTATATTGCCTGAATTGTACTTACATAATAATCAATAGCATGTGCTGGAATATACCCTGGTCTTGCAAGAACGATCCTCGAGATGATGGCTGTAGCCAGAACAACAGTCTGAAAGGAAATAAAATTTTAGACTTTAATCATCACGTCACGGGAACATGTCCCAGAATTTTATATATCATTTGTACCAGTCATATATGTAAGTTCACTCACAGGATGTCCCGAGACTTAGGTCAGAAGTGGCATGTACACGTGTCCCATTCGCAAAGCTTACAGCGCTATGACTGTCTGCATTACATTTACAGTAACGTGTCTATTATTTTTGTCTAACGTTAATAAAAGAAATTTAAATAGGTAACAATATTTTGTAAAATTCCCCCCTAATAAGATTTATGAAATACGTTATTTGTTAGAGTTGTTACGTGTAGACAGACGGACAGGCAGGGTGAATTTTAAACGAAAGGGTTCAAAAATGCAGTTTCGTGTTTCTGTTCTCTGCCGAAAGAGTGCGTGTTTAAACTACGAAAACGTTGTACACCTGTCTGTACCTGTTGACGTCATCTCATTCTTGGCCCCTTATACCATTCGCTACGACAACTAAGCTTCCTGTTATCCTTCTTACATGGTACAACTTATCCTTTCTATTAATGTTTATTGCTATCACATTATTCTTGGAATTCTTAATGAAACTTTTACTTTCATACGATAATTTAAACTCTGATGTCAAATTTATGTCATCCCAATTGACATCCGACATTTCATTTCCATATCTTTTTGCGTTGATGAGCCTATTCTCTTGAGCCACCCTGTTAGCTCACCCTCGTTACATCACCAAACTACTGTGCAATTTTATGAGGCCTGGCTTATTTTTGAAACATAACGCTCAGTTAGTCACACACGTCATTCCTTTAAAATAAGCCAGTAATTCTCATATCCTTCGTTCAGCCCGATTTATTCACGACCGCACAGTGAATTCAAAGAGTTTCTGTCTTATACTTCTGTTTAAATCACCAAATGTATTTTTGTCCGTTTCTTAAGACAACACATGTTTAGCTTATAGAGAACCAATAAGTATGTGTCAAAAGCAACGTATATTTGGTATTTTTTTCGTGGCTCGACAGCCCTAGTGGGCCTAATCCGCCCCATTGTTGAGGTGTCGAGATCACACTCAGACACACCACGCTCCGTAGGACTCCTTTGGACGAGTGATCGACCCGTCGCGGGGGCCTTTACCTGACAACACACAACGCTCACAAGAGACCCAAATCCATGCCTCCGGCGGGATTCGAACCTGCAATCCATTGTTGGAGATCTGCGCATAGTAATATTGATTACTGATGAGTGTCGAGTAAATTGGCGTAAGGTAGACCGTTCTTGTTATGAGCGTAAATGGAATTAGATGTAACCGTGTACGGTGAAACCTTATATTTGGAAAGCAAAGAATGCCTTGTTGAAGTCTGTGTGCTCCGTCACCGGGTACACCATTCGCTATTTTGTTGTTAGACAAATTAAAGTGAAAAGTTTTTTTTTTCAATGGCGCGACAGCGCCTAGTAGGCCAGGGCCTCCTCATTATCGAGGCTTCACGATCACACTCAGACACACCGCGCTCGGTGGGATTCCTCTGGACGAGTGATCAGCCCGAAGCAGAGACCTATACCTGACAACACACAACACTCACAGGACACAGACATCTGTCCCTCGGCGGGATTCGAACCACAATCCCAGCAAGCGAACGACCGCAGACCCACGTCTTAAACCGCGCGGCCAGTGCGATCGGCTCAGTTAAATGTAGTTCAACCAAATGCATTACATAATGATGATTAATGACGTTTCCCAACAGCTACAAGAGCTTGTGTTAATGATGTTGGTGATTAACAAAGATGTTGATGTCATAACCGTGTGAATTCGAGAACGCAATACACTATTCTTTTCACAATTCACACAGTAAATTACTTGATTTGAAACTGAGTCCTTCATGTACGCTACAGTTAAGAACGTGAAGTCCTTCATGTACGCTACAGTTAAGAACGTAAAGTCCTTCATGTACGCTACAGTTAAGAACGTGAAGTCCTTCATGTACGCTACAGTTAAGAACGTAAAGTCCTTCATGTACGCTACAGTTAAGAACGTAAATTTGTCCCTGTCCACGCGGAGGGGGCGTAGAGTTAGAACTCTACGCATTCTTAACCTCGGCACTAGGTGGAAGTGGTGGTTAACAAAACGCCCCGGTCGCTTTTTCTTTAGTAAAAAAAAAAGGCTGTACATTTGTCCCAGAGATAGTCTGAACGATTTTGATAAGTGAAAAATCTCTTGCCTCTGCCGGGATTAGAACCCCTGATCGTCTAGCCTGTAGCGTGGTTATTATACACGCGTGCACCATCCTGGCTGTTAGTGCATTCAAACTACTGTCAAAAACTGAGGTACAGAAGACAAAGTAACCGTATTCTAGATATGTGATACAGTCATGTGTCCTGGTTCTGTGTTTTCCGAATCACACGAGAAGGACGTTATTTGAACTTATCTTTCGAATGTGACCACAACACAATCTGTCTTATGCCTGCCGTGTTACAATTTCAGTTCCTTTTCACTTAACGGTATATTCGACATTTAAATGTCACGTAATAATATCACTTAACACCGTGTTCAGCACACTGACGTACCTGTAATGTATACATGATCACTTTACACTGTCGTTCCCTGACTCGCTCTCTTCAGCACTCTTTACGTATAATGTGAAAAATTAGGATTCTCACTACGTATTTATACGTCCTACTAGCGAACTGTGAGATGAATGGCCCTTGCTGTTCGCTAGCTGAAACCAAGGTTAAGTGAGGTTAGGCTAAGGATGCATTGTTCTCCGTAGAAAAATTACACGAACCTGCCAATTGTAATTATACATTTTCTTTCTCGTTTTTCTTCCTTCTTCCATTCCCTCTAATTCTGTGATTGCGATAGGCTGCCGCAGGGGTGTTAATCGTGAAAGTACTGATGAGCGCTATTTCAATATCCACTAACATACAGATCGTAAGCTACAATAAATGACATCCACAGTCGAACGTATTACTGCGGCTGTTTGGTCGGAGGATTTGTTACTTACTACAGTTGCACTTGGGATTTTATGTTATTTTTTTGACGAGACAAGTGGCCGCGTGTGGGTCTGCGGCCGCTCACTTACTGGGATTGTGGGTTCGAATCTTGCTGGGGGCATGGATATCTGTCTCTTGTGAGTGTTGTGTGTTGTCAGGTAGAGGTCTCTGCGACGGGTTGGTCATTCGTCCAGAGGAGTCCTACCGAACGTGGTGTGTCTAAAAAAGTGTGTGATCGTGAAGCCTCTACAAATCAGGCGGCCTAGGCCCCAAAGGGGCTCTCGGCCATTGAGAGGAAAAAAAAAACCGATTCTATGCTACAATAAATTACATCCACAGTCAAACGTATTACTGCGGTTGTTAGGTCGGAGGGTTTGTTACTTACTTCAGTTGCACTTGGGAATTTATGTTACTTTCTGACGAGACCACATGTTTGTGCCCGAAGTCTGTAATGTGAGCTGGGACGGCTCTATTTAGACCAGTCTGAGTGAGCACATGAAGGCCCATGTGAGCGGTTGGGGCTTACTCAAAGCACGGAACAAGTAAAATGCACACTAAAGTTTGTGGACATACCTGAACACCTGAGATTTACACGTTTGTGGGAAAAAATATGAAGATGTGTCGTAAAGTAGTGTCGTGTGGGGATGTGGAATGGATTTATGTGGTTCAGGACAGCAGCCATAAGCAGCGCGGTGCTAACCTAAATACGGAACATTTCTTGGACAAATTGGAAAACTATCAGCTTCTGAAGAAAACCGCTGGTTAATGGTGTTATCCAGCATTTTTGTGTTCTGATGTAATAGCTTTGCCTTCACGCATGCTTGCGTGCGTGCGTGAATGTGCGTGCACCAGGCACAGTTATGACTGTTGTGTTCGTTCCGCAATTTAAATGCCAACTGTAGTGGCTGGGTTATTTTCAAACACCTGTCTGTCTGCTCGTGTACGAAGGCTACAAAGACGTCATTAGCAGGCTTTAGACTGTTTCCGTAGAGTACCGTGTAAACAAGCCCTAGCCGTCTGACCTATAAGCCCTGGACCACTTATTCATTTTATATTATGGTCGAACGTGAGCTCAATTTTAAATATCCTTCTCAGAGTACCAAATTCTGAAAGGTCTTATCGTCATATTTTGGTTAACCCTTGCCTATCACAATCCTGTCGTAGATTTCGTGTGTCTTAGTTTCCTCACTTCTTCTGTTTCCGCCAGACGTTTGAGTGTTCATAAAACACGTGTGTGGTAATATACTTGGCCTATTATTGTCCACTCTTTTCTCCTTCTCTCCTTTACTCTTGTTCCCTTGTTTCACTATCATCAAATTCCTAGCCTGCTGCTGACACGATTCTCAGGGCTGTTATCGTTACCGTAATAACAGAAACAATGTCACATTGCATACAGTTTTTTTGCAGAAAGAAAACATTTCAACATTTGCAAGGTACTATGAGTACACAAGGGTGATAGAATACTTGTATTAGAAGTCGAAGCCTTGAATGTTATGGGGTATAATCGGTTATAGTGTCTGGAGTTCAATCACTTGAGTATGAGAATGTGCAGAATTATGATGTACGATATTTGTCGATGTGAGACACGCGTTTTCTTTGCCTGAAAATAGTTACAGGAAAGTCAGTTACGTATACGTCAGAAAGTAATGTTAAAAATTTACATTTTCTACTTTTTTTTTGCGTTCATGAATTAAAAATTTTTATGAAATTATTTTTTTGTTAAGAAATAAATTCAAAGTACCTTAGAAAAAATAGTCCTTGATTTTTTCCTGTCTAAAACATTTGCAGTTTATCCGCACATGCCTCTCACACAGCGGAATATTCAATTCAATTATTTTAATTTTTATTGTCTTGCTCAGTTTTCCTTCATACAGTTGTCAAAATTGGAAATATAGTCTCAGTGTTTTGTTTACAGACGAAGGAATTGCATGGACGCGTTCATTCTTTACAGCTTCAAATGTTATTTCGGTAGAATTTACGAAAGAGATGATGGTGATGATGAATGACGGAATAATAAAATATTAACGATGTGAACATGACTCATATATCATACGATACTGAGGGAAACCACGGAGATTCACAGCCACTATAGGTATTATTCGAAACAATAATGTCTTTAAATCAAATTATGTAATAAAGCTTATTAAATCTTGCTTGAGAATTCCGGTGTGGTAGCAATAAGCATTCATTTTTTGGACTGCCATTACGCGCAACTGTTTTATATTCGTAGCAATGTAGGCCTATTCCTTGCTTGATCAGTGAGATGTTACTTCTTCAAGAGTCATCTTCAAGTCTTGCGTATGTAAATTTTAAAATTCGAAGTTATTTTGTGTGCATCTTTGAAATCAAACTATATATACTATATCAGTTTTGTTATTAATGTGAAAACACTATATTAAATGGTAAAATACGTATCTCCCAAATGTGAGAGGTAGGGCTCCATTAATATAAGGAATTTCATAAAAAAATACAAGGCTTCTGTTGCATTAACACCACCCTTTATGTGTACTGTTCTACAGGGTTCTGATGATGCTGCTTGACATCTGAATTGAGTGACGTTATTGACTTTTTCCATCTTATGTATTGAAATTTAACATACTACTAAGTTTTGGGGACAAAATCAATACCCGTCTTCAGGCTTGCTTCTTAAGAAAAAAAGTTACTGAATAATAATTATTTACACTGTGATTAAACAAGAATTAGGGTCAAATTAGTGACTCCTTGTTTAATCACAGTGTAAATAATTATTATATTATAACACTTGTTTTGGAAGAAGCAGGCCTGAAGACGGAGAATGAGCTTGTCCACGAAACGTAGTGTGTTTTTTTGTGCTGAAGGGTCCCGCAGCAGAAGCCACGGTCGCACCGCAGCCTTGAGGCTGATTGTGCAACCCTGTGATGAAGATGAAGAGAAAGATATCAGTTTTTTTCGCTTTTCTAAGTAATGAAGCAAAGGTGGGATGAAATTGACAGGGCAAAACCGAATTACTAGGGGATAAACCTGTTCCAGAGCCACTTTATCCACCACAAAAACACACATGGACCGACCCGGGATCGAACCCGGGCTTCCGAGGTGGGAGGCCGGCGAGTAACCGCCTGAGCCATGGCCCGGCCTCAACTTAGTGTGTTAGTTTCCATACAAAGTGAATGAATTCAGACTTTGTGTTGTTCCATTTCGGGGCTGCAAGAAGAGATTTTACCGTGAAGCGCTACTCACGTCCACGCGTGTCGCTGACCTTGCAAGGCTTATGTTGATAGTAAAACAAGTAGAAGTTGTGGACTTTGACAGTTTGTTTACCTAAGGAGAATCCTTTAGTCACCCAGAGATAATGGGTTCCTGGTCGTTTTTAAAAATTGAAAAGTCTTTCGAATGCGTACTGGGAAATTTGCATGTATAAATCAGGGTTCTCCCTTAGAAAGGTAATTAATCGCCTTCTGTTTTCCCTTCATTCCCATTTAATGCTTGTATCTTTACATGAGATGATTTTCTCACGATTTCCCCTGTTATGAATTCGTACGTTAAGATTAATAATAAAATTCTCTAAATCCTTATATAATTATGTTCATGTGAAGAGTAATTAGTGTGTGTCGTAATAAACTCCTCTGTCATATGTGGAACCTTTTAGTGCAATTAAATCCCTATGTATACATTCATTTCCTGATACGTTGATGTCTTTGAAGTTGTACCGAATACAGTTCTACATCCGGTGCAGAGGAGTGAATTTCTTGTAAGCAAACCGCAGGGATTTTGTGCTTCCTGGGAGGAAAACATGTAAATATGGACCAAAGTATAAAATTAATATAGCTATTTACACTTTGTTGTGTTATTTGTGTCGGGCGACAAAATATTGTGGCGGGCTTCTTCAGCGTTGTGTCCCGATAACACTAAGCTTGTGTATTGTATCTTGTTTCTGGATAGCATTTAATTCGTATGATTAAGAAAAGAATACAGAAAAGTTTTTCTTTCACATCATCTTTCAGTATACTGTTTGCATACTTATGTGTTATTAATTACACCCATTTCGCTTGGTATCTCAATTCAACTGTTTTGTTTTATAAAACCGTTAACATTTCACACATTATACTTTGTATGTCAGTTTATCTGTTTTGAAATCATGTGCCAACACGAGTGAGTTTTGAACATTCAAGTCCAACAGACACCAAACAACACCACAACATCATACATATTAGGTCCTAATTCGAATTAACGCTCCAAGTATAACAGTTTAAAGACACGGCTGATTGAGTGCCAAGAAGCATCAGTTTTGTCAACTAATATTCCACTACCAACCTCACTGATAGACTAACACCATGGAGAAGAATCTTCGTTCAGAAGGCGATTTTTATCCAGTTGCAAAATAAATCCTCTGCCTTCAACAAAACTCAGTTGTCTTTTCTGTGTTCAGAAGAGTCATAAATCGTGATTTGTTATGGATCCTTACGACTGTAAATAGAAGGTGTCCCATTTTTCTGAAAGATTATAATGTGTAGTTTAAAAAAATGTGTCCGGATGTTTAGGTGATAATGTTGTACAGACGGACATACGGACACATGTGACCGACCACCACACAAGGCTGTTTTTCTTTGTGTAGAACTCTTGAAGTTAAGGAATGTTTAAACGCCAAGAACTAAGGCGCCCTATTATCAGTGATTCTTGTTACAAAATATTGCTTAATTATGTCTAGGCTTCATCCGCTTTTACAAGAAGTAATAATACTTTTAAACATTTTAATATTGCGTGAGTGAATATTTCTCACCGTACGTTCCTTGTATCAAGCTCAGAACTCTCTAGATTTCCAAGAGGACGAACTGTGTTCTCTCATATTTACGTAATTTAATAAATATGGTAAGTTGTGGGTACGTAACAAGTAGCACAGCAGTAGATGATTGACGATTCTCTCAAGACTGTTGCATTATAAGACCACTTTCACTGAGGAGACACTGTGCGTGCGTGTGCGTGTGACAGAGAGATCGCTTCTTAAGGAAGTGACGTCGTGACGCAACGTAATGACGTCAAAACATAGACTAGCTGACCGTTCCAGTTCTCTTTAATATTATATGTGAAGTAATCTCCGGCTAAAGAGTACTATCTTCTCAGATGTGACTCGGTGTATTCTCGTGCAAAGCTTTCGGAGGAATCTGCTGCCTCCATCTTCAGAGTAAAATTGTACGTCGCATGAGAAAATGAGAATATAGGTGTAGGTGAAGGAAGACAGGACATGGGGTAGTTGCAGGTCTGCCATATACACTGCCACTGTAACCTCAGATCTGTTACAATCTCTGGTCCAGACTCTGTAACCACATATTCTGATAACTGATTTCCCAGCATTAAACCTTGCCACTGAACAACGCGTACGCTACGTTGCAAATTGTGAGGTTCAGCTTAGTGCTGGTTGCAGGATATCGCAGCCTCTCACGGTAACATGTTAAAGAAGGGTTTCTTTGGTTGTGCTGCTATACATGGCTTTACTGTGAATGTTGTCTCGGTGGATCCCGGTGGCGGTGCGGTCTAGGGCGTAGGTCTGCGGCCGTTTGGTTGCTGAGATCGCTGGTTCGAATAGCCGATCCCAGTGGCCGTGCGGTCTAAGGCGTGGGTCTTCGGCCGCTCGCTTACTAGGATCGTGGGTTCGAATCCCACCGGGGGCATGGATGTTTGTGTTGTGTTTGTTGTAAGGACGGTAGCATGGACCGTAAAGTGACATGAAGGACGAAAGGATTTAAACAGTACAAAATGAATCAAATGGGAAAAACCCCGGAAAGCCAAAAAAAAAAAAAACTCGCTGATGGCATGGATGTTCGTCTTTTGTATTTGTTGTGTAGGTAATGGCCTCTGCGACGAGCTGATTACTCGTTCAGAGGAGTCCTACCAGGTGTGTGTGTCTAATTTTGTGTGATGTAGAAACATAAAATATGAGGCGGCCTAGGCCAGAGTTGGGCTGTTGCGCCACAGAAATAAAAGTCGGCTCGAGCTTATCATACGTTACATCACATCTGCCTTATCGAAATCAACATATTAATGGGCAGCAAGTGTTGGTGGTGCGTATATTTATCACAGTCTTGTAAATGAATAGGGATCGTAGTGTACATGAAGGAGTAAAGGCATAAAAAAAGCACTAAATATAAAAACGACGCCTTTAATTGGGCACAAAATATTGCACTCTATAGGACATTTAAATTATAAAAATAATATATAATAAAGTTATGATGAATTAGAGATACGTTGTTATAAAAGCGAGAGTGAGTATGTTTCGTTTGGTGAGCTGTAGTCGTCAGTGTAAAGCTTGCTTATCAACTGGGTGGCTTATTTGCCGTGGACGTAGCCGAGGTGGCCCACGGCGCGGGGCTGGGTGGACCGCGTGACCATGTTTCGAGACAACGGCGTTGAAACCGTTGATGGCGTCGGCTGTGTAGTCCACGACACGGAGGGTGCCGTCAGGCTCGACCAGACTGTACTGACCCTTGACGAGGTCTCCGTCACGGTGTTCTGCTTGGGATTTGACGTCACCGGTCAAGGCGTCGGCCACTCCGTAGTTGTATGAGTACTTGGGGTGAGCCTGGAAGGAATGAATTCATTCTGTGGTTCATTGTTCGTTGGGGACGGCACAGTTACGCCTCTCTTTTTCTGGCCTTCAGCCATTGAATTGATTTTTGAACGGAAGGAACTTCAATAAAGTTAAAAGCGCAGGGGCCCTACTCTACAGACCATATGAAGTCCATCAATACACTCTATGAGCAAAATGAAAAATTTCTAGTGTCAAAGCAGGCGGTAAATGTAAATCAATTCTGTTTCTCGAAGACTTAACAAAGGTACACAACTTGAACAAGACGGCCATTTTCTTGTGTTTTAACTTTGTCTGTTTTGTCTGTGTTTGATAAATGAATAAGAAACTATTAATGAGAATAACGTTTTTGGATCAAATTCAATTTTCTTAGAAGTGACAGGAAACAGAATTCTTTCTTTCTATGCCTATTAACGAAGTAATTTTTCAATATGATTTTCTGATTAAATATTGACGTATGAATTAAGGAACACTTAGCTAATAGGCATATAAAGCTTCTACAAACCGAAGTATAAACCTCACGTAACGCTTTTGTAAATGTAAAGGTTGTTAGCTACAGGCTATCCTGATTCCTTCCTGTAAATTTTAGGACAGAAACTTTAACCCTTTGAAGCCCAGTGGTTAACATACATATCACCAGGTATAAAGTTCAGAAATTCTGCGTTCTGACCACAGAGTGCATTTATTATGTGTTTTGTATTGATATCAGACCAAACACGTCCGTCGAACAGAACTTATATTTATATTAAAATACAAATCCAGCTACATGTTTCGATTTCAGACGTAAATTGTATCGTTTTATCTTCTTTTATACAGCCTGATTATGACTAGTTAAATAGTCGAAACATGTAGCTGGATTTATATCTTAAGATAAATATAAGTTGTATCCGACGGTCATATAGTTGGTTTGTTGTTTTAGCGACCATTTTCCTCACCTGGCCGGTTTTTGTAACCAACACGGAGTGCGTTGCTGTGCTGTTCGAAATAAATCTTTAAATATAATCTGGATTAACCTCACTCTTTAAAATGTTAAGCAGGCTACAACCGCCCTCTTGTCGCATGCGTTTTGCTTAGAGATCAGCACTCTTAGCCCGACTGTGCCACACTTAGCCTGACTGTGCCATACTCACGTAGTAATCCACAGCGGCATGAGGAGCAGCGACGGCAGCTACAGCGGGAACCACGGGAGCCACTGCGGCCACGGGAGCCACTCCATAAGCCACACCCGCATGGCCGAGCCCAGCTGCTCCGTAGCCCAGCCCAGCATGGCCGAGCCCAGCTGCTCCGTAGCCCAGCCCAGCATGGCCGAGTCCAGCCACTCCGTAGCCCAGCCCAGCATGGCCGAGTCCATCTACTCCGTAACCGGCGATCACACCGGCTTCAGACATGGCTACGGCCACGCACATGAGAGCGACGATCTGTAACGAAGCCGTAGAATGTACATCCTTTTGTCCTGACTGAGGTGCTTTCTTTAGAATATTGGCTGGGAAGATAATATTATAATAAATCTTAAATAATTCGAGTTAAATTAATTGCTGTTAAGATAGGGAGCAGTGCCAGGCTCTTGTGTGCGCGATGTGAAATTTGTCGAATAATTGAGTTGCCATATTTCATCAAGTTGGGCATTATTCGCTTATTTTAATTCTTGAAACGAATTATTATATTAGGTGTCGGTACTAATCATTCGATCAAATATGTTTTCGATTAGCGGCCTTACTTGGACAATCCTGCATGATCTGTATGTGCTTCAATGCCTTTCTGTAATATGTGGTAGTTGTCTTATTGGAAGCAGAACTGTGTATAGAAACGGTGAACCTTGCGACACAGAGCTACAAAATGATTGTGTCTGGTAACAATATTGTAGATAAGACAGTCTGAGACAGCTGAAGGTAGTTGCTTTAAAATGTCAAAGACTATTTGAAATTACATGCAACAGGAATAAAAAGATTATGTAGCAGTGAAATTTAGAACCCATAAGCAGAGAATTAGAGAATAAACGTAGAACACCTTCAAATAAATTAAGAATTGAAACTTCTTTCACTTTGAAGGCGGAGTGGACATGGGGAAGTGTACTAGCGACGATAATGAAGTAGGACATAACATCAGACCGAAGATAATAAGTTTGTAACTGAAGATGTCACCCAAATATTTATACATGCATTATTAGAATATTATTTATATTTCTACCCAACGGGTAAACGCATAAAAGGATTTAGTCACAACAAGCAAAACTACCTGATCTTCCCTCAGGATATGATTACTTCCTAATCAGTCTTACGTCATGAAAAGTAAGAATAGGGCTATGGCTCAGATTACTAAACTAAAGTTTACTCATATAATTAGCATGTTTGGTAACGAGTATTCAGCTCGCATTCAAAAACTCTACTGCGGCACATCAGCAGTACATTCCTTGGCTATCGTAGCATTAGCAAGACTTCAGAGTACTGTTTGTGTCTTGTTAGTTTTTTATTATATCTACTGCAGGAAGGAGAAAGTAAAGTACATTGTTATGGCTCTTTCCTTATCAGTAACATGATAATGTAGTAGTAGAAGCTTTTAATAAGTAATATCACTCGAATAAGAAATTACAGTAGAGTTGTGTAAATAAGGAGGGAAGCTGAACAACTTGAAAGTCGTCCAGAAATTCTATAACAATATTTACATATCGGTTCAGTAGCTGCGACTGTAATTTGTTTCAACAATTACCACGGAATAGGTGTAATAATATATTTAATATAATATATATAATAACCCAGAGTCAGTCAGAGAAACACTTTTGTACAGAAACTCTCTGTATTTTGATATTGATTAAGGAAGATAACATACAAACTTTCTTTTGGAAAACTTAAACTTAATAACACCTAAATACGTATAACGTAAAATTTATTTTGGAAAATTTTTGTTTTCAAAATTACATTCTGCCACTCCATCCGCTTTACCCGTAGTTCTGTTACTCAGAGGGCCTATCCAATTTTGATAATGGTTAATTAGCCTGAATGTTTAAACCAGCGGTAGGCGGCGTGCCTGGTGAATTGAATCTGCTGGCTGAATTTGTACTCCTGTTTGTTACAGCACAGCGTGTGTAAATCTGGTACATGGTGATCAACAAGCTGTTTCTTATTCGCTTGCACTTCAACAGTCTTGGTTCCGTTTTTTCAAACTTGAATGATTAAACACATAAATAAATAGTGTATAAATAAATACATGCCCATGCGCACGTGTGTGAATGAATGTGTATTAGACAGAAAGGAATTTAAGATATTCTCAGGGCGGTAAGCATTAATATTACGGTCTTCTGAAACGCGACGATGTGTAGTTAATCAGATAGTTACCAACTTTTCGGAGGAATTTTCTGTCTCCATCTTCACGGTAGAAGAGTGACTCCTACTACCAGATTTCCCTGTCTCACACTGCGTACCGCTCTACCCCCGCACGTCGTACAACTTTTAGTGCCTTACCCTACACACAGAGCATAAGCTGGGATAGCTCAGTCGGTATAGTGACGAGCTATTTACTGGACAGCCAGAGTTCAATTACTTGCACTGGCAGGAATGTAACACTTAGACACGACTTCTAGATCAGATTTGGAACCTGTCCAGTCTGTATGGAATGGGTGTCTGGCCTACTTTATCCAGGATAAAGCGGCTGGAGCCACAAGTTGATAACGTTTGAACCCAATGCCGCGTTTAAGTATGCCTGGAAGTAGATCACCATTTCTCCATACTCTTCTGCTTCGTGCTGAAGATGGGGGAGAATTTTACGTTAGAGAAATCACTTCGTTTCTTCGAACGATTTTATAGGCTAATATCGTGTAAGTTTATCTATTTTGTAAATCTGGAAAAAGAGATGTATGGTAAGTCTGCCTAAGGGCGGCATAACACTTCACCACAAATTCGATAGGGCCTGGCCAGGAGTCCAGGTAGCTACAATTTGTTAATTTGTAAAGTTCTTCAACAAAGTTGTGTGTCTTTTAGACCGTCTTGTTTATTTAAGTTCTGCTGTAAATCGTTATGAATTTAATCGCAGTATTACTGTGTAACACTCACCTGAGCGAAAGCCATTGTTTCTAGGTTTGTTGGTGCTTGTGACGGCTCCTGTGATCTGCTGTGGTCTGATGCTGGCATGCAAAACGGTCCACGCCTTTTATATACCTCTGTTACACTCATTGCCTTATATTTTTCAAGGTCTAGATCTGACCTTAAGTTGTTTTCCAATATTACTCACACTGATTGTATGTAGTACCGTTCTTAGCAATTGCGGAAAAATGTTTCCAAAGTTTAAAGCAGAACAATGCGCCTTAGGGAACGCAAAAAGACAATGTCAAGTGCTGAGAGGGAATAGTAATATTAAAAAAATTGTATACCCAGACCCTTTGACTTTCATTCAAGTGTACTACAAGGCTAATGGTAACTTACCACATCGAGTTATGAGAATCAGACTAAAAAATATTACCAACGTTACAATAAAAACTAAAATAAAACAAAATCACTTTCACTAAGGAAGAATATGAAATGTGTTGCCTTGAAAACAAGGCGTGTTACTGCATAAGTCGATAATGTGGCGAGCAGGAATTGTGGAGAGGGTTAAAAGTACTTCCCAGTACCAACGTGTTGCCTGCCTTCACGGGCCGTATGAGCGCATAACATGTGTTGTTACGTTTCCTCGTCAGTCAGTTCCGTCAAATAGGCCTGGCCTTGAGACAATAACCACTTGGCTTCCACCAGATAGACGGATCTGCCGTGGCAGTCTATTGTTATGCCTGCTTTATGATCATTCTTTACTGACAATTAACGTCACCCAAGTAACACCTTCTTGAGAAGCTAGTAGTCGCCCAGGTAATTATAAAATTCATCACTTTTTTAAGGAAGCCGAAGGCTTATTGATTACGAGAGCCTACCGCTAGACTCTTTCCTTAGCCAGATGACTCCAGTGTATGTTGCACGTTCTTCATTGAAGGTCCGTTTTAATATTATCTCCTCTAAGCCAAACCACTCAAGGGGTTTCTTACCTTCGTGTTTATAAATGGAAATTTTGTATGAATTAGTTTTCCAGTGCATATGAATCGCCCTGCACATCCAATTATCCTTAATTTGTTACACTTTGTTGAGTAGTAAGAAGTGCTAATATAAATAGAGATTTTCAATACGGAATTTCGTCAAAGGCGCCAGTTATTTATAATCATATGGTGTAAGGAATATATGTCAGGGAAGCGAATGGACAATCATGCCTCCCTGACAGTTATTCTACTAGACTCTGTGTTAATGACATAAACAACTTTTGAACTGAATATTGTTCATATAAATGGCTTCTGTTAGCACCATGTGACGACAGATTGGTATCACTCAAGCCGATCTATTGTTTGGCGTTTGAAGGACAGTATCTTGATCATGGGTGTTCAGTTTCATATTTGTGACGTTTGAAACACGTAATTTGAATTAACAATGTTCATTCATCAAACCGCAACTCGACAAGAGAATGTGTTGCGGTTTGCCTAAGTCAACTGCAATGTTACGTGTTGTCCTAGGTCACGCCTCTGTTGTTAACTTTATCTTCATTAGGTTACTGAACTTAATGCTTTTCATGTTGTTAGTTGTCAAAACAGTGTTGTGGACGGCAAATTGGTTCGTGTAGAAAATGAGTTTCAAATTATTTTTAGTTCGATAGGAGGAAATTTGACTTCGTGACGGCAGTTCCGGATTTGCTATAACTTCGGATATAATATACAGTAATGGTACCAGCAAGTGCACACAAATATATTGAGATAGTTTATATACACAGTGAACTCCTACGTGTTTCGACCAGCCATGTGGCTGTCTTCAGGGATATAAAATACAAAGGCTCCATAACTTGAAATGTACTTTTTAAATACATTAAAAGTATACTTTTAATGTATCTAACCTTTGTTAGATACATTAAAATTACACTTAATCTAACCTTTGTATTTTACATCCCTGAAGATGGCCACATGATTGGCCGAAGCATGTAGGAATTCACTGTGTATATAAACAAATTCCAATATACTTGTGTGCATTTGTTGGTAACATTATTGTATGTATTCGAAAAATGCACGGATTATGGATCATATAAATTTATTGCTTGTACTAGTAGTATTTGTTTTTAATGTGTTTATATATTTTATTAATTGTGTCTATTATAACATCAAAGATAATGGAGCAAACATAGCGGAAATATCATAGGAGTGGAAGAAAGTGTTTCATTTATACTTTTGACCAATTATTATTTGAGTGAAAATTAAGGAAATTGGGATGGGCAGAAATGTAGTATGCGCAGGAGATAGGAATATCTACAGACGTTTAGTCTGGCAAGCTGAAGGTGGTAAGATAATTGGGGGATCTAGACATGTATGGCTGTTAAATATGAAAAGGGATCTTGAGGTAATAGGCTGTGAATATACGAACTGCAGTCATGTGGCTAATTGGAGGGTTTTCTGACGAATTCTTGCGAAAATTTTAAATTACCTTCGGATTATATAAAAACACGTAGAATATCGCAACTATCCGAGCGAATATCCTCTTATCAAGGAACACTATACTCCAATTAATTAATTAAGCTGAACATCGTTTAATATTTCCATTGCCGCTAGTCACTGTTGTCGCTTTTGCTTAATTTGTAAATTATCTTGAAAAATTTATTAATAATCATAAGATTAAAAGTATTTAAGAGAGGAATTTAATCTTATAGGTTTTATGTTTTATGTAGTTTACGTTTCTACTCGCGAATGACATATACCGTTGTGATAATCACCAATAAAAGCAAAGTCAACATTCTCTGTCCAAACAACAATAGATTAAACGCGGCGTTTACTAAGAAGTACGAGTGCATTGATGCTGTTGATTTGTCAACCCGTGTTCTGTAAAATTATTTTCAAGTAATTATCACAGAGTTCTAATAAGACGACATTAATCGCGTATCGCTGCATATCCTGTATGTTTTGCCCCCCGAAGCATTTAAATGGAAATGTCATGGTTTACTGCTGCTTAATGTATTAGTTCACCTTGCATGGTTTTCCACACAAGCAACACAGGATTATGGCCAACAGCACTTGCAGTATAATTGCCTGAATACCAGTTACAGATCAGGGACACAAATTCTTGTACAGATGGAGGGAACATGTGGATGAAAATCTGAAGGTAAGTCATTCTCCAAGGAGACATATTAAGTACTTGGAACTCTGCTGAATTTTCCATTTCCCATGTCACTCACTGTTACGTCCAGTGCAGTTTTGTGAAACGTAGGCCTGTTTCTTGTAAATGAGACGTTGCATTGCAAACATCCGTAGATATCAGTATGGAGAATATTTTAAATTTGCAGCGTTCCGAGATTTTCTGTTATTAGAAACAGAACAGTTGTACTTCGTGCCGAACTTTGGGAATTCGCTCTATGCCGATAGAGCAGATCGCCGCAAGAAGACTCCATTCAGTAACCGTGAGAGCTGAAAACCTTTTACAGTGGTAGGATTGCCCAGAATGTTGAAATTATCTCGTCAGTCCTGCTCGAACTTGTCTAATTACGATTTTAACCGGCAGGAATTATTGAACGCACTTCTGTGAAAAAAAAACTGAAATGTTTTAGGCTATAACCAGTAATTTATTAAACGTACTGTAGAGGGTTTATACTCTAAAATGTAAGGCAATTTTTTACTTACATGCTATGAAGGTGTATGAGGGAGTGGAGGTATACTTCTACGCATTCGTAGCCTCGGAACTAGATGCATGTGACTGCTCAGCTTCACGCCTCGGCTACTCTTAACTCCGATAACCTCTTAACAATGAATAAAATTCAAAACAGCATATTTTACATTTTGTTTGGCTTGTTTTTGTCCTGTTTATTTATTTGTGGCATTCAGTAAAATGTATTTTATGTATGAAATCTGTGGTCTTCTGGGATATTACACGGCGTCGTGTGGTAATTATTTACCGACGTTTCGGGACCCGTGAGGGTGGGACCGATACTTTGTCCCGAAACGTCGGTAAACAATTACCACACGACGCCGTGTAATAACCCAGAAGACCGCAGATTTTATCAACATCGCGGCGGAAGCCTGAAATCAGGGTAAATATTTTATGTATGTTTCATTACGGGTCAAAATCGAAATTGTTTTACAGTCTCCAATGTCTAACTAAAATATGAATAACACTTTAGGGGCAGATACTAGGTTTTTGAGAGATGGAAGGCTGGACAGACGGGTGAATAGACCATTACGATTTCGAATTCCAGGAAGGACGAAAGATTTTTCTCTTTTCCAAAATGTCCAATTCAATGAGTTGCGCGGGCTCATTCCCTCGGGGGTAGAGCGCCTGGGTTGTAAGGCTGACCATTCACTTTTGTGTAGTGCCGAGGTTAAGAACGAGTAGAGCTGTACCTCCACTCTTTCTGTATATTTTTAAGGTGTGTAGAAAGACAACTTTACCTTTTATGTTTATTTTATGTGATGTTCATGTAGTTTCTAGATGACTGTGCTTTAAAAAAACCAGTTCAGGATATTTTGAAAAAAATTAGCAATGTCGTCTCGGTCGTTACTGTCCCTTTATTAATGCGGAGGTACTGAGAGTATTTGAGACAGGATGTGTAGTTACTGGGTCGATACTCTAGACAGTTGTTACCTCCAGAGTGCAGGTTCGTATAGTTTGAATCCTTTCGATCTTCAATGTCAAGGCGTTGAAGTAAGATTGGACACCTTTCCCAGAATCCTAATAAAATTGGTTCCTAATCAAGAGATCGAGATTTTTCGCATACGTCCAGACCGGCCCTGGGGCCTACCCAGCCTCCTATACAATGGGTACCGGGTCTTTCCCGGTGGTAAAGCGGCCGGGGCGTGGTGCTGACCACCCACCCCCAACTAGCGCCGGTGTCAAGAATGAGTAGAGCTATACCTCTACTCCCCCTTTGGGTCTTCATGGCCTGTTATAGGGAAAACAACAATAAAGAGATCGATTGGTCACCCCGTATACTTAGAAACTGTAGCAGCACACAGATCATCACTTAAAAAAAAAATAACATGATTGGAGGCCGCGAAACGTTCCAGTGTGTTAGCCTTAATTAGGAAACATCGCGAGGGTATTGGCTATATCCTCTTTAAAGAACTGATTGCTGCATGGTTGAGTAAATTTCGATTCTGTTGTTACATTTGTGTCAGTTTATGAACAAATGAATGTTAATATACGTACTTCGCCCTTTAGAATTTTAAAGTAAGGTAAGGGATCTTTATTTCGCTGGTGATAACAAATTTCTCATCACGAATGCAGTGTCCTCTACTTTTGATCGGTTTTTAACCAAAATGTGGGTTAGACAACATCTTTCAGTTAACGTTTTCAACACAAATTTTATCAAATTCCCTTCAGCAATTTTCCAGTTATTACATAATAGCAAGCAATGGAACATCGAGGTATCACCAAGCTAATAAGCATGGTTTTACTGTGATAACTAAATAACTAAGTAACTAACTAATTACCTCTTCGGAGTAGAGACCTTCTTGAGAAGCTAGTAGTTTCTCAGCTAGACTAGAAATTTCACGCATTTTGTGGAACCCGAAAATTCAGTAGTGTTCATAAGAGCACGCCACCTACCCTGTGCTGAGCCAGATCAATCTAGTACATGCCCCCATCCTATTTCTTGAAGGTCCAGTTTAATATTGACTTCCCATCTATGCTTAGGTCTTCCAAGTGGACTCTTTCCCTCAGGTTTCTACACCAAAACGTTATACGCACCTCTCCTTTCTCTCATACGTTCCAACGCATTCTTCATGATTTTATCACAGGAATAATACTTGGTGAGTGCATGTGTAATGATAGTAAGGAAAATAAGGACCTGACATGTGTTAGAATTCTATTAATTTCCGACACACAATGTTAGCACGTCAAGACTGTGTTACATCTAGAAGCATGTCTTACGAATTAGTGGTGTCTGCTGTATGACTCTCGACTGACGAGAACAAGCTGACTGTAAGCTGTTACACTGGATGTTGTTGCCTAAGGAAAGTGAAACGGTAAGTTGCACAGTGACCTCCAAACGCTACGATAATCATGAGCGGTCCGTAATGGCAAGTGGGCGAAATGTTCAGAGCAAAGTGTTGTGCAACGCAGCGTGGAGCGTGGTTACTGTCTTGCTGAGCGCAGTGTTCTTGAACGGCCCGGAGACCGCAGGCTGGTTGCGCCAAGAAATGTAACGATCGAGCGGTTGCTTTGTGATGTGGCCGCGTCATTGCTCAGGCGGTTAGTCGCCGGCCTCTCACCACGGAGGCCCGGATTCGATCCCGGGTCAGTCAATGTGGGATATGTGGTTGAGACAGTGGCACTGGGACAGATTTTCCCCCCCGACTACTTCTGTTTTCCCCTGAAAAACACTAATCATCTTCACCACAGGGTTGCACAATAAGCCTCAAGGCTGCGGTGCATCCTTAGCACCTGTTGCGGGGCCCTTCACCCCCCCCCCCCAAAAAAAAATGTGGACGTGCACGGTTCGAATGTCAGCCGGAACACCAACAGTACCTCCCAGGTATATGCCGGGATGGTACCTTAAAATAGGCCACGGACAGCTTTATTCGACATTCGTTCTAATTTATTATTCTCTATCATCGAATCATTCTACAGTATTCAAAGTGATCTAACCAAATATTCGTTAATTGAACATACAAATTATTTCCCGAAAAGCCACCTACAGCGAAACTTGCTTTAAAGTTGTTGACATCTCAGGGATAAAGTGCAATTCGAGAAGAGGATATTATATCAAATTTTTAGGTATATGTGTTTATATGATATTCCATGTTCACAAGGCTGGCAATGACTTGCAACTAACACGAAATACAACAGTCAACCTGAAAATGGAGACATGAGGCTTAATGTACGCCTTATTTACAACTTACTGAGTCATCTTTATTTAACAGTGACGAAGCAACCGGAACGATTATGAGAGCACATATCAAATACAGCAGAAGAGGGTCCAAACCCACGGGTCAATTGCATATGACTTCAAAGTGTTTACATGGTCTAATATAACTAATATATTATTATAATTTTATTTAGGCCCTACATTTTGCAGGCAAAAAATATCCAGGTCGTTACACATTAGTTAGAATACATGTAATTCATAGCTACCTAAATGTACATCAACAAATTGTGATCGTCATAGCTGTATTTTATTGACATGTGTTTCAGTAAGGGGTGCCAGAAGTAGAATGTACAACCCTGAATGATAAGCCATTCGGCGAGTGATGAATTGGAAAGGCTGTTGACCAGGGTTTCCAAATTATTTTTGGCAAAGCCTCACAATTATGATTCTGGATTGATTCGCTGGCCACGCTTGCAGAAATGACAACCATTGTTATACCTGTCCGCCTCAATTATTTTCTGATTTTTGTAACATAACGTGTAATTTACGAATATAAATTATATATGTTATGTGTATTATATAACAAACTGGCGGTCTGCGAGTTCATCACCCCTGCTATAGACGGAAGCGGCCGTTGCTTAACTCGGGGTAAATACCTGCATTTATGTGGGGGGACTGAGGAAAACTATGGAAACTGTTGTAAAATTATTCTATTTCTCTGCCCATATTTGAAACCGGCAGCTCCGGAACCGAAGCGAGCAGCAATACCCTTTGAGCCACCGGGTCAGCGGACGATACCGGCCGGACATTCGTCTGTACGCATGGCTGCCTGACGTGCCAAGGCCGGTACAGATGGTCTCGGTTAGGAAGGAAACATCACCTGGTTATGAGAATGTGACCTTCTGGAACATGTCCTTTTGGCGAAACAGTTAAAATGCAGTATGTAACCGGATGGCGAGACTGGTGGCGGTTTGCAAACTGTTGTCACAGTGTGTACTTATACACTGTATGCATGGGCATAAGTTTACGTCAAATTATGCATTTAGCTCGTGTTATTAAATACAAATTTGAGTTTCTTAAGAAGCGTAAACTGCGTAAATGAACGTAAAAAAATGACGTCTTTCAAAATGAGTGTTCAGAGATCCAGTGCTTCAAAAACGCATTTAAGTTACATCAATTCCGAGAATTCTTGCTACCATTTAGTCTAAAAACTTGTTTTCCCATTTACTCGCTTTAAATGGATATCTTAGCAGTCACAAAACTGTTATTTTCTCTGTTGTTTCATATGAGTATGAAAACTGGTCCCTTGCTATAAAGAACAAGAACTATATAGGGTGTTTGAGAAGAGAGTGTTAAGGAAAGTATTTGGACGTAAGATAGGAAGGTGGGGGAAAATCCGTAAATGCGGAGAGTCATATTTTTTGCCCTGAACCAGATAATATTTACAGTGATTAGATGAGTGGAACAAGGTGGTCGGGGCGTGCAGCACACAACGGAAGTTCTTTACGCATAAGAAGTGGTAGCAGTAACTGATGCTGCACACATTTACACAATTCGTAAGAACCAATTGTCTTCTGGACTTTGTCCATCGTCCGGATAAAATATTAAAATATAATATAAAATCACGACGTTTCGGAAGTAGGTTCTTCTTCCGTCTTCAGGTGATGGGAGGGGAGACACCTACTCAAATGGGTCCTTTTTGACTGAGCTGATCTCCAGAGCTAATGTCCAGTGATTGAGATCAGCTCAGTCTAAAAGGACCCATCTGAGTAGGTGTCTCCCCTCCCATCACCTGAAGACGGAAGAAGAACCAACTATCGAAGCATCGTGATTTTATATTATATTTTAATATTTTATCCGGACGATGGACAAAGTCCAGAAGACAATTGGTTCTCAATATTATACACCGTCGTCAGAACCTTTTAGAATTTACAATTCGTAAGTTCTAGCTATGCGTGTGGTGTGTCGTAGACTCACAGACATGGCACTCATTTGGTTTTGTGAAGCGATTTTTTAGTATTCTTTATGTAATGATGTATCGTATTTTCAGTGGGAACGGTTGCGTAAGCTATTAACAGAAATGTGTATTACACACATAGACACAGCACTTGTGAAATATTAAAGTAACAGGCACTATTGATATTAATATATACAAACCCCTAAACAAGGTCGTGTCATGGCTCAGGCGGTTAGTCGCCGGCCTCTCACCGCGGACACCCAGGTTCGATCCCGGGTCAGTCCATGTGGGATTTGTGGTGGACAAAGTGGCACTGGGACAGGTTTTCCCCCGAGTACTTCGGTTTTTTCCTGTCAGTTTCATTCCACCGGTGCTCCATTTCACGGAAAAATATAATCATCTTCATCACAAGTTTGCACAATAAGCCTCAAGGCTGCGGTGTGTCCGTAGCATCTGCTGCGGGCCCTCCCAACAAAAAAAAACCTAAACTTGTAAGCCTGTGTGCCAGTTCTTGGTTTGCCAGTGTGTACTACGTGAACATATGACTTCTTTATTTTACTGGCAATTTAGATTCCAAAACCATTCCATCACCGATAAACAACTTCTGCATAATACTCATATTTTGCAGCACTTAAAGAATGTGGTTTACAAGACGTTGATTTGTAAATTTCGGGGGTAAAGCAGACGGGGCGTGTCGTTAACAACCCACACACTTCTAGCGCCGAAGTTAAAGAAAGGGTAGAGCTGTACCTCTACTCCCCCTCTGGGTCTTCATGGCAGGTTAGAGGGTGAACTTTGCCTTGTATTAGATATGAACCAAAACGTGAAACTATATTCAGGTTTGTATGTTATATCTGGGTTTTGACGCCGTGTAGTTTGTGGAATGGAACCGAGTTTGCTTAGAAACGTGATGCCTCCATCTGCATAGTTGAAGGAACAGAGCCGAAGCTGACAGTGAATAAATGCGACTTGCAGACCTGAGAACCTACATAATTATATCATTACACGTACCGAATGCTTGTTTTGATAGCAGTGTTTATTATGAGGAAGGAATGCTACAGGAGTGGAACATGTCGATAAAGCTGACTGGACTGAACTCATTCTTTTATAAACTGTTGCTTGTTCGAACAAGAACCATCATCCTTGATCGCACCCTGAATTACCGGTATAATTTGTAGTCTTGTCCTCCTGAAGAGTGCTCCTGAACCAGTAGATCTTAGAACAAGAAGAATGTACTAGATGTGGAATTTATTTGCATGGAAGAGATTGAAAATTTATTAATAAATTAGTTTAAAAATTTGGATGGAAGAGGCCGTTTGTGACAGTGGATGTAGATGAGACAATAATATTAAGCTTGATATTTAAGAAATAAAGACATATGGAGTTATTTTTATTGGCATACAGACTAGTTGTAGGGCCATACTGTCGTGGTAGTGGATCTTCAGGTTCCATAAAACACGAGGAATTTCTTGAACTAGTCAGGTGGCCAGTAAGGCCTCTGCTGCATGGGGTTAGTAGAATGTAAAGCAAACAAAGTTGGATAACTATGTCAATTTATCCCGACTGTATGTCAGTTAGTATTCAGTTCTTTCAAGTCACTGTATTTAATGGACCGGAACCCTTACACGTTCTTGAACTCTGCCTCTTGTAACGATATCCTACCCACCGCAAGCTGCCTCGCTTTCTTTTTTTACTCAGTTTCTTATGGGAAGTTTATTGTTGCGTATAAATATTTGACCTTCAGACATTAGTAGGTAAAAATTTGTTAGACTTGTACTGTCAGAGGGTTTTATATTAGTTCTGAGTACAATTAGTGTCTGATTGAGCGTCTAGTGATTAAAATGTGCTGTGTCATCTTTTGGTCAGCAGTTATTACCTATCGCCAGGAAGACAGTGGCATGTGTCCCTGCTTGCCGTTACGGATAAAATCGGTAAACACGCTTTCAGTGCTTCGTGTAACCAGTACGAATGTTCACTGTGTGATCGAATAAAGAATTTACTTGGGCACGAGGCAGGAGTACTTGGACGTGCTCCATGAAGAGCACCGGCCGACTCTGAGTTTCTGTCTTAGTTTTGTACAATCTACAGTTTCAGACATTGTTTTAATCTGACAGTTAATATTGTTAATGAGACTAGCATGAATGCAATTCTGATTTATTTTCTTGTCTTTGTTTTTACGGCGATATATCAACTTCAGAAATGGTATATTGCAGAATAATTTGAAATGTTAAGTTGGGAAGTCAGCAGAAGGAGGCCATTATGGCCTGTTTGAGCTGTTGTTCCTGTATTTCCTTAAACTAACAGAAGAACACTTACAAGATATCGTAGCCAATAGGCCAGGCTAGTAATTTTCCTGGCAGATATTCGAAACAGATGCGTCCCGAACACGAAGAAGGATTGTTAGTAACTGCTGTGCGATTTTTGGCCAATTTGAACCACAGTGTAATGAAGAAAAGTAGCTTTATGATTTTTTCTTGATTATTTGAGTCTAAAAGGTATATGTTTAATTGATCCTCTTCTCAAAATGAAGTACGAGATAAATCTCTTGGTATTATGCATAGGGTTACATGTATTGACACCTTTCAGCTATCTGCCTTGGATAATCTTGCCACTTCGATTTATTCCCTTGTGGTTTTACTACAAAGCTGCGTACATATTTCTGATCCTCGTATTTGCTGCATATTTCCCTACTCTCACTTTTCTTCGTATATATATATATATATATATATATATATATATATATATTATTGTTAGATAGATTATTTACGGGTATTTTCATCAACTCGGACGTTCCATCGTAGAATGATGGATAACAGTAAATAACGCGTTAAAGAGGGCGTGGAAGAAAACGATCTTAGGCTGCTTTAAGCACTGTCAAGACTTTTACCTGCAGAAACTAAGAAAATGCACGAAACCTAAGTTATTTTAGTCGCCCGAGCTTAGCGGGACCTGCTAAAATTTTCCTCGGTATAAACAGGCAGATACTTTTGAACACCACGACAGAAGTATCTTGTTCCCACGTGGTTATCTGTCCCTTGTACAATAAGTTATTAACATAAAGGATGTCGAAATGCACACACTGGTAGGAAACATGAAGGTGCTAACTAAGAGACGTGTCATTCTCGAAGCGGAACAGATGTAATTAACTTGATGACGGGGGTCATAATAGCAATGAATTGTGGATACAGAGATTTCTCTCATATATGTTGGGTGTTTTGAAATAGTGAAACTCCACAGTCAACGAAGACAATGGACCTTGTGTGTACTTACATAGGGAGTCTAAACAAAGAAAGTTAAATCATTGACCGTAATTCCTAGAAGAACAAACTTCCGGCAGAAATACATATTTTTCGTTCCACTTTCCCTTCTTGTATTGACAACATAATATCTTGTCAGCATTATTTTGCTCGCTGCGCTTTGAAACAATTGTAAGAAGTTTATTGCGACGTCAGGAGTTCGGTGATATGTCGATAGTCACGCATGTCTCAATACGACGCCTTAGACACTCTTCGAAGCAAACATAGAACGTTTGGTGGGAATATCAGAAGCGAATAAAGCACTTGGGGAATTCGGCAGAGGGGCAGGATAATATTAAATTGGCTCTTAAAGGTGTAGTGTACAGTCAAACCGCGATAAAGCACCACTGTTTGTTCCTCGCAATTTGTGGCCGTGTATAAGGGCTGGCGGTATATCGAGGGTGGCGATGAATCGAAATACCTCGTAACAGGAATTTCTGTTAGCGGACTTTCATGGTTGGTAAGTGAGGGTGGTACTGTATCGGGGAAGGGGGGAGAGGGCGCTATGTTGAGGTTTGACTATGAGGATATAGACTGCACTCTCTTG
Source organism: Reticulitermes speratus (assembly GCA_021186555.1). Taxonomy (NCBI): domain Eukaryota; kingdom Metazoa; phylum Arthropoda; class Insecta; order Blattodea; family Rhinotermitidae; genus Reticulitermes; species Reticulitermes speratus. Next base: position 31,277,729 of record JAJKFL010000237.1, read on the forward strand.
GATGGAATGATGGGCTATTGGGAAAGCGGTAATGAGCCTTAGGGTGCCGTAAAAGGTTTTGGAAATATCTTGACTTTCTGAACTGCCTGTAGCGACATCTACTGCGTTGAGTCATTTACGCTAGGATGTGTGATTTACTCCTATTATACTCTAAAAGTCTAGAAAAAATCCGGTGAGTTACGGGTACTAAGATGATTTTTAAAACGCATGTTGCCAAGATTGATTCAGACGTCAGTACATCATATAGTAACTCTAAGTAGGGACAAAAATCGTAGCAGTAATCTAATGTAACAGATTAGGGATAGGATTAGCATAATTGTCTATTTAATCTTAAAGAAAGAAATATTTTTATTAGCTTACGAATTGCAGTAAAATGATGCTTGCCGCAATAAGATGACCCTTAAAGAAGAAGGGCGTGGGAGCGTGGATTGGGTTCATAGGGCTCAGGATAGGGTTCAGTGAAGGATTGTTGTGGACGTAGAAGTTGGAAAGTTTCTTGAAATTTTGAGCGACTGTCAGCTTCTCAGAAAGTACTCTGCTTCACGGAGCTGTAACACCTCATTTACGCACGTTGTATCAATAGAGGGAATTATGTGACACCGAATTACGAAAGTACTTTATTTACAATTAAGTTCGAAATAAGGTGTGAGAAATATCGGCGTACTTATGATATTGCTGTCAACATTTGTTGCTTAGCTTGGTTAAGTGATTTAGTTTTCTTGATATTCTTGATTTAGCTTCAAATTTGGTCCTGGAAATACACTAAGTTCGAAAAGTATCTTCGAGTATAATATGTATATGCGTTTTGCTTCGAAAAGTCTTGCAGTTTTATGGATGCAAGTGGAAAACCAATCCACTGTCGTCTTTCCTTAAGTGACTGTGCAGACAGTCAGAGTTTACGCAACACGTTCACTGATATAATATCATTCGAGAGCTGCTGGATTACACTGGCATGTCTTCTCCTGATCGTAGTAGCAAAAATCACATTACATCTCTCTCAGATCCTCGTAAGCTAACTAACTAACTGAGTAACTAACGTATTAGTGCGCTCTATCAAAACTTCAAACTCAACATGTAAACGCACAGTCCCTCATTCTTGTTTTCTGTGATATTTTCTCACTGATGTCCGTATAAAGAAACGCCACCATTGTATTTTCAGAAATATCCAGAGGCATATGTGAAAAAAATATGTTTTTACGCTGGTGTGGCAACTGTAGAATAAGAAATTTCAAAATTTAATGCGGCCCTCTTTGGCTTCTGATAATACAGTAGACATTCTTTCTTCTTCTCTGTTGAATGTAATGTTTGACATATTTTTGATACCTAGTTCAAGTATTTTTTCTTCTTCTCTGTTGAATGTAATGTTTGACATGATTTGTATCAAATCATGTCAAACATTACAGTAGACAGTTTATCTGATGCCTCTGATTAACACATTTAATTTACTTCGATTAAGTTGATTATTACCTTCACATTTCATGATGTAGACCTACTGCGATTTAGTTTTCTACATTCGATTCTCGTACCTGTGAATTCCAAACAACACAGCACAACAGTTTCAACATTTTTCGATAATGTAAGAAATAAACAGGTTTATGCCACATACGTAATGCTGATTAGAGGAAGGAGGTTCAGATCGTTTTTTTAAAATGCATAGTTACTTCTTTGTGCTCTATTTTGTGTCTGTAAGCGAGACACGTGCTACTTGTGTTATAACTTGAAATAATGTTGTTCTTTACTTGAGAATTTATTCTATTCGCTTATGAGTTTTATATTTTCAAATTATACCTACCAAAATTATTGAAACACTGAAATAAAAATGCAAAGGTGTATGTTACCTTATCTTTTTTTCACCTGAGTAAAATATCACATTGAATCTGTAAGTATTGATATTACACGTAGGTGAAAATCTCAGTCCTTTTAAATTGGGTAGTATAAGAATTTAAAATTCGTTTCAGCAAGTAGGCCTCTGAAGCGAGTAATAAGACTCCGACCAAAGTGCACGCTGCTGCCTGTTACGTACAGGAAGAAACCGTGCAAATCTAAGTCACTCTGTAAGTTGTGACAGAGAAATTTTTTGTGGTTTATTTTATGACGTCAATATATCAGACTACGTAGCGCCAAATAACAAGTTGATTTGTAAATAACAAATTGAAAGGGACTTTAAAGGAGATTTTAGTGCCCTAATCCAGATACTATTTCAGATTCTTCCTGGTACTGAGAAAAACCACGAGGGTACTCAGGCTAGCCGCTTTTTAGTCCGAGATTCTTGTCGAACATCTTGTGAGTACGAGTTCCTAGTGTTACCGCTAAGCCAACCTGCTCAGTGACGAGGATGCAAATACACGGATAAATGACTAACAGCTTCTACCGTAACATCTGTGGCTAATCGACTTCTGTTCGTCAGATGTCAGTGCATGTGTGATTAATATTGCAGACTGATGTCATCATGTCCTATAAACATGACGTAAGCTGTGTAAAAATTTAGTTGGAATCAGCGTCAGGCTTGTAAACATGTTTTGTACAAAATTTAATGTGTTTTGTAAGTTAACAGGGAAGAGTTACTTTGTTAAATATTACGAATGCATAACTCAAGAAAGTCTATTAAAGGTTATTTATTACATTATTAATACATTTACAGTGCTTAAGACTAGACGAATACAGTGAATAAACATTAAAAGTTATAATATTTAAAAAATACTAGCCTACTTCTGACTTATATTAAATTTAAATAAAAAATTCCAAAATTACATTACCTTTACGTCACATCTTGAGGTATGTCCAACACAGCCTGCCAATCATCTTGGCGACTGTTAAACACATGAAGGCATATTTATGTTGACAAATTAACCAAACTGCTTTCTTATAGACGTGCTGTATTTAGTGCGACTATTTAATAAACACATGGACCTTGATTTAAAAAATCTGTTTGTGAAAATAGTACTAATTAAGTGAATAGACAGTCGAGGAGAGCCGACAAGTTGTGGTCCCTCAGGTGTGAACCGGTCAAAGTAAGCATGTGGCTTCTTATGAAATGTTACACAGGTCTTGAGAAGTATCAGTTTCTTTGAATACGGAAACGAACCATCAAGTTCCATTAAAGGCCTCGGAATTATTGACCAGCTAAGTGACAGACACACCAGACGGATTTTTCTTCATGAGTTAAGAGTCACTCACAGTTATGAATTTTATTACTAACTAACGAAACTTGTATTCCAAGTAGTAATTCTAGTTTAGTGATTCATTGGAATTACTTTACAGCGCTTATCCGGAAAATACCTTTACTTGAATATCACAGATTTAAATATTAAATGATCCATAAAGGTCCATTGATCAATTAGATATGATATCATCTGCATTTGTTGGTTTTGGTATCATATCTAAATCACAGATATCATTTCTCATCCATTGTGCGTGATGTAACTTAAATGCCATTTGGGGTTGAGGAATACTATTAACGAATAGTAAATAGTGTAACATTAGGGGGGAGAATATTTCCCACTTACCGTAAGTACCCATCCACCAGAGTGCACGTATCTTACCCAGAAAACCACACTGACCTTCACCTACTTTAAAAACCCAAATCTAATGAAAAGCTCTTTGAATTCGTCTAATACTCTTGTACTGTCACTTGAGTTAAAAGTTAGTGACGCCATAGGGCATGAATGTCAGTTGATACGAAATTTCCAATCGATGTTCGGGCACGTTATAGCGATACTGAATCAGTCTTAAAATATATATTATTTTGAATTACTGAATTTAATATGTCAATGAGGCATTTGGAGTAGCCTGAATATGTTCATTCTTCATTAAACAATTTATGTATACCTTTCTTATTTGCATTAGGCAACTGATATTTCTATTCGTATATTTATCTTTGTTTTACAGTTTGCTTGAGGCTATTTCCACAGGTGCTGTGGCCTCAAGTGTGCAAACTGTACTGGACCCAGGTGATGTATGTATAACGGGCACTGGTGAAATTATGCTTGACAAGGAGAAACCGAAGTTTTGGAGAAATACTTGCCTCAGTGCCATTTTGCCTACGACAAATAATACTTGGATTACTTGAGATTGAGGCAGGACTTCCACAGTGAGAAGAGTCTTAACCACTAAATACATATCATAATTATTTTTATAATAACCATGTAAAACATCTCCCTTAATTATTTTTTATTGGAGGGACTTAATTTTATCAGTAATGTCTAAAAGTTGTGTAACTTTTTCCCAGTAAATTGTATTACATTTCCATGTCGTAAATGTGGATGTATCGCCATCAACTGACATCGTTACCACAACAACATAATTATTCATACTAGTTCGTGGCACTCACATTCCGGGCAAACATCAATATTTATTAAACTGCATTTATTTAAAACTAAAATTTTCATTTTTCTTCAATCCTTCAAGAGTCTGTCTTTTTAATCCGGTCGTTTTTAATTATCTTAAAAAACAAACGTTTTTTATGTAGCAGATGTGTTTTGAAATCTCGAAGCTTATCAGAAAATATTTCGACACTAAGGCTGTCAAATTCCAAGCGTTATCTTATCCGAAGTGATGGGTGTTCCTAAGTGTGGCCAAGATCTGAACGGTAATCTTCTGTCTTCCTTCAACTTCACCGCTGCCGTCAGCCGAAATGTTCTGTGAATGATTGTTTTAGACTCTTTTACTTAGATGTATATGCTAATTCGAATATAAAGTTTGATGTCGGATTTGAATTTTAATGCTTAAATTATTGCCCCATGAGCCGCAAGTGCCCAATTCTCACAGGACCTATTACGATTGTTTTAAACAACTGACTCCAGGTAGTAACGTCGTTCAAGAGAAAGAGATAATTACTCAGTTATTTAAGCAAGTTTTCCTTTCATAATGGATCATTAGGTTTAATACCGTGTTCAGAAAAGCTCGTCACTGGTTCCAGTACTGACAAATTAGTGCTGTTCATGTCTTGACTTATTTTGTTAAACTATTTTAATACTACTTTCCATGAATACTTCTATCTCTGAGGTAGACTCTTGTCTTTAACATAAAAAAAATTTCAAAACATTTTACATTTCTCCTATGAATGCTGCATACTCTACCATCAAACACCCGTTTATTTTAATATACTATTAGCAGATAATGGAGTATTAATTTTAAAGCTCCTCATGTAGCAATTTTTTCTGGTCTCTTGTTCCTAAGCATTTTTTCTCAAGCACAGTTCATGTCATTTCCTTAAGGTGAGATGCCACGTTTCGAACTTATTAAAAATAGACAAAATAATACTTAATTTTTGGGTCTATTCGGGCATCTTCTAAACTTTACATAACTATAAATTGTGAGAAAGCTTTTCAACTTTATATTCATTTAAATGTACACCAACAAAAAGAAAGACAGGTAAGGTAAAGGTAAAGGTAAATTTCTCCCTGTAGCAGGCCACGAAGGCCCAGAGGGGGAGTAGAGGTATAGCTCTGCTCTTTCTTTAACCCTGGCACTAGATGAGGGTGGGTAAAGAAAGACAGGTTTACAAAAAATTACCTTACTTTTCTCGATTTAATCAGAAGAGTCGAAATACAGTCAAACCCGGTTATAACGACATTGGTTTATACGACACCTCGTCTATAGCGTCACATGTTCTTTGGTACCAATTAATTCCTCACTGTTAACCACAACATATACTACTCGGTTATGACAACACTCGTTTATAACGACACAAAGTATTCAGTTCCTTTCATGACGTTATAAACGAGTTCGACTGTATTCCACACAGAATCGTAGCAAGCATGTCCCTAATTTCGTATGCTTGTATCTTCTTCTAGAATGGTGTCACTGTGCTTTAAAGCTTTGCTACATTTCCGTGGGAATTATTGCCTCTTCTTGTAGAATGATTTTGACTCGCATGAAATCTGTACAAACATTAAATGCCGTTTAACACTCACGCATTAGAAGTGTCCATAACCATGGCCCTGTGTGTGTAGGTTGTGGCCTGATTTCGTGACCACGGCGTTGAAGCCATTGTGTTTGTCTGCGGTATAGTCCACAGTGCGTACAGAGCCGTCTGGTTCAACGAGGCTGTACTGCCCTTTGACCACGTCTCCGTCGCGCACCTCCTGCTGGCTCTTCACGTCGCCGGTGTGGTAGTCGTTGACTGCATACTTAAAGCTGTATTTGGGGGGCGCCTGGCATATAACAAAGAAATGTTTTGGGTACCGCAAATACCACACACATGACTGGTACTTTGGAAACTGTGCACTGTCTCGAGTATTTTAAACACTGGATCTGTGGTCTAGATTAGATCTTGCTAATGCTTTTATCTTTACATCTAATGAAGGGAATAGATTTAGTTTCGGAAACTTTGTGTTCTATAAAACTTAAGACGATTGGAAGTGCCAATAATAATAATAATAATAATTACGTATTTGCGTTTATTGTAATGTGCCGTCGTCACAAACGTTTACAATTGGAATAAACACAATTATAGGGAAATTTCAGCGGTCATGGCTTCTCATTGCTGAATTCTCATGCAACTTAACATGAAGCCTTATACCAGCTATCTGCATAGTGTAGAGTTATTTTCTTAAAGCTGACTTTCACTCGACTATTCAGTGATAAAACATGGGAAATATCTGCTTTAACGTGCGCTGTTAGGTTTCTTTTTTAAGGAATCGCATTATTGAGGCATCCTGGTAGGTATTAATCTAGAAAGCTATCTCCTCTAAACTTCTCCTGCGTTTACAGGTTCATTTAGCAACAAAACCGAACAAAGACACTTACATAATAATGCACGTCATGTTCCGTTTCCCCTCCGTGTCCGCCATAGCTACCAAATGCATGACCTTCGAGGCCACCTGCTCCTGCCAGCTCCAGTCCATGGCCTTCCAATGACAGTCCGTGGCCTTCGAGACCTCCAGCCTCATAACCTGGGTACGGATATGCACAAACAGCGGACAGAACGGCCAACAAAGCGACAGTGGCTACCTGCAACTATGTTTTGCTATCGTTAAACGGTGGCACAGCATTAAGACAAAGGGCCGGAGCTAGAATGTAGGGCGCTGTGAAAAATTTGGACAAATGTTTTTGGATACAGGGGAGAATGTGCCGAATTTTCTTGAAGTTATAGGCCTTGCAATGAATGTTAAACTTTGAATTCCTGGTGGTAGGTTTGTGTACTGCCTGCTGTATTAAGAAACTGGGTTTTGCCACACTTTGTACTTATGTGTCTCGGATGACTCTTACATACAATGGCGATTGTTTCCCTAAACAGCATTTGTACACTAACTGTACTCTCTGTAAACAAGGAACTGAATTTTTTACCAGTACGTAGAGTAACCTACTTGAAAGTTACTTTTCGCAAGAGTGTGTTCTGTTTTGAGTTCTGGTCACTAAAACACGTGTTTCATGCCTGTAATAAGTTACCTTAAAAGTGTTGCTACAGGACATCCCCGTTGGTGTATCAAATCACAAATGTGTATTTATTCAGTTATCAATCAAACGCAACAACAAACTAATTGTAAATGTAAATGTAAATTTTACATGCTTTATATAAATTTACAATGTATATTTGTTGAAGGGGGCGATCTCCATCCATAACTTGCAGAGATTTCTGCTTTTCTGTTCTTGTGTATTGGCCGCATGATGGCTCGATCTTAGAGCCGAAACTAGTCGCCAGAAAACGTTTACAATTAGCTTGTTGTTGTATGTGATTGGTAACTGAATGAACATTTGTTACCTTAAAAGGCTGTTGGCATATTATGTGTTAAATAACGACGATGCTTTTACACGCAGTAGTCGAGCTATATGATCTGAGATATTGAAAAATAGGCCATAAGTAAGCCAAACTACACACTAATTTTAAGTGTGAACGTGGGTAACCAAGACTTTACTGCAAACCTATTCGAGAAAGTAGTCAGTCGGCTGGACATTAACAGGTTGGTCCTTATGCTGGACGCTGAACACGGACTGTGTTATGTGCGGTTGGCCCTTATGCTGGACGTTGAACACGGACTGTGTTATGTGCGGTTGGTCCTTATGCTGGACTTTGAACACGGACTGTGTTATGTGCAGTTGGTCCTTATGCTGGACACGGACTGTGTTATGTGAGGTTGATCCTTACACTGGACAAGGACTGTGTTATGTGCGGCTGGTCCTTATGCTGGACACGGACTGTGTTATGTGCGAGATAAGAACTGAAGGTTTATATGTCATTTAAGCGAATGCCGGTCATCAAGTTTCATTCACTTCGCCACGCTCTGCTTTGCCTTCAGCCTGCCATCACCTGGAAGATCAGCAGGCACTGCCTAGGAACATTCAGAGCCTTAAATTCTCATTCACAACTGCAATAAATGTAGTGGCTTTACTACAAGCCCTACTTCGTTTTCTTCTTCCTGTCGTCAGTCTCCAAACAGATGATGCTAGTTATACATTTGGTGGAACATAATAAGAAGTTACCGTAATATGAGGGTTTCGTTCTTCTGCGATGTTACACAGCGTTGATTGGTAGTTAGTTTTTCAAACTGTAGTGTAGATTCGACTGTGTTTGGAAGATGTGATAAATGATGAATAGTTGATATATACTACGACCTCCTGGGATATGACGCCGTGTAACTTAGTAAGTAGGTAGCTATTAACATGGCGCCACATTTCAGAGCACTCTAATCTTCCTGTTCACCTCCAAACTGTCTCCCTAGCAGATAATAATTTCGATGATGCTGGATATTGTGATATTTTAGGCTCTAATGACGGTCTTCTGAAGTTTCCAGTTTTGTTGATTCCAGTGTTCTGGAACGTTACGCTTCGATGACTGGTAAGTAGCTGCTGACGTCAGAAAAGCGTTACTAGCCTTCGAAACGTCGGCAGCTACTTACCACTCGACATAGCGTACCATCCCAGAAGACTTGACTCAAGGTGGTCGTTGCTTATTTCGCCATATCGTCGTTTAAAAATGAGTACCATGACGTATTTTGAGTATACTACACTGTAAGTAGCACGTATTTAATAATTTTTGTAAGTGTAATATGGAATGAATTTAAACGTGTTGTACCTTTAGAGCAGACTATTACTTTATCCAACTCTTTATTGCAAAAAACGAAAATGGCGTCAATTCTTGTAGTGTTAAGTTAATTTTGCAGGACATTTTCGTCTTCCAACTTTATTATTGAGTAATTTGACAGCACTGGAATTATTGAGCTCGATTTTGTGATATATGTATAAACTATCGTTATAGCTTAGAAATACAGATGAATATAAACATAACTTATGTTTATATTTAAAGTCATTACAATAAATGGCATCAGAGTCTGAAAACAACTTTATAGCTCGTCTAATTAGTGCAGATTATTTGCATGTATTTTTGAACAGCAAAGAAAAGTACATACCTTCATCATTGCCATTTCTTGATTTGTGAAGTGGCCTGCTGTGTTATCAAAGATAAAAATACGAGAACTGATACTTAGGTACGCTCCACTTTCTTTATATACGTAGGTCGGCGTGAGATGGTCATGGAAGCGAATCGCTGAACATATCAGGTGGAGGGGTCCAGTAATGTTCTGTTGCTGCTCTTCTTCCCGCCCGTTCCAAAGGAAGCATATCAGTAATCAGTGAGAGTGAATTCTTTACATTAGAAAGGCGCCATATTGCGTGTTTTGTCACGTATAGGAACGGGTTACGAGATATATTGCCATAAGATTACAAAATATCCATGAAACGTAATATAAACTGCAGCACGTATCTCTTGTTTAGCCATGATACAAACAAGAAATACATATCGCAGGGTTTTAAACTTAAGATTATAATTTCGCTGAAGGAACATATATGGCCTGTTTGAGTATTTTGGGGACAAATGACACCTGTAAATTCTGCAGGTCTGTAGCTTTCATAATAAAACTTACATCATATTTAATTTTATGTAGGCTGTTGTAAAAAAGTAAATAATTTAATATTTTCATTGGCACAGAAAACAAATTATGTGTTTCTCAAAGTGATAGACATACTGGACATTTTCCATTGTCACGCGGTGTTACAGAAATAAAATTAAATAAAGGCTAACTCCATTGATGGCCCGACAAGGAAGGCTCCATATTGTTACGTACCTGATAATGGAAGACAGCCAATGCTCTCTTTTTTTTAACAAAAGAAAACGTTTAAAAATATCTGATATGTGTGATGTTGAAAATGCACTTTTATCGCAAACTTTTAATTTGATGCTTCCGCCACTGTGTAAATGAGATCTTAGCTCTTCTGGGATATTACACAGCGTAGATAGGACTGCTTGACCCTTGAGGATGGGACCGATAGGTTGTCTCGAAACACCGGTAACTAACTAAATACCATTTTTCGCTGTGTAACGTCCCAGAAGAGCGAAGATCTATTTTACATTGATATTAAACTTATTTCTGCCTTTATGTGCCACATCCCCCATTACTCTGTTTATTTTTGTCGTTACGAAATTCTTAGCAAGTGGATGTGGAATACAGCAAAAGACTTTCAAACCCTTCTTGCCAACATTCGCGCGAAAAGAAGCATATCCAGTAATGCAATGACTTGACTACAAAAGGCTGAAAACTCTGAGATTTCTTCTGAAATGGCTGAAGAAATGATATTAATACCTATCACTAGAAGTTAGAAGTAGATACATCATGAATACAAGAAACATTCGTTCATACATCAGAGCTGTGAGGACGTAGGGCCCCTATTTGAGTAACATTCACGAACAAACCCATGTTCCGCCAAGCCATTGTTTTCGTTAAGGCATGTGTAATTTATCCGTAGATTTCTCTGCTCCTTACGTCAGGCCGCTAACTTAACGCTGTTAAATACAGAAGTGAAAATTTGGTTGAAGAAGCCCGTAACATGTACGTAAAACGAGAGTTTGTGAGCTGCACTCTCGGTTCCGCTCTTTCACTTCCCTCCCACATTGCTGGACCAGAAAACAGGATCCTGTACACGCCAGCGGGAACTAATGTGTCGCAAGAACGATGTAATGGTACAGGCATGCAGCGTCTGTTGTGGAGAAGGGAATTCATGAAAAGTGTTGGTAGAAGTACCCGAAGTGCAGATGCCATTTGGATGGCCTTTGCGGATATGAGAGAATAATATTAAAGAGGGTCTTATAGAGTTAGACCGAGAATTTGAACACAATTTATTTGGTTGAAAACAGGAAACGGTAGCTACCTCCTTTGGCTACAAAAATGAATCTCTCGCTTTTACTGGAGGCAGGGAATTTATTTGCTATATGTGTATTAGCGTCTGATAACTACACTGTTCCTTTAGCTCTGTAAACTAGATTGGTAACTTACATGTAGCACGCACTTTGATATTAAACAGTTAATTTGCCCAAGGAATGCTTGTTCATATGACTGTGTATGAAGTATGACTGCTACATACTGGAACACATTTTATAATGAACATGCGTAGACAGAAGACGCCTGTATGTGATGTATTCTTCATCGAGGCTTTTATTATTTTAATACTTACAAACTGTTTGACATAAGTGAAAATATTTTCTGCTTTTGAAGTTCTGTGTGGCAGTGTGCAGTGTCTTTGTTTCCTTCGTAATGCTACTTTTCGCATAATTTCTTGCGGCTTTCAACCCTTTATTTTTATGTACAATCAATGCTAAACAAACGGTTCTCTGTTTGTAATATGAAGGACGAAGTTCCTACTGGTGAAAAGTAAACTTTCAGTGAATGAGACTTCCCATACAAACGGCTGTAACACACCCGTGTGTCCCGAGAGACGTCAACCATAACACAGTGTGCTGCGTACGTTTTAGAATACGAAGGAACATCCTTCTGATTAGAAAGGAACTGGTGCAGGGAAAATTAAAACGATAAAATAATATGTAATTACACAAACACTTGTTATGGGGGTGTATAGATATAATTATTAGTAATAATTTTTTTGGCATCATCATCCCGTTGTGCTTGTTAATCGACATCTTTTAGTAATATTGCTCTTACGATATAAGGTCGTTAAAAATATGGTAACTAAAATATGTTGTTGGCATTTGCTTACTGCATGGAATTTTTACAATTTATTTGTTCGTCTTATTGTTAGAATATTATTTAAAAAGTGGCTTGGAATAGGCGGTATATATATCTGTGCATGATTTTTGACGAAAAAGAAGTTTTCACACGCTTTCCAATCTCCTTTCTTTTACCCTGTAATTTGTATTATCATTACATTCATCGTGTATTTATTAGTTTTAATAAAATTAATAATCAACTTCTTCTTATAAATTACAGTTTCTGATAAAAACCGGCTAACCATCCGACGAACCATTCTCGGTAAATTACCTTCGGATACTGTTACCTCTCTTAAAGGCTTCTTTAATATAGATTTCAGAGTTCACCTGATTAAGGGTAGGCGCATTTTGTGAAAATGTTTTAATAAACAACATCTTCTTAGGGATAAATTTTCTCCGTATGAAGTATGCTTATAATGTACTGCAAGGATTCTCAGATAAAAAAATAAATCTCAAGACGTTAACTGGATTGACTTTGTACTAAATCTGAAATTGATAGACCTACTAGCGTGGTTGTTGAAGTATCTCCCCCCTTATTCCTCCGTTACTTAAGTTAGGGGAATTTTGATGGGCTTATAATTTTACTCGCATGAGGAAAACGGTACTTATACACCGTCAACACAATATTATTATTATTATTATTATTATTATTATTATTAACTTGACGATTTATCTGTAACAACATTTTTCGACTTTAATGTGTCCAAAATTGACACATGACATTTTATAATTCATATAATTTTAGAGTTTTTCATTTTTACACTTACCAGATTAGCTTGAAGATGACTAACTAAAGTCGAAACGTGTTGCTAGGGATAATGTAACAAGTTATTTATTAATGATAATTAAATTTGTGTTGGCGCTGTATAAGGACTGTTTATTTGCAAAATTTTGGTTTAAAATGTTTAGTTGAACAAGCAAGTTGAAGGTATTTCTGAGATATTTCTGATGGAAGTAGTGATGGGGCGGAGAGGCTGTAACTGGCTCAGGATAATACACATTCTTACAAAGTAATTTTTTAATTGATGAAAGTTTTATTAGGAAGGCGTAGTAAAGTTTTTCCTGTGCACACCAAGGAGGCCTATGGGGGGCAGGGGGTACAGCTCCATACATTCTTAAACCTGACATTATGTAGAGGTGAGGATTCAGCATAAAGCTTCGGCTACCTTACTCCCGGGGGACACATTAAATAGGAGTCTGGTTGGGCCGCAGAGCCTGTGTGGACACTTGATTACTCTTGTTCTTGCTGGAAATCTAACCACATTGCTTCTTTCAGTCTATAGCATAGTCACTATACAGACTACGCTATCCCGACTTATATCTGAAAAACGCGACAGAAGGAATGGAACTGTCAAAGCGTCGTGCAAAAGACATATATATATATATATGTACTTCGTACTCTTAGGAATATGATGGGTCAGCTCTTATCACCAACATTTAGGAAGGCCTGTGTCGATATTACCACAGTCCACGAAATGCGTATGTCTGAGGTTAGAAACAACCCCGGCCGCTGAACCTGTCTCCGTTTCTTCGCACTCAGAAGACAGGTCTTTTTATTCCAGCAACCTTGGACACGTTACCGCTCACTGTAAGCATGAACATTTTCTGCTGGCGGCGCGGCGGATTAGTTAATGCAGACACTGCCACTAATACACAAGGAAAGGGAACTGGGTTTTGACGTCTGTATTTTCAATGACGGTGCTTAAGGAGTGCTGTATTTCCGGGATTACGTTGTTGCGTTAATAAATTTAAAGTGACTGTGACCTTTCCACTGTGGCAGTGTAAAAAAAACGAAACAAATGACGACGAACCTGTATCCGTTATAGGTGTTTCTGCGGCACCTTTATCATTTCAGACATACATCTGGAGCACTATCAGTCATACCTGGTACGGGGCACCTTCGTCAACCATACGTATTTCTGGAAAGCCTTTATCAGTCATACGTGTTGCTGGGAGGCCTCCGTCAACCAGACGTATAAGCTTTTTTTTTTAAAGAAATTAATAGCCATTCATTTAACAAGTGTCAGGTATTTTATTGAGTCCAAATGTATATTAAAAGGATCACAAAAATTAACTACCAAGCCCTACCCTGAGAGAAAGGAAAATATTTCACATCCACATAGTCTGTTTAAGAAGATTGCGCTGAACTGTGTTCAGCTCCATATGCTGACAAAGAAACAGCGAGAACCAGTAGAATGACAGTTCAAACATTTATCAAGTATGAAGTTCGATTTATATTTCAGTTTCAATTTTAACCTTAAACAATTTTTTTAATAAAATGAGACAGCGGATTAAGATGGATACCACCCTTTTTTCAGCGGAAGTTTACACAGTATGCGGAAGCTGTCTGGACATCGCATTGCGTCGTGGGTACCAGAGGCAGTGATCTGGTCAAACAGGAATCACGCTGAGAAGTTCCAGGGTGTCACATCATGAAGCTCCAAAACAACTGAAGGTAAGACAAATCCTTTATTACTTTTTCGTATATAATGGCTATGCCCTTAGATGTATGTGATAGAGTATAGTTTTAAGGCTTCGGCTTTTGTTATGGTCCAGTGCTTCCTTGTATCAAGTAACCACCAATGAAACAACCACATTTTGTCTCATATATCCAATAAATTTTCAGCCAAGTTCTCGTGTTTTTAAGTACTTTTTTTATCACACTAGCGTATTCTCTGATTGTGAGTCTCCCATTTAAGGCATTTACCTGATTTTACGACATTTCTGACTGTCATTATATCATTAAATGCCACCCGTCTCTAGGACTTTGTTTTCCTATAATCGGTAACCAACAATATGTCGGACACACTAACATGTGAGATAGGGGGAACGACATTGCCGCCACTGTGTATAATCTTGGAATGACGTTCGTGATGCAAGTTTGAAGGCTGGTCTGTGCAGCAGATACAGAGAGGGCAAAGAGATCGACTGCTGTGTGAAATCTGTGTGTATTGTAGAAACATAAATGGAGCACAGAGAAATATTGCGAGGTCTGTACAAGGAAAAATAGAAGTGGGTAATTATGGTCGAAGGCAAGATTTGTAAGCTACGAGGGATAAGGAAAGGGTTTGATAAGGGGAGAATGCCCCCAGTGTTTAGGGAATGAGGACACCAAACATATATTACTAAAATGTCCGGACACGAAAAGTTGGAGAGAGGAACTTTTATGTAGTAAGTGGTTGAATGTAGATGACGATGTTGACTGTTTTAAATTATCTGGCACAGATGTAATGGAGATAAAAAAATACTGGGAAATACTAATTTAAAATTAAGTGTAAATGGGAAAGTAAAGCCAGGACAATAATACTCGTATTTGAAGTTACAGGAGAATAAAAAAGAGAGTTTGAATTTTGTGACAAGAAGGGGAATGTACGCACTGGCAATATAGATCTATTAATTACCCAGTGGATTGTATTTATGCAGACATATGCACGGAATCAGCTAAAAAATGACAAATTATGGATGCTGAAGTGGGCGTAGCACAGCACGACTAGGAGAAATGAAAAAAGTTCTTAAAATTTATTTGAATTCGTGAAACATGGGGACCACTTTAGATCCATAGGTGTAGGTAGGATAATATTAAAATTGAATCTTAAATAGTGGTTAAGGGTACAGACTGGTTTTATGTGGCTCACGAATGGGACAGGTACCTTCATACCAGTAATAAGCATTCAGTTTCCTTAAAATAGCTCAATTCATTGACTAACTAAGCAAATTCTGGTTTGTGAAGAAATACTTTGTCCAATGAAACTGGAATGAAGAATGCGACGAAGCAGTAATGATGGGAAAGGACGCAATTTTCAGAGGCCAAATAACAGAAAAGTGCTAATTCATTTTTAATACGCCTTGCTGACTTGAAAGACTTCGCCTGTTTCTGTAAATATAACGCGGAAAATAAATTTTTGAAATTTGTGATTTGTTTTGTTCGTAAACATGCTGCTTCCCCCACCTTGGTTTGTTGGCACGGAGTTAAATTGACGTGGATAAGTAACTCTGGCGTCTATGTTGTTGTCCTCGGCGTCACCAGCTGCAGAATATCGTCCATAACGCTTCTTCACGTTCTCGATTGTGACCCTGTTAACACAAATTTGCAAAAAAGATATAAGAAACTGCACACATTGCTTGCACAGTGAGCAATTCTTGGTCACCTCCTAGGCTTACATTGTTGGGAGCATCGCATTTAGCAAGACCAAGGATTTTTTAGAAATTTAGTGCCATGGGAGCCACAGGCGCTGGACAGTTTTGCCTGTTCCTTCAGAAAATACGAAGGACTTCAATAACATTAGACATAGAACATAGAACATGCACAGAAGGAGGCGCAGAAATTGTAATCAGGAAAACAGAAAAGTTTTTCAGATGTCATGAGATTTCTGCTGGTAGAAAATACGAATATATTCGTAAACAAATCTGTGTTTTTCCGTGTGTACACAAATAAGGTCCGCCGGAATTGAAGTATGAAGCAAAACTTTTCGAAAAGTTGGATACAAATGGTGTAAGGTAAGAAGCTTGAGGAATTACTGTAATTGACTTGCAGAGAGGTTGTTTTAACAATCAATGCAATTTATTTGGGATTGTTTGTGGTTTACCATGCAGCTGAATACCGCAAGTAATCGCTTACTTTCGGAGCCAGCACATGGAATATTTCGTATTTATTTTAGTAATTATGGAGATCAATAATTTGAAATTACTTTTTCGCATTATTAAATAGGTTTACAGCTCAATGTGCATGGATTGTACTCCGAAACGTTTCATTTATCCTGTCTGCTACAACTATGAAATCAATTAAGGAAGGGCGTTAACCAACTTGTGATATTCGCTCTCGTACACACACACACACCCATCCACACACACACACACACACACACAAGCACACACACAAACACATTGGTCTTGAGAAATACGCTCAACTGCTTGGGGAGCAGAAATTCACAACAGCAATTTTTGGGCAAACAGTCTGGTTAAGTATACTTATTTAACCGAATATTCAAACTATTAACAAGTATAGGCCAATGTCTCAAAATTCTTTTTGTCCTAGTGCTGTTTTTTTGCTTTCATAATCTTACTACAGTTAGAGGGAAGGCATTCTTTTAGAAGCAAACTGAATTTAGTTTGGGAAGGATGACGTGAAGTGACGTAACTCTCCAACCGCTGTATACGACGTAGCTCATTTGGTTTCGTGACTGAAAGACACGGTTTCTGTTTCTGTCAGACAGAGTAACCGTTCGTTTCGGCAGCATCAACAGCGCACACAGTCTCCTACCAAATGCGTACTTCGGGCTGTTCCCTCAGTTCTATGTGACCGAAGGTTAGAGAAGGCGCTCACCCCCGTGTTGTTAACTGAAGAATGCGTGAAGTCCTACGTTAGTCTTTATTCTTTGCTACGTAATTAGTTACGGGTACGACATTGTACACTTACCTCTCTCTCTCTGTCTTTCACTCGACGTATGTATACATGCGTGTATATCTGTGTATGTGTGAGAGATATTGTCGAGTTAATATCCTTTTCCGAAATAATCCATGCTACGGATAGACAGAAAGTTGTTTTAGAGGTGAAGAATTAATGCGTGACGTTTTCAGTCACATGGACCGCTTTTATCGTCAGACAGACAGCCAGACTGCTACAGATGTGTCAGCGTTTCAGAATGCGTAGTAGAAATAATTACGTAGCAGTCGCGGCACATGTCGAAATAATTGCATTGCTTCACTTTTACATATATCGCTTTCTAAACAGTCTCTTGGAACATTTCCGGAACCTCCCCTCCCCCACTCCCCTCTTCAAGAGTGCTGTAGAGTGCAAGTTGCGGTCTTCATCAATTATTTATCAATTATAAATGGCTGATTGTGCTATATTACGCTTAGAACTGCTTGGTGCCTGGACTTTGCCAATTGTATGGTGTTGCAAACGAATATAACATTTGGGAAACTGGATATTTTTCCGCTTTCAAGTGGAAACGTAGCAACTTACCTACTCTGCTGGGTCGGATGGAAGTATCCTGAATGAATGGACCAGTCATGTCACAGTGACGTTTGTCCAAGCCTGATCCTTTCCCACTCTGCTACGATCAGTCTGTTGCTAAGTGTTCGCAGTTAGTGACAGACACTTAATGTGATAATGGGGTTGTGCCTGTCAGGCCTGTGTCCAGGAGGTGGACAGTTGTACCTGTCAGGCCTGTGTCCAGGAGGTAGACAGTTGTACCTGTCAGGCCTGTGTCCAGGAGGTGGACAGTTGTTGTACCTGTCAGGCCTGTGTCCAGGACGTGGACAGTTGTTTACCTGTCAGGCCTGTGTCCAGGAGGTGGACAGTTGTTGTACCTGTCAGGCCTGTGTCCAGGAGGTGGACAGTTGTACCTGTCAGGCCTGTGTCCAGGAGGTGGACAGTTGTTGTACCTGTCAGGCCTGTGTCCAGGAGGTGGACAGCTGTTGTACCTGACTGCTCTCCAACACGCCATGTAATTTTTACATCGTGTGACATTGTTATTACACTATTAAGTTAACAGCATCTGAGAGTGCAACATACCCTTAAGGGAAACTTTGTGAAGGTGGGAGGTTAATATAAGTGGCTCAGATTTTTATCTGATGCCAGAGTCTCTTATCACCACTGTTGATTGCCATTTGGTTCTATATTACCAGATAGTTAGGTGTTTAGTTAGCAAGGTGGTAGGATGCTTGTTATATATGGAATAAACCGCAACGTATACCTGCGTAGATTTCGAATATCTCTTATAATTTAAATTTTTTCTTTAATTTAAATGCAGGCGAGGTTATGTGATGGATAGCTTAATAACATATTTATGAGTCAGTCGCCAACAAACTTAAAAATGTGTCAGTAAAATGGCATACATTCAACTGAGTATTGGGGTACAGTCAGCGTCCAAACCGCTGTGTATAGGGATGTATGCTTCAAATAATATAAAACATGCAACATAGTGATCGAATAATGACTCAAACATTGCCGCAGACCTTTAGAGAATTACAAGAGTTTTTGGGCTTAGAAAGAGGAGAAATAGCCCTAATAAACCTGCAATAAAAGTTTCATAATATTAAAGTTTCTATCAACATAAAAGCTATAAGATATACTGAATGCATGTAAAGTGCTCGGACAAAATTTAAGAATGGGTTCTTCACATCAAAACAAAGAAAAACCTTCATATAAATATATGTCCTGAAACTAGTGGTTTTGAGTTTAATTGAAAGATTGCATTGAACAACAGTACCTTAACTGTGTCATATTGTACTTACAACTGACATAATACATTTACAGCACACTTTCCTAATTTAATAACTGTTACGTTCTTACTGTTTATCTAGTCACAATTCACAACGAGTGCTCAAAATTTTCTCCACCTGAATCAGTGTACGTATGGACACGTCTGATCATGGACTGTCGCACTCTTTTAAAGGTCCGTTGGTGAAGTGTCTCTTTATTTTTAATTGAAGCAGAATGCACTAGGGTTCTGAAGTGTCCCACAGATAAAGATCTGGATTGAGTTCAACACGTTGTTGGACTGTACCTTGAAAACTAAGTGTTTGCGGACGTGTATTGATATGAACTTCTTTCCTTGTTTTGGTGTGAACTCACTACTGAATTTACCAAGTGTTTTAGATACACCCTGTAGAGCCTTAAATGAGATCTGAAGGAGGGAAAGTGATGCACAGTGAATTGCCGTGGTCTCTTTCAGAATTACTTCTCAAGTGGACTGGCCATAGTTAAGTAAGATAGGCCTAGAAAGTTCACTCTGTAACAGGCAATGAAGGACCAGAGGGGGATTAGAGGTATAGCTCTGCTCTTTCTTTAACTTCGGTGCTAGATGGGGTGGGTGGTCAACGCCACGCCCCAGCCGCTTTACCCCGGGAAAGAGACGTGGTACCCATTGTACAGGAGACTGGGTGGTCTCCAAGACAGGTCTGGACGGGTGCGGACAATTTCGGCTTTACACGGTAAAGGCGAAATTCGATCCTCGGACCGTCCAGCGTGTAGCAAGTCATACCAAGCTGTCGCGGCCCACAAAGAGAACTCTATTTCTGATATAAATAGCCGACATGCTATTGCCTGAACTGAGCCGCTACCAGTAAATTTAACCAAATTCACGGAACGTCCGTGACACAACCTGTAGCCCATGCTGTCGGCAATGTAACGCACCACCCTCACATTCCCGTCCGGCTCAACTACGCCGTAACTTCCGGTCACTGTTCCGTTCGGGAGTCGCTCCTCCTGCCGGAACTGCGTGTTTCCGTTCGCTGGATCCTCCACGTCGTATCCAAAAGTGTACGTACCAGGCCCCTGTGTGAATGGTAACTGACAGTCAGTACAGGCCTCGGCCACCTCATTGTTAAGGTTTCTAGATCACGCTTAATTAGACACACACACTCGGCAGGATTCCCCTGGACGAGGGGTCGGCCCGTCACAGAGGCCGCTACCTCCACAGCACACAAAAAACACAAGAACATCCATGCCTTCAGCGGGATTCGAACCCACGATCCCGGCAAACGAGCGGTCATAGACGCACGCCTTGGACCTCACGGCCACCGAGATCGGCACAATGACATTTTTCGTACTTTTAAACAAATACATGCAAGGTGATGAACTCGACTGTTAAACTTGGCGTGGCATAAGGCACGTAAGGGACAAACGATGCACGTACACATTTTAGTTGTAAAACCTGAAGAGAAGGATGCTTTAAATAACCAATAAGTGTAGGTTACCGACGGGTTGGTCTGCTTCGGGAGAGTATTTAGTGGTAGTAGCTTTTATAGGCGCTAGTGAAATACCGGCCGATCCCAGTTGCCGCGCGGTCCTAGGCGTGGTCCTGCGGCCGTTCGCTTGTTGGGATTGCGGGTTCGAATCCCGCCGGAGGCATGCATGTCTGTGTCTTGTGAGTGTTGTGTGTTGTCAGGTAGAGGTATCTACGTCGGGCTGATCAGTCGTCCAGAGGAGTCCTATCGGGTGTGGTGTGTCTGAGTGTGATCGTGAAGCCTCGATAATGAGGAGGCCCTCGCCCACTAGAGGCTGTTGCGCCATAAAAAAATGAAATATGGGGTTCAATAAAAGGCGGTATATTTCACTGAGTGAGGGACTGTTGCACGGGGATTTCATGGAAGCAATTTTGTAATGAATATGATGAACATTCGTCTTCTGTACCAACAAACAACTTGTAGACTTCGTGATTGCCCACCAATAATGACGTCATGGTCTGTCCCCATTGAGCTAGTTACTGAGTGAGTTTGTTACTTTATAATAATGAGTACGTGAATCGGAATAATTTAAAATTCCTTTTATTAACGGAATTTGCCCCAAAAACAGTTGTTATTTAATTGTGTATGACAATCTTACTTGGTGATCCATTTCATGGTAACTCTGCCAATCCACTTGAGAAAGTCTGCCGACAGAAGGCGAGCTCTCAGAAGTTGACACCAACAATAACAGTGCTGACATCTAGTGCAAGAAATGAACAACACCTGATATTGATATGACATGAAAATGACACGTATGAAAATTTTACAGCACGACATCACAACTGATTCAGTCATCGGAATATATCAAAGTCCGTAAGAAAGTTACAAGAGTGACTATGTTAAGCGCTGTAAGTCACGTTGGATATCTTGAACTAATTGTGTGCAGGTTTATGAAAGACGGCGACTTAGTGCTCGTCTGCCCTGACCGCCAGCGTGGTGCTATTTTCTTCATCCCAAAGTTTTATTTAAAGTTTTCGTATGTGGATACTTCTTTTAGACACGGATATCTGTTTAGATGTGCTAAAACCGACGAGTATCGTTCCATGTTGCCTTTTTGTTACCTCTTATTTGACATCGTTCTCCAAGCAACGTGCAAGCTATTTGCAAATTGGGGGGAGGGGATGCTGCTAACACTAAATCGAGCACAAGTTCAGAGAATTGTAATTGGAAGTGTCTCCATGGGCGTGGGCCGGGATGGCGTTCGGTATAGCGACTCACTAGGGGCTGGACGGTCTGGAGATCGAATCTCGATGGAGGCGAGATTTTCCGCACCCGTCCAGACCGGCCCTGAGTCCCACCCAGCCTCCTGTACACTGGGTACCGGGTCTCTTTCCAGGGGGTAAAGCGGCCGGGGCGTGGCGTTTACCACCCACCCCCGTCTAGCGCCGAGGTTAAAGAAAGAGTATGAGTATAACTCTACTCCCCCTCTGGGTTTTAGGGCCTGTTCTAGAGTGAAATTTAACTTTTTTCAAATCACAGACGAATTCTTGTTAGAACGCCGTTTATAGCCAGACATTCCTTCTAACTAGCAAAGTATTACTGACGGTTTAAAATATTTTTGTAAATTTCATATTCACGGCGACGTGTGCAGTTTTTCCTCGAATAACCTCACACAGTCTGCACCACAAATGAATCAAATCTGTCTCACACAGGAGAAGAGCCTTTATAGACAACAGAAATTAACGAAATATAGGATCAGAATCAATTGTCATAAGTCGATAGTCACTTCACTTACCAAGTATTTCCCAGCGTTTTAATGGAACACTGAACCCACTACCGTAATTACAAAAGCTCCACGCAGGACCCTCTCCAGGCAACTGACCAAACTCATATGGCAATGTCCTATTTTATAACTAACTAACTAACTAACTAACTCCATGGAGCAGAGTCCTTCTTGAGAAGCTAACAGGTCGTCAGCTAGTCCCGCGTTTTATGGAACCCGAAGGTTTATTACCGCACTCACAAGAGTCCGCCACCTGTCCCTATCCTGAGCCAAAGAATCAGTCCAGGTCCGAGGCTCTGTATAGTGTTTCGTAACATGGTAATTTTTTACGGTGAGGAGTTGTTAGCACCTCGCCCAAACCCCAAGCTGGAAGACCACCCCTTGTCAGCAGTCCGCGACTGCATATTCGCAGCTACCCTCCATATTCGGAGGCCGTTCCTCCATCCGCAACCCGAGGACGCGCCATGCCGTGGTGACAGGGACCCACTAATCATGGCCTATTTTATAACCTAGTGTTAAATGGACATAGATTTGTGTATGAATCGACCATCAAATCAGTCGTATTTTAGTAATCTGCTTTGCACTATCCTTCCGTCTGCAGCTGTTTTTTCCATTTAAGCAAATAATTTAATTGTAGCAAAGTACAGTGATAGTAGTAACCTAGGGCAGTGGAGCACGGTTTGCTTCCAGTCACCAAGCCAGGTAATGCAGCTTACAGTACGTGTTAAGTTGCATTAACCAGACCGATGTTGACTTAGAGCAGGGATATACCGCAAAGATACGTGTGAGGAAAGGTGGGGGACTTAATGCACAAAACGGCAGAACATTGTGCTGTCTTCAGTAATGTGCTTATGAACACACTTTCCGTAAGGAAGTTCTGTATGAAAACATTTGATCATTTTTATATTAATTTATACTCGCAAGCATGACAGCATCGTGGTGAAGAAATTTGAATTCCTGCTTTATATTTTAGGGTTCAACTTCTCGAATCTCGCTTGATGTGTTTGTGACTTTTTAAGAAGAAAATATGTGGATATTATCTTAAAATGCGTAACGAGCACTTCCTGTGAAGTACTTCTCAAATTACAATTTAATAGTCACTTCGCACATCTTGCTATAGAAGTTTTCATTTTTTGTAACACGTTTAAAGAAAGATGAGGAAGGAATATGCATATCGTGTCGAAATTTCCCTCCCTTCGACATGTGTACTTATGCACTTTTCCAATTTTTCGCAGCGGCGTGGCTCAGAATTCCGTTCTCCAACGATACAACGTCGCGCCATTTAATAATCTGTTACGGACGTTTCGAGATAACGTATTGGTCTCGAAACGTCTGGAACCAGTTACAAAAGGACGCGGCGTCTTGTATCAGAAGAATGTAATCCTCATACATATAAATCTTGTAGACTAATATTATAATCCTGGCTGTATAGGCTACCTCTTCGTCACTCTTGTAATGTCTGCAGTCGAGACTAACTTATGGAGGGGTTACATTCACTTTAGTGTTCAATAATTACATACTGATGAAGGCAATAGTGCGACAGGAGGTGGAGTGCATTAATGAAAACAAGGTCCGGTGGCAGTTTTGTGTGAGCACAGTAATGAACCTTCGGGTTCCATAAAAAGAAGGAGCGTTTCTTGACCACTTGGATTACTGTAATCTTTTTAACTAAGATTGCTCTGTGAAAATACTTCCATGATAATTATCGTTGCTAGCGATGAAGTATTACACAGTGAAGCTCAGCGGGATTTTGGATAATGGGATTTCTGACCTCTTCATGGATGCATATTCTGTGAGGAGGATAGAGGTAAAACTGCCACGTGAGTTGTAAATTCACGTCACGGCTTGGTAAAAAATTTGTAGGAAACGCTGATTAGAATCAGTTTATGAGCGCATTATTTAAGATTGGTGCCTGATCTTAGAACTTTATTACACGCAACATGCTTGTGGCTGTCTTCTGAGAGTGAGGAACGGAATTAAAAATCTTAACGTAACAAATGTTTGACCTTACAGTAACTGACGTAAGAATGTTGAGGTACTTAATATCTGTAAGCAGGTAGCAAAGGTGAAGTTTACCCTGCAACATGCCGTGAACGGTCGTGCCATGACTCTGGCGGTTAGTCGCCGGCCTCTCACCGCGGAGGTCCGGGTTCAATCCCGGGTCAGTCCATGTGGGATTTGTGGTGGACAAAGTGGCACTGGAACACGTTTTTCCCGAGTAATTCGGTTTTCCCCTCTCAATTTCATTCCACCGGTGCTCCATTACAAGGGAAAACGAAAAAGTCTTTATCTCAGGGTTGTACAATAAGCCTCAAGGCTGCGGTGCGTCCGTAGCATCTGCTGCGGGGTCCTTCACCACAAAAAAAAATGCCATGAAGGCACAGAGGGGGGAGTAGTGGTGTAGATCTACCCATTCAGAACGTCGGCGCAAGATGGAAGTGGGTGATTAACGCCACGCTGTGGCCATTTTAACCCCCGGAGAAGGCCCGTGTAAACAGATAAGGAGCAGTAAATTCCTATTCACCTTACAAAGCATGGCATAGAAGCAAACGTACATGCTAGCTGTTGAAGTGGCCTGTGCATAAATCTGACCAATCACCTCCATTATTTCTACCAAATTCACCATCCTAGACTGTATACGTCCTTCGTATCCAATTAATGTGTCATTTTTACATTTAACTGATTAGTATTCTAATATGACGTAAACCTCTGCGTTAACCCCTTGATTTGAAATGTGATATCACCTTATGTTTTGTTATATGAGAAGGTGTTTGGGCATTTTATTTTGAACCTGAACACTCTTTCTACAGTTACCGTACTTAATGTGGTTAGTACAGAATGTAATGCGCCCGTATGCTTTCACGTAGTACGAACTGTGATACGATGAAAGTATATGTGAGTGAATAATGTGTAAATATTTCGTTGTTTGTTCTCATTATATAAGAAATTAATAAAATCTTCTAATGAATGTGTGGCACACGGTGGCGCAGTTGGTTGAGGCACTGCGCTACAAGCTGGAAGGTCGCGGGTTCGATTCCCGATAGTGTCATTGGAATTTTTCATTGATATTATCCTTCGGGCCGCACTATGGCCCTGGTGGGTAAAGCTTACCACATTCATTTGCCTATTGTCTTGAAATTTGGGGACCTCAACCTGCTGGAAACCTATGGGCCTGTCCAGGCCTGTACATGGATTGCTTCACCTTTCTAATGAATGTCTCAAAGAAATACAGAAGTAGTAACCTTATCACGTATGTAGTGTGCCACTGTCACTGGCCGTTTTATGTTTGTGTTTTAATGTAAAGAAATTTATATATACTGGCTTTATTCGGACCGAAGTTTCATATTTAATACATATAATTTCCCTTTTATAGTTTCCATTCCTTCTACTCGGATAACAATAATAATAATAATGATAATAATAATAATAATAATAATAATAATAATAATATGAAGTACCTAAAGAATGTTACCTGCAAAAGCGGTTGTCCAATCATGACGTCAGCAGTAAGTTCCGCTAGAGAAGTTCGAACTGTTGGTTGAGTCGCTCGCACGGCGATTGTTATATATAGACCGTGGGCCCCTCCTCCCACATCGGCTGGATGCGGGCTCCGAGAGGGGCCTGTCCCATCAGAATATAGCGGCGAGGATCTTAACCTGGAAACTCGTCACCCAGATTAAATGCTTATGAAATTCAAGAGAAAAGAGACACTGTAATTATCTGTCGAGCACACATCAAACTGATTTTGATGTTCATGGAAATGTTCGTTTTTAAAGTTAAGTGTATTTATTTGTTGAAAGATTACGTCTCATATGCAGAAGTTAAGTGACGTTGAAAGGGAGTATGTGAAAATATTTGAAAAGTTTTGGCGGGAACTGTTTCTGGTTTATTTAAATTTATTTATCAGAAGATCTCCCGCTGAGCGTTCCCAATTGCATTCTTACGTGTTTAGATCATACTGTGAAATGTTGGTAAAACCTACCCGGTAAATGTTGCTTGAAGTATTTCCGTTTACTCGCGCTCTGTGCGCACGTCAGACTGTACAGTAATGTACAATCGCATATTAATCTTCTATTCACTGCTTTATTTATTTGGCCTTCATTCCGACGAATGTTTTGCCATTCTCACCTCCTTATAATAACGCATATCCCTGCGTGTTTTACATTCCGCCACTCTCATTATCATAAGAAAAGAAAAGCTGTGTTTGAGGATCTGTTGTTTATTTAACGAAGCTGTCAGTACCTTAGATTATATGGCGTCCAATGATGGACTGGTGAACAAGACAGGCAATGTACGTATAACGTAACATTGAGGCGCATTCGTGTAACCATGTTGCAGTGAAAAAGCAATAAGTATTACATATTCTGAGTGTGTGTCTGTGGCCTTAGTTACCTGTAGTATTGGTTATGAAGCATGCAATGCGCATGCGACGTATTATATTTTCATCTGTGGCCTGTCTGGCTGTACCATATTTTTCCACATTATCTCATAAACGGCACGATTTTCGGAAAAAAGTTATTAAACATAAAATGTGTGTTTTGATTTTTCTTACAAATTTTGTCTGAAACATTTCTCATTGTAAGACGAATTCAGCGAGATATTATTATAAATGTACATAGGTCTTTGTGTAAAGTACCCGTTGCTCTTGTCAGATTTTAACGAAACTTGAATTTTTCTCGACAGATTTTCTAAATGTATCCAAATATCAAATTTAATGAAACTTCGTCCTGTCGGAGCCGAGTTGTTCCATACGGGCGGAAAGACATGACGAATCTAATAGTCGTTTTTCGCAATTTTGCGAACGCGCCTAAAAAACGGAAAAAAAAAAAAATTTGGAAAGAAGCGGTCGTGGCTTAGTGTGAGACTCTGTACCAGCATTTGCCTTGAAGGCGAAGGAATACCACGACAACCGTTTAGGGTAGTCGATGTCCCTGTCGTGATTCGAAAGGCCGGATTCCAAACACAAGTCACTGTATGAGCCGACTTTTTGATGGCTGCATTTAAAGGAGCGAATACACATAACAGTGCTCATGCCTTTTTATAACTCGAAGTGTTAAGAGGATGCGTAGAAAAAGAAAAAGAAAGGGGTATAAGAAAGTGGTGTATTGGGAGGCACTACTGCCTGGTTTATGCACACTGAAGATACAAATTGGTTTTTTAACCCTTTGAAGACTAAAATAAATGTAAAGTGTATATAAATATTCAATTCTGAAATCGCAGATAGCACAGTCCGAATTAAACATAATGAGAAATGAGCCATTGCTGTTTAGGAGAGCAATGGTTGTGTGTTGTGTATGCGGAACATGTAATTACACTGTGTGCACAAATTGTAGTGCTGCTGGTGTTAGTGTGGCCGTACCTGTGGATTTTACAGTGTTAACGTTGTGATATAACTAGGTCTTGAGTGAGGTGTTACAATGAAAGCTACATAAGTTAAAAACGTTTTTTTTTATTTTGTATGGATATGGACTTTGTGCACTCTTAAAACCTTCGTGAATTATTTTTTAATTGTTAAATCATTTTAAATTTAATTTATGAGACTTTGCTGTTAAGAACACAGGTTGAAGTTACTTTATAAAGAAGTGTGGCTTGATGAGAAAAGCTGTGATATAGTACATAATATGAAGTAAAGTCTGTTATAAATCACAATAGATGGGGTTCGTTTATAACCGTAAGCATTCAGAGTGAACGAAAATGACACGAAACTCATTAGCAACAAGGTGCAGTGACATAGTGACATACTATAGTATAATATTTAGATACATTTAGTCTTTGTTTAATTTCGCCAGTTGCAAAACTCTTGAAGTTTAGAAGTAAGAACGACTCTGATATTGCAGGGCAAGAAGCAATTTAGTGTTCTGTGGAATGTCTGGAAAAAAACTTATTAACATGTTGCCTTCGAAAGACTGTTAGTTGCATAGCACTTCCTTACTCCGTGGCCTCTAATTAAACTTAGACCTTACTGAGTAGTGAAATGAGTTTTTGTGGTGGCTGTGTCATTTTGTCACGACATTTCAGTCGTGAAGCTCTGCCATTAAATTTCTGTTATTTTGTTTTTATTTCAGTACTGTACTTTTAGCTATTACTTGCCTCTGTGCACGGTCAGTAATAACGAAAAAATGTGGTAAAGAAACCAAATTATTGGCAGCAGTATCATGCAATTGAAGTTAGTCTGGTGTGCTGGGAGGTGAAGTACCCCCTGTGGGCAACAACTGTTTACTGGGCGGAGTAGCCGCAGACAACAAGAAACTGGAAACATAAATGTATCAGGCCATAAAATAATTGTACTGAAGTCACAAGGAGTTTTAATATATGTATATATATATATAGGGTGACTGGAAAATAAATACATTTTGTTGAATGGCTGTGTCTACTAAAGGGAATGCTATATTTCTAATATTTTTAAACATTTTAAAACCCACACACTAATATTTCGTGCAACATAGAATATACAGACTCAACACTTTTCCGTAAGACGTTGAGAAGAAAAGTAGGAAAACTTATTTCGAATTTGTGGTTCCAATTCATAAATTATTCGTGTTCTTGACCTGTAGACTTCCTGTTTGGTCCAATCGAAAGAAAATCCCAAGGAAGCATCATGTTCGTGTGTGTTCCGTCATTCTCTTTGTTCAGATAAACAATTCTTCCTGTCAACTTTATATTATATATAACGTGCATTTCAGTAATTAATTAATTAATTAATTATTTTATTCCAACAAATGCACTACACTGTTTTAGTGTTTTCTGTCCCTACATATGTTTCGGCACTTCCTGTGCCATCATCAGGGGTGTCGTCGAGAGTTCACAATCCTCAATGCATCCAATTCACTTTCACAACATATAATTTTTTTGTAAGTCACTATCACTGAATATCACTTATCTTCTTGCTCGTAGTGGTTAGTTTATCTTCTTTGATGTTATACCAAACTCTTGACGACATCCTTGATGATGGCACAGGAAGTGCTGAAACGTATATATGGACAGAAAACACTAAAACAATGTAGTGAATTTGTTGGAATGAAATAATTAATTAATTCTTTCTGTGTTTCTATATTTCTGTACCCTACATATCATCCCCCTTAAGAGATAAAAAATTATCTCAATGCTTGTGTTAGATTTACACGTCTATTTTAGAAACTTATTGTAGTTAAGTTTAAGTTTATGACGACTGTGGCCGTGCCATGTCTCAGGCGGTTAGTCGCCGGCCTCCCATCGTGGAGGCCCGGGTTCGATTCCGGCTCGGTCCATGTGGGATTTGTGGTGGACAAAGTGGCACTGGGACAGGTTTCTCCCCGAGTAGTTCGATTTTCCCCTGTCAATTTCATTCCACCGGTGCTCCATGACTTGGAAAAACGAAAAAAAAACTGATCATCTTTCTCTTCACCTTCATCACAGGGTTGCACAATAAGCCTAAAGGCTGCGGTGCGTCCGTACCATCTGCTGCGGGGCCCTTCTGACGACGGTGTGTTAGAATGAACATAATCACTATTTTTAACGTTTCCATCTTCATGTCTTTTTTACCTTCTTGACACCTGAAGACGGAAACAGAGCCAATGTATCTTTGTTATATCAAAACAGAGCCAATGTATCTTTGTTATATCAAAACAGAGCCAATGTATCTTTGTTATATCAAAACAGAGCCAATGTTTCTTTGTTATATCACAACAGAGCCAATGTATCTTTGTTATATCAAAACTGAGCCAATGTATCTTTGTTATATCAAAACAGAGCCAATGTATCCTTGTTATATCAAAACAGAGCCAATGTATCTTTGTTATATCAAAACAGAGCCAATGTATCTTTATTATATCAAAACCTGTTAACTCTCAGTATAAAAGATGTTCACGATTACGAACTGTGAGCGATGTCGGAGGTAAAAGGTAAAAGGTAGAGTTGTCCCTGTCCACGCCATTAAAGCATAGAGGGGGATTAGACGTATAGCTCCACTCATTCTTAACGATGCTGGAGGAATCTACGTTAAGGTACTGTTCTTATCTTAGATGCCGGTCTTCTAGGATGTGACGCTGCGTTGCTGAGTAACCTCTTTCCGAAGTTTCGGAGGAAAATGTCTCCTTCATGTTCAAGGTTTCACGATACAGAACCTTGGAATAGACTGAAAGATATTACCTCGTATTTTCCATTACGCATTCAGTTATAAGTTTCCTTAAAAAGATGCAGAATAAAACTGTACTTTAGGCGTGGAACCTTCGTATTTTATACGCGTTAGTTTTTTACAACTCCAAAGGGGAAACCGGTCTGAAATGCTGTCTGGGCGGTGGGCTAAACGACCGGGCTTTGATTTTTGAGATGTTTAGGGATTTTTTCTTTTCCTCATCACGTTAAGACCAAATCTGGGGCCCACGCAATCTCCCATCCGCTGGCGACAGAGTATCTTCACCAGGGGCACAGCGACAGGAGCGTGGCTAGCAACACACTGAGGACTTTGTACTTTCCCCTCCACCTCTGTACAGTGTAGCACTACATGCAAGCCCAGGAACGTCTACATGTGCTCATGCTGTATACAAGGGAGAACATTCACGGATCAATGGCGGTGCATACGTAACCTTCTGTGGTACCACAAGTTTGGACGTTCATATCGGTGTTTCACAGCCGGTGGGATGGACTCCACTGTTAGAAATTGATGTTCTGGTCACGTAAGGTCTCAAAAAGAACTTCCCTAATGATTAACCATCTAAAGTGCAGTGGTTACTTCACGCAGCATTAAAAAATCCTACATTCTGCCCACAGAAGGTATTTCTGTGATTCTTATGTGTCTCAGAAAAAACAGCGATTGTCTCGTTATACAACATGAGTGGTTGGTGTTTATAACCGAGACGGAGTGTGATATTATATATATTCAGTGCAATTGATATATATGTAAGAATATATTTATTTCCAACTAATTGCACATCTGTTGGTTAACATGCATACTATTAGTGATTTCAGACTTCCGCCTCGATGTTGATTTGATCTGCGCTTTTCTGGGATGTTACGCAGTATCGAGAGGTAATTCTTTACCGACGTTTCGGGACAACGTATCGATCTCATCTTCAATGGTCAAGAAGTACAAGAAGACAAGCCTGGACCCTTGAAGCTAGGATCGACACGTTGTTCCGAAACGTTGGTAAAGGATTACCACTCAACGCTGCGTAATATCCCAGAAGAGCGCAGATCTCATTATATTATTACTTCTCCGACACGTTTCGGCTGATAATAATAGCCATCCTCAGGGAGACTGTTAACACGAAGGAGCATTTGATGGTTAAGCATATTGTCGTCAGTTGTAATTAGTAAGTGATACATTTCAAAATATCAATATTTGATATTAAACATTTATTAAAACTAGGTTAAAATTGTACAATATTTGCAGTAGTTTAGTATTTGTATGTCTTTGCAACCAAACATCTCAAGACAAATAGTTCTCTTTGATCGCAGTGAATCATAAGTCTGTTACAGCACAGATCATGTGTACTTGACCAAAGGACACTCTGCGCTATCGGAGAAGTAGTAATATACATGCTAACCAACAGACATGCAATTAGTTGGAAATGTATTCTTACGGGACGTGTTTTACTGCGCTGTATGAACTAACTCTTATAATGTAATGCAGCTAAATTTTCATCTTTAAAGCCTTAACAGTATACAATATAACACAAAAACGTACGCAATTTTATATGTAGACTTGACGGCAAAGGGGAAGCTTTCTTTTTTACTATGGCAGGACTACGAATTTTTGGAAAAATGACAATGTGACCCAAGCTGCAAAAGCTTGAGAATGACTGGTTTTTACTTTTTCCCATTGGTGTTATTCAGCGAAGTGCAACATTGTGCTTTGCATGCCAATATTATGTAACCGTTTCGTACTGTATGTTTAATGTAAATTGGGTGACTGTACATAAATGACCGATATCATAATTGCTTGAATTCAGTGAGGTTAAGCAGATTGCTCGCAACAGGCATGTCTTACGGCAGAAAACAGCCTGTATTCATGAATCCCTTCACCTTGACCGCCCAGTTGTCGCAGGGTGTTGGCTATTCCTCTTCTGATCAGTGTTGCCTCGGGCATCCTGCACTGTGGGTGGAAAATTACAAGGTTCGAAGTCTTTACGAAAGTAGGCGGGCCTTTATATCTGGGCGAAGTTGGCAATATGTGCTCTTTTATGATGCCTGAAACCACGGAGCAGTTACTCTTTTTATGTTGTCCTCCAACTTGTCGGATGACCTGCATGCGCTGCCTTACTTTATAAAGACTTGCTTAATGCAGTGACAGAGAAGGCAATGAACTGATGCCCATTCTTACCACGTTTGGCTTCCAGCTTTATAGCACCTGTTTCGCGGTTGTCTCTTCTTAACCGGATGTGCAGAAACTAGACTGTGTGTACTGCCACACTTGTCTCCCCGGTCTGTCCTCCATGACATGATGAGCATACCCTGACAACAAAGGGCGAACCTTTGAAGCCCCTGATTATGCTTTTCTGTTCAGCCTTCTATTAAATCTTCCTTCTGATATCCTAGTGTTCTCCTCAATATCATATTAACAAATTAACTTCATCTCTGATATTCCATTAATACAGGTGTCAAAAGTTTCTAAGTATAACAGAAAGATAAATTTTTTACCTTTTTGAAAACAGAAATATTTCATTATGTGTAGATAAACGCATCTGGTTTCTCCGCATTGCTGATCTTTCTACAGTAAGTACATGGCGTCAGATTTCAGAAGACGGTGATCGTAGACAAATTGCGCTTTTAAAAAATGTGTTGTTAGGATAGGACTTAATATCTTAGTAGTGTTCTCTAAAAGGTTAATGCAAAGTGATGATTGCGATATGATAATCTTGCTGTGTTTATCTGATTATTATGTATAATATAATCTCAGTTCCAACATATCTATTATAGTGATTATCAAGGTATAGGAGAGGATCGTAATTAATTAAAGACAGAATATTCAGAAACAAATAAGTAGGACTGTACATTTTTATGTAAGCCTGCCTATGGAAATAGAATTACCAGAAGTATGAATTCAGAAAACGAATACACTTTGTGTAGGCATACTTATATACCATACTACACGGTGTAACATCAGAGAGGTCATTAATTCTAGAAGTCACAGATGTGAACACTCCACTTTCCATTTTAAAATCACACAGAATATATCAGAAATAACTGCACTTAAAATTCACAGGCACATAGCAGTTGCACGGTTAAAGTCACACTATGCAGCAGTTTACATTGAAGTATCAGTACAGTGTAATGTTGTTTTTGGCTTGGGTGATGGGAGTATAATGCCTGTAACATGTAGCATACAATACAACGTGTAAGTCTGCTTGAGCTAATGGGAAATTTCTAAAGTGGACTGTATTGTACCGACATCGCAACTTAAAGCCTTTTCACTCAGAATGAAAGAATGCGTTGTGTGTAATGAAGCCGTGTCGTGATCAAAGGAGAGTCAGCGGATTGTGTGCTGGACATGACAGCTTGTTAGCTGGCCAATGGCGTTACACCCAGTGACGTGAACATATATGTATTACAGTACAAGGATACGTAGGGGGAACTCTGAGGATCACAGGAGACCTTTGTGGCCGATTTGGGAATCTGTTAGTACTGTCCTTAATGGACATAATTAAAACCAAATTATGCAATTAAAATGGTAATCTTTTGGTCGAGAAGAAATTATTTTAAATGTTCATGTTTTTTTATTAAGAAAATTCAAATTTGTCTTTATGTTAAGCTTAAATAACTCGCATGACGTTATTTGCTTAAGTCTAGTTAATACAAATGAATGCCTTTGTTAGAGTTTTGAATGCATTTTCATTTCTTTCATGTATGCTTCACATCCTACCCGCCTATCTCACAGTCTTGGATTTGGTCACTGCAGTAGTGTAATTTATATAGAAATTTGTTGTGGGGACTTCTTTAAATTGTCACTGTCAAGAACGAGCATGATACGATGAGATAATATTAAAATGGATCTCACTGAACATGTACGTTTTGAGAGGGGGCGTATGGAAGTAGATAATATATGTGTCCATCTATCGACTGTGGCGGTGTTTATCTTTCTAATTCAGCTAGTATGTGTTATTTACTTAGAAGACAATTTAGAATAGCAGTATTAGTAATTGTAACTTTGTACATGCTGCTCACAGTCTTTCTTCAGTACTCTTTGTCAGTCATTTTGATTTGCTTGTGTCTGCATTCCTAGTTTAATATAGGCCTATTTATCTGTTTTCAGTATCACCTCAGAAATGTCGAAATTATACAAGAAGATAATTATACCCATAAATTATTAAGACATTTACAACCATAAAACTGCTCTTTGAGGTACATGGATGCAGAAACTAGTTCCCAGTGTTCTGGGTCTCGTGGGATGCAGGTTGAGCTGCGGGTTCTTCTCATACCCTTTCCGCCTACTCATAAGGTCAATTTGAGAAGTTGTTTTCAGGATAGGCATAAGCGAGGACCGAGATATATGTTGAATATACTAATGTGGACTGAGTAAACATCGTTGGTAGGCCTTATGCACGTAGCAAGTTATCTTTACGTAGATTAATTTCTCACCTCCTAGGGCATTATGAACAGCTGACTTAAGGCATCATGTTTATCAAAATCTTGAAACCAGTTTCTAAATGGGAGAGTAATAATAAGAATTTTTATTCATTGTGATGAATACGTTTTTATACTTTCTTTCATTGTAGTCTGAGTTCCATTAAATCATTCTACATCTTAATCACTGCATCAGCTGAGGCATTCTTTACTTGCAGTTTCAAGTTGAACGCTTCATGGATAAAGAGGTCCGTCAGCCTGTCCTGTCCTTCATCTTAATGTCCTTCGACTTAATTTTTCTAGAAAAAATTCTTTAAAATGGGAGGTTAAATGTAAGAAAATTAGTCTACGTAACATATTTAATATTCTCAAAATTCAAATCAAGGTAGTTATAGAAGCTTTGATATGGTAATGTAATTCTTAATAACATATAAAATCTGCTCTACTGCTCTGGATGTGTGTGTGTGTGTGCTCTCCGTACATCCGTCGCATGTGTGTGTGCTCTCCGTACATCCGTCGCATGTGTGTGTGCTCTCCGTACATCCGTCGCATGTGTGTGTGCTCTCCGTACATCCGTCGCATGTGTGGGTGCTCTCCGTACATCCGTCGCATGTGTGTGTGCTCTCCGTACAGCCATCGCATGTGTGTGTGTGTGCTCTCCGTACAGCCATCGCATGTGTGTGTGTGCTCTCCGTACAGCCATCGCATGTGTGTGTGTGTGCTCTCCGTACATCCGTCGCATGTGTGTGTGCTCTCCGTACATCCGTCGCATGTGTGTGTGCTCTCCGTACATCCGTCGCATGTGTGTGTGCTCTCCGTACATCCGTCGCATGTGTGTGTGCTCTCCGTACATCCGTCGCATATGTGTGTGCTCTCCGTACATCCGTCGCATGTGTGTGTGCTCTCCGTACATCCGTCGCATGTGTGTGTGCTCTCCGTACATCCGTCGCATGTGTGTGTGCTCTCCGTACATCCGTCGCATGTGTGTGTGCTCTCCGTACATCCGTCGCATGTGTGTGTGCTCTCCGTACATCCGTTGCATGTGTGTGTGCTCTCCGTACATCCGTTGCATGTGTGTGTGCTCTCCGTACAGCCATCGCATGTGTGTGTGTGTTCTCCGTACATCCGTCGCATGTGTGTGTGCTCTCCGTACAGCCATCGCATGTGTGTGTGTGTTCTCCGTACATCCGTCGCATGTGTGTGTGCTCTCCGTACATCCGTTGCATGTGTGTGTGCTCTCCGTACAGCCATCGCATTGTGTGTGTGTGTGCTCTCCGTACATCCGTCTCATGTGTGTGTGCTCTCCGTACATCCGTCGCATGTGTGTGTGTGTACTCTCCGTACATCCGTCGCATGTGTGTGCGCGTCTACGTACATCCGTCGCATGTGTGTGTGCTCTCCGTACATCCGTCGCATGTGTGTGTGCTCTCCGTACATCCGTCGCATGTGTGTGTGCTCTCCGTACATCCGTCGCATGTGTGGTGTGCTCTCCGTACATCCGTTGCATGTGTGTGTGCTCTCCGTACATCCGTTGCATGTGTGTGTGCTCTCCGTACAGCCATCGCATGTGTGTGTGTGGTTCTCCGTACATCCGTCGCATGTGTGTGTGCTCTCCGTACAGCCATCGCATGTGTGTGTGTGTTCTCCGTACATCCGTCGCATGTGTGTGTGCTCTCCGTACATCCGTTGCATGTGTGTGTGCTCTCCGTACAGCCATCGCATGTGTGTGTGTGTGCTCTCCGTACATCCGTCTCATGTGTGTGTGCTCTCCGTACATCCGTCGCATGTGTGTGTGTGTACTCTCCGTACATCCGTCGCATGTGTGTGCGCGTCTACGTACATCCGTCGCATGTGTGTGTGCTCTCCGTACAGCCATCGCATGTGTGTGTGTGTGTGCTCTCCGTACATCCGTCTCATGTGTGTGTGCTCTCCGTACATCCGTCGCATGTGTGTGTGTGTACTCTCCGTACATCCGTCGCATGTGTGTGTGCTCTCCGTACATCCGTCGCATGTGTGTGTGCTCTCCGTACATCCGTCGCATGTGTGTGCGCGTCTACGTACATCCGTCGCATGTGTGTGTGCTCTCCGTAATCCGTCGCATGTGTGCGTGCGCGTCTACGTACATCCGTCGCATGTGTGTGTGCTCTCCGTACATCCGTCGCATGTGTGTGTGTGCTCTCCGTACATCCGTCGCATGTGTGTGTGTGCTCTCCGTACATCCGTCGTATGTGTGTGTGCTCTCCGTACATCCGTCGCATGTGTGTGCGCGTCTACGTACATCCGTCGCATGTGTGTGTGCTCTCCGTACATCCGCCGCATGTGTGTGTGCTCTCCGTACATCCGTCGCATGTGTGTGTGCTCTCCGTACATCCGTCGCATGTGTGTGTGTGCTCTCCGTACATCCGTCGCATGTGTGTGTGTGCTCTCCGTACATCCGTCGCATGTGTGTGTGCTCTCCGTACATCCGTCGCATGTGTGTGTGCTCTCCGTACATCCGTCGCATGTGTGTGTGCTCTCCGTACATCCCCTGCCAACATTTATCCTTCCCTCGAACTGTTATATCAAAATATATTTATTAGATTTCTTTCAGATTAGGCCTCGAGACTGCGGACTGTCACTTTATGGGAAGTGTAGTTTCTATGGCTCATTTCTATGTTTCAGTAAATATTTAGCAAGCAAAGATGAATTTCTGGAAAGAACTTTCGGGTCATAATTTTCTTCAAATGCTTTCGTGTTCTGTGGTGAGCAACACATCAGTAATTATGCAACATAGTGATACAGTTCTGTGCATAATTCAGTCTAACAGAGAATTGTGCCGTGATAAATAGGCTATATTCTGTAAGGTACCAGAGTTTGCGGTCTCGGATATATTTGCTTGTCTTGGCTTAAAAAATCCTTAATGTATATAACTTGTAGGTCGGCTTGGGAATGAAGGAAGCAAGCAATC
The DNA here is from genome assembly GCA_021186555.1 of Reticulitermes speratus. Classification (NCBI taxonomy): domain Eukaryota; kingdom Metazoa; phylum Arthropoda; class Insecta; order Blattodea; family Rhinotermitidae; genus Reticulitermes; species Reticulitermes speratus. The sequence goes on from JAJKFL010000237.1 coordinate 31,315,670, forward strand.
AAATAAACAGCAAACAAGTACCCACCAGCATACATAACCTAGGCATGTACCTACACTTAGACGTCGCAAGATCTGATTGCGTTTGTGGATGCTTGCGCCGTCTTTTTAGGCAACACACACGGCAGATATCACAATCGTAAACCTTCACGTCGTGTGAGAATCAACGTGCCTCTGAAGAACACCTGTCTTTACTTGTTATTCATAAATTATTTGCACTCTTACACGTGCAAAAGCCGTGAAGAACTCTCTGGATCAATAAATCTTCACTCGCTGTGACAAGAATAATTTATGAGGTTACCATGACGACTTATAATTCACAGAGTTGTATTACATTCATGTAGAACGTTTATCTAGTTCTGTCTTGGTGCTAGCGAAGCGGATAGATGGCAGCATTATACATTTAGAGCGAGTTAAGCGGTACTTATATTTATGCCTGAGACTTAGATTACTGACATAACATAATTGCGTTGCTGGTTGTCAAACTCTAAGGTGTAATAACAAGGGAGCATAGTCGCTTGTTACGGAAGAAAGATTAGGTGGCTGTGTTTGTAACACTGTAGGACGTTTATATTTAGGAGGAGCGTGTTTGTTGTCAACAGGCTTTACACTTCGTGGTAAAGTTTCAAAATAAACGAAGATCCTCGCTTTTAAACTCAGTAGGCGCATTGACGTTTGATTGTGTGTAATTAGGTCCCCTCTGTAAAAATTGTTGTTTTTGTATTTTTACAAACTGACACAAACTTGCTTGCTTTTTTAGTGAGAGTCAGAGTTTTTGGAAGATTGTATCATCTAACAACCTTCCATGGGAGGGAGTCCTTGAATATCTAATAGTCGCACAGCTAGTCAAGAAATTCCTCGCCTTGCATGACATCCTGAGTTTTATTGCTGTGTCTACCACCGCCCACCATTACTCTCCGTTATAAGCCATATGACTCCAATCCATAGCGCAGTCACAGAAGTTTTCTTTACGATGTATATTAACGTCACCTCATGTTCACTAAATTTGGCGGTCTCTTAACTGAAAATTTTTGCATTACATTTCTGCTTGTATTTCCAGTAGCGTCTACGTAGGTTGCATGCTCCAGCCGTATAATCTCTCCTGATTTCGTAACTAACCCCGTGGAGCAGAGTCCTACTTGAGAAGTTAATAGTTCCTCAGTAAAGAAATTACCTGCATTTTACGGACCCCGAAGTTTTATTGCTGTATTTTTTAGAATAGCGCCCCACTCCCCTTAATTTGCTTACCCAAGTAATATTGGTAAAGCGTAAAGTGCAGAGAGGATCTTCCTTATGCAGTTTTCTCCGCCCTCCTACATAATTCCTCTCTCACCTCTTCTCAGTACGTTGTCATCAGATATACCGTACCTGTATGCTTTCCTGAAGGTGACAAACCAAGTTACACACCCATAACACAAAAGGCGTATTAATGCCATCACTAAGAGGTATATCTTAAAACCTGGACCGCTGCTTCAAAAATTCTCACTCTCTGGCATATTAGGCTGACTCGACTGGTAACTAGTCGGAACTGGGGCCCATCCAGCCTCCTATACAATAGGCATAGGGATAGCTTTGCCCGCAGGTAAAGCGGCCGGTGCTTGGACCTAACCACTCACCTCCACTAAATCCGAGGTTAAGAATGAGTGGAGGTAAAAGTGCGCAAGCATTTATGGCGTGCAAATGGACGACTTTACCCTTTATTTATTATCAATAAGGTCTTGTTTCAAACATTTTTCGATGAGCTGAGTACACAAACAATATTTCGGAATACTGTGCAGTGTTCTCTTTGTAGTGATATTACCTTTGCAACAAATTATACAGTATCTTTAACCTTTTAAAGCCTAGCGTTTACTCTACGTACCGCCATGTTTAACATTCAACAATTCTATGATGTTCAAATTGCTTTTATGTGTTTTGTACGGATCTCGGCACAAACTGCAAATTTTATCTTATGCAACATAAACTGATTGGTTTTTATAACCGAGGTGGAGAGTGTTTACTGCGCGGTACGCACTGAGTCCTTATACATAAAACATATTACGTTTCGCCTTTAAAGGGTTAATACACAGTCATAATGTCTTTGATGTGAATAAAATAGGAAAGAAAGCAGTTGGAATACCCATTCCAGTCTTCTTTGATCGGGCTCATGTACAACAGCAGGCTTACAAAGTTGTGTACCTGAAGGGCCCTAGTAACTACAGTGACAAGATGGCTGTATTAGAAGGGTTGCAGGTTGCGACAAGTGGGATGGCTACCCCAATTTTATTTAACTATGTAGTGTATATATATATACACGTCTTCAACTTCGGATAAGCTTTATGGCTGCTTTATTCAGAGGACAAAGCCACAGCGTTCCTTCAAAAGTCTGTAACTATTTACCATTGACGCCGAATGATATCCCAGAAAAATTGAATATTCAAAACACCGCCGTGAAAGCTTTAAAACTTGAACATGCCAAGCAGTATTCTGCCTTTCATTATAGACTGTGTGCGAGTTACCATTATGTACCCGCATTTATACATTACCTGCAGGAACATCAGTGTCAGAAAAGAGTTGAGGGAAATGCATAATTTGGGACTTAATATAAAATGCTGTTTTGGGCGTGATATTTATTTTCAGCAGATTAAGGTGTGCATGGCTGTGTAGAAGGAATTTGGAGTGAGAAAACAAAGCTCGACATAAAATTTTCGAAGAGAAATTTCTTGTAATATTAAAAATTTTATGACAGTATGATAAAGACTCTACAGGGAATGGAATTGTGTGGTATAATTGGGTCTGGCAGTACTAGTTCAATATCAGATCATTAGACATGATTTTGATTATGCAGTTTTTAAGACCATAGTGTTGATATGTCAGTAAAAGCCCGTAAGGCTCCAAGAGGTTGAGATTCCCAGAATTCCTGGGCAATCGGCACATGAAGGTGGTAAGGTTTTTAGCCCTACCCACCGGCCGCCTTTACCCACAGGAGATACCCTAGCTCTCATTTCTGTTAGAGGCTGAGTCGACCCCAGGGCCATAGTGCGGCCGGAAGGATTAAGTAAAAAATCCCAATAACCCCATCGGAAATCGAACGCGCGACCTTCCGGCTTGTAGCTCAGTGCCTCAACCAACTGCTCCACCGCGTCCCTTCTGATGTCTCAGTAACTCAGTTTGACTACGACACACCCTGTATGATTTAGGTTTTTCACAACATTGTTGAAGAAGGTACTGTGCCTTATTGGTTGGCTACTACTTACTGACCTTTAGGAGGAGCTTGCTTCCTCCATCTTCAGGGTGTTCTAAAAAGAGTTTTGAGGGTTTGACTGCGTTTTTATGAAGATCTTAGCCTTTAGCTGTATTGCGTGTTGACTGATAATTAATTATCAGTCAACATGAAGTCGTATATCAGAATAACGCGATGTTAAAGGCTCTTGTAATGTATTATATTTAGGGGCCTAAAGTTTAGTGCCAAAGTGGTGTGAAGGATGAAACAGGAAGGATGTAGGTGGCAGCGTTCTTCACTTCTTTCAGTGTGGCCTTCCGTCACTAATAAGGTAGGCAGGATGTCCGCTATCCGTTTCGAGATAAAATTCGGGGATGTCCGGATTGCGAATCCTACAATATCCTTTGTAGAGACTTGGTAGTTAACTCAGATATGTTTGTGACACAGTGTAGCTATGTTGCTTTGTGAGAGTTTGACTTCACCAGTACACTGACACACGGCAAATAACAGTCAGCACGAATGCACGTGAGAGTGAAAATAATTACGTAACTCCGTGATCGGCGAAAAGTCAGCGGGCAAAGATCCAAGTACTGTTGAGCTTGAACCCGTCTCCTGAGATTTAATCCCCTTCACTTGTTGTTTGCCCCCACTAATTTAAGTTTCAATAATAAATTTATAACACAACATCAGCAATTTATGTATTCACTGACCGTCTCTGTGTAGTGGTTGATAGTCATATGTTTTATATTTGGGAGGTGGGGTGTTCGAGTGTCGTTCTGGAGGCATGCCACGACTCAGGAAGTTAGTCGCCGGCTTCTCACTCTGGAGTCCCAAGTTTAATCCCAGGCCAATCCATTTGGGATTTATGGTGAAAAATGTGACAGTGGGACAGGTTTTTCTCCTAGTGCGTCGGTGTTTACCTTCCAGTGTCTTTCCACCAATTCTTCACTCTTTTTCATTTATTACTGACCCTAGCAATTTATAGAGTCGTTAAATAACTCACATAGATTTTCGGTATGGAGACCTGACTGTTCTTACCGATGTATTTCGTAGTTTGTTCCCAGTCCTCCTGGCATGTTTTGGAATAGTACTTCAAAATGGGCTATGACTAGTTCTTGCCACTTGTGTGGAAGTGGCTATTAATTTTTGAAGTTCAGCCGTTGTTATATTCGACATATAACACTCCGCATTTTGTCCACAGAATATACTTATGTTTGTTACGATTCTTAACATAAAGAATCTTTGTTTCACTAAATATCAGCCAACTGTGTTTTGTAATGAAGACAAGACGCGTTTCTTTTTTCGCTATGAGGTAGGAAGTGTGCTTGAATGTAATATAGAGATTAATTTAGATCTTATTAATTGACGCTCGTTCCCAGAGCAAATGCTGAGTTGATGCTGAAATTCCACATCACACTGCATGCAGATATTCCAACATTCATTTAAAATTTCTCGAACACTATTATAAAAATTTCGTCGTAACGCATAACGAATTGTTTCTTCATTTTTTTTCATTTTTTGTACCTGTGCTTACTTTTTGGTTGAGTATGAGTATTTTGACCTTTTTTTCATTTATTTTGTACAGGTGCTTATATTTTGGTTGAGTATGAGTATTTTGACTCGGCAAGTAAGTAAATAAAGAATTTAATTGAACTGACTGAGACTCTTCAAATGCCAAAATCTACTGGAGCGAAAACTCAATTACTTGTTCTCAACGGCACGCAGCTCTTTCCATCCTGAATCAGATAAATCTAGTAAACTAACACGCAATCCCGCACCCTGTTTTATTTAGATCTGCATTATTATTATCCACCCCATCAACGTATGTTTTTTTCTTTTGTTACCTAAAGAAGAACGCTCGCTTGAGAGTGAGAGTGAAGTTAGCGAACTCTTGACAAAGTAGTAACGAAAACTAGTCTAGTGCTCTAGAACGAAGCTTTATTTACAACAGATACAGTTATAAACATGCCTAACACTAACAATAAAATAAACAATTGCAATGACGCATGATGGGTATTTACTGATGAAGATGCTGTAATACAAACCGTGACACGAAGCAACGTAAAGTTGTGATCAGTGGTACGAGAAGCTAGGAGCCTGGTGGGTATACAGAGGGTTGGCGTGAGAATACGTAATTGGGGCCGCCACAACCTTCCTCACAGGTAGAACCACTTTTTTCAAAACTGGTGCAGGGTGGGTAGCATGTCCGGACTTCTCGACGACGGCATTGAACCCGGTGTGTTTGTCAGCAGTGTAATGCACTGTCCGAATGGTGCCGTCGGGCTCGACAAGCTTGTAGTAACCTTCAACTTTATCACCGTCTCGTTTCTCAGCCTGCTCCTTGATATCCCCAGTGTGATCGTCTTTCACTCCGTACTTGAACTCGTAATGAGGAGGAGCCTGAAATTATTGAAAGTAATGTGACTGGGGAGTAAGTCAAAAGAGCAGAGACTGTAATACGCATGAAAGAGTTTGGAAACGCATCACTTTCGGAGAGCATGAACGGTAGAAGCTAGTAGTAAGACATGGGATTTTATGAAAGATAATAAATAATATAGTGGATCGTAAGGGGGCAAGAGGGTGTGGATTGAATTCTTCTGGCTCAGGATAGAAATGAGTCGTAGATTATAGTGATCATGGTAATGAAATTTGGGTTTCCTTACGAAAGCGGGGATTCCTAGACGACTTGAGAGACTGAGCTACTGTTCACTCCTTAAGGAGAAATTTGCCCGATAGTAGTAGTAGTAGTAGTAGTAGTATATAACAAGCTTAAAACGAAAACATTAATAATTCACTAGAATGAATTTCTCGTATGATCCCGACACGCTATACAGTGAACTTATCTACATTTTACGAGATTTAAAGCTTCCGCCGCGGTGCAGCCGAGATCTTCGCTCTTCTGGGCTGTTGCACTGCGTATGTTTGTTTGTAACCGACGTTTCGGGACACCGTATCTGTCACGTCTTCAAAGTTCAAGTTGCCCATGAGGATTGATTCTTTCTTGGACAATTTGATTTTTGAAGATGAGACCAATAAGCTGTCCCGAAACGTCGTTAACCAACCACCTTCGCCGGCAGCTTATCGGTCCCATCTTCAGGGGTCAAGATGCCCAAGAAGAAAATTTTTTGGGACATCTTGACCCGTAAAGATTTGACCGATACACTGTCCCGAAACGTCGATGACAAACCAACCTTAGTCTAACGACCCAGAAGAGCGAAGACCTTGATTACATTTTATTGCTGGGCTATGTCGCCTAAACATGACCTTGACATGGGCCCTACAAGAACTGCAGCACTGGAAGTAAGGTGACCCAGCACTGCCCACTACAGCACTTACGTAGTGTTCGACGTCAATAGTCTCGTGGTGGGCCACAGGCACATGGTGAGCCACAGGCACATGGTGAGACACAGGCACATGGTGAGTCACAGGCACATGGTGAGTCACAGGCACATGGTGAGCAATGGATACGGGGGGATGAGACACCGCTACTCTAATTGGAGAGTACGAGTATTGGTCTAGCACTGAGACGGGTGTAGCCAGCGTGGAGGCCGTCAGTGTGGCCAGAAGTGCCATGACCTGAAACAGCAGAAACGTCGGGTAAACTACAGGACAATACATCGCTTGTCATTCACAGAAACTGAGACATAGACTGGTCTAAATTTGATACATTAATATGTTCTATTTCTTAGGGTTCCAGGAGTTTGAGGCTTCCAGAATTTCTAGACAGTCGGCATATGAAGGTGGCAAGGTTGTCAGCCCTACACACCGGCCGCTTTTACCCCCCAGGAGATACTCCTGGTACTCATTTCTGTTAGACGCTGAGTCGACCCTAGGGCCGTAGTGCGACCGGAAGGATTAAGTCAATGAAAAATCCCCATGACACCATAGGAAATCGAACCCGCATCCTTCCGGCTTGTAGCGCAGTGCCTGAACCAACTGCGTCACTGCGTATCCCCTTTAGCTTTCATAAAATCAGTAAAATTGCCGTGTTCATGAACTATTGCGCGTAAATCATTAAATGTACTATAATATAAGTAATTTAACCTAACTGGGTAATGCTGCTTAGGACAGTAACTGCTGTTTATTCTAAGTTTTATACAACGCGCATAGGTTAAAGAGATTCTGGACAATCAATGTCTCACCGCCAACTAAATGCACTTTATTTAAAAAAAACAATATAAGGTTTCTTTAAAATCGTTAAAAAAAACCCTACATATGTTTCGGTTTTTAGAAAAACCATCATCAGGGGGGTCACACAACTGCACTTTTTAAAATCACGTCCATGCGTTCGTCTAACAGCACACGTTATGCAGTTGTGTGAACCCCCTGATGATGGTTTTTACAAAAATCGAAACACATGTAGGGTTTTTTTTAACGATTTTAAAGAAATCTTATATTGGTTTTTTTTAAATAAAGTGTATTTAGTTTGTGGTTTGACATTGATTAGTGAAAATGCACGGTGTGCTTAGAATAAGATTCTGGACAAATTTCGTAGTTTGCAGTAGTAAAGCATGTAATGTATGTACCAAACATTCTGCATTTTAGTTTTAAGCTACATTTTACCTAGCTGTCCTTGCGGACAATTAAAATATTAATTTAGACCTTCACCAGTATGTTATGGTGTCAGTTAATAAAACATCGCATGTGTTCAAAGGAAACTCTGCCATCTCAGTACTTAAAACTTAATAACTTAGTTGTAAATATGTACATACCGTAAAGGTAAGCATTTTCTCTGTTACTACACAGTACAGTCCTGAACACTGAGTTACTCATTAATGCTCCGTCTAGAGAATTCGATTTATATATACGTGCTGCACTGTCCCTTGTAGGTTGGTAAAAGGCACAACAGACGAGGAACGCCTCCCCCAGCGTCGTATGGCACTGCCTTATTCCATTTACACTTTTATTTTCTCTTACTTTTAATGTCGATACTTCGGTTACATAAATCCATTTACGGATGTGTCCACACCTTATTACACTATACGAATGCATAGGTAAATATCTGCTGTAAAGATATCTGACGCTGCTCTACAGTATAGGGTAAAGGAGAATGGATTTAATTCTTATAGTGCAGTACAATGTGACATGATTATGTCAGATTCTTTTTTATTTTAAGCTAGTTACTGTCATTAAGAAAGTTCAGTACTTTATGTAAGGTGATCCTACTTATTACGGCGAGGAGAGGCATGTAAAAGGGATAATTTGACGTTTAAAATGGAGGGGACATGTTATTCGTACTTTGCTCTAATTTTTATTAGTGATATATTTAGACTTTCCCTTTCTCTTTGGCTGTGCAGGAGACATAGCTTCAGACACACGCACACACATGCACAGACATGCACACACACACACAATCCTTGTGGCAAATTAGTTTATAGTGACAGAACGTGTGCCCCAGGAAACGTCTGTTTATGGCAAGTAGCAGTGAATGAGGCACACGTCACCCTGCTGGTTGGATGAATGGCTCCTGAATGTGGGTTACAGGCTACACTTTGAGGTCACTTTCTTGAACTGAAACGTAAAACAATTTCGTTCGTAAATTATATAACTTACAGAATGTCTCAAAATATGTGCAGGGTGTCTTGTATTTTATGTTATGTAAGTAACGTTTACTTGTGTTAGTGCAGCCTTACGCCGTCCGCCCTATCGTGAAACACGTGAACTTGTATTTTGCAATAGTTAAATGTGACATAAGTATGTTTAATGGAATACTTTTAGGTCTTATTCATTTTGTCAAAGTTAAAGAATTTTCTGTAATAATGTTACGTTAGTTTTCAATTAAGGTTTCATTATATCTACAAAATTTGTAAGTTAATGGCACCTTGTCTTTGAGGTAAACAAAATTTCTTGAAGCCTTTGAACCATGGAATTTATCCACACATTATTTAAAGGATAACTTCCTTACAGAGAAAACACTCCGTCTCTATTATAAAGAAAAATTACGTAATACTCTTTAGGGAAATAACCGCTATTTATTCTGAGAATTATACGAAACGCATATATGCACTGTGTGTGCATAGTTCAGAGTCCTTAAAGTTAAGACAGGTAGTTAGTGGTACACGCAGTGTCCATTGTGCTCTGAGCGTCAGGGTTCAAACTCAAATATCTAATGATTGCCAGTATAAAGTACCAGTTGTAGAAAAGTACCATTTCTGCAAAGCACCATTGTTTACATGAAAGTTAGTAGTATTACATAAATTTGAAAGAAGGTCAAATCTGGACAATAGATTCAGAAATGTACGAGTGGAAAGAAAGCTACGTCAAAGAAGTTGACTGTCTAGTACTGTGCAAGAAACTGTGGACAATGAATGGACTGCCAAAAAAGAAAATAAATATATTATTGATGTAAGACTGACTTAAATTCGGACAGTATTAAAAAGGAATGCAGCAAGTGTGGACGTTTACATAATTTCGAATTATAAATTATGGGATGGACGTGAATAACCGGTGTGTGAGCCGAATGACCAGTTTTAAGGTCTTTGTGTGTTTCTGGAGGGACTGAATTATTCCCATGATTTAAAAATTGCAGTCTTTCCAAATGTGAATACATTTGGACATTCTGGAACACCAGAACTTGATCTCTATTAAGTTTAGTCCGCAGGCGACTTCATTTTAACGGAATGAACAGTATTCTGAGAACGTTGTGAGAAATACGTATGGTGTTTACTTTGTTCCCATCTGTACAATGGGGTTGCTGGGATAAAATTAAATTGAATAACAATAATAGTAATTCACATGATATGGATCTGTTCGATGTATTTGCTGTAAGCTACGTGTACAACTCAGAATTTAATTCTTGTGTTTGTTTGTCCTGAGCACGTATGTACGTACGTACCAGGAAGATGATGCCTAGTCTTCATTAAGATTTAAATTAATTTATACAAACTAATGGCGCTGCTGTCGTAGCACGTGCATATTTACTGGTCTATTGGAGTAGGTTATTGGTGTCCAATTAGTGCACGTATACACCATTTTACTGAAGAGCTTTGTGTGTATGTTTTCAAAGTGACTTTTTAGAAAAAAGAGTGAACTCCTTCAGATATTTATAAGCTAGAACACACGATGTTATAAATGCGAAATATATATCGGATTAGTAAGTGCCAGTTTTCAGAAAATAGCTATAACCTTCTTTGTGGGGTGCAAACATTATTATTTCTACAAGTCTTGAAAATGTGTTGTCATAGCAACTTGCCCAGTAATATACTTGTTTTCAGGCCCTGTCGTAACGAAACTTTACAAAAATATGCCTACTGGCTTTGCCATATTTATCTCACTGTCTGTCCCTTTGTCCATCCATCCGCCATCTGCTCATGAAACAACTAGAAAAATGCTGAACAAATTTTGTGTTATCTATTTTACTTAAACTTTGATTACGTTGGTTAGAATCAGACATGAACAAGTGACATATATGCGTTTCTGCACGGATATGGATTGCAACTCGCATGTAACCCGCACGGAACTTGCAAGCAACTCGCATACAACTCGCATGTAACCCGCACGGAACTTGCAAGCAACTCGCATACAACTCGCATGTAACCCGCACGGAACTTGCAAGCAACTCGCATACAACTCGCATGTAACCCGCACGGAACTTGCAAGCAACTCGCATACAACTCGCATGTAACCCGCACGGAACTTGCAAGCAACTCGCATACAACTCGCATGTACGAATTCGTTCATTATTTATCGGATTGTCCTGTAATGTTTTCTGCCTATATTATAGAACAAAACACAACGCATATTTTATAACGAATACAATTTCTTTGTGAAGGCTTAATATTTGAGATAATTAAGCCGATAGATCAAGTGTTCCAGAATTTTTTCTATACATGTACATTCTCTAAACTTTTTATTAAAGTCCGAGGGATCTACTTCTACAAAGAAAACTTAGTCTACACGTATAAACACCCTGCTGTATGAGGGGCCATTTTGATTATGTATGGTGTTTGTGTTTGTGAAGTGGATTAAGTTATTAAATTATTTTCACAAAAACAGCATTCTTTTGCTGCACCAGCTTTTCATTCCGCATCCTTGAATCACGCTCAGTATCAAAGCAAGTCACGACTGGCTAGCAGTTCCTGCAGTGAGGCTTTGCTCCTTAGAGTTAGTCATAAACGTGGAGATAGGATTTATTTATTGTAGGTTATTTAACTACTTTGTCAACATTTCACATTGTATAGCATAGTATAGCGTAGAAGTAAGCGGTCGTTGTTAGTGTGATGTATTATTCCGAACTTTTCTTGAGGGAATGGGACAAACCACGGAAACTTCAGTAAATATAGTGTATGTTTCAACCGAGGGTTGAACCGGGCACTTCCCGAAAGCAAGTCAGATGCTTGTCTGCTTGTGCCAAACAGCTGAGTAATATGTGTAAAAGAATGGCTGATTTCTTTATTAAAAACTCGCTGATTATAGTGATTTAACTTTTCTGATGCTGTTAAAGGCAAGACGACAGGTCTAACTGAGATATCACGAAATGTTTCTGCCAAAAAAAAAAACAACTCTATTTAATGTGTTCCCTGTAAAGTGTATACAGCATTCAAATTCATGTGGTGAAAGGAAAAGGCATAGAGCCAGGTACGAGCACCGAGTTGCATTTGCACATAAAAACAACATACAAGAAACTTCAAATGTGCGAATTGTTTGACTAATGGGATATCTAAGGCTAATTTCGTCTAATTCATTTCACTGTCAGTTTAAATTCTGTCCTTTTTTAAACAAAATTTTAATGTATTCGAGGACACAATATCAGTTGCGGTTAGTCAACTGTCAATTTTTTCAATTGATGACATTGCTAAGGCCTTGAGTGTAATATAATTCTGAAAGTTTTCAACGTTCTCCGAGCCATTTGTTAGATAATGAGCAAATAGACGGCAACTTTTTTTTTCGTAACAGGTTTCGGTAATAACTAGCCAATTATAAAATTAACATTCCTCTTGATTTAACCGCAGCAGAAAACAAATAGACTGCTGAGCAATAGACCGTAATGGAAAACTGTTAATGCGTAAAATTACTCATGAAGGAGACTACTGCTGCTGTTGATTCAGACCTTACTCTTAGGTAGCTAACTTAAAGAGCATTATGGAGTGATAAAACAGTTCGCAATGAATGCAGCGTTGGAATGGTTAGCAACTGTGCTTCATATATAGGATCCCGAGTTCAAATCCTAATGGGGACACCATCTACCCTTAATGAGGTTATTCGTGATTTCTGCCTGTCCCCCTACAATAATTCTGAACAGTTCCTTAACCTATTAGAGCACAGCACAAGGTTTAACAATCAACAAGACAAGCAAAATATGTATAACTTTATGTTATATGTATAACTTGATATTGTGGTGCGTTCGCTTAATGTTTATACCTCCTCGGCTCTCCTAAGAGCCTGATATAATTTCACGCGAAGAGAGCGCTTTTGTGGTGACTTAATAACGCCGGCAACAGTGTAACTTATTTAGATATTCGTGTAAAGTGCCGATGTTTTTCCCCGATTTTAACCTAGTTTGGAATTTCTCAACATATTTTCATAAAAGCCCCCAGTATCAAATTTAAAGGAAATTGGCCCAGTGGGAGCGGCGCTGATACTTGCGGACAGACATGACGTAGGCGTTTTTTGCGACTATGCGAAGGCGCCTAAAAATTTTACATTCTGCCCAACGAATATATTTATGTGTTGTGTATTATCTCATAACAATCAACGAGTTTGTCCTGTAGACCAGTGGTATTCAACCTTTTTTGTTCGCGTACCCCCACATATAATTTCTCTTCAACTTTTTACCCCCAAAGTTGTTGGTGCATAATTCAAGTTGTACATAGTCTATAATCTACATCTGAAATAAGTTAAATAAATTATATCCAAAATAATGTATTAAATAATAAGTTTTAAATGAAAAAAGAGAATAAGCTATTAAAAAATAAATATATTATTGCCTGTCATATAAACATTAATGAAGGAACAAAGGTATTTTCGCAAAACAAAATTATATGCACTATGTGGAATAAAATGATAACTAGCCGCCCAGATAAGAATCGCATAAAGAAGAGAGAGAGAGAGAGGAAAAAATGGCGCTCCCAAATCGCATGTCCTTACGTCCGGGTCTCTTGTGGCTAACCCTAAATCAGGCCCTGATTATTCAGTGTTTATCATGAAATAATATATTTATTTTTTGTTAATTTTACGTACCCCTTAAGATGTCTTCGCGTACCCCAGGTTGAATACCACTGCTATAGAGCATTGAATGCCTGGTTTTTGTAGCCGAAATGGCGAGTGTTTACTGAGCGGTACGAACTGGGTTTTTTAACTAAAACCGATTACGTTTCGCCCTTAAAGGGTTAAATTAGACTACAACCTCTTTTTTAAAACATCCATTTCCACTAACCCATTTCGCTTATCATTCGACATTGTACAATCGTTACAACTAAAATTTTCAAATCGAAGTGACAAGACATTGGGTTTAATCATCCTCCCATTCATGTGATTTAGATAATTCATTGGTTGCCAAGATAAACAGATGAACATATTCATATTATGTTGTGACTGCTCGTTACCCTACACCGCGTCACATATTTTTCACTTACATTATACAACTTTATGTCAAAAAGGCTTGAATATTTCGATTGACTATGCAGGCGTAGGCATGAATGGGAAAGTAATACTAATATCCAAAATATGGAAATAGTGTTGAGAGTGTGGACTGATATTTATTTGGCCAGAGTCTAGTGGTAGATTCATGTTCATCTTCAGATTATATAAAAGGCTGCGACAGTGTGGGCTAGAGGAGCTGCTAGTAGTCCAACGACACGTATTGGCGTAATCATTGTCATTGGGACTAAGCTGATGAGTAGCCAGCCACCTGCAGTTTGATGGGACGCAATTTGTAATAATGGGAGAAATGTAAGATTTCCTCTAACTTTAGTTTCACTGAAGTTGTTAGAAACTTGTAGCCAGTGTGTCTAAGAAAATTAGATATTTTATTCCCTTATTACATTCATTTATTTCACCAAGAAATAATGTGCATCTCTTACAATATTTAACTAATTTCACGCAGGACAAATTCTTCAAGGTCGCAGTCATGATAACTAACTCCATGGAGTAGAGCCCTTTTTAAGTAGCTAATAATTTCTTAAGCTAGCCAAGGATTTCGCCGCGTGTTATGGAAACCTTATGTTCATTACCGCATTCACAAAACCCCGCCACCTATACCTACCCTGAGCCAGATCAATCCAATCAAAAGCCCACATTATGTTTCTTGAAGATCCATTTTAATATTATCCTCCCATCTAAGCCCAATTTTCCAAGTGGTCTCTTTCATTCAAGTTTACTCATGTCTCCTTTCCACATACGTGTTACATGCCATGCCCATCTCATTATTCTTGATTTGATCACACTAACAATGAACAACCAATAAATTTGTTGTTGTCTTAGTTTACAATTTGGCAGATTTAAAACTCGTGTGTGTGTATGTGTGTGTGTATGTGTGTGTGTTTGTGATACATGCTATTGCTCTATACATTATAATCGGAATAAAGGCATCATTCAAAAAATTCAGAAATATAATAAACAAGTATGGAATTCTTGCATCTAAAGAATCAGTTCCTTCTGCAAGCAGTGAGGTGTAACTGTGCTTTTATTTCACAGTATTACCACCGTGCATTTTTTAATCAAATAATAAAACCAACGAATGCACTATATTGACCACTTTTATTATGGCCTATTTCCCCTCACCCTACATATTGTGAATTTGTTCTAATATGTGAATAATTGGTAGCACACGACAAACCCCTGAGGATGGAGCTTTAAAAGTTCCGAAATACGTGTAGGGTGAGGGGAAATAGGCCATAATAAAAGTGGTCAATATAGTGCATTCGTTGGTTTTATTATTTGATTTGTGCTTTTATTATTCACAATAGTTTTGTTTTTTGCTCTCTGATACACCTGTGGGTGAAAGAGTTTTCATGTCTTATATCCACAAGTTTTTATTCAGATAATTTTCCTCCTTTTACTTTAGCAATTACATGATGTAATTTTGACATACGGACCAACTTGTCAGACTGTTATTACTGAATAGCTTCACTACACGGAAAGTCATCGTCTCAATTCGTGACAGGTTCGTGAGCTCCGATATCGCGTGTGCTGATCACGCACTTGCTGTTCTCTGTTTTTATTCATTTGTTTTTGAGATAGTATATTTGCACCTTTCTTCTACTGCACATTAATAATTTTCATTCTTCCATGAAGAACATGCAGTAATTATCAGCTGATATTATAGTCTGCTGGAGAAGAATGGAGAAGATCAGTTGGACCGATCGTGTGAGAAATGAAGAAGTATTACATGGAGTCAAGGAGGAGAGGAATATCGTACATACAATAAAAGGAAGAAAGGCTAACTGGATTGGTCACAGCTTGCGTAGAAACTGCCTTCTAAAACACGTGATTGAAGGAAAGTTAGGGGGAAGGATAGAAATGACGGGAAGACGAGGAAGAAGGCGTAAGAAGCTACTGGATTACCCTAAGGAAAAGAGAAGATACTGGAAATTGAAAGAGGAAGCACTAAATCGCACCCTATGGAGATCTCGCTTTGGAAGAGTCTACGGACTTGTCGTAAGACAGAATACAGAATGAATGAATGTATGAATGAATTATAGTCAATTAAAAACTATTGCAATTTATATTATTTGTCAAAGTTTAACAAAACGTTAACAAATTTTTTATGCAAATTATTTAAAAAAACCTTGCACGAAGTTCAACCACTGTAATATATCCGACTACTCTGCCTTAAGGATAATAGATAACTAATGACTAAGATGCCTGCGGTACGTACGGGTTGCACAAGCAATTCGCTCTTGAACTACTTGTCTAAATGAGTATCTCTTGGTGGAGGTAAATTTAAGGCTGGTTTAAATAGCCACTTTCTTTGCCTGCAGAATATATTATTCGTGTAAAAGAAAGGACATTTCCTCTAACCACATTCAGTAAACCTACTTTTTGTTGAGGATTTCCCAGTCCTTTCTACGCCTAGGTACATGCCATGCAGGCACAGAGGGGAAATAAAGGTTTAGCTCCACTCATTCTTATCCTCGATGCTCAGTGGAGGTGGGTAATCAACGTCACAACCTGACCGCTTTACCCTCGAGAAGGAGTACCGGTACCCATTGTGGAGGAAGCTGGGTGGGCCCCAGGGTCTGTCTGGACGTGTGCGGAGAAGATAGAACCTTTGTCCTCACCGGGGTTCGGACCCTTAACCTTCCAGGCTGTAGCGAGTCACTAACCGACTACGCTATCCCGGTTCCTTTCTCTTCGCCTATGTTATAACAATTACATGGACGCGAACCTACTTTTGTACTAAGGTCCATTCGTTTTCACCACTATTTATGATCATGTTTTAAGTTCACTGAAAATTACATCAATTTTGCGCATAGTAATATATCTTATTTTTTCTTTATTTATTTAATTATCATCTAGAGTCTATACGGCAAACTGGACAATACTTGAGTGAGTAAAGTCAATATCAGTCTCAACACAACCGTCTTTATTAGACAGAAAGTTTATCTGTCGAATAGAACATTTTTCGACCTGAATGAGGTTAATTTTTAAAAAATACATTGAGGAAGACAATATGTAATTATATAATTAATCGTTGCTCTTTCAAGAAGTAAAGTGAAATAAAAGAATGTAAAATGAAGTAATATGCAATCGAATAAAACTTGTCATTCGAATGTATTACATCAATTATTTACAAATTACATTCCATTTTTTGATCCAAGGCCGCTAAGATTCCGAAACCAGTTCAAGTGTTTCAGAATTCATAATTTATATTTTAACTTCAGGTGTGATAATTTCTTATCTTCTGTGTATAATTCACGTTTGTAGTAAGTAGAATTTTCAACTGCGATGACTTAATTATTCCGTTCTCGATTCTGGCATTATTGTGTTTTCCAGTACCACTTCATCGCTCTAAGTTTGTCAACCTTGGACTTATCCTATCTTAGAATATAGACGGTTGAGTGAATAGGGTGATCCGTGCATAAGAATATGTGGGAGGGATATAGAAGTATGTTGCCATGGTCTAATTTGAGTTATGTCCCGGCATTTGCCTGGAGGGACTGATGGTCACCACAGTAATGTTGGGTTAGACAGTATTTGGGTCGAGATTCGAACCAGACACTTCCCAAATACCAGTTATAAGCGTTATCGCTGTTCTTCACTACGTGCCTGTCTTTAATTTGAACTGGAATAATGTCGTGTGGAAAGCTGCGTGAACGTAAAAGGCTGTACCCAGTTGTGTGTTACGTGAGTTACATAAGCTCACATAGCAGTGTTAAAACTTGTCTAGTTTACTTGCCAGAACCTTCCGTCCTTATTTAGAAACTTAATCACACGTGCTGCAAGTCTGAATTCAGCGACATTAATCAGCGTCATGGAAGTCGCTCAGCTGATCAAAGATTTCGCATCCTCTTGTTCACTCTGGAGGTACATAGGACTGTTGTTCCTCAAGAGCCCGCCAGTGGCACTTATTCCGCATAGGATAAGCTGAAGTCATTCGCTCTCACCCTACTGCTTTAAGATGCATGTTAGTAGCATCATACGATCTCCTCCTTAGTCTCTCAAGTGGGCCTTTCCTGCAAAGTTTTCAAACTACAATCAGTTCTGGATGCGCCTTTTATCCCGTGTGCGCCACACCGTCGCGCATATCGTCCTTGACTTTATCACGCTAACACTGTTTCTTAAAGAGTACGACTTATGATAACCTACTTCTCACTGTGCCTTCCGGCCGCACTATGGCCCTGGGGTCGACTCAGCCTCTGACAGATATGAGTACCACGAGTATATCCCGGGGGGGGGGGGGGGAAGGGGGTAAAGGTAACCGGTGCGTAGGGCTGATAACCGTGCCACCTTCATGTGCCGATTGTCTAGAACTTCTGGGAGCCTCAACCTCCTGGAACCCTAAGGGTCTCTCCAGACCTGTAATGGGCTAGCTTTTCCTTTACCTTTACTTCTCACTGTGCAGTATATTACAGCCTCCTGTTACTTCTCACTGTGCAGTATATTACAGCCTCCTGTTACTTCTCACTGTGCAGTATATTACAGCCTCCTGTTACTTCTCACTGTGCAGTATATTACAGCCTCCTGTTACTTCTCACTGTGCAGTATATTACAGCTTCCTGTTACTTCTCACTGTGCAGTATATTACAGCCTCCTGTTACTTCTCACTGTGCAGTATATTACAGCCTCCTGTTACTTCTCACTGTGCAGTATATTACAGCCTCCTGTTACTTCTCACTGTGTAGTATATTACAGCCTCCTGTTACTTCTCACTGTGCAGTATATTACAGCCTCCTGTTACTTCTCACTGTGCAGTATATTACAGCCTCCTGTTACTTCTCACTGTGCAGTATATTACAGCCTCCTGTTACTTCTCACTGTGTAGTATATTACAGCCTCCTGTTACTTCTCACTGTGCAGTATATTACAGCCTCCTGTTACTTCTCACTGTGCAGTATATTACAGCCTCCTGTTACTTCTCACTGTGCAGTATATTACAGCTTCCTGTTACTTCTCACTGTGCAGTATATTACAGCCTCCTGTTACTTCTCACTGTGCAGTATATTACAGCCTCCTGTTACTTCTCACTGTGCAGTATATTATACTGTAATTACACGGGTGTACCTCGCTCATCATTTATCATAGCGAAAAATATTTAAACAAGAATTTGTAGAGAAATATGAGAGGAAAATTTTATCTAAAATCCACATTTCCCTTGGGTATTGCGGTATTCGAGACGCTTACACAAAATGGAGGTATGCGCCAAGTTTGTTCTTGTGTGCGTGCAGTTGTATCTGAAATTCGTGAGTATTGAAAATAAAGTTGTTATGTTTCCCGTTGTTCAGTTTTCTTCAGCCGCCTGTTATTTCATTTTAGGTTCAGACATTCACACCAGCGTTCTCTTCTCAATCACTCTCATTCGTTATAAGAATGTACTTTTTCAGACACACTGCAGATTGTTTATTTACATTATTTTAATCATAAAAAGTGATAATTATACATATTTTAATTACACGAAACTTACATAACAACATTCATAACCGTAATGTGGTTGTAAATTACATGAACTTCTGAAGTGGAATGCAGACGAAAATAAACGTAATGTAGGTGACGAAGTAACTGTCTTCCCATTGTCGGAGACAGTTGTAAATTCTAATGTGGCGATACTATTAACAATAAAATAACAAATGACTGAGGCGATGGCAGTTTCCGTAGCTGAACTGAGAGATCAGTCGTTGAGTCCGTGATAGCCACCAGACACAACTGCTAAACCGCCATTCAGGCTACCGTAACTCATGGCAGAATGTGAACAGCGGGCTCATACGAGATGGCAGGAGCAGCCACTACTTTTGCGGGAGCATTGGGATGTGTTGAGTGTCCGGACCTGGTCACTTGCGCCTGGAACCCGGTGTGTTTGTCAGAGCTGTAGTGGACAGTGCGCGTGTTGCCATCAGGTTCCAGCAGGCTGTAGTATCCAGTGACTTTATCGCCTACACGTTTCTCGGCCTGTTCCTTGATATCATGAGTATGTTCATCTCTTACTCCATACTTGAATTCGTAATTGGCAGGAGCCTGCAACACAAGAGCAGTTTGAAATAAATTTTTTTGAAGTAGAAAATTTGACCAAGACCCCAGAACATATTGAATATAGAAGAGCTGAAGCCATATAAATATCAACGAAAATGTCGTGCAATTAAAATTAAAACTTTTTCCTATCCTTTTGTTACTGTATGTTTGTTTTATTGCACCTTGTACCCTTCCTTTTCACACACATCTTTGTGGACGCTAAATTCTGTGATCCAGTTAGGTTACTGTTCATCATGAATCAGTACGAGGAATTCGAAGTGCAGAGATGTACAGAATTACTAAATTATCATTGATTTTGGCATAAGAATTTGAAATGATTGTCGAATAAATGCACTTTCTGCATTTCCGTATGATATTAAATGTAGCTCTTTTGTATTTTGGTTTTCAGAAGTGTTTAAGTATTTGGATCTTTTAAAATTCTCTACGCTTGGGTCAAGGTATTTGCACACACCGTTACATATTTGCACACACCGTTACATATTTGCACACACCGTTACATATTTGCACACACCGTTACATATTTGCACACACCGTTACATATTTGCACACACCGTTACATATTTGCACACACCGTTACATATTCATGATTAATAATCTGATAAGAAACTGGACAGCTGTATTTTTTTCAAATCATATTTTTTGTAAAATAAACTTTTTGAGTTGCTGTTGTAGAGTTTCCTTACTCTTAAATAGCACTTATGTTAAGGTAACGTGCTATAAAATTAAGCAGGGACAAATCTGCCTGTGTAATATTCATTGCATATTGTTCTGTGAGGCATGCTGACGACTTTAATGCAAGGTTTCTAAATTTGTTACCAAGATCGATCTTCGACATAGTTAAAAGTGCGTGTTTTTATTCATGTAAATATTCCATTTATTACAACAATAAAAACAACAGTAATAATGTGAAGGTGTGTAAGAAGTCTATATTTTTATTTCGATTTAATTAAGATAAATTGTGAACCATTTTTGAACTAAGATGTCAATGCCAGACTTTTCACTTAAAACGTTTTTTTAAATACGACTACAACTCTTACCTGACTTTCATTGTGATCTGAACTGTAAGTTGTAGTTTAAATTTTCGATTTTTGTAATTTTCAGTTTTAAACAATGTGATGAGAATTTTCATGTCACTTTCCTGTCAGATATTTCTGTTGAAGTCTGCCTATGAATTCGTCCATTTATATCAATGTGTTTATAATTTGTGAGCTTATTCCACGTTTCTACGTGTGGCGTGCCTACTTACGTAATGTTCTATTTCTGTGGGTTGATGAAGTTCAACAGGTGCGTGAGAAACCAGTGCTGGTGCGTGAGAAACCAGTGTAGGTGCGTGAGAAACCAGTGTAGGTACTTGAGAAACCAGTGCAGGTGCGTGAGAAACCAGTGTAGGTTCTTGAGAAACCAGTGTAGGTGCGTGAGAAACCAAGGAAGGTGCTTGAGAAAACAGTGCAGGTGCGACCAATGCAGGTGCTTGAGAAATAGCCAAAGGCACTTCAGACAGAGTCAGAGGTGCTTTGGAACCTGCAAGCCCAAACGTGAAGGAAGAGTACGACTGAGCCTGTGGCGACGGAGATCCGTGGCAGGACATGAGCAGCACGGCGAACACTGTCACCTGTATGAAAAGCATTCAGATCACTGGCTGTGTGGAAGTAGTGGGCTTTAAATCACTTTATCATTTCGAGCTATTTAAAAACTATTTATCTAAGTATTTACCGACGTAAGTTATATTGCGTTATGAAAGCGGTTCCTATTATACTATTAGATAAGCACAAAATATAATTTTAATTCTGAAGCTACGTATTACTGACACAGACGAGAGATTTCCATACGTTAACACAAGACAGTGCTTCAATCCTCAGGCCTGAATAATACGCCCCTATGGTACATCGCTACATTTCTATCGGAATACAAGACGTCGCATCGAATAATCATGGCCACCGCAGTCAGAACTTCCAATATCGCGCTGTAACGTACGTACTGCGAGCATTGCAAACTGGTGTAATATTTACAACGAAGTCGTACGATACAAGAATAACCAGTTAATGACTTAAGTATGGGTGTCAAAATCATTAAACGACTGAAGAAAGTACTCCATCATGGATTAATGAAACAATCGAACGGATTAATAAATATTCTTGAAATATATTGTTAAACCTTTCTTAAATGTTAAGACAGAATGGTAACGGGCTACTCTTTCCACGGACGTAGCTTCCATGGATTAATATATGTATAATAAAACTTGAGGACTAATTTGAAGGCGCGATTTCACTAAATACGTGTAGCATGCAAGCTGCAAAGACTGCTTGCTACAATAAGCGAACTGAATACGTACTATAGGTATAGTTTCTTCGACAAAGGTCAGCACTGTAATACGACTGGAACACTATCGTTTCTTCCTGCCATTATGTTGTCCTGTCGTAGCTAACTGAGATTAATCTCTCTCTTGTTTCACATGCAAAACGACATAAACACAAACCGACAAAAATTGCAACATTTGGATTAAGATGAGTATAAATTGAAACAAGTACTTTCAGTTTACACAGGCTCGTTCTGGAAGTGCTTGTCTCTATTCTCCATGCTAAGTTCTTGGCTGTGATGTCTGAACGCAGTGCGTACCTTCAAACACTCCATACTGTCTTCTGGCAATCCGGTTTCTTGACAGCTGATTTCTATCTGCTGGTTAGCCACTCCATTCCTTTCCTTATATACGAGTCCTAGCGAAGAATTCGGCAGCTAGACACACCTCTGAATCACACCCATTCTAAGCATCAGGATACATTTTGTGTTCCTTTCACACGTAAAGAAATGCGGTATAAATATTCGGTTATTCTGCTGTGATATAACAAACATTACGTTTGGATTCAGTGGTATTGGCAACTTTTATGAAAGAGCGTGATATATATGTCGCCTTTTCGTATATTCTATAACCGGTTCCAACAAGCCTTTAGTGTTTTTAGTTTTAGGAAGTCAGTGTATAAGACTGAAGTTTTGTAGCTGCTTACGGCAATTGATATAATGGCACATTTAACCGTATTTGTTCAAATATTAAACTTTTATCTTTATATTAATTACTACTTTGTTCATCCTTTGCTTACAGCGTAACTTTGACAAAATATTTTAAAAACGCAACAACCTTTTTTCACCTTATAACCATTCATCAGTCTTACGATTTTGCGATGGCCATTTGTTAATTTTATTATCAATAAAGCTAGTATTGTTGCTGTTTGTTTTTTGTCGGCTCATTTTGAAATTAAACCCTACATTTCAGTATTACAATTGCATATAGTTAATTATAAAAACACTTAAAAATTCACGGCTTAGCAACTTTTATTAACGTCGTTTAAAAATCGTAAAATTATGTCCTGTCTTGTCGAATTTTGTCGGCGTTTTAAATGTTCAGAAGCTGTACGTTTTGTATACCCCTGTTCTTATTTAACTACTGTTAATGCTGTATGATTTTTCAGTCACCAATGCACTGACGACTGAGTTCTCAACGGCACCGCTTCGAAAGCCTGAAAACTTTTACTAACACACTGTTTGTGTTCACTGCAGTTTACTCTTAATTTCCCTTATGTCGCATTTTCCTTGTCTTACCTCAGCTTTGTTCCTTGTTTGTGTTGTTGAAGACGTTTGTATCTTATTCATTTTCTAGTATCACAATTGCGGTTATTTCGTCATTGGGTCCTCTAGCCATGTTGCATTTTAATTTCATCGGTCAGTCTTTGCAGCTGTCCTTGCCGTCAGAAGATACAGTGGGCCGCCTGAAGACATCCCAGTGCGTTTAACATGTGCTGCTGTGCCATGATTATCCTCTTATATTTTTAAGTGTATAATTTTGGGGACATGTTTGTACTCTTTTCCTTTATCCCACTTTTATATCTTACACGCTGCAAGAAAGCAGGTAGCTTATATAAAAGAATCCTCTGGCCGACAAACCCTCTAGAAATAATGGTTCTCCTATTTGTCATCGTGTGATAGTAAGTGAAAAATTTCCAACTTCCGTGGTGGAATTCCAGTGTTCTAAATAGCATGAAAACACACATACTTAGAGCGTCCAATATGTTTGTATATAAGGTCTATCGAAAGTGGTATCATATAACCTATAGGAAATATTTCGGTCTATTTTAAAACTCAGTGGATAAAATCATTTTTGCAGGTTGTAGTACGTTTTTGCTAAGTTACGAGGGCAATCCAACATCCTGTCGCTGCTTTTCAGTAACGTCCCTCTTTCCATCTCCATTCTAATTTGCCTAAGCCTTCAGAAGTTAAAGCACTGTGTGACCACTCTATTTTCGATCAATATGGACAACAAA
Source organism: Reticulitermes speratus (assembly GCA_021186555.1). Taxonomy (NCBI): domain Eukaryota; kingdom Metazoa; phylum Arthropoda; class Insecta; order Blattodea; family Rhinotermitidae; genus Reticulitermes; species Reticulitermes speratus. Next base: position 31,339,808 of record JAJKFL010000237.1, read on the forward strand.
TATCCAAAACAGATAAAGAAGTAGTATGGTCAATGTCCACTGCCCTTGTTGGTTTTTCTTTCTGCAATTGAAGACCAATTCCAGCCCTTTATGGCGTTAGCAAATGCTCCTCTTTTTTATGGCTCGACAGCCCCTAGTGGGCCTAGGCCTCCTCAATGTTGAGGTTTCGAGATCACACTTAGTTAGAAACACCACACTCGGTAGGACTACTCTGGACGAATGATCGGCCCGTCGCAGAGACCTCTATCTGACAGCAAACAACACTCACAGGACACATACAACCATGCCCCGGCGGGATTCGAACCCACAATCCCAGGAAGAGATCGTCTGCAGACCCACGCCTTAGATTGCGCAGCCACTGGAATCGGCTGGCAGATGACCTAGCAGAGATGAAATGCGTTTCCTCGGAGTTTGTTACTTTACTGTGCATTTCATTTTAGCAGTGTCTGTATTCTACAAAATTTAGTGTACGGACATACTATTCTGTAGTATGTTGCGACCAAGACGTGCATCTGAATCACACGTGCGCATTACTGAAGTAAACTGCTTCAACTAAATTCAGAGTGAAGCCTCTCAGCTAGGCTCTGCAGAACCAGAAGGACGGAATGCAGGTTCATTACAGTGTCAGTAACACGCAAGAATTTGCACAGCGTAGACCACTTATACATTTGTTATCAATTAATGTAATAACAATATTTAGGCGTCAGAATCTTCCTTTAGAAACTATTGTGAACACGGCAATGAACATGAAAATATCTTTACCGCACTTAATAACAGAACGCTTTGTCCGTAGATTAGATTTGGAGAATGGAGACGCTCTTGAAACAAATAGAAGGGTACTATGACATACGCAGCGGATATGATTTTCAAATCTCCTATGTCACTTACTGGTCGCAAAGGTAGAAGAATAATTGAGTCTTCAAGACCTTGAACGAAGGCCAACAGGGCAACCATACTATCATGCTCCTTGCTTTTATATTTTGGACCTTTATTACCAAAAACAAAAAATAAAAATAAAAAGGGCCAATGGCCACAAAGTGTTTTCAGCTTCCGAAATCCTACTCAAGATATTCCCTCCATCTTTAACGGAACATGAAATTTTATTCCTGTGTTCAGAATAGCGCTCCATTGATCGCTAACCTGATCTAAGTGGGTGAATCCCACATCCTGTCACCCTATTTCTTTAAAATAACTATTAACCTTATCCTCCCAACTACGTAGACATTTTCAAAGTGATCTCTTCCTCTCAATTTTTCGACTTAAATTTTATATGCATTGTCATATTTCTCACGTATTCTATATCCCCCCCCCCCCCCATTTCATTCACTTGGATTTTATCACGCTAATTACATTTGGTAAAGAGTGCAAATTATGAAGCTCTTTATTATGCCATATTCTCCATTGTCTTACTACTTTGTCTCGTAGGTCCTAACATTCCTATGAGCATGCTATTGTCCTACACCCTCAGTGTACGACCTTTTTTTTCTGTGGGGAGTAAACCCAAATTTCACACACATATAAATTAGTAAGTACCAAAACTTTTTGGATTTTAGTTCTCTGTTTAAATAGGCAGTGGGAGGGCAAAAGGTTGTGAACGGAAGACTCACATGCATCCCATGTCTTTCATCTTAATTCGCCTTGGAATATGTTTCAGTTTTTTGTTGGAGCTATCAGTCTTTTCTTAGGGGCCCGGAAGACAAGAGATTTTGAATAGAATTCTAAAACGAATTTCACGAAATTTTATATAAGTGTTTCTTGTCAGTATATTTGAGTGCCTATTACCTTTCTCAAATATTTGACTGCCACTGAATTAATAAACACTCGTGTGGCCACCACCAAGTTTTAAGCACAATATTTTCTTATGAATATAAATTACGAAAGCCGCTCCAGATACGTGTGTTGTTGTTGTTGTGTGTGCTTCCTACGATAGATTGACCCGAACAGCCAATTAGTTATATAAACTATCCAGTCAGACAACATGTGAGAATAGAAAACCACACCTGGTACTGGTTCTGAATTATTTTATTTAGTTTCCTCTCACGCCTAACAATATATTACAACTCGTAATGATGTTACCATACTAATAAATAATACGGTGTTGAAATGCATGTGCAGAAGAAATGTATCTTACAACTGGTGTTAGGGTGTCAAAATTCATCGACTGTGAGTCCATCACAGTAATAGACATCGCGGCATTAAGACAATTCATTGTCTTGCAATATACAATTTTGAGTGCGATCTTGCCGTTTTACTGCTTTCTTGCAGTGTATTCTAAGCATTAAATATTCTCAATTACATATCAAAAATTTATAAGTGCTCTGGCAAAATATGTGGTGTGTTCTTCTTCTGTACTTTATGACATCACCAACAGAATGCTGGTTATCATAGCTTATGACGTGCCACACAACAGGAAGTGACAACTCCTGACGTAATCGTTTGAAACACGAAATAATTAAATAATAAAGGCTATCCCTGTACATGCCTGGACAGGTCCTTAGGGCTTCAGATGCTTGAGGCTGTCAGGAGTTCTAGAAAATATGCATATGGAGGTGGTAAGGTTTTCAGCCCTATGCACCGGCCGCATTTACCCCCCAGGATATATCCCTGGTGCTCATTTCTGTTTAGAGGCTGAGTCGACTCCAGGGCCGTAGTGCAGCCGGAAGGATTAAGTCAATGAAAATTTTAACGACCCCATCGGGAATCGAACCCGCGACCTTCCGGCTTGTAGCGCAGTACCACCGCGTACACCAATTAAATAATAACAGTAATAATAATAAATAATAATTTAGTACCTTCTTCACAGTGAACACAATAGTTCTTCATTAAGAACTGTTTGCATAAATAATACTTGTTTGTTGTGAGATCCATAGAAAGCCATTCACCCCGGGAAACCCAAAAAAGCGGGAACTTCTTTAATTTCTCATATATTGTTAACATTTCTATTTTGTACCGCATGGAGATGATTTGAACTCAGGGATGTGCCACTCGCAACTGCAATACTTTCAGGACTGACCTTGCTGGCCGTGCTTTTTTCCTTCCAATCAAATTCCAAGCTTGGAAAAAGAACCTGTTTTCTGTCACTCCATGCTATTTTATTAACTAGCAATTTGTGTAAGCCTGCATCTCTTGACGATTCTACACGTTAACATTTAAACCCAAATAACAGAAGATTTTGAGCGTTAAAATTCTGGAAACTTAAAAGTATTAGTATTTTCGTGAATAATATTCATATTTAAAGATGTGGCTCATTTATTGTCTAACTACATCAATATCACGGACTAACAATACATGCTGGGACAAGAAAATTACTATGAGTTTTTTTTCTAGATAGCTGCAAACTGTACCATTTAAGGATTAGACACTTTAAAAATTAAATACGTTACGTAAAATCCTTTTGAAGATGAATAAATTAGATAGGAGAAGAAATAAATTTGGGTGGGGTTAGTGAGAGACGCTACATTTATTTGTTACAAGAGAAGAGGAAACTTTAGTTACCGCTTATTCGTGTGTTGCAGTTCATCTTGTTTAAAATATGTCGATTTATTTATTTGAGGTTTCTTTGGACGAGTATGGAGTGGTTTATACTAAAGTAATGCTGTCCGTGTTCACATTGTGAAAGCACTAGATGGAGGAGAATAGGCCAGCTTCGCTTTCCGACCTCTTTACCCCAAGGAAAAAAAAGTCCATTGACTGGAAGACTGGTTGGGCTCCAGAGCCAGTCTGGACGTTTCGGAGGACAGATAAATATCCTGTCCCTGCTAGGAATCGAACTGCAGCTTCTCGACTACCCAACGCGTAGCAGTCACGATACCAGCAACTTTATCCCGGCCCCAGACATTACACGCTTAGAAGAAAGAGATATAATGTGCACCAGTTATATTTACGCCCACTTTTATACGTGCTCTTCATATGGACGCAAACTGCGGTGTAGTTGCAGTGTTATTTCCTATACAGTACAGTTGAACACAGACACACGTAGTGTTCTAATATGTTTCACAGCATGAGCTAGACAGAAGGGCGTGTGGAACTGCTGTTGTGGGTGCGTAGTGACCGTCTGACTAGCCTGGGGCAGGGAGAGTAGTGGCCAGGAGTGTGGCGAACGCACAAAACGTTTCGGAGTAGCACTTAATGATCTACATATCAGTCAAACTATGCAAATGAAGTACACAGTGATGGGAGTTTTCTGACTTAGTTCTTATATAATACTTTACGTAGCTGGAATTATTAAGGCGGAGGCTTTCATTCAAACTAACCTTATTACTGACTTGCTCCCCTAGAAGACCTACTTGTACACACTGTTCGGTAACGTCTACTGTACCTACAGTCGCGCAGGCAGTAAGATCAGCACCAAAGATATTCGTAAGAGAATTGGAGGAAGTAGAATTAATTCCACTATAATCATTCATCTTGTAGTCTGTCTTACGACAGGTCCGTAGGCTCTTCCAAAGCGAGTTCTCCACAGGGTGCGATCTAGTGCTTCCCCTTTCAATTTCCACTATATACAGAGCATTTATTCAAGTTTGACACACCCGCAGTGTGTATTCATCCCCAGTGATGTAGACAACCACATAAGACACAGTGATCTGTCCCTGAAGACGAAGATGAATATCTGCAATAGATGTTTGTTTGCAATTAAAATATTACAATATACATTCTGTAATATAATTTTTAAATTTTTTAACAATTTTAGTAGTCTGTGTTTTAACTGTGTTAATGCACATCTATTTTATAACGAGCTATTAGTGTACTTTTCTTTGTTGAATACCTCCCTGAAGATGGCTGAAAAAAGGGCGAAATATATAAGACGTTTATCATACGTTGCATATCATTGTATCGAAATATTAGTGCATATTTTGGTATATATATGGTGATCCATATATTAGTCTTTGTGTTTAAACTTCGTGAAATCTTTTTAATATTTTTTTCTATAAATAGCTTAAATACACTGCTACTATGCGGAAATTTGCGTCCATATGAAGAGCACATAGAAAAGTGCGCGTAAATATATCTGGTTCACAATATATCTGCTTATTCTATGCATGTAATATTTGGGGACGGGATAACGTAGCTGGTATCGTGACTGCTGCGGGCTTGGTAGTCGAGACATCGCGGTTAGATTCTCCTGCAGAGTTTACGAAGCATTTATTTTTTTAATGTAATGTGAATATCTTGAGCTGTTTTACTGAATAGTAGTTCGAAAATGTGTTTATTGTTATTACTATTATTATGCAGTTTACTTAAGAGTTGGCCCGATGCGCAGTCGATATAGCGACTCGCTACAGGCTGGACGGACCGGGGATCGTATCCCGGTGGGTGCGAGATTTTTCGCACCCGTCTCGTCGGCCCTGGGGCCCACCCAGCCTCCTGTACAATGGATTTTTCGGGCGTAAAGCGGTCGGTGCGTGGCGTTCACCACCCACTCCCACCTAGAGCCGAGGTTAAAGAAAACGTAGAGGTATAATTCTACTCCCCTTCTGGGCCTTCATGGTCTGTTCTAGGGTGAAATTTTTCTTTGCGTCTAGTTCACTTAAAATATACACAGCTCATTACTTACACTGTTACTTACATTGTTACATGACACATAGAGCAAATAAAACAGAATAACTGTGAAAACATTAGGCCTGTATTTACAGATAAAGTCGATACAATGACACTATACTTAAAACAGTTACACTTTCTATACAGATTATTCATTCTACACACAACACAAAACTATTTATCAAAACATATTCACTTGTGGAATGTGTCTTTCTATCAAATAGAAGTCAGCCTTATCATAATTGTACTCATAAAATGTACAAAACACATGGAATGTCAATGAAATTCATGGTATATGATTTGAGTTGAAGGCATGGCAGGAAATGTAACTCGATATCGTATGCATGGTCATGTAATATTATTTCTGTTGTCAAGAATAGAGACTCCGAAATACCAACTGTTTGTAACTTTTCTTGCATTACAAGTGTTTGTATGTGATTCCTCTAACTGTGGAATTCAAGCTCGTACTTAAACTTTCATGATAGTATAAAAAGAATATATCCTATTTATGGAGGTTAAACTCCAATCACATACAGCCGTATTTCCAGAGTTTCATTCTCTGATGAACCTTAAATGTGACACGGGTGTCAGTGGTAAGCTCCCAGATCGCTACTATAACTTAGAACAGGTGCTGAATGACTGTATGTGAGTACGGGAGCTGCTACAACGTTCTGGACGTGTGCGGTAGCCGGGTGAGCAGCGTGTCCGGACCTCACCACTTGCGCGTGGAAGCCGGTGTGTTTGTCAGCGGTGTAGTGTACGGTGCGGGTGGTGCCATCTGCTTCAAGCAGCTTGTAGTAGCCTTCAACTTTATCGCCGTCACGTTTCTCAGCCTGTTCCTTGATGTCGTGAGTGTGTTCGTCCCTCACGCCATACTTAAATTCGTATTGAGCTGGAGCCTGAAGAATAAGCAACATAATTAAAAACAGACTGCTGTTGTCCTTGTGCACTCCATGAAAGCACACGGAAGAGTTCATGTATAGTTCCTCTCATTCTTAATCTTGGCGTCAGGTCGAGGAGAGTGGTCAGCTTCCCGACACCGCCGCTTTAACCCAGGAGAAAGAACCCCCATTAACCTTTTAAATACCTGCGTTGCCAAATGTGAACAAACGTAGCAAAACACACCTAGGAATTAATTTTAAATATTTACGCAACAAGTAAATTTACTGCGTTTTTAAGACATGCTGCATTATCTCTGTTGTATTATTCACAAAATGTCTTTTATTTAATAATTTTATCATTTTCTATTCAAATACGTTTTTCATAAACCATGTGCTAAAATTTGAATACCTACCCTGTTCGGCTGAAGGCTAACCAAAGAGACTGTGTATTCTAAGCACGGACAGCTGCAGTGCTTCTAATTAGTGAAGAGGTGTGAGGAAATACAAATTAGTACTTGTGTGCGAATTTGTAGGCTGCACCGCCTTAACCGTCATGACGCATATTGAAGCCGGTCAACAGCCTGTTTGTTATTTAGAATTATATGAAGAAAGAAAAATAATGTGCTAACCCCCAAGCGTTTAACCCTAAGCTCAAAGAACTGCCGTTTTCCATACACAAACACATGTATACATATACATGAGGAACCAAGTTAGCGTAGTCGGTATAGAGACTAGGTTGCGGGCTGAATGATTCAGGGTTAGAATCCTGGCAGGGACAAGAGATTTTTCCGTTCTCCAGAACTTCCAGACCGGCTCTGAGGCCCACTCAGCTTCCAGTGGGCAAAGAAATGTATCAGAGTACCCGAAGTCTTGGAAACTTCTAAATTTGTGGAGAATAACGTTAAAGATATCATGTGGGAGGGAGGAGTGAATTCAGCTGAATTTCTGGTTATGCTGGGCACTCTTGTGAAAATAATTCCATAAAATAGAGGAAATTTACTCAGCAACAAAAACTCTAGGCTTCTAAATAAGGATTCTACACACTAGAGCTGTTTATTACCAATATATTAGAAGAAGAGCATGTCTTGCTTGACAAGCTGAATAAATGTCATCTTCGCCAAAAAGACTCTGCTCCATCGAACTGTTCAGTTTGCTAGAACAATCAAATACTCACGTGGTGTTCAACCTCTACAGGAGCATGTGCTACAGCCACTGGAGCCTGAGCATAGGTGACAACAGGTGCATGAGTGTAGGTCAGTACTGGTGCCTGAGATATACTTGGTGCATGTGAGATCTCATGGCCAGAACTGGACTGAATGTATGACTCACTCTCGTAGACAGGAGAAGCCAGTGTGGCCACTGTCAGAGCAGCAAGAAGTACGAGCTGTAACATTTGCACCATCGTGTTAGTGGTGGTCTGCCTAACACTCTGAACATTTGACGGCAGACAACTATATTTTGTTTCTTTGTCTAATTTTTGCTATATCACGATGAATACGGCTACAAATGTACCCAGTGTTCTAGTTACTGCTGTCTGGACTGACATTAACCTTCATTATGTATCACTAGGTATCTGAGACGAGAAAAATCATGTAATTTATGCTACGTTTCCATAGACGACAAGCAGACATACTCATCAAGATCAGTAAATAATACATGTAATATATCCCGAAAATACAATATTAGTTTCGTATAAGCCCGAAAGAAGTTTTGTAACACAGATCGACAATATTCTACCGTTTTTAACTCAACGATCCGCGAATTTCGAAAATCTTATAATTCACGAATTTTTTAATATTAGCACCGTCTTTTTGCAATTTAATATTATTTCTAAATCATTTCTCCTCGATGGACACTTGTACTTGCCTTTGGACCGAACATTGCTTTGTGTGCTGCACGCCTCACGACTTGATGTACTTGTGGTGTAGGATTGAAGTAAACCAGTATTTATATACTGCTGGAGAGCTGTTATTTCATTTTGAAGCAGACAGCCACGCCTCTAAAATGTAGACATGTGCCATTCTGCTGTTTCTTTCTTTGTTTTATGAGCTTATGCGTTTCTGCATTTGTTTGCCGATCACTATGGGTTATGTTCGTTCAAAACCAGCTTCTGCAGTTAAAACCGGATTATTATCCCCGAGGACAGACAATGTTATCAAGCCATTTAAAGTTCAGGGGACTCACATTTGAAGCTGATCGTTAGTACATTAAATGCTTGTATATTTGGACAGTAAGCAGTTATGGACCCGTATACCTCAAGTAGGGACAGAAAGTGTAGATTGTAGAGGTACCTAATTTTAATATATTACACATCTATTTATGTCTTTGTTAATGTAACATACAATTTTATGTTACATTTATTTAAGCTTCTTTAATGTGCCATGAAATTTAATGTAGCCCACATTCATTGAATTCCTTCACAGCGTATCTTACAATTTAATATAGAACACATTTATATAAAGTAACGCAGCAGAAAATAATCCTGTTTATGTATGATTATGTCTTTATGATGTATTAGAATTGCTGAAATTGCATCGTGATTAAGATGACACTAACTGATATGAACTTAACTCTTATTGCGTAGCGTGTGAAGGTAATATGCTTTTTCCTATTAAAACAGAACACAAAGATGCTAGAACGTCAAAGTACACATGAAAACCTTCATAATATCTAATTTCTGCTAATGGTTTAACTTAATAATAATCTTAGGAGAGTGAAAAAGGTATAACAGTTTAACATACGAGTACAATTTATTTACAACAGTATCAACATAACAGCATCACAAATAACAAGTTTGCAAGTTATGTGAATCGGAATTCACATTACAGAAACTAATGATGGGAGAACGTAACTTATTTTAGCACACTCGTACATGCACATTAAAGCTTTTGCTAGTTGAAACAACATCAAGCGAATGCAAGAAAAAAATTTGGGCAAGAAGGTATGTTGTTTATTTTATATGAAGGCAAAGCATTTATTGTTTAGGAAGTGAATTTTAAAAGTTTTATTTATCATTACGCCATTAAGATGTTTGGGGGAGTTGAAGTAAAGCTGCACTGATTTTTAAACCCAACCTTACATGGGGTAAATTGTCAACTTCAAACTCGGCCACTTTATTGCCGAGAAAATAAATCCAGTATCTAGTAGACAGCACACTGGATGAGACACAGAGCCATTTGAACGTGGTGGCCAAGACAGAAATTACTGTACGTGCTGGAGAACTAGTTTCTCTATTTCAGCTCCGTAGCCAGTCGCAATAAAAACGCAATGAGCTGTATTTGAGGATTATGAGAGTGTTCAAGTTTGTTACTGAAAGCCATAGAAATATGAAAGCCAGAGCAAAAGTGTACCTAAAATAAGATACCAAAAATCTGTCTGTTGAAATGTTATTGACCTGGTGAACTTAACCTAAATGATAGCCTCCATATCCGTGTCCTAGGCCGCCCGCAGTGTATCCGTGCCCCAGTGTATTACTGTAGCTGACCGCGGGGGCGGCATGAGAGTAACCGGGGGCGTGAGAATAGGAGACAAGTGGGGCCCCGTGTAAGTGGCTTGGGACGTGAGAATAGGGGCCAGGGGGGCTCACTCCTGAATGACTTTGGGTGGCGGCTGCAGAATGGATGGGCGTGGCAGGATGAACTGCATGTCCGGACTTGCTGACAACAGCATTGAATCCGTTGTGGTGGTCAGCGGTGTAGTGGACAGTTCGGGTGGTGCCGTCGGGCTCCACCAGGCTGTAGTACCCCGTCACTTTGTCACCAACTCGCTTCTCGGCCTGCTCCTTGATGTCCCCAGTATGGGCGTCCTTAACTCCGTACTTGAACTCATAATTAGCCGGAGCCTAGATAAAGAATTTACTTTAAGTTAAGGGACTGTGATCAAAACAGTAATCAAATGCCAGCATAATCGCCTGACAGTTAAGCTTACATGATGTTCCACTTGCACGGGAGCATGCACAAGAGTGGCGGGTGCATGAGCATATCTCACTGTGGGGGCATTAGCTATGGTAGCCACAGGACCATATCTGCCGTATGAATGACTCTCGTAGACAGGAACTGCGTAAGTGGCTACCAGCAGGGTGGCGAATATCACGAGCTGGAATAACAGATGAATGAAAAATGAGATACACTAAGACGTTGTATGGCGTAGAATTATATGAGAATAGTATTGCTTTCGTTGAACGTAAAACGATTTGGAAGGAAGTGGTAGTGGCCTGTTTCAAGGTACCTTTCTGGAAATTGCTTGGAGGAAATGAGGAAGATGACAGAAGCTGTCAATAAGGGTCGCTATTCCGACCTAGGTTCGAACCGAGTTACTTTCTGAATACAAGTCAGAAGTTGTACTGTCTGGACCAACTTGTTCTGTCTGCAGATTTAGAAATTAGACGTTAGTTAATTAGCTAATTTTCATACGTAGCCGCAGGAATAGAATTTTATGAAGGAAAGTATAGTTTACTCTGTGGCCCTACAATCATCTGTTAAACTACGCATGTGCCCACCCGCCTACTTTCCGGTGGAGTTTTGAACTGCAGAACACGTTCATTTCTCCGTATTAAATGAGGTAAATGACAGCATTTCCCAAACTCTATAAGCCAACGCGATTTTGCTGCAACATCTTCCACTCTACGGACTAGAATCTGCCAAGAAAAACTTTTGGGGTTATGGAAAGATAGTGGGTCCTTGTGACATTCATGTCATTATTTCGAGGAAATTTTAAGTTCAAGTTTGTTGGATGCAGTTCCTGAAGTTGCAGAGTTAAAATCCATAGTGAACGGCAAACTTCTAACTTTACTTGCGATTATAATTCTGTTTTAGCCTATATGTCTTCCTTAAAAAGAAAGAGTGGGCTTTTGAGATTAACGTCTGCCTGCGTTGGCCATTTAAACTTGTGAACCATTTGTCCAGTCTTTAAGTACTTTGGTATGAAAGTTGTGCCTCTGGAGGCCGCCCCAAAGACGTAAATTTATATTACGACAATTAGTAACGACATTTTGAGGCGGAAGCGACATTAACAATACGAAATTCAGGCTGCTAGAATGGTGTGTGATACGAAACCTTGGAAAAATATATGATTTCTGTTAAGCTAATATGTTTTCAGAATTAAAAATAACAAGATGGCAACGGTGCGAAATTTTTATTTAGTTTATGTTTTGATTTGGAAAAGTAATGAACAACTGAAACTAGGTAGTGTATAAACTTAATATTATTCATGCCGTACATAACTTTATATTCACAGTCCGACAAAATGTACAATTCAATCACATTAATTGTGCAATTCCACTGTTCTACATGTTTCGAACCCTTAATTTGGGTTCATCTTCAGGGACTCATTGATGTGAATAGTGTGTAATGAGTCCCTGAAGATGAACCCAAATTAAGGGTTCGAAACATGTTGGACAGTGGAATTGCACAGTTAATGTGATTGAATTGTACATTTTGTCGGACTGTGAATATATATAGGTAGTGTATGTACTGTGTATGATATAGGGTTTCTAAGTTAAAGATTACAAACGTTGCGACAACGCGAATGTTGAAGCTATACCCGACAAATGTAACATATAAGCCAGTACTTAAGTTATGTTCTTTACGAAAGATGTAAAGCGGCAATGATAATACTAATAGAGATGTAGGACTAGAAATGCACGTAACAAGAAAATAGACCTGTATGCAGAACTACTTGTTATAACAGTACGCGTAACGTAAATGTCTTAATGAACTTTACAGATATGCTAGTGGAGCACTAAAGTGTCTGTCAAAGACTGTTGTTACACTCGTACTGTCGCATTTACATACTGGTATAAACTTAGAACTGTCTTATTACGATGTATTAGAGAAATAAAATCAGAGCTTCTCCAATACCTCTAAAATAATGTAAATTAAACTCTGGAAATAATTGATTTTAATATATTATACATTATAATGTGTTTTGTCTCTCTGTCTTGGACCTACCAACAACACACTAATTTTTGAGAAGCATGATCACAGTTCGTTACAATAACGATGCATGAGCCAATTCAGTGCCTTACTTCTAAAAATTAGGTGGTGTAAGATTATGCTGAAATATTTTACCTTCATTTTGTAAATGTGATTTAAAATTATATATATATTTATGAGTTATGTATTATTTCAAACAACTACACACTTATCTTTTAATTCTTTATCAAAATTAATTGAGTCGAATATATCAAAGAACCTTTCATTGAAGTAAACGAAATTTAGAATTTCTATTTACAAATTCGTTATATGAACTTTAAAATAGGCCCCAGACGGGAAATTTAAAGTAATAATTTTACATTATCGTTTCTTGTACCTTTGTGAGAGCCATCTCAGGGAGCTATAACGGGTACTGCACGAACACTGCTGATTTTTGTGCTCACTTCAGCATTTCATATCCCTTTTATATATACTGACTGATTGTAGATTGTTGGTGGCCGGCCGACCACGCCCCCTAATCTTTTATTTGCATGCATCGTGTTGTTTCCTTCACACTCCCTTTTCGGACATGTACTTATTTGAAACGAAATAACCGTATGCTATGTAGAACACGTGACTTATCCAAGCGAAACAATATTACAGTATTGTGTTGCTCGATCTTAGCGGGCGACGTACATTTCACTTATCGACGTGGACCACTGATCGCGATTGACAATGAATGAAAGAATGGATGAATGAATGAATGAATGAACAAATCAAATAAAGAAAGTTTTTCTAATGTTAGAGGTGAAAATAAATGCATAATATCAAATCTTTCTGTTTATTCCTATTCCCTTTATTCTGTCTGCTTCGCGATTTCTGGGAGATAAAAATCCTAATGCATAAATTGCACGATGTTTCATCGCTAGTCAACCCCATGCTGTTTTTTGTTTATGATACTTATCACCATATGGTCCTTCTGCGATAAACAGACTGGTAGGCAATTTATGTGGTATCATATACGTCCGTTTTTTTTAGACGAGCTTGCAAAACAGTTTCGAAAAATTACTCTTAGCATCGTCATTTATTTGTCTGTCTGTCTGTCTGCCTGCCTCTCTCTACCTATTCGTCCGTCCGACCTTCCACATGGAACATGTCGACTCCCAATGAAAGAGTTTCTGTGAAATTTTGTGTGGGAATTTTCACTGAACCCCGTCGACCAAATTCAAGTTTGATTCAAAATCGGACAAAAAAAACAGACATTTCACATGAAGAACCACGTAAATTCCTGATATCTCGCCTTTAATGAGATGAATAAAGGAAATACTTTTTATGGTCCAGACATAATATGGCATCACATGGATGCGATTTGCATGACATTACTGGACTTACATTCACTAGTACAATCTTGTATAGCTTGGGGATACATATTTTTTCGTCGTTGTTCTTTCGGGTTACGTAAGTTACTTTGTTGTCGGTGTCCCATGGAGGTATTTCAGTGATCTAAGTAGCAGAATTGATATCGTAAATTATGGTGAAATAAGTCGGGTTAAGTAAAAGAGTTTGTAGAAAGTTGTATTTTGCTGCTTTATTTTGTTATGAACTGCAAACCTAAGCCCGAATACTATTTCTCTATTCCTGAATGGTAATCAGGATTGTAAATAAATTTTAATACTTAATGGAGTAGCGAGAATGAAAAATGCTTTAAGTTAATTAGAGCTTGTTTTCTATTGTAGTTTTCTTATTAAATTTATCTCCACATATTAAGTGGAAACTTGAACCGCCATGTGCTAAGTCTCTCATCTTACTAACGTCTACATCATGGGTGTCCAAACTTCTCTGGAAAAGGGTTACAGCCGCCGTTGTTATTGAATTTTTTGTAGTATATATATATATATATATATATAATTATATTTATAATATACAGATGTGGCCTCGGTCTGCATAACACAACCTGGCGGGCTGTATACGTTCCGTGGCCCGCGGGTTGGAACCCCTGATCTGTATCGTATTGCGTTAATGGAGCCTATTTTGGTATGTTTCTTAAAGCAGAAGACGTGACGCTATATTGTGCAGTTAGGTTGATTTGACTTATGAACGAACCTACACCAAGTAATCGCATTAAAGGCGCGAAGTTACAAACTCAACTACGATACAGTAAATTAGCAATGCCGGACCGTGATCTCAGAGCCATAACGCAGACAAGTGATTACAGCAAATGAAAATAAACACTGGAATATAAAAACCATTCATATTTACTGTAAGTACTTGGTCAAAATCTCTCTCCTCAGGTACCGTCACAGCGTCCACAGGCACAACTCTACCTTTACCACTTTTCTCTTTACCCTGACCTAAATGAGTCTGGCCTTTGTCTTAATTCCCTACTTTTATAGGACCCATGTCTCGTTTATCCTGCCATCCACGTTTAGGTCTTCCAAGTTTTCTCATATTTGGGTTCAAAATTAATAAAATGTTACAATAAATTAATTTAAAAAATACCAAGTTATTAAAAATTACGAAGAATCAGTCTTAAGAATGTATTTACCTTGAATATAGTTTTACCATTTGTTTTTACCTTGTAACATCATTGACAGATAAAATTATCATACTTGAGTTACACTAAGAGTAGCATCTGAAAAGATGTCATATAAGTTCAGCTCGAAGATTGTCGTAATTTTTTGTGCATTGTATTTTCCGAAACAATTAACATTATTACACAAAACAATTATCTTCTCAGTTGCTTTGTGTGAGTGAACGGTGAAAGGTGATATACAAAGGACAAAAATTTGGGCTGCAATTGGAATTTGTGGTTCGCACAACGCTGAACGTAAGGATTACGGTCTTCTTGAGTGCGGAGCTGAATAGCTCTGTGGATAGGCACAAATGCTTCGTAGGGACCTGCTGCGTCCGTCTTCAGGGTACGAGATTACTCTGAAAATCTAAAGCTCGATGTAACCGTTTCTTCCCGAATATTGTTATCTATCTGGCAAACTACACGGCGTCATATACTAAAGTACCGCAATCTTTACGAATTACAACACATGTTTCAACTTGATAGCAAAGTGTGCAGCAGAATATTTCGACCTAAGTAGCAATAACTAGACTTAAGTGGGCAATTTAATTTTACATAACGAGAAACGTAATGATTTATAGAGGTCACCTGTTACTTTGACCATGGTGAAATCTATAACGTTGCATTGGGCTTGGCATTCAACTATTATGGAAGAGACAGGAAAGGCAAACAAAACTTTCGCGAGGAAACCATTTGGAAAATGCCTTCTACGAGTTGGAAAAGATTAGAGCCTTTCTTTAAAACGGCTGGGAATTAGATTGTAAGGATAAAGGTGGATGGAATTATACTGAGGTCACAAAAATGAATGTCATGGAAATATCCATTACACGTCTTTCAGGATTTATTAAGCTACAAATCCAGCGTGTTATTTTCTATTTCCCTCCATCAATCAAGTCATCTGGGTTTCGGTGTCGGAGTTTCCGAGATTTGGGGTTCCAATACCAGAAATGTAATTAGTTAGCTAATTCTTAGCGGCCCACTCCAGGGCATTCGTATCAGGATTGTATTGTTACTGAAATAATAGCTGGCGTGTCCGTTTCCGTAATGATTACTTTAGCACAGAGATGCCAAAAACTTGTACAAGTGATCACGGAAAGCTCTACTTGAGGGAACAGTCTCTGTTGGAAGGAATTCAATGGACCATTCTGTTCGAGCGACACTGCCTCACCTGAATACGTCTATCTCTTCTGATCGCTGCTAAGCAACGAGCAGCATGTGTCAGTACGCTCTGAAGCGAAAGAAAGGGAAAGTCTACTTCCTTCTTTTTGCTTGCATATGAAAAAAAGACAACATAACATGAGTAGTCGCAATTAACAGCCAGGTACTTGCTACTAGACGCTACACGGTCGCATTCCTTCCAGCCCGCACTTTACACTCGGTCAGCCTGTAATACTTTGTGTAGGCTGGCTACAAAAGCTGTATTTAATGTCTGTTTCGCAATAAGAGTTGAAAGTCTGTCATTGTTCTGTCCTCGTGTAGCAAGTTATTCTAAAAGTTACGGATATTTACGCCAGATGTCAGTGATGGCCGAAAGTTTTTCCCCGTCATGAAGGAGTAAAGAAGTACCTCATGCTTCTGTCTTTATTTCAGCCTCGACCTTTAAGGGTAAAATGTATCTCTCGGTAGTAAATCGAGTATTTTATCCAGCTGTCTTTCAAGAACTTCGCAAGTTCATGCCATGCTCATTAAGTGAATTTGTACTATAAAAGAGCCTCTCAAGGGTTTTAATATACAGAGTGTTCTTTTTCCTGTTTGTCCGATAAGCGCCTGCTCAACGTTTCGCCCGACGCTCTGCCAGCGTTTCTTCGTAGGCCGCTTGTCTGGGAGGTTTTAACAGTCGATGACTGGAGCTAGACAAACGGTTGCTGTGATAATAACCTTTAGAAAGTCTAATAAAAACTCACCAGAGCATCGAGCCGGCGCTTATCGGTCAAGTACGAAAAAAACAGCCTATATAAGAGTAGATCAATGGAAGCGCGTAACTCACACCTAGAGATCAGAATTTTAAACCGTACAGTTGAAGTTATAACCCTGCTATACTAGTAGCATATACCTACCGGCGTAGCTTCTTACGTATCCATGTGTCTAATATGCTTCTGATATAACATGTCTGTCCTTCTCCTTATCTACAAATTTTTTCTGTTAGTCTAAGTACGAGTAGCTGTATGTGCCTATTACTTATTCCAAGTACCCAATTACCTACTGATACAAGTATTTTAATATCTATTTAACTACTCCTCTCTATACTTTTCTATCTGTGTGTGTAGATGCGATATGCTTGTTGATTTAACTATATTTATCTACACGTTCCTCCCTGCCTGTTCCTGTAACAATTTCCTACAAAGACGGTTGATTTTTTAAATTCCGGGAAACGAGGACATTGAAAGGTGTTTTATCGTTTCTATATTATATAATACGTACGAGGATAGAGTGTGCCTAAAATATTTTTATTAATATCGTGGCCAAATTCGAGTGCCTAAAATCTAGATAAAGTTCTTGGCTGTTATTTTGGAATTGTTACAAAAATACATTTGCGTTGCATGAAATAATATTGCATAATTTTATACTCTACATATTGACGTTGAAATTAAATATACTTTTATAAAAGATTATTTTATATTTCGACAGCATTTTAACACTAAAGCTTACACAGTGTTTTCAAGGTGAATTTTATATCTACAAATGTAATATATGCAACCACATACAAAAATATAAAACCACACACTTTGTATCTTACCTGTTACCCGTAGTGACGTAACCTGTAATACCAGGAATAACAAATTTCATCGTGTAGAGTTTCTCTCGAGAATTTCATAGCCGCTCAGGTACTTAAAAATTTATCGTTATAAATGTCAATATACAAAATGTAATATTGATGGATATTTTCTTTCGGAGATATTTTCCTTGGTCCTGGAAATATGAGTTTAGACTAATTTTACACTTGTTCAAAGTTTAAACTGCCTACACTTAATTGTATTTTTGGTGTTTGTAAAATACTCAGGCGATCTTACAAATTTTTAAAAATCCTTATATTACCTGTTTTATAAAATACATCTGATTACAACTTTTTGCATATACAGTTATAAAAAATAAGTGCAAAGTGGAAGTGTGCTAGTTGCATTGTAAGAGCCTGAACTTCAAATTATAACAAAGCCTAACTAATGAAAGCAATAGGAGTGCCAACATAAGGATTAAGTTGATGACTAGGCTGGAAGTCGGTATTGTCTGTTCCAGAGTAGTACTTAAATTTATAAGCTAGTACATTTAATTACATCAACTGACTTTCGTACATATTAGTTTGTTTGTTTATGTTATAGCCATGTGTCTCGTTCTGACATCTGAGATTGTGTCCTAAGCACAGGTGTGTTGTTGTTGTTGTTGCTGCTGTTTTTTTGTTTTTGTTGTTGTGTCTGACATTAAAACATTGTACACATCATATTTCTGAACATTTTTATTTATTTTTTTTTTGTATATGAGTATTATTTGCTTGGTGCTTTAGACATATCATGTTTTTCTTTCTACAACATATCACTTTAGTTATAAATTGAGTCTTTAATTCGAAAACACCTGTTCCTCACGTCATTCCACCAAACTTAGTGGTACCAAATTTTCCATTCCTTTTTTAAATGTAATGCACTCATTCCAAGCCCCTGTGTAATTGAGATAGACATCAGAAACAAATACTGTCTGACATAAAATAAATATTACAAAAATAACGCAAATAATAAATACTCCATTTGCTAGATAAATTTCGACAACGTGGCCTTTATCAGCTTCAGAATAGTTGGTTAACACTCCATGCTTAGGCTCAAATTTGTTTTATAAAAACATTTGTTCCGTAATACTGTAGTACATTTTATAAACAAATAGCTATAAATATGAAACAAATTTCTTATAGGACCTGCAGAACTTACAATTCTTGATCCTTATCTAAATTTGGTATTCCAGTAGTTATAATAGATAAGTTGCTACTTCACGATATTTTCTTATATTCTGTGTATTTTAAAATTTAAAGTCAAAGATAAATTTAAGAAGGAACAGTTTATTCGCATACCTGACTTTCATTAAAGGAAAATAGTGATGTTGAACATGTCCTGTGTCAGTGTAGATATTCGTGTACTTAAATCGAAAAATTTTATAACAAATTTGTTGTTGATATTGCACAGATTTCTTTGAAGGAAAGCTGCAGAGTTTGTAGTGATTTGTTTTCCTCGTGCACGTGTGCCTAAACACAGGAGAGCAGAGTCTGAACTCCTATTAAGTCGTCAGTAGAAACAGAATCACAAAGTAGTCTGAAGTGCACGCGCTTTGCAAATGCATTCTATTCGATATTTGACACCATACTTGTCTTGCCATTGAGTTACTGCAAAAGACAGTCTTTTCGTTACAAAACCAATCACACCGCATAGAGCTGAATATTGTTTGCTTTTATGCCACTTCTCTTAACGTTTACTGTAATTGACAATGTTTAAAATTAAATTTTATACAGCACTAACTCCATGGAAAAGAATGCATGTGCTCTAAATTTCCTGCCTTTTATGGAACGGGAAGGTTTACTCGGCTCACAAATTTTGTAAAATGTGTAGGCGATCCTGTATGCAAATATTTCCTTTCAGAACCCCGGGTTGTAGACATAAAATGTCTGACATTACAAATAACTATGCTGCAAGTTATGTGCTCTATGCAGATGACTTGTAAATGCAACACACTCTTGTATCCGTCGAACACAACTTGTATTTTCCAGCTTGAGTTTTATACCACTGAAGTACCACTAAAAGACAGTAGTTAGGTTTATTGTTTATAATGGAGCGTGATCAATCACCTTAAGTTTAGAATAGCATGTGATCATTGGTGGAAATCAAAACCGCCTAATCCAGCTTCGTGTCCTCCGAAGCTTACAGGCACGTGCTCTTGAACAAGAGGCTGGTGTGCGAACACCACAGGAGCCACCACTTTCTTGGGCGCTGAGGCAGGGTGAGTCGCGTGGCCGGACTTTATGACCTCGGCGTTGAACCCGTTGTGCTTATCGGAAGTGTACTTGACGGTACGGGTTGTGCCGTCGGGCTCCACCAGGCTGTACTGACCCTTAACAACATCTCCGTCTCGTTGCTCAGACTGCTGCTTGATGTCACCTGTGTGCTGGTCATTCACTCCATACTTGAACTCGTACTTTGGGTGCGCCTGTGCACAGTGAAATACAAAGTCTGTTGAAAGATATGCTTCTCTAAAAGATATATTAAGCCTTGGCATGCTGTTTTACGTAACTATTACAGCTGTGAGTAGTTACGAGTGGACCACAAAGCGCCTGCAATATATGGAGCCGAGACGTTGCTACTTCTCAATCGGTATTACAGTCTCGATTTTTCCCGACAAGTTACGTAACGTGCATATTTAGTGAAATCGAGAATTTGTGTATTTTTCAAGGGCTATGGTACTATGTTTTAATAAAAAAAAACATTTGTAAATTGTAGCTAGAGGTGGGAGTTGTCAAATTTTTTCCCCCTTAAAATTTCAACGAGTTACACAATAGTTTATTTTTCTAATATTAATGGATAGAGTTGGAATTGAACTTATGATCTTTTGTATACTGTTTTAATACGTTAACAAGAGAGCTGTGTGATATAGTGGCTGATTGACATAGTATTCAAAAGGTTCCAACGGCAGCCACGAATCTTATAATGTAATAATAATAATAATAATAATATAAAGAAGAATCTCTGCCGCTACTATTACAGCCAATCATCAGAAGAGGGGAGTAAGGCTAACTCCCTAAACGTTGAATAGAATGTGTAAAATAAATTTTACTTCAGACAATGGACAATGGACAATGTCAAGTATTTGGTGTGAAGATTACAATCTGAAAAAGTGATATATTTTTTAGCATCAAGTAACATAAGACGTTTACACTTCCAACTCACGTATTTCTCTACTACGAGGTGTTTAACCAAGGGAGCAGCCTGCTGGTACTGCACTGGAGATGGTGCGAAGTGCGTCAAGTCGTCGTACTCCACCGGGTAGGCTGAAACGACAGCAGCAAGGACGACAATCCCCGGTAGGATCTGGAATAGACCTCCAGCCAAATAGAAACGCCATCGATAATAGTAAATTGCAATTAACATTCCGACTGTTGAATAGAGACTAAAGCGAAATGAATTGTTGCCAGTGGCTACAGATGTTTCGGTGACTTCCTGTGGTGCAGTAAAGCAATTAGAGACATGACTGTACCTCTGTTAGTGCACACGGTCACAGAGGCCAACTAGTTCTGCTACGAGCAGAGAGAGTTTTAAGTTTATTTGCGCCTGTCTGTGGATTAAGTAGCCATAGAAATTCAGTGGATGTTCCTCTGCAAATGTTTTAGCTTTCTTTCTTACACAAGAAAGAGGAAAGTGAAAATACACATCCAGCCTTGATCAGGCTGCGCTACATTTAAAGAAAACCGGAATTTCCATATCCTCAGTATTTTGCACCGCCAGATACATACCAGCGGGAATGTTCAAAAAGGAATATCTTTGGTTATCAAAGAGCGATAGGATGCACGGTGACTACGCGAAAACTTTATGAGGTAATCGTGTCAAGTCTGGCAGTACAGCAATATCGTGCTCAATCGACGGGTTAGGGACCAGAGCACTGACGAAAGTCGAAAATCGACGAAAGTCGAAGCATAGCCTGTATTTAGCTTTCATTTATTTATTGTACTGTTATCACAAAAATAACTATGAACTGTTTACAGTATAATCACAAAAGTAAAATAGTATGAATAGTTTGGTTATTTTAATCACAAAATTAATATGTTTAATCACAAATATAAGATATTCAATGCGGACAATTTAAAAAAACAGTGCACACCGAACGACTTCTATTCAAAGACTGAACGACGAAAGAAACAAGATGGCGCGCGGCGGTGACGAAATGCGACGAAAGAGCGAAGCAAGCGACGAAATTTGGAAACGTGGTTACAATTGAAAACCGACGACAGAGCGAAGCGGCGAAAGTCGAGGTATTGCTGTAAGGTGACTTGACTGCGATCTGGAAGGCTAGGCTTCAATTCTCGACAGAGACAGGAACTTGTCTCTCCGCCACCAGGTTAAGATTGGCTATGAGGCCCACCCATCCTCCCACGCCTGAAAACGGCCAGGGCGTGACGCTAGACAGGACACCATTTCGCGCCGGGGATAAGAAGTTATGGAACTTAATTTCCACTCTCCTATAAGTCATTATCGTGTGGCCATTAGAAACAACTTTTACAATTTTGCCTTTACTTTCACTGTGCAGTGCAGCACATGCCACTACTTGAAGGGTGTTTGTAAGCTTCAAACACCTACTTGAAGTGCATCTTCAGCGTGACACTTGCCTTGAATATGTCTTGTAAGTGTAATTTTGCATTGTAGAATTATTCGCCAGTTT
This sequence comes from Reticulitermes speratus, assembly GCA_021186555.1. Classification (NCBI taxonomy): domain Eukaryota; kingdom Metazoa; phylum Arthropoda; class Insecta; order Blattodea; family Rhinotermitidae; genus Reticulitermes; species Reticulitermes speratus. Next base: position 31,362,115 of record JAJKFL010000237.1, read on the forward strand.
TGTTTCGGGTTTGTTTGTTCTGAGCTCTATGGGCAGTACGTGTATGAGAACAGACAAGTTGCGGAACGAGCTTGACACTTCACAGTTAATGCGTGACACTTGTGTGTTTATGTAATGTACTGACTACTTTCTAAAACTATTTTTCTATTTGCCGTAGTCTTAGATATTACTGTTTACAGTAGGAAAACCGAGTTTTTAACTCAGGACTGTGGTTCACTTTCAATAATCAGAATATTAATTTTCGAAAATTATCTCCACAATTATTACAATTCATCAACGTCCATTTTCAACAAATATTGAAAATGTATATTAAACTAATATCCAAAACTCGGGTTGCAACTTTCTACCCAACTTCACTTCCACTGATTTTTTTTTTACTTTAAATTGGTTTCCGAAAGCACAAAGCCTTGCAGAAGGGTCTATACTGCTTGTGTGTACAAACGTATGATGTGTTCTCATGTGTCACCTACAATGACATTCAAAGCAAGCATTTCTGAGTGTCTGTAGAACGCCTCTTTTCTTAATTATTCAATTAATGTAGTTGGAAAGAACTTAGAGTACATGGAAACGTACCAAATCATCATCATTATCATCATCATCACCATCATCATAAGCGTAATCAAGGTTGAGGTCATAAGACCTGTTCCTCTGAAGCTCAAGGTATTCTTGGTCTTCCGAACTTTGTCTAGGTCGTCTCATATCTCGCTATCCCAAGGTTACTGCTGAAAGCCAGACGGTTTGTGTCCTTTGTCTTCAGGTGACATATGCAGTTCTTCTGATGCTATTTTATGTCCTCTAAAGTAGTGTCCACTTTTAATCTGTAGCGGAAGTCATCCTGTTTTTGGCTTTCCAGTGTTGCAGGTTTTAATAGTCGTCTCACAGAGCTTATTTGCTCGAATTATAGTTTTAGGGCATCTGCCTATTTGTGGACAAATCTGGCTGCCATGATGGAAAGCTGGTTTATAAGTGATATTATGTAATCCTAATTTTGTGCTTGTTGCCATACTTACCTCAAAATAATGTTTAGTTCTTCCATTAATTTAATTATATTCTGTTAATTTTGTGCCACTCTTTTTCTCACATGACATTACTTTCCAAGACAATCAAAATTAGAAACTTGTCCTTCGATTTCACCTTGAATTTCTCTTCTCCCTTTATAGGCGTTTACCATATACTCAAATTTTTGTTTCGTTTTTAGGCGTGTTCGCAAAAATAAAAAACGACTATTAGCTTCTTCATGTCTGTCTGTCTGTCTGTCTGTCTGTCTGTCTGTCTGTCTGTTCGCATGGAACAACTCGGCTCCCACTGGACGAATGTTTATGAAATTGAATATTTGAGTACTTTTCGAAAATATGTCGAGCAAATTCAAGTTTCATTAAAATCTGACAAGAATAACGGCTACTTTACATAAAGATCTATGTCCACTTATGATAATATCTCGCTGAATTCTTCTTAGAATGAAAAATATTTCAGACAGAAGTTGTAGAGCAAATCAAAACACACATTTTATGTTCAATAACTTTTTTCCGAAAGTCGTGCCATTTATGAGATAATGTGGAAAAATATGGTAGAGCCGGACAGGCCACAGATGACAATGTAATACGGCGCAGAACAGATGCGATTTATGTAAGATTTATTACGAAATGTAATGGTTATGCTATACCGGAGATTAGCTACACACAGGAATCATATTTTACCATATATCATGTACACAAATTGTCAGTTTTACCTGTACCTACTCTCTACCAGACATTTTAACAAACGTAATTACACAACGTATGTGATAACAACTTTCCTGCTAAGGATGACCACTTCAGAACTGAACCATGTCGTTAGGGTATTAATGCTGTTTACTCAGTAGCCCCTTACACTAATGTCTGAACGATTGTTTAATTACTTTAGCAAATAAATCTAATTTCGTATGTAGCTCATTTTCAAATTCAGGCAGCATTAATGCAAAATTCACAGTCCTTCGCTATTTGTCCCCTTCTCTGTCAGCTGATAAGTGACGTAATCTTGCTGAACTTCCGGTACCACTACTTAGCACTCATCGCGTACCTCAGAATCGCAACGTCATCACTGGAGCCCCGGTAAAGTTAGCATGATGGTTACATACCTTTGTGAAAGCCATTCTTGCCTACAACTGCTGGGAGCTGGATGTGCGGAGGACCAGTGATGATACACGGTGGGCACGTAACTTCTTATATACTCTCACTTGCACATCCCCAGTAAAAGTTAGGTAATATCATGGTGGGAGCAGCCGTGACGCTTTTCGTGAGAACAACAGGTACTGGCAGCAACAGACATCACCTGTTATCGTTTCTTTTTTCGTTGCATCTCTGTTTTCATTTTCCCCTTGGCTTGTGCCATGACCATATGTAAAGTTGCACATATGGCTACTGAATTCCACAAAGAAATGTACTTTGTTTTTAATTTGGCCTGTGTTGTCACATAAATATGAATGACTCTTTACACTGTATAACCGGTAGTTTTCTTAGTGACAGAAAGAGAACTCACAGCTGTATCTCTTTGAAGTACCTCAATCTGATGAAGCTGTTGATGACGATGTTATTTGGCCACAGACGTTTTCTCCATTTCATATTCGCTGATAATACACTAGAATCTAACACGTCATATTAATGCTAAGTAAATAGTAACAAAGGGCACTTCTCTGATGGGACTGTTTGTACCAAATAGCAACCTATAAGAAAAGTAGGCTTCCAGGTAGACGTAACAAACCACACAACTGCTGAACGGAGCTGACACGACGTAACACACAGCAACATATACAGAAAACTACTACAACCCTACGGTAACGAAAGGATACAAGACCAAATCTGCCACTAATTTAAAAAACTTCAAAAATGTGTAACAATTTTAACATTTTAGTGATATTTTAATACACATATAGTGTATGAGCTCAATCAGGACTCAAAAACAATAGACTAATATTTTAATGTTCAACATTTTACTCATATGGATGTACATTTTATACAATCGATGTATAGTCTATAGTTTTAACACTGTGACCCCCTGAGGATGGCATTCTGAATGCCGAAATACGTATAGGGGTGAAGTAATAATATTGTAAAAATTGTGCATGAGTTGGTATGATAAATAAGTAACAAATGATATTTGAGAGAACAGATATTGGATGTGTTAACAGAAATCAAGTATAAGGGATTCAAATATTTCTATATTTTTATTCTGCCTTCGCCTAGGAATTTTATAAGGCATACAAAACTAACAAGCAGCATACGATGCGAAATTTAGGCTTTCGCAGCGGTCTCCTTTCCCCTGGAATATGGCGCCGAAGCACTTTGTGATTGGTGCGATGTTAGTCTCAACATCAAGGTCGAATGTAAAATGAAAAATTCTTCACTGGAATTATCTGGTTGACGACAGGGAAGTAGCAGCCTCTTTATATAATGGTATTGAACTTTAGGGTTAAATACACGCTAAGTTAGACGACTAACAATATCTCTGGAATAACTCCGTTCCACAGAGTTATTTAATGCAACCCTATTATACTCTATAGGTAATGACAAAGTAGACTTTAACGCATGGGTCTCCAAACTTTTATAGCAGAGAGCCACGCCCGTTATTGTGGGCTGGTTTGCGGGCCGCAAGTGCAAAAATAACAGTAAGTGGTATACCTAACCGCATAAATTATTTTGTAATTTTTATAGCATATACACAATTTACAAATGTGTCCGCAGGCCGCATAATATAACCTGCAGGGTCGCATGCGGCCCGCGGGGCATGGGTTGGATACCCGTGATTTAGAGGTATAGGATGTGAGGTTGTGGACCTAATATATTTGGATCAGGATGTAGTCGCTTGACGGGCTCTTTGGAAACGGTAAAGCAAAGAGCCTTCCGTATCAATATACAGGGTGGAATTTCTTCTTCATCAAGCCACTACCTCCTGCACAGAAATCATCTGTTTATAAAGGTAGTAATAGTAACATAATTTACAGCAAAAATAGGTCTGGAATAAGCAGGGTGTCAGAGTGTGGGCTGCATTTATGTGGCTCAGAATAAGGGTCAGTTTCATTCCCTTGTTAACACGGCCATGAACCTACATATTCTTCATAGGAGACGAGGAATTTCTTAAAGCTAAGTGACTATCAGCTTGCCATGTAGCTCCTGGTCCCTGGAGTTGATCTCCTTCCACCTACTTCACAAATCAAAGTCATCTATCTTCAGATTTATTTTTGTTTCACTCTTTAAGGTCTGAAATAACACACTACCGTTGACCAAATTTTGATTGTCATCTCCTGCACGTAGCATTATGTCCCGAAATTCTGAAAATCCGCTTGAAATGTTTGTGTAAACTATGTTAGAGTATTTTCCTACACGGATGTGAAAAAACCATCACAGGATCATTTGCTATATTAGTCCTAAATTATTGCTAGTCTACTTTTTCATTAGCAAGCTTCTACAGGAAATACAAACCTCGGAAGTATCGAAATTTATCTAGCATTCAATAGCTGTAACAAAAACACCTTAAACCAGTGATGGAAAGGTGCTGCTACCCTCTCCGTGTCCTGCTGAGGAACTAATTTATTTATCGATAAACCCCCTTTCTACGTAACAATTTTAGACTCATATCCTCGCGGAGCGCGTAAGAAATCGCACTTTTCTTCTCTCCCTTGTCTCTATGTCCATCTCTGTACGCATAAACCTTTAGAAGCGCTAAATACATGTTTATGAAATTTTATATTAAAGAATTTTACGAAAAAAAAACTCTTAATCGATTTGAATTTTCAAGTACCTAGGACAGTTCTGACGTTTATGAAGATAAGTTAGCGCCCGCATTCCTGCATTTCTTGTACGCGCCTTCGCTGCCTTTACCTGCGAGCATGCGCAGTTACTGTGACTCATGATTGTAGCAACCTTGCTACGATACTGGGATAACACAAACTGTCCTGAGCTCTAGATTTATAGAAGAACAAATGCACCATATCGTTATGCCCTTTGTACATTGCTCGCTTCTCATGCGCGAGGAATCCTTCCTGCTACTAATGTCCGTGTTTCGGCTACATGACTTGTAGCTTCTCTGGACTACGCATCCGAACATTTCACCAGTTGCTGCTTCTTATACTTGTATTCCCAGTGTAGGGACTTTTTCTTTCCTCATTTACACGAACGTGACGAAGTGAAAATATCATTGGTCATTATTCTTTGTGTGACGGGCTAGCATTCAGCTCAGGACCCGTTATATCGCTGCATACTATACAAAACTGAAAAATTTAAGTATAAGGAATAGAATTGTTATCTCTTATTTTGTATGGGTATAAATCTTATTCTGTCCCGAGCTAAAAAGACAGATTTTTTGGGCCTGATAAAGCCATGCTGAAGATAATATTTGGATATAAGAAGTAACAAAACTGAAATGGTGTTTAGAACCCTAGGACTACGCCTTATAAATCATTATTAGTTATATAAGATCAGGAAGAATGTGATGGGCGGATGTGCGGTGCACAAGAAGGAATGAAAGATGTATATAAATTTTATCTGGAGAAACTGAAGAGAATAACCTGTTTAGGGGAGTCAGAATAATACCAAACTGTAACCGAGGAAAGCTGGGTTTGGTGGTGTTGGGTGTATGAAACTTTTTTATTTTAGGACATTGCAGCGTGTTGTTGGGGGTACAGTATTGAAGCGTCAGTTTTCATTACGTTCGATGGATTCCTTAACAAGTTGAAGCATTGTACTGTCATCTTATGAAGGATTCCGCTTCATGGCCTTAGATAGAATTACAGAATAAACTATTTTTCGAATAATACAATTATCAGATTAGTAAGGTTTGAGTGCTTTAAAGTGCTTTAAACTGTGCTTCAGCCTGGAAATTTTTTCAGCATCCGATCTGTAGTACCACAGCACGCTTTTCTTGCCCCGTCACTAAGCTTTCTCACGTATTTTAGAATATACAAATGTATTTATATTAAATGTTACTTAAACTTGCATTCAGCTACGGAAATATTTCCTTTGCGTACAGATGGATCAGAAGTATTGTTTTCTGTGTTATCTTTATGTGATTCATCCCGTTGTGTTATTGCACATACATCAACACCAGGTGAGTCGAGCACAGCTTATATTTAACTGCAGCTACGTGTTTCGGCTTTTACAAAAAGATGAAGGTTTCAGTATTCAAGATCACACATAATTTACAATGCATTTATTGTCCATAATTGTAAATAAAAGTGCAACATATTACGTTATTATATTGTGTAGTTGCATATACATATTACCACCCGATACGGCCCCGCAACATCAAAAAAGAATTCTTAGGTCTGCCAAATATAAACCTGCTATTTACAGCTAGGGTTCTGAAAACTTCCACACCACTGCCTGGTATTTTAAGAATTCGGGTTTTGAAGTTTTAACTGTGATATACAGCTAGAAAATAAGCCGTGACTTTTTATGAGTGTTCAATCAAGGTTTGCGAGATAATTTAGATTTAACAGCGTGTTATGAATATAAATTTGTGACAAGCTGAGATCCAACACCTCATTTTTACGTTATGCAAGTTGTGTATTGTAACCGTTATGATTTTGTGCAGCCTGATGATGCTTTTCCGTGGCTTCTATTACTGTGTTTCTTTCTTACAAACAGCTGTCTAAAATTTTTTACAATTTGATGAAATACACATGGGCATTTGCAGGAAACAAACATCCACATTTTCAGTACATCGAATTGTGTGTGTGTATATGTGTGTGTGTGTGCGTGTGTGCGCGCAACACCGTGCAACATTCCGGCTCAACCGCCGACTTTTGGTCAGTCAGTTATTTTTATCTCATCAGTTCTGCATTTTCACATTAATGAGACTGTAACACGTTTGGTTTATGTATCCATTTGTTGCTCACCGTAAATTATTTATGATAAATAACTTTATTAGTGTTATAATATTGAGATTTGTTAGTTGATTCAAAGAACGGACGGACTGACAAACGTAAAGATAGACGCAGCTTGCAAAGAGGATTCTAATTGAAGAACCATGTCATTGCCTAGAAACTTCTGAAATAAGGCGTTTGACTGATATCATATGGGATCGAACACAGGTACAGTAATGAGCAGGAAACCGAAGAGTTGAAACCCTAACTCCATGGGGCAGAGTCCTTCTTGAGAAGCTGATAGGCCCTCAGCAGGTCACGAAATTCCCCGCATTTTATGGAACCCGTTTACTTATTACCGCATTCACAAAAGCACGCCATCTATCCCTATCCTGAGCCAGATCAGTCGAGTCCATGCCCCCATCCCACTTCCTTAATATCCGTTTTAATATTATCCTCCCATCTACGCCTGTATCTTCCAAGTGGTTTATTTCCTTCATTTTTACCCACCAAAACACTACATGCACCTCTCCTTTCCCCCATACGTGCCACGAACCCCGCCCATCTCATTCTTCATCTCCCGAATATTATTTGGAGAGCAGTACAGATCATCAAAGCTCCTCACTATGCAGTATCTTCCACTCTCCTGTTACCTCGTTTCTCGTAGGCCCAAAATATCTTCCTCGGCACCCTGTGAGGCGAAACACCAAGGAGTAGTTTATGTAGGTCGTTCTTACAATAAAATTAGCGAGACTCTTCGAACGCCTGAAAGCTGCAAACAGAACTGTACGTGTAATGACGATCGTTTTAACTCGAAAAACAAACTTGTCGCTTTCCTCGCCAGTTTGTTTCGCATCACAGCACGCGTGCTCAGGCTCTTAACACTGCACATGCCTGTTTTTTGTTGCAAGGTGTCAGTTTCTTTGTGCGCCATGTTTGGGGACCACCTAGCGTACTGCTGTAGCATAGGCCTTGTGTGCTTGTGTACGTGAAGTACACGGTTCGAATCTCGATCAGTGTACCAGTTATCCTAACTGACTTTGTAGGTTTATTCAGTTCCTCCACGCTAATCACAGGTTACTGCCTTAAATTAGGCCACATTTGCTTCCTTACGAGTCACCTATTCATCATGCATTCCGTCCTCGAGCATGAAATGTTTTGTATTGTATTCGGGAGTTTCGTGGTTTGAATCTTGGACAGTGCCGCTATAATGAGGATTTATGCTGCTGAAAGTTTTTAGATCCTAACCCCAATCACACAGATGAAGTTTGTTTGCTTTTCTGACCACGTGCCTTGCCTGTGAGAGAGTTCAAATGGCGTACTTTCCCTCTTTTTTTTCCTGTATGTGTGTGTGTGGAACACAATGCAAATAGACCTTTGAACGTGTCGAGTTTTGAGCGACCAGCAGCTTTCTTGACTACGTAAACATCTCGGGGCCATCTGAAGCTACAGGCTTATTCTGAGTAACAAAACTCATGCGAAGATTGAGGGTTGTTGAGAACGGAGTGTCGAGTGAAATATGTAGATCTGTGACAGAGGAATTTACACGAGGTTGGAGAGATTGTAATAGAGTGCTCTTCACCATATATTACTAGAGGGACGCTGTAAATGAATGCATGGTTGGCAGGGCATGCAGCACGCATGGAAGAGCTAAAACCCGCTTAGCGAGCGTGTGTCTGAAATCTTATTTGGAAAATACTAATTGAGATACAGTCGTAGATGGAAGGATAATATTAAAATGAATATTAAAGGCTATATTTAACATGTAAAGTTATGTAACTTGGTTCGGTTGGCTTAGAAGACGTTGTATATGTGGGCTGTTGGGAGCACGGTAATGAAGATTTGGCTTCCGTAGAAGACGACAAATATCTTGACCATTGGGGTGGGGGCGGTTTTTACCTCCTCAAGAGGGGCTGTGGCTTATTTAATGTGTTGTTCTGGTGTTTGTCTGGAGAGAGAGAGGGAGAACCACGATAAACTTTTGTTATGATTCAGTAAAACCTGTGAAGTTGGCCATTCTTGTACATGTCAACTGTCACAGTTGGTCACACTTTTACGGAACCTGCAAATTCCTGTGGTATTATACATAGTCATTACTCCATAACGTGACCACCTGTGTGTCTTGAATCTTAGCCACAGTTTCACATTTACTGTTATGCTTTATGCGTAAGTTCAACCTCCATATGTTGGCCTACCTGAAACTGTATAATTTTTATATCATACTGTACATGGACCAAAATCCTCTCCATAAGGAGAAATATCTGTTGTTCACCCAATTGTCATCCTTTCTCCACAAGTATGGACAAAAGGATTTTCAAGTGGCAACTGACCCAAGTCCCTGTTCACTGACAGCTTTATGTACCTGCTTGCTCTCCAAATTCACCACCTGTCTTTGCACCCTGATATACACTTGCACAAGTGATAGTGCACAGTTCAATTTTCTCACTGTGAAGTGGTTTCCGTAAGTTGGCCACCTGGGTAATATGGGCAGCTTTGAATGGAACCAAAGGTGGCCAACTTAGACAGGTTTCACTGTACCAGCATCAGAGCAGGTTTCAGACCGAGCAGGTCTACTTTCCACATATAAGCTTGTTGTCGTCACTCGACCCAGCTACATACATACATAAGCAACACCGTCCTTGCAAGGACATTTGCTCTTGAAATGTAAGTGGTGTAATTCTTGAGGTTTATGGTAAAAGCATATGCATCAATGCATTCAAACGTTTTAACGTGTGTCAGAGCTAATTGATGTTTATGTTAAACATACTACGTGCTGTGTTTACAGTCTTTTGTTTCAAGTATTGTCTTAACGTCTGCTAGAGCAAAATAATTTTTACATAAAAACATCGATTGCAGTATTATTATTAATATTATTGCAGTGTTATTTCTTATATCAGCTGTAGCAAAGACGTTTCGGTTGGTTCATTAATGCAACATCTGTAACTGCCCTCAAGCACCTAAAACCCGATCAGTGTAATGCAGGTCAGGGAAATGACCACAGTTTGGAGGATCACCCTTGTTCGCACGTACTTCACAGACTAGACGTGTGATTTTCCTTAACTTCACCATGTGGCGATCTTTACCTCGGCGTTTTTAGTATTTAATTTATATGAAAATTAATCTGGATGTTCTTAGAGTTTTATTTTTTCTGAAATGATACTTTTTACTCTGTAGGATGTTATGCAGCATAGGTTTATATTTCGGTACCGACGTTTCGGGACAACCTATGTGTCACATTTTCAAAGGTTAAGCAGTACTGACCCTTAAAGATGGGACCGATAGGTTGTCCTGAAACGTCGGTTACCAACTGTCAACCTACGCCTCATAACAGCTCGGAAGAGTGAACACAAACACATCGCGGCAGAAGCTTGAAATCTTGCGTACTACAGATACTGTCCGAACATCGTAAATAATGCCTGGTTTTAGATCGCCATTATGAATTTAGTTTCCTTTTACTCATGAGTGTTCAAGGCTCTGACAATGTCATCGTCTAAAACGGGAACATGTCCGTGCTTCAACAAAAGTGCTACGTTTTGAATCTCAACTTATTATCGTTATCATCATCAACTTTATGCAGGATATTTACAATTACATGCCTGAAACAAACCGTGTAGTGTATATAACGTTGCATCTGTTCTGTGGTTACACCTTAAGATGCATATACTGCTGTATCTCAAGATACGTTACATTAATAGACACTTTCCGAGTATGTGCGCAGTGACCAATATGGCTGCTTTCTGTAGTTCCTTGATGTCGTGCTTTCCAGGTATGTTGCTTAGGTATTTTCTCTGTCACTATCGTTATTCACTGTTACTCCTGTCTTGCCGATTTCAGTGGACGCGCCGTCTAAAGCATGGATCTGCGGTCGCTGGCTTGCTGGAGATTTGCTTTCGAGTCCCACCGGGGGCATGGAGGGTTGTCTCTTGTGAGTGTTGCGTGTTGTCAGGTAGAGGTCTCTGCATTGGCTGATCACTCGTCCAGAGGAGTCCTCCTACCGAGTGTGGTGTGTCTGAGTGTAATCGTGAAGTCTTTATAATGAAGAAGTCCTGATCCACTAGGGGCTGTTACACCATGAAAAAAAGAATTACCCGTCTCTTATAGACTATTTGTTTTTTATAATTTCTCTAATAAATGAATTATTAATCATCATTATCGTCATCGTAACCATCATTACGGACTGAGCAATAAAATAGCTGCTTTACTTCCAGTTCTTCAGGCGCGTGACACAGTTTATAGCGCTGTCAAGTGTGTTCGCTGATCAACTGCGATTCTGCAAGTGTTGCAATTTGTTTTCACCGAAATGTTAATAACTTTATGAACATGTGCGTCTGAGGAAGGAAGAAGACTTATTTTCTCTGTGTTGTGCCTAATTGACCGCAAAGTGACATGCAACATTGTATGAATTGGGTACTCATGTAAACAGCTTCTTCGTAATCAGGACACTTTCCTTTATATTCTTTAAGAACGTGAAATATTAAAGTGTTATGTTTATCAAATCAAGAAGGATAGACTTGGTGGTGCATGTAGCATGAATTGGTTTCTAAGATAATATTTGAACCCAAGACAGTAGAGGAAATAGGAGACTATAGAAAGCAGCACAGTGGCAAGTGCCATAATGTGCACTGTGCACTAAACACTATTGGGGGTATCACATCAAAAATAATGGGGTGAGCGGAGAACGTTTCAGAGGGAAGAAAAATACAGAGAATACAGAACTTTTAACGGAAATTCTACAGAGAAGAGACTTGGGGTTTGGCTTGAAGTGGAGGACAATATTAAAATGCGTCTGAAGGGAATGACGTGTGAGGATGTGGACTGGATTAAGCAGGCTCAGATTAGTGTCTAGCATCGGGCTGTTTTGAAAACAGAAATAATTCCTTGGGTTTCATGAAAGAATGTAATTTCTTGGGTATGTAAAGGACTGTTAGCTTCTCAATGGAGACTCCGCTCCACGGAGTTTTATGAGTGGTAAAAAAATAGGTGTCACGGTGCTTGCTTGCGTCGACACGGCTGCTTTTAGGAAAAAAATTTTGAAATCCGTCGACTTATGCTTTTACGCTCCCTAAACGTCAACATACCGCCGATAGCCGGCTTTCTTGCGAGAAGCTACATGCATATAAGTACATTGTGTATTAGGGGCTCACCCTGCAGGGCTCGTGTTAGTTGCAAGCACAGTTTACAATGAAATTCTTCTGATTTCTAGCCCTCGTCATACTACCCCGTGCTTCTTTGTGTGGGAACATTGTAACCAGGCAAATTTCTTGAATATTTAAACGCATTGATTTAATTTATATAAAGTAATAACATTTTAGGACAAATGGAGGTAAAATTTTATTTCGAAAACGAGATGAAATCAATATGGGTTTTGGCTGTATCGTAGTAATATTGAAAATATCTTAAATCTCCGTGCTTTCGGAGTTTCCGTCAAGTTTTCTGAGCTACCGCGGTAGATCCGGTAGTGACTTCGTCGCACTTCATTCGGGTAACCGTAGAAATTACGCCCAAAGACGGCAGATATGCGTCTGATTCACACAAGCGTGTGATGAAATGAAGCTTTAATTATAAAACTGGATACGAGAGATGTTTGTGTGTGCGTGAGCACTCGCAGTGCAAACACACACACACACGAGCGCGCGTTTACAAACACAAAGGAATATTATTGTTATATTAATATCAAACACAAGAAAGAGCGATTATATGTAAATAGAAAGCTGGCTGCGATCGAACCACCAATACAGTCAGCTGCCCTGATTCAGTCCTTTCTGTTCATGAGTTACTCAGTTACACTCATTATCTCTTGTCGAATGCGATGAAGCAATGCTTATGTACGAGTATAGTCTATTAGAAAGTCTGGGTATGAAGCGGTCACGCTTACGTCACGTCATTTTGTCGGCTTTTACTTGGGAACACTGAAGAAAATCACGAAACAATTCAGTCAGAATACAAGCCACTCCAGTCGAGCAAAAACCTGATATTTCCTTCAAATATGCCAATCTCATGCCCCTATTCCAAAGGAATCTACAAGAGTTTTTATTGTATTGTCCAATGATAAAACCGTGTCTTTTTCTTGACAGTTGTATTTTCATTTCAAAGAAGTTTTATTCCTTCAAACAACCACAGCTGTATGCGTGTTACAGAGTTACGTAAAATAGTAGGTGTAGCATTTAAACACGCTCCTAACAAAATTGGCACGCCACATGCATACGCCCTTTCAGGCAGTGGAAATATTACAACACTTTGCAGAAACTTGGAATTTAAGAAATTTCACTTTATATAAATATTGATAATAACTGATTCCATTGCCTATAGTCCTTCATTGGAAGGCAAATAGAGGCTTGTGTAGTCAAGAAATTCTCAGCAGTTTATGGAACCCGACGGCACACTCTTTAGCAAATGCCATTAGGGTGAACAAATAAGAAAAGAGTGAGGTGGCCAAGATACGTGTCACATACGTGAGAGAAATGCGTACAAAGGTTTAGTCGGCAACATAAAAGGACTAAATAAATTGGATATGAAGGTGTTGTTGTTATTGTAAGTTCAAAGTGCGTAACAAAATTATAGAGTGTACTGAGGATTCGGTTCATCTACGTTACGAGAGATGTCAACGGCGAAATCTTATGTCCATGGTAATAAATTTTGTGTTTCGTAAAAGGCAGATAATATTATGATCACTTGACCTACTGATCGTTGCTCTAGAAGTGTTCTCGTGTATGCAATTAGTTATAGATTGTTAACTAGGAAACGAAATCTGCGATAATCTTCCTTCTCCAGAAAAAAAAATGCATGTCACCAATGTATCTGCTCAGAATGTGTAGCCTATTGAGGTCAGAATCTGCTTCCTGCAAGGTGAATTTCGTTATCTAGTCTTTGAGACATCTGTTGAGGAAGTTCTCGATCGTGCAGCCTATTCCATAATGTCCAACGGAAGAGAAAGCGGATGACATTTTATGATGATGCATTTTACATACGGAACATCGGAAGTGATGACCACCCCACAAAAATATAAGTGGTAATGGACACGTGCAAAGAATGCATGTACAATGGCTCTGTTCTTCACTAACGAAAGACTGGCATGACGTAATGGACTGTGCCTGACTTGCTAGAGACCCAAATTCAACTTCTTTTAAGACAGTATATCCTTTATGTCATTCAGTAGTGCTGTGACGCTATTGGAGACACACGCAACTGAATACAGTACAATCTCGAAAGTTCGATTCCCGATTGTTCGAGGTTCCGTTTCGTCCGAGCCAATTCGTTGTAGTGAAGGTCGTTTCTACGATGGGCACAGAATTCGGTTGCATTGCGCATCTCTGTATACACACTTGTCTTTGAGGCATTCCTGTAATGCCCTTTAGCCGTTTTCTTTGTGTATTTATGTGTATCTTTACGTGATTTAAGTATGTGCTTTAGCTCAGCAGTCCCCAACCGGTGGTCCGCGGACCACTGATGGTCCGCGAGAAAATTTTGGTGGTCCGTGGAGAAATTTGGACATTATTTGCAATTTTTATGTTTATTATACTGTTTCATTATATTCTGATGCAGTGACGTCATTGGAGCCAAGAATCCATAAACTTATTTCAAAGAAGCAGCAACAAATATCACACTAATAATTTTGTTATAATTAAACAAGTGCATTTCATATTAATAAAATGGAACTTTTTTGATCATTATTTTATAGATGTTTGTACCTTTTTAAAAAAAATTATGTTAGTGGTCCGCGGGATTCAAAATTGTGAGTTTAGTGGTCCGTGAGGTCCGAATGGTTGGCGACCGCTCCTTTAGCTCACTGATAGTGAATGGTAAAATCAAGGAAAAATATGTTTCCATTGTCGTAATCTGTATAGTCCGAGCTTTTCGGTAATTCGAGGCAACCTCGGTCCCGTCCACCTCGAACTATCGGGACACTACTGTGTTAAACATTATATGAATGAAGTACAATATTTTACTGCGATATAGGCGTGGGTCTTGCGTTGGTCCGGTTACCTATTGTTCCGAGTTTGATGTAGCAACTCCTGGTACCTAATTACAGATCAGAATAAATTAAGGAAGATCGCGGTGTCGTGGTTTAATATTGTGGAAGTCTGAGGTTCAAGTCTCGACACGGAGGTGAGTTACGGTGATTACAAGGCTATCCGTTATGTTTATTATTTTCTTGGGGCAAGGGCCGAATAGTGGTTTATACGGGCCACTGTCTCATCCTTCCGTGTCCTATGCAATTCATAGAGCACAAATCTTGCTATCATTTCACAAGTGTATGTGGCACGCAAGTTTCAAACGTATCAGTCTGTTAAAAAAGCGAAATGCGACGATTTGAATGCAAAATTACGACGACTGTCTGCTGGAATCTGAAGACACGTACCGACGTTTTAGAGGAGTCTGCTGGCCCTGGTTTCAGAGTGCTCACTGTGAAGAAAACCTGAAATTACACTTGCTTCCTGCTATATTCCGAATGCTTCCTTCATTAATTTTTCTTTCTTTCATTTTTTCACCTTTCTATCCTCTTCTGTCTTCCTTCCCTCTTTCTTGTTGCTTTCCTTTATCTTATCCTTCCTTCCTTTCTTTCTACTTGTGTACTCATTTCTTTATGTTTTAAAAGTCTGAAGTCCACTGCGAGGTTTAAAACTAAAATCTCTGCTGTTGCCCACATGTCTTACATTGTAACATTTACGTGCTCTGCATAATTTATACAAGAAACCACACACAAAATTAACCGACTGACTCTTCTAGAGGAAGAACACTATATTCTCTGTAAGGTAGGAACTGCATCTTAATGTAAGTGTAGATGAAATTTAGTCTTCAACCACAAGACAGACCTGTCCTCTCGTCGGAGAGGACGCCCTAAGGCAACTATGAGTGCAATGCCCTGACTCACCAATTGAATGGGATCCGGGCGGGGCTCGACGCCGAGACGGGCAGACTGTCAGTTACACGATGACTGTGACCTGGACTTGTCTTCGAAGTATTTGTACACTGAAATTTCATTTTCTGCTGTATTCTTTTATCTGATTTACAGCAAGTTTCTTTCATTTCCTCTCTTTCTTCTCTCTCTCTCTCTCTCTCTCTCTCTCCCTGTTTTGCACTTTGTTACAAGCCAAATGAATATAGAGAAAGACAGAGACCATTCAAAATTTAGCTGTTAGATTGGTGAGAGAGAGGGGGTGGAATTTTTTCAAGGACGCTGTAGATTCTATATCTGCCTCCCAAGGCGGTAAAACCCAGTGAAATATCACTTACGGATTGACAGATATTTTCAACATGTTTTCATGCTCTTTAAAGAAAGCAAAAACCCGGTTTTCACCGGGTATTGACTGCCTGATGGAGACTGATTTAACAATAGCTCAGGATAAGAAGATCACCTTTGGCCGTGATGGTGCTGAACTGTCAGAAGCTATTTTGATACGTTGCCTCTGGTTGAAAGTGTTGTTGATAGATGAATGAAATATGAATATGGAGCATTGGTGGAATGATACTCTCAGGGGAAAGACCTGGCCCAGTGTCACTTGGTCTACTACAAATCCCACATGTTCTGGAATGTGATGGAACCCGGATATCCGCGGTGAGACACCGGGGACTAACCTCCTGAGACGTGGCACGGCCTCTGTGAGGTCAGAGCAGACCTTGTTATATATGTGGAAGGCGTGATACTACAGCCGCTGTAGTTCCTCTGCTAAGAGGAACTACTGCTTGGCGGGTAACAACCTTCATGTTTCTTCCATTTTTCGAGCCGTCTGTTGAATATCAACCCACAGAAATTCTCTGTGTAGTGAATAACACTTTTTCTTAGGAAGGTTATGGGAGCTTTCCTTAATCATTCAGGAAATAATTAGGATAAAAGGTAAAGGTAAAGCAACCCCATTACAGGCCTAGACAGGCCCTGAGGGGTCCAGGAGGTTGAGGCTTCCAGATTTGTAGACAATCGGCACATGAAGGTGGCAAGGTTGTCAGCCCTACGCACCGGCCGCCTTTACCCCCCAGGAAATATTCCTGGTACTCATTTCTGTTAGAGGCTGAGTCGATCCCAGGGCCATAGTGCGACCGAAACGATTATGTCAAGGAATTAATTCCAATGACACCATCGGGAATCGAACCCGCGACGTTCCGGTTTGTAGCGTAGTGCCTCAACCAACTACGCCAACGCGCGCCCCATAATTAGGATAGGTTATTGAAAATGACAGCTACCCAAAACTTCTTTGTTTAATTACTGATAAACACTATGATATGTAATTCGTCTATACAAAGTGCTGCCTTGCTGAGTACTTAAGGCGGTTGATAACATCCTCCACTTGACCTACAGGGTGTCGGACATTTCAGTGATCTGCTCTTCACCAACGTCAGCCTTCAGTAGCTGTACCACTGAGACACGTTTGAATCAAGTGTGATAATGTAATTATTTAAAACATAGTTTATTTGAAAAGTAGCAGTTACATACATATAACAACAGTACGTGTTTACAAGAAGCACATTATGATGTGCTGACTTGATAAGAAAAGTACTAAACATGCTAACAAATGTTGTAAATATCGCAATGAAATGTCAGCTGCTAGATGTGTGGCAAAATGTGAAAGTGAGGTAACTTTTATGTTGAACTGACGGCATCTGAAAATGTTTTACATAATGATGTGCGATGATGACGGGAACATGCGAAGTGAGGTAACTTGCATGTTGAACTGAGGACATACATAATGAGATGTGATGATGAAGGGAACATGCGAAGTGAGGTAACTTGCATGTTGAACTGAGGACATACATAATGAGATGTGATGATGACGGGAACATGCGAAGTGAGGTAACTTGCATGTTGAACTGAGGACATACATAATGAGATGTGATGATGAAGGGAACATGCGAAGTGAGGTAACTTGCATGTTGAACTGAGGACATACATAATGAGATGTGATGATGACGGGAACATGCGAAGTGAGGTAACTTGCATGTTGAACTGAGGACATACGTAATGAGATGTGATGATGAAGGGAACATGCGAAGTGAGGTAACTTGCATGTTGAACTGAGGACATACATAATGAGATGTGATGATGAAGGGAACATGCGAAGTGAGGTAACTTGCATGTTGAACTGAGGACATACATAATGAGATGTGATGATGAAGGGAACATGCGAAGTGAGGTAACTTGCATGTTGAACTGAGGACATACATAATGAGATGTGATGATGAAGGGAACATGCGAAGTGAGGTAACTTGCATGTTGAACTGAGGACATACATAATGAGATGTGATGATGAAGGGAACATGCGAAGTGAGGTAACTTGCATGTTGAACTGAGGACATACATAATGAGATGTGATGATGAAGGGAACATGCGAAGTGAGGTAACTTGCATGTTGAACTGAGGACATACATAATGAGATGTGATGATGAAGGGAACATGCGAAGTGAGGTAACTTGCATGTTTAACTGAGAACATCTGAGAGTGTTCTGTATAGCACCATCCATAATTATGTGATGTAATTCGAAGTTTTGAAACTTCAACATGAATTCAGGCTTTTAGAACGTAATTTGCGCCTCTAGATACTGCCGTTTCTGCGCGCACACAGTTCTGGTTTATATAAGAAACAAAGGAAGAAAAAAAGGAACAGATGTATTTTGCTTATTCCATTAAATGGTACAATGATATTCGGTTAATGAAGTTCAGTAAATTAAAATGAATTATTTATTTCTATGCTTGCAATAATTTATTGGTAATGGCCTTTCGAGAAACTGAAACCGCTGTAACTAGTAGCAGAACCATGCGAATAGGAAGGCTCGTGGGAAAATGTAGGTTCTGAAATTTGGTGATATTTTATAGGAAGAACAACTTTCTTGACAGGAACCTCTACCTTCTTTTCATGGACAGGATGGATGGCATGTCCGGACCTCACCACTTGCGCGTGGAAGCCAGTATGTTTGTCAGCGGTGTAGTGTACGGTGCGGGTGGTGCCATCTGCTTCAAGCAGCTTGTAGTAGCCTTCAACTTTATCGCCGTCACGTTTCTCAGCCTGTTCCTTGATGTCATGAGTGTGTGGATCCTTCACTCCATACTTGAACTCGTATTTCGGGTGAGTCTATAAAATTTAATACATAATAATACGTAAGACACGATTGGAAAGTTACCATTTAAGTATAAAGTAAGGATACAGAATGGAAGGCTTGCTATGGGTTATTCAACTACTGGGTATTTCTTCTGAGGGTGGGTTAATGCAGAACGCCTCTGCTGAATTTCAAACATTGCAAATTAAATGATTGTTGATTGCTGGACGGGTTCTCTTCACGCCACAAAACGCTAATAGGAGAAAACTTGTCGGCATTCTCGTAGCATGTGTCGCTTAGAGCAGAGTATATTCCAAATCTTTGAGCATGGAACGCGTAAGATGGAGGTATTTCTGTTTGTGGTAATTTTTCAATTGCACAATGTTTGAGCTAAGTTTTATAAAGTTGTAACAAACAATGAAAAAAATTATTTCGGGTCACTTCGACCAAAGAATTACGCCATTTTATCTGTAGAGTCATGAAAATGTCTGTAGGTTTGAATACTTTTGATTATCCGCTCACCAAATTAAGAAATTTTATGATTGTTATATAATTATTGTTTTATGAAAAATGAAGGCCTTTTGTAAATAATTTAATAGCGTGGAAAATCGCGGTAGGTTTTGAAAACACGAAACTTAAAAAAAAAAATGTTACAGTGTTATGGGAGTATCATATTTACCTCTATATGGGAGATCAGATACCCCTCGATACTTCATTGCATGACGTAAGTTGTCGTAATCAAAGAATTCATAACTTCTTATCAAAGTGACTTTTATGGGCATCTGAAATATGCTATATAGTCTTACTAATTCTTCAGACACGAATTACAATTCTTAACTTTAAAAACGTGCTTTTGTATGTGTATAAATGAAATATTAAAGACTTACAGTCGCAGTATAATATCAGTCAGGTAACCATATGATAATACTCAGTAATCGTCTAGCGGATCTTGTCTAAATCTAAGTAATATATAAATATGACAAAATCAGTAGAGTCCAGTGACACCTTAGGCAGTGTGTGATAAGATACGTTCTATTGGCTGTCGTGATAGAGTGGAATTCAAATTACAGTCTGTAGCGATGTTAATAGGCAGTATGTTGTCCTTGCGGTTTATGGGCCGTCTTTATGGTTCAGTCTAAACATTTGCTTTAAGCAACTCAAGAGCACTCATCTCTCAAACAGTTGTGACACTGTCCTCCATGGAACCCGTCTTGAGTAATAAAAATAATTTTTTTTGTGGTCAAGGGCCCCGCAGCAGATGCTACGGACGCACCGCAGCCTTGAGGCTTATTGTGCAACCCTTTTGTTGAAGATGAAGAGAAAGATGATCAGTTTTCTCATTTTTGCAAGTAATGGAGCACCGGTGGAATGAAACTGACAGGGGAAAACCGAAGTACTAGGGGGAAAACCTGTCCCAGTGCCACTTTGTCTACCACAAATTCCACATGGACTGACCCGGGATCGAACCCAATAAAAATGAATTACTCTTGCTTCTCCTCGCATGTTACTTCTACGGACAGAGTCTCCTCTTTTAACACAAGACGGCAACCGATAAACAGCCCAAACATTAGCACTGCGGGCACCATGCCTTACTTGCTACAGGCTGGAAGACTGTGTTTCGGTTCCCATCAGTGACAAAGACTTCTGATTTTACCAAGATGTTTAGGCCCTTGCTGTGGCCCATTAAAGTCTGCTACCTATAGGTACTGGAGCGGCTGAAGAGTGAAACTGACCACTCGTGTCCAGCTACTGAGAATGCCCTCTGTTCGGCGACATGTATTTATGATGTGACACGTAAAGTACAGGGACAACTATGGGTAAAAGTTTCCGTAAAATATGATATGAAAAGAACGAAGTAGTGTGTAGCTTCCTCATACGTAGTATATCCGTTACGTTGTTTACTGTCCTTAATGCTTCTCGCTGCTTCACTCTCAAATAATTACACTAGCTTCTTGCGTTTCCCTCAGAGTGAGGTAGCAGCCAATATTTGTTACTAGGAGAACACTCACATAATGAGCGGATTCAATTTCTTTGTATTCTTCGTAAAGTGGGCTGGTCATAACAGCAGCAGCGGTGGAGAGGATCAGCAAAACCTGCCAAAAATAAAATTGATTGCCATAATAAAGTCATTCAAAAGGGATAATTGAAGACGAAACTTCTGCAGTTAAGTCCCGCAACTCAAGCGAACCAGTAGTGTAATGACAAAGTGTGAAGTGCCGTTTATTGTACAGTGTGTGCCAGACAAGAAACAGAAGGCTTCTGTCAGCAAGATCATATATCTACATAAAACAAAATTACGAACATTAATGTCTTAACATTAGCTAGCCACACCAATTCCACAGAACGTTGTCATTCTCTAGGACCTAATAATCTCTCAGTTGTGAAGATATCCCCGATTTTACGGACCACTTATGTTTATTGCCGTGTTCACGATGGATCGCCATGTGACCCTGTCACCAGTTTATACACACATAATCAATTTCTTTAAAGTCCACACTCTCTTACCATCTAACCTTATGAGTATTTATTCCAAGCTCTCTCTTTCGCTAAAATTTTCCGACGAAAGTTTTACACATTGTCATTTATTATATTGGTTACATTTCCCGCGCGCCACATCCTCCTTGGCAAATTTAATGTGCTGAATAGATTGGTTTATCTACGCTCAGCATGATATTTCGTGCAGCGTCTTCTTTGTTTTGCCATTGTAGCCAACGCCTACAATAGTCATAGATCTCCTACCCGTCACGCAGTATTTATACGGTCCTGTAGCCTCATGTACTTCAGCGGGTTGCATCTTCCAAATAAAAATTCATCTCTTCTACAGTACAAAACTGAGGTTTACATATTTTTAATAAAATTTGCTCATGCTATCAGCCGATTTAAGCTGGTTAGAAACCAGTGTTTTAGGGAACTGCTCTGTTTCCATTATCAGAGCCATCGATACCGAAAATGGCCATGGAGATATAGCAGGACATCTAAACTTTGGATTGTAATTCAATTGTGAAGCCACGGTTCTCTAGAGAAGCTGAAATTCAATTATTGTCTGTGAAAGCTTGAATCTTACACCTGCAAATCTACTTTTTTTTTCAGAAATAAGTTATCTTTCTCTTCCACAAATTCATTAAGTATTTCGTTCTTGCTGTTACATCCAGCTTGAGAATTGTACAAAAATCTAAAATGCAGTTAATTTTGTTTTGTGATTTGTTATGTGTCACTGATATATTGTACGTGCGCTTTATTGTGGTTTAAGTAACAAGACCGACGATTCGGTAAGAATTAAAACCACATTCAAAACGTCACCTTCTAATATTCAAGGATGTCTTTGTTTTGTCAATTTGGCCGAAGTATAATATTCCCTTACAATTTAACTGCTGTTTTCAGTAAGGCTGTAAGATAATAAAATTAAATTGTTTATACACAGTTATTTTAATTTCATATTAAATAGTTTAAGAAAGATATTGCATTAGCGACCTATAAAAGTCATAAATGTTCTAACGAAATCTAAAAAAGAGTTCATTTTTCAGCTTCTGATCCTATTTGTATGTTACCTTATCGAATGCCATGACTTCCATTTCGCAGTTATGTTGGCTGAAACACTGTCAGATTATCTGATGTACTGGCTACACAGTCCTTTTATATATGTGTTCGTAATTAGTGAGAGGTGAGCAAGACCCACATGTTCCATATTTCTTATCATATAAAAGTGTATTTTGTTTTACAATCTCATTTCCTTGTCCCTCCCACCTTCTGACTTCTGGAATAGGGAGTAGCGCGGATATGCAATTGCGCATGTGACATGAACGTGAAATGTGGTTGAGTGTTGGCGCCTACTTAAAATTGTGCGGTACAAAAATGTTCATGGTGTACTTTCTCCTGTTCACCGGGTTCACTTTCTTAAAATCTTAATCAGTAATGAATGTTGTTACTGATTTACACAATATACAGTTTTTTTAAGGTCTGTGACATTTGATAAACCTATTTGCATTATGGAATCTGCATATCGGTGTTTCTTAAAAGTTGATGTGTGGTAAGACTGTTATATGGAACGTGACCAGAGAACTGAGGCTGTGTAGTATTCGTCTAAGAGATCAGGTTGCTTGTTCACGATCGGGGCCATCGTCATCAGATGACCAATCAGAACGGTCAGAATTCGGTGGAGTTTTGTTCATTTCAAGTGAGTATCTGACTGCATAGAGGGACTTGCAGATTGAGAGCATTAAATTTATTTATCTATAGTTTATTTAACGCTGTTACCAGTAACTCAGATTGTACAGCATCAGAGGGTTTGATGATAGTGAATGATAAACTGGAAAGGATTTGGAAGGAAGCGGTTTTTTTGGAACATAAGACACTGGAAAAGCACTTGTCTGCAGTAATTTTATACAAACATAACAAACCTCAGTTAAGATAGTTTGTGTCCGACGCCATATCCGAAATTATACTTGCCGAATAGAATGTTTTATTTCCTTGTGGCCTTATCCACGTTTCGCCTTAATTCATTCTTCTGAAATTTGTTATTTGACTATGATGAGGGGAAAGAAAAATGAACAAAATATGTAGATGTTGGTAGTGAACAAAAAAGATATTAACAGAGTTCAGCTTCACCAAAGCAAGCCTTAAAACTAGCACATAATTATGTGATATGTGTTATTTGCGTGCAGCTTGTCGCTTCACCATTACACTAGTCCCTTAATCCATAGGGTATGGCACGAACAGAGGATTTTGTATTATAACTGCTGCCCTTACTACTATGAAAGCGGGTGAGCCTTCTTTGTTGGAGTCCATGATAATGGTGGTGATGTTATTAGTAAAGGTGTCAGTAATAATAAAAATAACTAGGATGTTTCAACGCCAATATTTGACACCACTAATACCAAAGATCGCCATTTTATACCATTCATTCACCACTAACTTCATCCAGCAGAGGCATTTTTTAAAAGCTAATAGTTGCTCCGATAATCAAAACATTTCCCCGAAGATTCATTACCGTGTTACCCACAGCCCACCAATTACCCTTATCCTGAGGTAGGAAAGTCCAGTCGACGCTTTCCCATCTTAATTCTTTAAAATCCATTTTAGTAATTACCTCCAATCTTATTGTGATCTATTGGCCTGAGAAATGTTGTTTGTGTTGTGCGTGACCAGTGTTTCGGAAGAATACTCTGCCTCCACTTAGTGCCCGCTAGATGGCTCTGGCAGTCATATCAGGATGAGTATAACTTGTGCTGTCAGTGGACTGGTCACTCACTACAGAATGCACACCTCCAGACCAAGAAACCTCTGAAAGGAGGCCCTATGCTCCGCAAGGAGCGACAGGAGGAAAACTAAAAACTAAAACTTAGTGCCCTGTACATGGAATGATTGTGTTTCTCCTTGACATTGGTGTCCACTTACGAGTCTATACGGTGTCTTTATTCAGAAGATAATTTTGTATTACCTGTATTTATGATACATGGAAAAGCACTTCTCTACTCGTGCACTGAACTGGATTCTCAGTAACATGAACTGTTAGTTACATATTTTTTGTCCAGTAAATGCATGGTTACTGCAGCAGTATGCGGGGACCGTAGCGTATATTGCATCGGTTACGTGTTACGTGCAAGTAGTCTAGTTCGTGAGTCGTTACAGCAGGATAATTAATTCTAATGCTGCTAAGTGTAACCGAAAGCCGGGTTGGTGTCATAACACTCAAGCTTGGAACTGATTTTGCTGTGTGGATGTCATGTAAATTACGTTTCCGGGTAGACTTGCTTTAAATTCAGTACCTGCTTATCAGGATAAAGCAACCCCGAATTCGACTCTGTAAGTATATATTTGTTTCTAACTTGACTAGCTCTATTAAACACCAGTTCTTGAGGAGATAGTAGACCCTCAGCTAAAAGAAGGAAATTACCCATATTATGTAATCGTAAGGTTTATTACGTTCACAGTAGCCCACCTCTGGGCTCTATACTTGGACTAGAGAATGCAGTATAGTCCCTCAAATAGAGCTTTTCAAGTTTACTTGCCGACAGTCTCTCCCTAACCTTTGCAACCACCAATTAGTGATCACTGATCAGTATCAGTATCACAGTTAGCTCCAGCGAAAGATCGCACTTCGAGTATACTTGACTGCCATCTCTTGTCTATAATTACATGATCAATCTGATTGTGAGCCTTCCCATCAGGAGAGGTCCAGTTGCATTTGTGAATGTTTTGATTTAGGAATATTGTGTTCTGAACAGTTACGTTTATAGGTGTGTCAAACTTTACTATCTTAACACCATTACCATTACTATTTTTATGTAAACGCTCGTTCCTAATTATCGGTTTGAAAATACCTTCTCTCCCTGAGTTTGCTTTGAAACATCCTTTCCTATGGCATTTACAGAAACTGTCATTTAGTCATAACTTCTATCCTCGATTGAGGCGTACCTATTCAAAACAATATTATCACACCAGCGACCTCTTAGCAGTATGCAGAGAGTATCTAAAATGCTTGGACGACATAAAGAGTGCGTTCTTCACATAAAAACAAAGGGAAGTAAAGTTCATATAAACATATGTCTGGAAATGAGTGTTTTTTAGTTCAGGTGCAAGATTACTTTCAACAATAAATATCTTAACTGTGTGACATTTTACTTACAACTGACATAGTACATTTACAGCACACATTCCTAATTTAATATCTGTTACGTTCTTACTGTTTATCTAGTCACAATTCACAACAAGTGCTCAAAATATCGTCTACCTGTATCAGTGCACGCATGGACCCGTCTGATCATGGACTTTCAGACCCTTTAAGAGTACCGGGGCGGTTACGAATTGTTTGACAGGCATCAAAAATGCTTTGATGAAGTTTTAACTTCAAAGTTAGGTCTATGTTGACCTTAAATACCAGAAATAATACACACAACGTTAAAACCATCTTATTGTACGGGTCGGTGCTCTACCCGTGTTAGATTACCCGTAGGTGTCCAGGGTTATTGCGCCTTTTGCATTGTTAGTATCAAGTTTTCTTATCTACTGCCTGCGTGATATTACTTAGCAGTACATCTCTTGTCTTTATCTATTTACTCTTTTGCTTTCTTTTTTATCACGAAGCTTTTTCCACTGCGATGAACAGTTTCTTCAGCGCCATCTGTCACTAGCTTCAGACAATCAGCAAGGGCGTGTTACTTGTTATTGGTGCTGTTTGATTTAGCGCGGTCAAAGTCACGGATTAAGCTTTTAGATTTTTTCCTGTTAAAAGAATTAAAACTCTTCCGACTTCTTGTTTGCCATCATTGCATCGTGTGCTGTTCGGTTTGTGTGGACATGGCAAGTTCAGTATTCGGTTTTCAGACATTTTCTCCAAATATTCAAGAGATCTGTTTTCATGACGTCTGTGTAGCAACGTAATGATATCTGCTGTTGCCGCTTTTCTCTAACACCTTCATTAACGTTTATGACCCATTGTTCTGTATTATGCGACCGCTCTGACAAAATATATTTTTGCCCTTTCCCTGGTAAAAGAACCTATAATTATGGACTTAACATTCTGCTATTCCCCACCCTTTAAACTTTTGAAATATCTGACCATTTTTTACAAATATTGCATTATATTATACATTATACAATTTGACCCTACACGACACGTCTGCTTTTAAATTTCCTATTGCCGGTAACAATAACATGGCGGACGCACGAACTTGTGAGGTGGCAAGGACAATAATGCCACTTAATATACTTTCCTTGAATTTGTATATTTTTATAGACAATAAAATTATGTAACTTATGAAGGTAATTTTATGTAGAATGCAAAGCAAAAAAAAAAAAAAAAAAAAAAAAAAAAGGCTTTTGTGTAAATACTGAATTTAGTTTTCAGTATGTTGGGAATAACTACTGTACTACTGGGCATGAGTGCATGAAAGTTTGTATGTGAGAGAATTGGCGATTTTGAATTTATCCTCGTATTCAAAAAATGTAATGTCGACCAAATTAGTACTTAATATTAAATACAAAAATAAGAAGAAGAATGTAATAACGATCAGTAGTATATTTACTATTGCAAGCAACAACATTTCTTGCTCCACTAGAATTCGACAGTATGGCCACATGCACATTAGACCAGTAGCACTGGCCAATTATAAATTTAAATTGCCCAGCTATGGTGTTAACAAACAAGATGAGTAGGATTAATAATCAGTGTATTAGGAAAACATTCTTTTTTAATGCGTTCTGCCCGCAACATTCTTTCACTTTTATATAACAATATTTGTTTTCTCAATAGAAGCACAATTTTTATATATCGTATTACCTCACAGAATGGGTTTGAGACATGCTTCGCCCGTTTACTAAACGACGCTAATCTTTTCTATGGCTTCAGAAGTTACTTAAGCAACAATATATTTCCTCTGTTTTAGAATAAAGATGCGTTGTGCTCTTATGAGGTAATTAATATTTGATTTATTATGAAGCGGGAAATTTCTTGAGCAGCTGAGCGACTACAGAGTCTAAACAGACACCACTTCATGGTGTTGTTAATTTAGAACAGCAAGAAGGAAAACTTCCACTATTATGAACTACATAAAGAACATCATGATAGTTTTCATTTGTTACCAAATATTTTACGAAAAAATAAACAGTCACGGGCACACACTCACATAAACTTAATAACACAAAGCGACATTCTTTCGAAATAAAACTGCATGTAACAAATGGTGTATTTCATAACTTAAAATATTTATTACAAACTTAAAAAAACGATTCACAATGAAAGAAGCATGTAACACTTATAAGGAATATGACACATATAGTGGGGATATGTAGGTCGAATGTGACTCAGCGTGTGTGATGATTTGATGACGTGAGGGTAAGTGACGTAAGTTGTACACAGTCACGTGATGTGAAGTGTTCTTACACGCATTATTTTTGCTTCCTTCGTTACATGAAGTGACAGCTTAAAACATGTCGACGGCTTCATAACCATTGTGACGATACATGGGGGGGTTGGAGGTATAGCTCCACACGCTCCTGTCTTAACACAAAATTAAAGTAAGTGGTGAAATTTGTGGTGAACTCCGATACCCACTGAGCTGGGGGATTGAAGGTTCCCAGTCACGCTGCCAGCCCAAAATCAGTCACTTTATTGACTGAGCTGTCACAGCAAATTTTGTGTTGTCAGTGGTGCTTTATACGAAAGGAAACATGGGGCAGGTCTCTGGTTACCCTCTGTACAGGAGGTTTAGACAAAAGAAGAAGCGCCTATGACTACAGATAATATGATTGTCACAACAGACAAGATATGTGTACATTAACTGACTATCCGAGATGCATATGAGTAATATGTTCATGCCTGATGGTGTAAGTGTAATGATGGGGTTCATATACTTGCTGCTAGTGACCGTATCCTTCGGAGCTACCTCCGAAACTTAAACTGCTGTAACTTGCAGGACCTTTTTCAGCCTGGGACAGTTGCTCGTTAGAATAAGTATGAGCAGGTGCGTCATAATGGGAAGTTGCCTGTATGTAGCTATGTTGAAGAGCTGGCTGGTATGATTGGTATTTGACAGGGTAAATCACTTTCTTCACGGGATACACGGCTTTCTTGATAGGAGCGATAACTTTCTTCACGGGTGCTGGGTGACTAGCGTGTCCGGATCTCACGACTTGAACAATAAAACCGGTGTGTTTGTCCGAGGAGTATTTGACGGTACGCGTAGTGCCGTCGGGCTCCACCAGGCTGTAGTAGCCCTCCACCTTGTCACCATCACGCTTCTCATACTGCTCCTTGATGTCGTGTGTGTGTTCGTCTTTGACGCCGTATTTGAATTCGTAGTGCGCGGGCACCTGTAACATAAAACAATCCAAATTATCTACCGTACACTTTGAAAACAGCAGATAATACGGCATCGATGGTAGGGTAGTTAATGAAGAGCGAATTGTAAAGGGTATTGAAAGAAGAGGGAGTGACCTAGTTTGAGGTAATAATCAAGAATTTGCTTGGAACGTCTGAGAAAAACCACGAAACATCTAAGGATAGTCCGCGTCACGGCCAACATTCGAACCTGGAGCCTTCTGAGTACAAACCAGAAGCGTTACGGCAGGGTCTGTCCTATGCAATGTAAAGTCTGTCAAATTATATTTCGAAATTTGGAGTGGTCGAAGTGAAACGGCACCAAAAACTTTAACGTGGCACGCCAAGGTCGATACTTGGGAAAAACATTCTGGTCCAGAACATCTACGACGAAAATAATTTTAGTGATGATAATGATTGCTCGATTCAGCTGCTTTCTTTGACCAGTCTGTACTTCCGGACTTTCATGACACTGCATTGAAAGGAGGTACAATCCACAAAATCTACAGAGCAAGGTAGCTTTAGTTCTATCCGAGATGTACCCAGTTCGAATCCTGGTTGTGACTGTGTATTTGAGTGTTTTATGGATTTGCCTTAGAAAAATTCATAATTTACTCCTTTGGTGTAAAGATTTAATCTTCTGTAGTAATAGCAGTAGTAATAGTACTAGTACTAGTAGCAGTAGTAGTTGTTTTTGTTGTTGTTTTCTTTTGTTTTTTGTTATATGGAACCCCATAAAGCAGAAGCCTTCTGTTTTAGCTGATAATGTCTCACTTAGTCACAAATTTTCCTGACTTTTATTAAATCCGTCCATCACAGGTTCCTGTCATATGCTACACAAACGTGCTCCACATCCGCACACAACATATCTATTTCATGTTATTAATATTAGTATAATAATGCCATAAATAGTAATAATTTTCATTACAGCATTATCTTCCCATCTGTTTCGAGATCCTCAAAATCTTTCCTTCAGGTTTTCCACTCAAAATATTAAATGATGTTGATGATGATGATGGTATGAAATGATAGTAACAAGAATAACTGTAATATATTTATAGTCTGACAAATGTACACTTTATTCACATTAATTGTGTAACACGGTCCTACATGTTTCGAGCCTCAATTCTGGCTCATATTCAGGGACTCAGTATTGTATATTACACGTTTTACATCAATTGGTACAATTGTTAAAATAGTAAAAACTGAGTAACATGAATTTTTACAGTAGTGTTTATAAACTGGTTAAAATAATAAAGGGTAAGTAATTGTAGCTGCTGTTACGTTGTTATAAATCAAGTCTTGTACAGGTTAAAATGTTAAAAGCCGAATAATGTGTGTTGTTATGGTATCCTGTTTGTCGGAGTTGGTTGACTATTATGCGGTGAGAACAGGACCGTGTTACACAATTAATGTGAATAAAGTATACATTTGTCAGGCTATAAATATATAAAGAGAATGTATGGAATGAATAACATAAGTTAATAACTGTAACCCTAGAAGGCCCCACAATATTTCTGCTCGCTAAATGTAACCAAAGAAATGCACCTCATCTCGAAAGATCGGTACAAAGCATGGCATGCACCATTTCGGTCGTCCTGAAAATAACGAGCATGGCCCATGTGTTCAGGTGGAAGTCAGTTTCCGCATCCTGATGACAGGCCATGCCATGTGTAACAAACGAAGTAGTTATTGTAAATAACATGTTACACTGTATAGCGGAGGAAGCAGAGTCTGCGAGGGTCATCTAATTAATGATATTAGCATATTCTTCAAATTGGTAACAATTTTAAGAACCCCAATGTGTGTAACATTACGGGTGGTGTAATGTATGTGCGTACTCACATAGTGCTCTTCCTCTATTTGTTGGTGTTCCTCGTACACAGGCACGGCTAATGCAGACAATGCCATCACGGCTACCAAACTCACGATCTAGAAGCAAAAATGTTGGTTAATCTGAGATTTCTCTTGTTTCTGTAATTAGTTTGACAGCTTGTTAACAAAACGTATAATTATCACATTATAATCTATTCAATTTTGCTAAAGTATCAGACAAGATTTTTTTTGTCATTTTTGTTGATAAAATAGTAATCACGGCCACTGTGTCTCTGTGGAACCGAAAGAGAAGCTTTATGCACTTGTAAGGATCTATACCTGTGTTGAGGACAGTCGTTTAGCATCTCAATCTGGCTATCAGATGTCCTAAACGAATTTCCCCGTAGTCCTTTTCTGGTGACTGTCGAATAAGTGAGACCGCCTCCTTCCCACTCCTTACCTGTTCACCATTTATTGTAAACCGAAAATTGCGGTAGAATATTAGCAGCCTGGCTTTATATTCGAATGCTGCCGCTTTCATATATAAACTCTGAAACCATCTATATTGACCGGCTGAAGTCTTTCTTAGGGTTTCTCAACTCCTTTATGACTGACAAAAGAAGTTCTTTAACCTAGGCCATGATCGCCCTGTCCACCCATATAATCCTTC
This sequence comes from Reticulitermes speratus, assembly GCA_021186555.1. Taxonomy (NCBI): domain Eukaryota; kingdom Metazoa; phylum Arthropoda; class Insecta; order Blattodea; family Rhinotermitidae; genus Reticulitermes; species Reticulitermes speratus. Next base: position 31,393,282 of record JAJKFL010000237.1, read on the forward strand.
TAGACGATGGTAAGTAATTTACACGGTTGAGAAAGTGTCGTTAAATACATTACAAAATATTTGCCTTCCTCATTCTTTCTTAGTTTAACTGCTTGTAGGAGCCAGGTTACGGACGTTGCTACTGTCGAAGCCTGCCATCGGAAGACACGTTTATTCCACTCCTTATCTTCACAAGGTATAACACAAAGATCCGTATTAATTTCACACTGTTGACACCGTGCATCTTCGTCATATTAAATTAAGTTATAAACCAACCGATGCACACTAAAACCACTTTTTTTAAGTAGCTTTATTATAAAATTTACAATTTACTTAATTTAATAATCCGTATTAATGTTACACTTATACAGCCCTTTCGCACTTCCAAATGGTCATTACTCCACAGACGTTTCCACAAATATTCTGTATCTTTTTTCCCCGCCATCCGAGCGACGTGCCCAGCACAAGTGTGCCTCTCTAAATTCCGAATTTCCTCTTCGTTTAGTACCACAAACTGCTCACTTAATTTGTGTACCGTCGATCCAAATCCTTTTCTGACAACTCTGTTTTCAGGTACTTGTAATTTATGTTTTCTTGTCCCCAGTTCTTTCTTATTCGATTTTAAATTACGTTTGCCCTTAATAGAGGTCAGTTTAACTACCCTTTACTTAAATGACGTAACATCTTCTTCAGTACATCGTTACCATTTGTCTTACCTTGTTAATATAAACCATTTTTATAACTTCAGAAAATATTTTCGTCTTTTCGTAGTGTCTTGCAACGACACAAAATGCTGGAAGAATTGCTAGAAGCTTGTGGTTGAAGGGTTCCTGCTGTAAGGTCCTTATATACAAGAAACCGATCACCAGCGTGTGAAAGGTGAAACCCACGAGTCCATAAGTCTTCGTAGTAAGTTGTATTTTTTTACATCCCAACAACCTTTCTTTTTCGGTCCTGAAGCAAAGTAACCTATCACAACTACTTATCCCAGAACCTCCCGGCAAATTACATTCACATGCTCCCCACCCTTCTTCAAAATAAATACAATACACTACACATATGTGTAGTGTATTGTATTTTCGTTCGTATTCGCAGCATGGATTAAGTAATTTAAGCCATCGCTGACAGCTGTTTTGATTAATAGCATGAGATATAAGATAAACTGTCAGATTGTTTTCGTATTAAAGGTATCTTGCATCCACGCAACGTAACTGTAGGTCTAGGGTATTGGCTTCATTTTTCTTAGTGACTGTACTTTCTCTTTCATTTAAATGTGGCTGTAATGATGACTTGAGGCGCATTTCGTTTTGTTTTGTAGCCGGTTGCATAAATTCGCTACCGTATGAATTATGCATATATTTATTTTACGTTTATTTAACGCCTCTCCATATGTATACTTAAAGCAATTACAAGCAGTTTATATAGTGCGAATACATCACTACGCAGGCACACACTTAACATTCTACTTCTCTTTCAGTTTCTTGTTACAAATAATAGTTTAATTACGTTATGCAAATCTGTTACATAATAAATTCAACACTTAGGTTATTTAATTCCGCATTAACCTGTTACACTGACTCCGGTCTTTATCACGTATAATTATGAGTCGCTCTTACACTGGGGTTATGGGTTTGGATCCCGTTCGGTGTTATTTGCCTTGTCTTGTAATTTGTAATGTGCCTTGCCATGGGTCAAGTTTATGTCTGTAGAATTCTACCTATTATCTGTACAATCTCAATAGACCATCGGGATTTTTCCTTCAAAACTGAGAAAGATTAAGAAGGCGAAGGGAATTATGAGGAAATTTAAAATAATTGCATACTATTATATATATATATATATATATATATATTTGTGTGTGTGGTCTGATTCAGGTGTGACCTTTAGCTGCCTATTTACACGTCTCATTCCCATGAATTTTTATGAAGAAAGTTTGGCTTATGGTTTGCTGAATGACGCTCTCAGTTTCTTAGCATATGTAGCGTAGGAGTTTAGGGTGACTGCGTGACTGATGACGTACGAATTGGGAAGGTTGTGGAAGGAAATAGTCTTGGCATATTTTGGGGTACTGTGATATTTATTGGCAGGACTGAGGAAAACTTCGATGAGTGCAGTAAGAGTCCCGGCTGAGGTTCGAACGGTAACCTACAGAATACAAATTACAAACGTTACAGCGTAATCCATCTCGCTTGACGGAAATGAACGTATAAGTGGGTCCTTGCGATATAACGGGACTCACAAACAGAATTAAAAGTAAAGAGGTCGGAATTACTTTCGTATGATAAAACAGTGTGATGAGATAGTTTAAATTATAGTGACATTCTTTATTATATGTTAAGAATACTTACATAGCTACTGGATGACCTTAAGAAATGGAGACGAGACTGGGAACTGAAACAAGAAGCACTATATCGCACTCTATGGAGAAATCTCTTTGGAAGAGTTTATGGACCTGTTGTAAGACAGACTATGTGATGATGGTAGTGATAGAAACATTTCTGTGGAACTACTGAATGGGCATAATCTGGGAAATGGGTAAATCTGAGAGTACTACTGGGACCAACAGCGGAAGCACAACACTCCATACATTGTACTAATGGTCAAAAGTACACCTGTTAGCGACATGAAACATACAGTTAAATAAGAGAAGAAAATTTTCTCAATGTGGCACAAATAAAGCCATAGCAAAATATATCGAAGAAGACCAAAGGACAAAAACAGGAATATAATATTATTAAAAACGACATTATACAATAAATGTAACAAGGTTTTTTTCCCCAGAAGAACTAATTATTTTCGACAAATGTATTGCGAGTGTAATTGGGATCATCACAACGAAAAAAAAAATAGTACGATTGAGCTTTAAGTATTGGTAACCTACGGTGTCAGAAACCATATGATTTTAATCATTTCTCGTGAACACTCATTAAGTAACAGTACCTATATTTTGTCTTTTATACATTTTATTTTAATTCCTTTGTTATAAAATAAGTGCACTGAAACGTCGAAGATTGTGTGATGCTACACCTGAGTATGGCACCATGGTACTGAAACATGTAGCGGGTATGAAAATCCACACATGAAAGTTCTATTGAACTGAAGATCCTGTACTAAGACCGGAGCAGACTTCATTAGAGTCGGCCACTGCTGTTCATATACAGGGTGATTTTAAAGTAAATACATTTTGTTAAATAGCTGTGTCTCCTGAAAGGAATGCTTGGTAATTTTATGTTGCCATTTTTTCTCGGTGTGACAGTTATGACTAATTGCACTTTATGCAAGATGGAACACCACAACATTCTGCGCTTCCTCCTTCTGCGTGGCTTGATAGCCATTTTACTGGTCGATGGATTGGGTGACTATCAACAGAATGGCTTCCGCGAAGTTCCGGTCTTACTCCTTGTGACTTATTTTTGCGGCGTTGGGCCAAAGGGGAAGTTACTGATCAAAACCAAGAAAACAATGTGATATTTATATTGACGATAGTAATAGCGGGGCCGGTCCCAGTGGCCGCGCGGTCTAAGGCGTGGGTCTGCGGCCGCTCGCTTACTAGGATTGTGGGTTCGAATCCCGCCGGGGGCATGGATGTCTGTTTCTTGTGAGTGTTGTGTGTTGTCAGGTAGAGGTCTCTGCGACGGGCTGATCCCTCGTCCAGAGGAGTCCTACCGAGTTTGGTGTGTGTTTAAAAGTGTGATCGTGAAGCCTCGAAAACTGAGGCGGCCTTGGCCCCCAGGGGGCTGTAGAGCCATTGAAAAAAATAATAATAATAGCGGAGCTTGTCAAATTACTTTCATTTCTCTGGAATTATCATCCCACCCAAGATCCTTACTCACCATCAGTCGTCAGGTGTACTACAGGTGTGAGCAACCAGCACTGGCCATTTACGAGGATTGCATGGAATCAGCATAATTAAGGTGGTTCAGTGCTGCATTATTAATAGGGGTTTTCACGGCAAACATAAGTCAGAGACTAATTGATTCATTGTGTCAAAGCAATTGCAATCTTACAGACCGGCCTTTTCACTCTTCTTTTATTTCTATCTTACCGTATATGTTGACCTTGTTGGAATATGCACGCGTCAGGATCAGGTTTTTCTCACTTGGAGGTACGTATGTTGCGATAAGCGGTTGAAGTGATGTCGTGCTACAGCCTCGGTTATTCAACCGGTTCAGCCATCAGCAATAGCGGAAATCACAGCCCTCTAGATTACTTTGTGTCGGTATGGCTCATGTTATGATAAAGTGTAGTCTCGTAAGTCATTATCAGCATGTAGCAGGAACCTGTTGTCGTCATCTGCATTTTAGACGACAAAGACTCACTGGACTACACGGTCTGACATCCCAGAAAACCAAAGTCTGTTCTAAATATTCACCTCTAAAACCACAACTCCCGTATCTCATGATCAGTACAGCCCTTCACGTTTCCTTTCACGATAAACTCCCCTCTTTTACGGCTTCACTTGCATTAACATTTTCTTTCAAGTGTGTTAGTTAAATAAACATAATTAAAATGTAATCCAGGATTTTAAGTCGTTAATAATCGTGCCGTTTATGCGATGAATATTAAGGTTTCTAAAACCACACATTTTATGATCTGCAGCCATATGTGTCTAAGGAAGAATAATATATTTTCGTCCCTGTGGTTAATTAAGTTTCCTCACATGACCACTAACAAAACAGTTGGGGCATAATTCCAAGCATTCTTCATTTCATTATTGGATGGAAATGAACTGACAGCTTCACACGCCGACTGTCTTATTCCCTGGGAAAGGGACCAAGGTCTACTGGATAGATAGCACGGTGAATGAGCCAAATAGTTCGCACAGACGCGGTGCTGAAGAAAGTATTCACTGCCTTTGCAGGTAATGGAAGGCCGTAGGCAGTCATTTCCGTGCCAAAGCTGTCCCTGTTTGTCGTGTCCCTCTTATGATGTGTTAATTTTCAGACCATGAACAAAAAATGACAAGGGGAAAACAAGGCTATCCTACAGGTGCAATGAACATGTTGATGAAGCGGTAACATATAACCTGTGTGTTGAATTATAGGCAATAGTCTTGGTATTATTGTAATCCGTTCTGTACTCTTCTGACTATGTTATATAATTTTTTGAAACATTCACTCTCTGGACTTCTTCCATCATACACGTTTAAAACGAAACAAAAAGTACAGGTTTTTGGCACAGTGTCGGTCTCCGTTCGCAGGCTAATGTTTCACTCACTTCTTTGCCTGAGAACGGCTGCCGATCCTGTCCACAAAACGCATTGTCTGGTTTTGTTTTAAACAAGGACGATGGAGAAACTGCGTACAGTAAATGTTTCCAAATGCCTGTTCCTTTGCGTGTTTTTTTAAAGTTAAAATGCTGTGTGAACATCTGACCTTCCTAACACAAATTGCATATGAAAATTACTTGCGCCTACTTTGGAATTATCAGCATGAGGCATTATTAATTAACCCCTCAAAATATTACGTTTTTTTTAATTTGTTCTTCCTAAGCCCACAAGGGCTGTATTTTCAATTAAATCATTTTAGATAACTTCACTTTTCAAAATTTGCTATAATTTTGCTGTAACCCTTTCTATATAACGTTCGAAACTGTTACACTGCTTGCAATGAACACCAGTGCTTTCTGGTCCTGTCGTGCCGCTGTGCTTTGCACACGAAGTATTTACATCCAAACCTCAACAGCCATATTGGCGATCTTGACTGAGACATTTCTTGCTTTTAGTTAGTCTGTGTAAAGTTTTCGTGATTTGTAATGTGACTGTCATAGGATCTAGCCACTTCTGCTTACACTTCTCTGCCCTTTTCCTGAATTAAAAGCCAGTATTCCTTAAGGACACCTTAAAAAATATTGAGTTTTCAGAGTGTTTTAATGCACCTAAACAGTTATGTGTCGTAACTGCAATATTTTAGGAACAAAAATTAACAAAATGAAATATAGGTTTTAAATTGTCAAATCATAAATTTGATCTGTACCATTTCGTTGTCAAAGCAGATTACATTAACTACAATTTTGAAGTCCGTTGGTGAAGAAATATTTCTTCTCTTCCTCTTAATACAAAGTGAAGTATCACAGTGCAAGGCAATTTTCTATTAGAATAATCACATGGAACTTTCCTTTTCGGTTCGGTAAGAGGTTTGAATAAACTATAGAACTGTGTTGAAAGATTTTATTCAGAGTGCAATGCAATTCTCCAGCATTTGTAGTAAAACAGTAATGAAATTAAAAACCTCATACAGATAATATAATTGCAGCTTATAAAACATCAACTAGGGTCTCGATTCGAGACAGACATAGAAGATTCTTAAACTTTAGTTTGATTCAGTACGTAGTAGTAAATGTTATGAGTGCGGTTTGTGATGCCTATGTTTTGTGAGACAGGGATCCAGACTGGCTCAACTGATAGTTCACATTCTTCTTCACACCTTTTTTTGGACATTTAATGGAGTAACGGACTTCTTATTGGTTAAAGCCACTGTGTAGGTCCTTGTCCAATTTTCTCACCGATCTTTGCATGAACCAATCTATGCTCAATGACAACAATTTTGTTTTAATCTTTAAGCTTTACGTAAGTTATGTTGCTGCTTATTTCTGTCCAAAGAGATGCACCTCGTCGCCAACTCTCCTATTATCGTAGTCGTGAATTTACTTTGTATGGAATGGAAGGCGAACACAAAGTATACCAGACGTATATGAAAAATGAGCAAAGATGTGAGAGTGTGAAGTGACAAAATATGTTTAGTGATGTTCGTGATGAAGGACAGGATGGACGGCGTGTCCGGATTTCTCGACCTGAGCTTGGAAACCGTTATGATGATCAGCGGTGTAGTGTACGGTGCGGGTGGTGCCATCTGATTCAAGCAACTTGTAGTAACCTTCAACTTTATCGCCGTCACGTTTCTCAGCCTGCTCCTTGATGTCGTGAGTATGTGGATCCTGCACAGCGTACTTGAACTCGTACTTCGGGTGAGCCTATGAAATAACAAAACAAACAAGGTTACATACTTTGTATTTTCGATCTGCAGATTTTAAAAACAGGTATATCAAGGCCCCTCGACCAGAATCACTTATCAATCATGGTTAGATATAAAGTCATTCAATATATCTGTTAAAATTAATTTTTCTGTGGCGCTACAGCCCTAATCGGGCCTAGGCTGCCTCTTTTTGAGGTTTCTAGATCACACACAATTAGACAGACAAACACAGTAGGACTGCTCTGAACGAGTGACCAGCCCGTCGCAGAAGCCACTACCTACACAACAGACAACAAACAAAACAGACGAACATCCATGCCCTCAGCGAGAATCGAACCCGCAATCCCAGCAATCAAGCGACTTAAGACCTACGCCTTAGATGGCACGGCCACCGGGATCGTTGTCAGAATTAATTATATCCTTGAAATTATTGAGATTGTTGTCACACATACGTCGTAACACTTAAACAAATGGACCATAACCGGAATTTGTCTGTTTATTTAGACTCCTTAAAGACGCCTCCAGTGGCTTGGACTGTAGTCCATTACCGTAGAGTGGTAAGATTATTAGTAAATAATTTGTATTGAATGACATGGAAGGAAGCGATACTGGCCTAATTGTGATGCACTGCTCCGTCATGAACATGGCGGGACTGAGAGAAACCAAGAGTAACAGCAGTGAGGATATTCGGTGTGCCGGCTGAGGTCCCAACCAATCATCTTCTTAGCATATGCCACAAGCTTCAGCCGCTTTCTTGGTAACAAAAACTTGGAATACCTTGATATGGCGGACAACTAAGTTTATGCTAAACTTATGGGAAGCAGGGAGGTATGGAGAAATGGACATGAGTGTTGTGAGGTTATTAAAACAAATCTGACAGTAAAATGAATCACAAATGTGACTGGACTCATCTTGTTCGAGATAAAGACAAGTAGCGAACTGTGAATGCGTTAGTGAACTTGCAGGTTTCCTACAAAGCGGAGAATTTCTTTATTGGCCAAGCGACATTGGGCTCATGAAGGACTCTGGCCTGTGGTGGTATAAGTTAGTTTATTGGGTGGTGCGTCTTGATTACTATAAATTTTATCGAGAGCATGAACGTGCTGGGATCAGGACATAGTGATAACGAAGGCGGTGTGTGGGGACCTGGCTTTCAGGTTTATCAACTTGGATAAATTCCTTGACCGTGGGATGGCACTACCAGCACCAACACTTCCCAAACTCACTCTGTATGCTAAGTAGATGGGGATGGTGGGAGCAAATTCCTCAGAAGCGTTGGTAACCAACCACCTGCAAAGCTACGCAATGGCGTAACCGTTAAGAACACGCCATGCATTTTATTGCGCCTTCTAACTAACTAACTCCATGGAGGAGAGAGTCCTTCCTGATAAGCTAACAGTTCTTCAGCTAGTCAAGAAATTTCCCGCACTGTATGGAACCCGAAGGTTCATTACCGCATTCACAAGCGCTTTTCACCTCTTCCTATTCTGAGCCAGATCAATCCTGTCCATGTGTCCCAATCCTACTTCTTGAAAATCCACTTTAATATTGTTCTCCCATCTAGGCCCACGTCTTGCAAGTGGTCTCTTTCCCTCGGGTCTCCCCACCAAACCCTGTATGCACCTCTTCTGTCTCCCTTACGTGCTACATGCCCCGCCCATCTCATTCTTCTTGTTTTGATCAACCAAACAATATTTGGTGTGGAGTACAAATCATAAAGCTCCTCATTATGTAGTCTTCTTCACTCCCCTGTTATCTGTCCCAAATATCTTCCTCAGCACCCTATTTTATACCGCCTTCAGAAATTCAAATTTCTAATTTTAGACTATACTGCCATTACAGCCCCCCCAATTTGAATACTCATACGTTCCTCTCTTCACCCACTCACAGCCACCATCGTGCCACTGGCTCACAACAGCCACCATCGCGCCTTGCCACAGTTAGGGCCACTCCACCCACTGGCTCACTACAGCCACCATCGCGCCTTGCCACAGTTAGGGCCACTATCACCCACTGGCTCACTACAGCCACCATCGCGCCTTTCCACAGTTAGGGCCACTCCACCCACTGGCTCACTACAGCCACCATCGCGCCTTGCCACAGTTAGGGCCACTGCCACCCACTGGCTCACTACATCCACCATGGCGCCTTGCCACAGTTAGGGCCACTACCACCCACTGGCTCACTGCAGCCACCCTCGCCCCTTGCCACAGTTAGGGCCACTCCACCCACTGGCTCACTACAGCCACAATCGCTCCTTGCCACAGTTAGGGTCACTACACCCACTGGCTCACTACAGCCACTATCGCGCCTTGCCTCAGTTAGGGCCACTACCACCCACTGGCTCACTACAGCCACCATCGCGCCTTGCCACAGTTAGGGCCACTCCACCCACTGGCTCACTACAGCCACCATCGCGCCTTGCCACAGTTAGGGCCACTACCACCCACTGGCTCACTACAGCCACCATCGCGCCTTTCCACAGTTAGGGCCACTCCACCCACTGGCTCACTACAGCCACCATCGCGCCTTGCCACAGTTAGGGCCACTGCCACCCACTGGCTCACTACATCCACCATGGCGCCTTGCCACAGTTAGGGCCACTACCACCCACTGGCTCACTACAGCCACCCTCGCCCCTTGCCACAGTTAGGGCAACTCCACCCACTGGCTCACTACAGCCACAATCGCTCCTTGCCACAGTTAGGATCACTACACCCACTGGCTCACTACAGCCACTATCGCGCCTTGCCTCAGTTAGGGCCACTACCACCCACTGGCTCACTACAGCCACCATCGCGCCTTGCCACAGTTAGGGCCACTCCACCAACTGGCTCACTACAACCACCATCGCGCCTTGCAACAGTTAGGGCCACTCCACCCACTGGCTCACTACAGCCACCATCGCGCCTTGCCTCAGTAAGGGCCACTGCCACCCACTGGCTCACTACAGCCGCTCTCTGCCACTAACTTTGAGCTCTAATTTCCCTCCGCCACTTCCCTATATCGTCCACCGCTTATTATTGCATAGCTTATTCTTCTACCGTGAAGAAGAAAGGTGCAGGTTTCTCCGAAACTTTGGTACCTGTCTGCCATCTCATAACACAGTGTCTTTACAGTCACTGCCATAAGAACCCCGTGTCTTAAATTCTAATTTCATTTAGTAATTTTGAACAGTGTTTCTGTATTAGGTAGGACGCGTTTTACCTAAGGACCTGACAGCAGACTGACTCGGACGTTCTCTGTAGAAGGTAATAACTTCCATTACTATAAAATGTACACAATTGTAAAGATACACTCCTTGAAGAATAAAATAATGATTTTCACTGTGGTGGAACTTCGGTTTCTTGGCAAAATTAAGGGCGGGACGGAAGGTGCACAGGGTTGGGAAGCACTGGTTACAATGCCGAACATGCAAATGTTAAGAGAGCCGGAGCCTCTCAGTAATCTGCTAAAATAAAGCAAATGGTCGTTGTTTCCACATGCGTCCTGAAACATTGTCACTTACGTTGTGGTAAACCTCGACGTCATGGCCCTGTTCCTGCGGCACGTAGTGTACCAGCTGTGCGTCGTGCTGGGGTGCCTCATACGGAACGTCGTCATGCACCTGGATAGGATAAGCCCGGGCGCACACTGCCAGCAGTACCAGCACGGCCACGCTCTGCCACAGACAGATATCTGATCACTTCATCAAGTAACTCCCTTGCTTTTAGTGAAACCGAAGTTCATTGCCGTCTTCACAAGGCACGCCACTGGACTATCCGAAGCTATAAGAATTCATTACACATTCGCGCTCTGTTTCGTCATGATCACCCTGTCTTTGTCTGTCCCCAAGGCTTTATATTCCATTCAGTGTTCGGATTATAATTTTATATTCATTTCTGAACTCCCTCAAGCGTGCTACATAGGTCTGCTTTCCAATATCATCATCCTTTATGTGATCACCGTAATAACATTTACGATAATTAAAAACTGTGACACTCTTCATAAATTTTATATTGCTTTCACCGTGCATTTTTTACTAATTCAGGTTTTTACACCGACAAATGCACACAAAAAAACACTCTTTTGTAGTTTTATTAATATAGATTTACACCCCTACACGTGTTTCAATCCTTGGATCAACTTCAGGGGGTTAATAAGCTACTACACTTCAACGAGGCCCTTCTAGCATGCAGTTGAAGTGTTAGTGGCTTATTAACCCCCTGAAGATGATCCAAGGATTGAAACACGTGTAGGGGTATAAATCTATATTAATAAAACTACAAAAGAGTGGTTTTTTGTGTGTGCATTTGTTGGTGTAAAAAACTGAATTGTGACACTCTTCATTATGATAGTTTGTCCGACGTCTTGTTACTTGACTCCAGAAGTGATTTTGTGTGCCCTAAAAAGAGACCAGGCCAACTGACTTTACTAGTTGGCTTAGAAACCTTCACTTACGCCAAAACGCACATACAAAATCACGGTTATTATTATTATTATTATTATTATTATTATTATTGTAATTGGCCTTCTGGCTGTTGATTCGGCACATTAATAAACCAGAATTGAATTGAATTGATTTGAATTATTATTATTATTGCTATTTGCTAATACCTTTGAGCAGGTTATATACAGTTATATGGGCCTGCCTGAAACAAACCATTTTTCTAGGGTGTGTAGTGTTGCAGCTATTCTGTAGTTACAATTTATGGTACGTGTAATGCTGTTACATATATTGAATGTTTTGCACTTTTGCGTTAGCATTTTGCGAAGTACGTGCGCAGTGCCCAGTATGGCTGTTTACTGTAGTTCTTTGATATCGTGCTGTAAAGTATGCTGTTCAGGTACCTTCTGAACTATTTTGAAATAGTTCCAATTATTATTATTATTATTATCATCATTATCATCATCATCATCAAATCACTAATACAGAATTTTGCCTGGGCCCGAGTAATCGATAATTACCTAGCCAAATATTACCCTAAGATTATGATAAGCAAATATTTATCACCGCCATCATAAAAGCCTGTAAGCTGATCCTGTCCTGATATAAATGTCTGCAGCTTACATTATCAGGATTTAGCAAATAAATGTGAGGCGTGGTTGTACACTTGTGTTACAGGTTATGTGTCGCGTCGCTCAATCCGAGAACTCTTCACTTCCTTCAGTATTTGTAGCTGTTACTTTAAATGCAATCTTACCTTAATCATGTTTGAATCTTCGTGAAACTTTCGCTATTACGGCTGCTCAGAGAAGAACTGCTCATCACAAGATGCCTGTCTCATTTATATATCAGTGCACTTCCTTAGGTCTGTCACATGCGAAGCGCAGTCTCTCAACACTGACGCGCGAAATCTCTTTGTTTTTTTTGTTTACTTTCCGTTTCTTTGTTTCCGTATTTCCCTTCATCCCTTATTTCTTTTTCCCTTTTTGTTATTAAACATTCCCTTTAGCACGGAATCATGGTATTACACTCTCCGTTGATGTTTATGAGAAAGGCATGTTACACTAGCAAGGAGAATGCACGACAGGAAAGTTGCATATGATATTACACGTAACAGCTAGTCGTAATACCGTTATGTTCAAGTTTATTCACTGAAATATATATTACTTTCTCTTTCTGTGAGAATTATGTTATGCATGCCATTCGTTGGATCTTTAATAATAATTATTTCAAATTTGCTTTATGTACATAAAATAAATGCACAATGGGAAAGTAATATTTCTCTGCCTAAAGAGGTGTTTTAATCTCCAACTTTCTGTGTCGAATTTAAGGATTATAAGTTTTAAAATCGTTTTTATTTTGTTTTGTGCTTGTCTCATGCAAACCTTGCGTTACACAAGTTTCAAAAGGCATTTATTATTTGGCTCAGAAACGGCTCATTGTATGTTAAAGGGATGTTAGTTAACATCGATAAATAACACAATATGGTTTTGGAAATCGTATTTGCTGTTATTGCAGATTACAGATATAGCGCTAAAATATACTTATTCCTGTTACTCGGTATATTGCAGGAAAGATATCGAGAAAAAATTGGGTATTGAGAAGAATTAAATATATCGATAACCGTGTGATTTTGGTAACGAAAATAAGGCATGTATTCTGTTTTAGAAGGACTTAAGTAGATACTGGAGCAATTTTAAGCCCCTAAACCGAAAACCTCTTCCATATCGATGTAAACTTCACCGATGTCAATGCGAGATTATACATCGATATCACAATAATAATGTCCACTACGTCAGATACAGACTTCAGTCATGGAACTTTCTTTAATATTTATTCACCACTGAGAAGATAATTTTTACATACAGTAAACGTATCTAACCACGCCTACCTAAATAACCAACAATTTTGCCCTCTCCCTAAACACTGTATTCTTACAAACATACAAAAGGTATTTCTTGTTACATAACACAGACGTTCAGTATCTTTATCACAGAGCCATTTGTTGACCCTAATCTGAACCACTTAATTGTAGTACACACCTCCTCTTTTATTTACATAGGGTTCGTTTTAATATTACCTTCCTATCTGAGTTTTTTTATTTTCAGAGAAATATTTTCCCTGATGAATTCTAGCAAAAATGTCGTGCGTTTGTTCGTAATCTACGATAAGTACGATCCGGCCATCTAAACCTCACCAATGATGAAACTTCTCTTCTTGTAACTTTCCACATTCTCCTATTACTTTACATATTTTGGATACAGATATTCTTGTTACATTTTTTCTTGCAAATGCCTTCACAGCTTCTTCCCCCAGAATCAGATATTATATGAAAATGATGCATTCCTTTTGCAATTACTCATTATTTATTCTGTGTCAGTCGGTCCTTATGTAAACTTAAGAAATTAGGGCACTTTGGACACTATGGGTTCCCCTTCTGACGTGACAGAGTCAGGGAAACACCTTCGTTTTTGGCTCCTTTATTCAAAGCTATTATAAACCTTTGTGTCAACTCATTTGGCCCCATACGCAAAGCTGTTCGACTGGTCTAGTGAGTAGCTGTTTTCCTTACTCTAATTTTTATTATTTTAAAGAGGAGGTGATGTTCAAGGCGCAGAGATTGAATGATTCAGTACACTAGTGTCAGAATCATATAGAATCCTATAGAGTCCTATAACCTATTTCTGTTTTCGATTTCATTTTCAGTTTTCTTCAACGAGTGGAAGAGATAGTTTCTACATGAAATGCATTCAGATACCATGCGCCTAATGAATGAATTGGTGAATCCAATTGTGTTGTTTGATAGCAGGGGAGAGGTGTATATGAAGGAAAATACGAGTATTATGTTTCGTGAAAAATTTAGTGAAACTTATTTTATTTTCTTAATATTAGATATGAGTAAAATTATTTTAATATAACAATTAAAAAAGTAAATTTAGGAGAATATAAAATAAAATTTTAAACCTTAAGTTCTTCGTAGCCAGAAAATGTAAATGGTCGGCTCTGATCATCACATAACCCATAATTATTTATTTATCTATTCTCTTGCGTGTTGTGTTTAAGTCGTTTAGTTTCGATTTGCGTTATGTACGCCACTGACAACCCTCGTGCGGTTACACATTCATACCTTGAACGTACTGACATATTTCCTTTGGACATGGAAACAAGAAAAGCGAAATAAACATGTACGAGTATATAGATATAACACTGAAACAATTTGTTGGTAACAGCAATATTACTCTAAAATCTTATACAGGCTTAGAATGTGGTCTTATGAGATGTGACCCCGAATAACTTTACTGGTGGTAACTGACGTTTCGGAGGTACCATGCTCAAGATTACACGGTATCATATCTCGGAAGGTCTCATTCTAAATCCATAACGCCGTGAAAACTCAAACCTCTTATAGAAGTGTTTAGTGTACTGCGGTATTCTGACTTAATCCGGAACATTACCTTCTTAAAGACGTCTGTGATGGGTTCAAATGCACAGGTACTGAACGTGACTTGACATTATTCCTCAAAGTCAGAATATATGCTGGCATTGCCGCTGTCTTGCGTCAAAATATTAACACAAGTTCAATATAGTCTTCTCGGGCGCACAGCCGCGTCAATTCGTTTGAATACAACGTTTCGGGGACTAGCTCCGTCCCCATCCTCCTTTGCCTGAGGATGGGGACGGAGCTAGTCCCCGAAACGTTGTATTCAAAAGAATTGACGCGGCTGTGCGCCCGAGAAGACTATATTGAATCATGTCGCCGCGAAAGTTTTAAAACTTATATTAACACAAGTCTTCAGTCACATTTTGCTGTAATCGCTTATGAACGGATGATGTAAAAAAAAAAGCACGAAAATCGCTTTTAGTGTAGGCCGTCGTTTACATGACTAACAGTTTAGAGTTTAGAGAAAGAAAACTACGTTGAAAGTTTTAAGATAGTCTTAAAGCTTCTTTGTTCCGGAACAGACACAAATTACAAGATTCAGTGTTCCTTGAGACGTCTTCAAAATGAATAAAGTAGAAACAACAACAACAACAACAACAACAACTTAACAACAAAAACAACAGTGTAATTTTTGTTGCTTTCATATTTATTCTCAAAAACATTTTATAAAAATTATTTTATACCCCCTCTTTAGTATTTAGCATATTTTCAGACAGCCTGTAGCACAAGACACTTAACACTTGCTTCAATCACAGTATCTGCTTGACCATAGCGGTAGGTGCAAGCTGTCCTGCAAATTGCTTGCGGAAATGAACTGATGATTCATGTACCTTAAGTAATAACATCTTCCATATTTTCACACTCACAAAATGAAAGGCTGGCATAGCGGTAACATTCTAGACTTAAATTCTGGAGGTGTCTGTTACGAACATCTGTCGGGGCACCGACTATCTTGACTGATGTATTACCTGGTATTCCTCAGTTCCCCCAGGCAAATTCCGGTACTGCCTCAAATATGCCAAGACTGTCTTCCATGTCTTTTGCAGTTCTTCATTCACCCTGTCTTCCGACATTATGTATTCTCGGATACCAATAACGTCGCTAAATAATCCACAAGACACTCACTCACACTTATTACTTCACCGTTTTGAGAATTTCGAAATATTTTTCACCTTCACCTAAATCCATGAAGTCTAGCGTGTCACAGGATTGTGTTATTTTTTATTGTATATGCACTCCCTGACATACGTAGTTCCAAGTTACGCTTTTTCAAAGTTAAATAAGTGTAAAAAGAAGTATAAAATTGACATAATAACATTTTTGAAACACACACCAATTTTTACCTTACGGGATTGAAAGGGCAGTGAGACAAGTGTGGCGGAAGAATACTGATGGGCGACAACAAAGGCGACGGAGCAATCGTGCTGTGGCCGATTATTTTCCGGTATATTGGAGTCGGGATTCAACTGGACTCCTTGTATATACATATATAGTTGGCCATATGTTTAATCAGTTCCGACTTTGCGCAAAATTCGACTTGCACTGGACCTTAAGGAACGTATGTACTGCATAAATTGGAGAGTGTGTGTACTTTGTACAGTTGTTGTAAACATTGACTCTTAATATGAGAATTGTTTATGTCATGAATATGCAAAGAAAATTTATTTTTATATTATTAATGCTTTCACCGAGATATACTGATCGGCTTGTATTTATCTCACTGAGTACTTACATCATCATAGCAAAATAGGCAAAGTTACGCCATGCTCGTTTTATGGCACGGTGAGTTCTGTTTTACTAGTGCAGTGTTAATAACAGTTTACTTTATCTAAAGTTATTTTTTTCAGTCATTCACCCACGCACCTTTCTTTGCGCTGGCTTGTACAGTACTTCAGACCTCTCGCTGCCAAACAGTAAAGTGCCCAGAAACTCACCAGCCATTGTTAAGATGATCACATGAAGAGAACCAAGGAGGGGCTTGTAGCAAGCATAGAAGATTGCAATAATTCTTTTTTCCTTTATTTCTTTCGTTCTTAGTCTGACCTCTTTCTACCTACCTTTGTAGGTGTAGAAGGTTATTGTTGCATCTTAGCACACTCAAGGACACACATACACACATAAACAGACTCGGTAGGATTCCTCTGGACGAGGGATCGGCCCGCCGCAGAGACCTGTACCTGCACAAAATACAATATTCACAGGAACAGACATCCATGCCCCCGGCGGGATTTTAACCCACAATTCCAGCAAGCGAGCAAACGCAGACTCACGCCTTAGACCGCGCGGCCACCGGGATCGGCGAAGATGGCAATAGTGCGAGCATTATTTTAATCGGAAACTTGAAAGTGACCACTTGGGAGAATTACGCCTAGGAGGAATGCCGTTATTGAACTTTGTCATAAGTAAATGGAGTTTGAATGTATGGACTGGATTCACGTGGCTCAGCCAGCGTCCAGTGTCTGGCTCTTCTTCGGGTGGAATAGAATTTTCGATTTCCTCAAATACAGAACATTTATTGTGATCTCTGGAATGATTGTAGTGTACTCCGTGCTCGTGGGAATATGAGAAGTAATGTGGATTGGTGAGTGAGTGTGATTGGGGTGAAGAATTTATATGAATAGTAAATTGGAAGTAAAAGAATGGGCTTATATTGGG